>JAUIMM010000647.1:0-600000 GCA_031769625.1 Taudactylus pleione | reverse complement strand
GGGCCGAATGATAATAGGGACTCCTATGCACACTCTAGCGTTAGAAGCTCCGCATACCATCACTGGCTATGACGCGCCAATGTGCGCAACCCGGAAGTACGGGCGCACACCGGAGCCATAGACAGACTAATTCCCTACTCTATATAAAGACAATAAAGGGAAAGGTGGGCACCTTGATAAAGTCCGCAAATCGGATGAAACGCGTTGGGCCACGCCCCTTACCCACATGATTTTTTTATGAGAGAACTTTTCATATACTTTAGTGACTTTGAGTTCATGATTCCTGTGTACAGGATGTGTATTTAGAGACTTGTTTAAGTCATAGAATAAAATCAAGTTTTATTAGACTGTAGTCTGCAATACAATTTGTACCACAACACTTAGTGTGCAGCAGCATACCCCACGTATCAAGCACCCTCAGAAGCATTTGCAGGAGCACCGGGACAAGGAGAACCAGCAGGAGCGATACTACATATTGGGTAAGTACAATCCAATTCTTACCTACCTGCATCAATTGTGTTCACCATGATCCCTGATACTGTGCCCATGTATTATATTTGAGGTGGAATGCGGATTAAGAGGTGTATGTTACCATCAAGCACAATATAAGAACATCCATCCTACAGACATCACGAAATTAACTCGTTAAGAGCTACATATTTTCTGAGACTATCCAAAGATCCTACTCCATAAGAGACACTAGGATTTTTTGTTGTACACATTCCCGGTCAGGGACTAGGAACGCATGCCATTATTCAGTTGTCTAAATAATTCTAAGAACAAACTGTCTACAGATTCAAGTCAGGACTTTATGTTGAGACATTAGCTGGACATTTTCCTTTCTTTTAAAAAAAAATTTTTCCTTCATTTTTTTCCTTCATTTTTTTTCCTTCATTTTTTTCCTTCATTTTTTTCGGGCCCATTATCCACATATCACAATTGCCCCAGAGCGCACCACTGTTAATCATTTATTTAACCAATTTTTTAGAGGTTGGGATACCTCTACCAGTGGAGCAGCTAGGGACAATTCCAAGACAGGATTGAGAGCGCTATAAACCCCTTAATTTATTACTATGAAACCCAGATCTGCAGCATCATCCAGGGACAAAAAACGGGCATGCCAGGGGCAAGGTATACTGTAGAGAGGAATGGATAGGATAAAGAAACAGCAAAGCAGGAAAGAATAGATCATAATAATAGGAATAAGAGATAAAGATGAAGGCAGGAAAGACATGTATGAGAAGAAAAAGGGGGAAAAATACCAAAAACAAAGACCAGAGTATTACAACCTTGTGACTGTGCAGCTTGCAGATCAGATTCCAAAGAGGCAGTGTAACATTGCTGACCTACCCACACTCCTATTAACCACACCCCTTACACAACACTCCACCAATCCTAACCTAATTTCAATCTGACCATAAAAAACGAACACTCCCCTACCTAACTTTATTAACCCCACGCATCCCTGCCTAGAGGTTTTATGTGCCCTCTGATCTATCCGAACCTCGGTTATCTTTTGGGCTGTCCCAAGGGTTCTGAGTGGTTTCCCCACCTTTGCACCCCCCAAAAAAAAAATGCACTTCTTTTCTCCTGCTACTCAGAGGCGAATCTTTTTCACCTATTACATTGCATTGACTTTCCGCTTATGCGAAAAGTATTTGGAATTGAATACAGAGATTAGTTTCCGACTGGCAAAAAGTCGCAATCGGCAATACTTTTTTTGCAGATGTCGGCTTTTCGCTTCTAATTGAATATGTCCTTTAGGGTCAATTATGTGGTGGTTGACAGGACTGCGCTGCTTTTTGTCCATATATTTTTTGATTGGCAGCCATTAGCATTGGTTTTGCCTATCACACTGACTAAAAATATTTTTATTTGGTACTGGACCACCTACCCAAAGCACCCCTGCAAGTGTCCTGAGGCACCCCAGGGTGTCATGGCACCCAGTTTGGGAACCACAGCCCTAATGTATGACACTTGAAGCACTTATACTTTGGCTTTTTAAACTTTACACACGTTGAAAACAGAATAGAATTCTCAGCATATGTCTCAACAGTTATGCGCTCTTGAAATTGCAGTAGTTTGGCCCTTACAATCTTCATTGATAGTGTCAAATCAGGACACTAGCTATGATTACTGAATGAGTCCCTTAATGATCACCCTCAGAGTTTTGTTTGCTAAAGGCTACATATGATCATGTGTGTAAAGAAGGAGACACGGGACAGAACTGTATGTACCACAAGCATCTCCATCGCTCTCCTTTATTTAACAGAGCAGCCCACATTTATAGGTTCTGTCTAACACATCTGGTATTCATTATCTGCAGTGAGAGTATAGCTCTGTTTAAACATTGGAATCGTATATCTTACCATATATGTACATATGCTTTTCTGTGCACACATGACAGGGTCTGTACAATGAATTAACTCCATCCTGTCCTGTGCACCCACCCTCCATGCATACATGGCATGCAAAATGGATTCTTATTCCAAAATGGCTTCCACATATTCCCCCCTTTCTATTCAAATTTTACATACTATTATCATTCTAGCTTACCTAGCCATGGCCCACCCCCTATGTATCTGGTCCCTACTTCACACAACAAGTTATCCCTCCTAACGAGGTAGCTGCATGGGGCAGTGCCCATTAAAGACCATGGGGCAGTGCCCATTCAAGACCATGGGGCAATGCCCATTCAAGGTGATGAGTCCCTCAGTTCCTATAGTCCTGTATCTTCTTTTCATCTGTATTCTTGCAAAAGCTTTCAATTATTGCAATACATTGTTCACATAAGTCTCTGCAAAGCAATGGTTCTCTTGTCTTTCAAATTGCACAAAAGTTCTGGGTATGTCCATGTAGCAGGATCATAGTTGTCTTTGATATTTCTTTAGACGCTTTAAACCTAGAATAGTAATCAAGTGTAAGTATTCTCCTTATTAGCCATATATCTATCCCGACAATCAGGGAAATGATTACTAGTAATGTCAATTCTTTAGCTATTTACAAGAAAATACCTGAGAACTATTCTTCTGTTCCCTTGAACCAACTTGACATATTCAACCATGTAAACTATCCATTACTATCAATATTATACTCTGGATCATTATGTATCTTCCTAAACTTGTCATTCAATTTCCTAACTTTCTGTACATATATTGGGTCAGATAAATTATCAGCTATATAATTACAGCAAACAGGTCTCACTATTTCACACATACTTCCCTGTGTAGCTGTGAGATACTCAAGGATCAGCCTAAACTGTCCCAAAACCTTCACCTGGAATTTCAATTCATTCATAATTATTTCAAACACATCAAATATTTCATCTGTAGCAGTATTACATAGTCTGGCTAAAGCTTCTATATTGTGACCATTCTTTACACTAGGTCTGGGTATTGATAAAACTAAAAACAAAACTATAACAAGAACGAAGCATAGTATACAATATATCCTCACAGGCCTTGTCTGGCTTAGGGTCTAGCAACATATATCAATTCACAACTTCAAATTACTCCAACTCCCCTTATATAACGACCTTGCAGTGTGAGGCGAATCCAAATTTTCTTTTCTGCCGCCTTTACTGCCATTGGAGTAGTTAGGAGAACTTGATAATATGAGATATGGTAAGAACTTACCCTTGTTATCTCTATTTCTACGAAGTCCATAGGGTTCCACAGGATACCTTGGGTATAGGTGTGACGTCAGTCGCAGGGCACCAAAGAGTTAAGCTTTCAGCCTCCCAGGATGCACTAGGTCCCCCTCCTATACCCCGCCCCCGGGCCAAGGCACCTCAGTTAGTTACCAAGCCATAGGCCGGAGGAGGAGAAGGAAGAGAGAGAACAAAGATCTGGACACATACAAGAATCACATTCTCACCAGAGGGAGACGGAAAACCGGTGACCAGAGCAAAGCCCATCTGCAGCACAGGTGCGACAGGGCGGGAGTCCTGTGGAACCCTATGGACTTCGTAGAAATAGAGATAACAAGGGTAAGTTCTTACCATATCTCATATTTTCTACTTCAGGGTCCATAGGGTATCCACAGGATACCTTGGGGATGTCCCAAAGCAGTATCCTTTAAGGGTGGGGACGCTCCTGTGCAGAAAGGAGAATCCGCCGCCCGAAGGAAGCATCCTGAGAGGCGAAGGTGTCAAACCTGTAATACCTCACGAAGGTATGGACAGAAGACCACGTAGCAGCCTTGCAGATCTGAACTGCCGAGGCACCACGTCGAGCTGCCCACGAAGGACCCACAGACCTAGTGGAATGAGCCTTCAGAGAAGGAGGGACCGGTAGGCCTTCATGAAGATAAGCTTCAGAAATAGCCATACGGATCCAGGCTGCCAAAGTTTGCTTTGAAGGAGGCCAACCCTTTTTACAGAAGCCATAGAGGACAACAAAGCGTCCGACTTCCTAAACAAAGAAGTGCGGTCAACATAAGTCCTTAAGGCCCGCACAACATCCAAAGAGGCCTCACCCAGGGAAAGACCCGGTGAGTTAAAGGCCGGAACAACTATTTCCTCGTTAACATGAAACTGGGAAACAACTTTGGGAAGAAACTCGGGCCGAGTGCGGAGCACTGCCCTGTTCCCATGAAAAACCAAGAAAGGGGGTCTACAAGAAAGAGCCCCTAACTCAGAAACACGTCTGGCTGAAGCAACGGCCAGAAGGAAAACAGTCTTAGCTGTTAGCCATTTAATATCCACTGAGCCCAGTGGTTCAAACGGCGGTCCTTGGAGAGCCCTCAGGACCACAGCCAAATCCCAAGGCGCCACAGGTGGAACAAAGGGCGGCTGAATACGGAGAACACCTTGCATAAAGGTGCGCACATCCGGGATTGTAGCAATCCTACGGTGAAACCAGACAGATAGGGCCGAAACCTGTACCTTCAAAGAAGCAAGGCGAAGCCCATGATCTAGTCCCACTTGCAGGAAGGCGAGAATCCGAGACAGACGAAACTCCCGCGGTGCATAACCTCTCGGTCGACACCACTGGAAGAACGTATGCCACACGCGATGGTATATCCTCGCGGAAGACGGTTTCCGAGCTCGTAACATGGTACGCACCACAGAGCTGGCAAACCCCCAGGACCTCAGCATGGCCGTCTCAACAGCCACGCCGCCAAAGACAGCCGAGTCAGGTCCGGGTGACGACAAGGACCCTGAGACAGGAGGTCTGGTCGTAGCGGCAACCGCAGAGGACTGTCCACGGACAGACCCTGAAGGTCTGAGAACCAGTGCCGTCTGGGTCACGCGGGAGCTATCAACAGGAGCGTCCCTCCTTCCTGTTTGAATTTCCGGATTACCCGTGGAAGAAGGGAGACCAGAGGGAACAGGTATGCGAACCTGAACGTCCACCGGACGGACAGAGCATCCACCAGAGACGCCCCTTCGTCTCTTGTGCGAGACCCGTACACCGGCAACTTGTTGTTGTGCCGGGACGCCATGAGGTCGATTTCTGGAAGACCCCACCTGTCCACCAGTAGTTGAAAAATGTCCGGGTGCAGGGACCATTCCCCTGGATGAACGTCCTGGCGACTTAGAAAGTCCGCCTCCCAATTTAGCACTCCCGGGATGAAGACCGCTGATATGGCCGGAAGATTGCACTCCGCCCAAACCAGGATCCGAGAGACCTCTACGAGAGCCGCCCGACTGCGAGTTCCTCCTTGCCTGTTTATGTAGGCCACGGTGGTAGCATTGTCTGACTGGACCTGCACCGGGTGACCCTGGAGAAACCGCTGTGCCTGCAGGAGAGCATTGAAGACCGCACGGAGTTCCAAGATATTTATTGGAAGCTCCGCTTCTGTCGGTGTCCACCTGCCCTGGAACAAGTGTGGACCCGAAACTGCTCCCCAGCCCCGAAGACTGGCGTCCGTTGTCAACAGGACCCAATTTGGAAGCCAGAACGGACGTCCCTTGTTGAGGTGGGTCGTCTGTAACCACCACGCAAGGGACAGGCGAACCTCCGGGGTGAGCACAATCGTCTGGAACTTCAGAGACTGAGGCAGCCCGTTCCACTTGGACAGGATCAGGTGCTGCAGAGGTCTGGAGTGAAACTGGGCGTATTCCACCATGTCGAACACCGACACCATGGAGCCCAGTAACCTCATCGCCGAGTGTAAGGACACCCGGCGGCTGTGCAGACAACTGCGCACCCTTGACTGTAAAGCAGAGATCTTGTCCTCCGTCACGAAGATCCTTTGCTGTCCCGAGTCCAATAAGGCTCCAAGATGCAGAATCCTCCGAGACGGGATTAGAGTGGACTTCTGCCAGTTGATTAGCCAGCCGTGCCGTTGCAGCAGTGCAATGGTCAGGTCCAAGTGGTGTAACAGGAGCTCTGGAGATCCTGTCACCAATAACAGGTCGTCCAAGTACGGCAACATGCGGACTCTTTGCAGCCGCAGAGAAGCCGCCATGACCGCCATAGCGTCCTGTATGTCCAATGACACCATGTAGTCCCCAGGTTCCAGCGCCAGAATGATGGACCGTAGGGTCTCCATCCGAAACTTCGGGACCCGCAAAGACTTGTTGAGTGCTTTGAGGTTGAGAATCGGACGATATGACCCATTGGGTTTCTGTACCAAAAATAGATTTGAATAGAAACCCTGGCCCCTCTGGGAGAATGGAACAGGCACTATAACTCCAGCCTGGAGCATAGTGTGCAATACCTTCCGCAGCTCCGTAGCCTTGTTCCGGTCTGATGGTAGACCCGTGGTGAAGAATCGAGCCGGGGGTCTGTGCCGGAAGGAGAGGGCGTACCCGTGAGAGACCACCTCCAGAACCCAAGTGTCTGTCGTAGTGAACGACCAACACCTGGAGAACTGCAGCAGGCGGCCTCCCACCCTGGGATCCCCCAAGGGGAGACCCGGACCGTCAGGCCGCAGGCTTGTCATTTGGCTTGGGGGCCGGACGTCTGGTACTCCATGCCTGTTTCCGGGGCTTGACCGATTTCTTAGGGCCAGCCTGTCGAGGAAACGACTGTGGTTTGGGCCTGCCCTGGGCCCTAGATGACCGAAAGGACGATGGTCCAGAACCAGAAGGAGCAGCGGCCGACGGGAGACAAGCAGATTTGGCTGCCGCCAGCGTGGCCACAATCTTATCCAGATCCGGACCGAAGAAAACTTCTCCGGTAAACGGCAACGCTTCCAGACCTTTCTTGGATCTGCGTCCGCCTTCCAGGATCGCAGCCACAAGGTGCGACGTGCAGCTACCGCTGCTGAAGAAATTCTAGACACCAGAGTACTAATGTCTAGAGCCGCCTCGTTGATGTAGGTGGCCGAATCACGGAGATTGCCAAACAACTCCGCTTGTTCGGCCGGACAGTCGGATTCAAAAGAAGCCTCTAATGAATCCGCCCAGCGCTCCATCGCTCTGGCAACCCAGCAAATGGCCATAGCCGGCCGTGCTGCCCCCCCTGCAAGGGAATAAGCGGACTTCAGGCAGATTTCTACCTTGCGGTCCGTAGCATCCTTAAGGGAGGACATGGATGGCATCGGCAATGTGGCACTACGGACAAGACGGGTCACGTGAGAATCCACCTGTGGAGGGGATTCACACTTAGCAAAATAATTATCCGCGAACGGATAAGCCACCGCCAGGCGTCTCTGCGGCTGGTATCTTTTGCCAGGTTGTTTCCACGCCTCCTCTAAATGGTCCACCAACTGACCCGAAAGAGGAAAGACTGTGGCATCGCCCTTCACATCTTTGAAAAAGGCATACTTAGATTTAGCCGCTGGGGGAACTTCGTCCTCAATCACCAAGGCTGTGCGGACCGCCCGAATAAGTCCAGGAATATATACTTTGGACTTAGCATCAGCGTCCTTAGTATGGAAAGGTTCCTGATCGTAAGGATCCAGAATCTCCCCATCATCAGACGTCCCTTCGTCATCCTCATAAGGAGCGGACAGAGACGCCACCGGCCTTTTATGAGGCCGCATCACAGACTCCCCTTGCAACACATCCGACAAGTGCTGTAAAGAACTCGTCAGGGAGTTAACCCACGCTGGCTCCTGAGAACCCGGGAGCGGGGAAATAGGGAGACTGTGGGGTACCACCAATTGTCGTGGGAACCCCTGCATGGGTGACGACACCACAGACTGCTGGGACAAACCCATCGGAGTAAACGCGGGCTGCGGAGCTAACTGGCCCACTAAAGCTGTTAACGCCTGAGTGAAACAAGCCCAGGGCGGCTCCTGTACCGGTGCTGTAACCGTAATAGGCCGCGCCATGGACAAACACTGCCGGCAAAGGCCCTCCGCGCTACCCTCCCCCTCCGCTAACGGTACTTTGCACGTGGTACACTGTAGCCGGAGGGGAAAATCACTTTCAGACATGATGGCACCACGTATGTGACCTCTCTCACCAATTAAGTATTAAATAGGCGAGAGACCACCCTGCAGCACCGCACCGCAAGGGCTTTAGCAGAAAGAACAGGGACAGTAATAAAGCTGACAGTTTAGAGAAGAATAGTTACAGGCAGCGCTAGCACAGTCACATACAATGCAGAGAAATAACAATTCCTGCACTAACAGCGCTGATCACTCAACTACACAGACACAGGGCCTGGTAGGACACAGCGCTGCATACACAGACCTGAGCCACAGCGGAGGAGAGGTATGCGGGGGGACCCAGACCACGATGCTTCCTTCCAGACTTCCAGCAGCGTTCACCATGCGTTGCAGAGAAGATGGCCGCCGAGGAGCAGAGAGAAGCTGGCCTGGGGGAGGAGCGCTGACACAGGACCAGTCAGCACAGTGCAGAGAGGGCTGTGTGCAGCGGGGGAGGCGCCGGCTGTGAGACAGGGAAGGCGCGCTCCCCTGGCATGCATTTAACCCCTGGGACGCCGCAGCGCTACCGCTCTGCTGCGGTCCGCTGTCCCAGGGGGTAGTGGAAGCGCAGGTTGGTCGCCTGGCTCCACGCTGCAGCCAGTCCCCAGGGAGCCCCCTGCCTGGGGACTTAGGACCATGTGATCAGCGGGGACCCACCGCGGGACCCCGCTGCTTACCTCTGTCCCCCTTGAATCCGGCCATGGTCCGGAGCATCTGGGGTCACCGCTAGCTGTGACCCCAGACGCCCACCAGCATCCCCGGATCAGTACCGGCGTTCTGGTACCGGCGGGGTGTAGGGAAGACAGCATGGACGTCAGGACTGACTGTCCATGCTGTTCATCCAGATGTGCAGCCACAGCTGCATGAAGAAAAAGCTTCAGGGGCTCTTCTAGCCCCCACTCCAACAGGTGCACCCGACTCCGGCCGGGCACCAAACTAAACTGAGGTGCCTTGGCCCGGGGGCGGGGTATAGGAGGGGGACCTAGTGCATCCTGGGAGGCTGAAAGCTTAACTCTTTGGTGCCCTGCGACTGACGTCACACCTATACCCAAGGTATCCTGTGGATACCCTATGGACCCTGAAGTAGAAAAGGACTTTGTATCTGGGTCTTAGACTTTTCCTTAGATGCTTCTTTATCACGACCCAATCACCTGGTTGCAGTCTATAGGTGCTGCAATTGAATTGGGATCTAGAACATAAGAGAACACCTGGTGGTGGACTTTGGTTAGTTTCTATTATATATGCATCACATATTGAATCAAGTTACTATGCTCATATTGTAGCTGTTGTAGGAAATCACATCTTGTTCTAACAGCTATACTAAATAGTATTCTATAAGCTATCATCCTACATTTCACACTAGGACTGTTCTTGACTAACAATCATATTAAAAAATAAACAATCTAACAAACTTTTCATAGTTCAATTTGACTGTATAATGCAGCCTTTACACTCTATCATTGTTTTGGGTCCTATTTAGTCTCAGATTCTCCAAGATACATTCTAAAAATGTTTTTAATAAAATGTGTACCTTTGTCACTCTCTATTACCTCAAGTACTTCACATGTATAAATTACTTCTGTCATTTATTTTCCTTTTTCCTATTGTTCATATTGTTTGTAATGTGTTTTTGTGTTTGCTACCTTGCAAGACCATAGTCAATTGACAACAGGTCTGAGCACAGAATATACCCAAAACTTTACCAACTATATAAAATCAATCTTTAGTTTCTGGAAGGAATAACATCTGTGAGGTACTCCTTTTATTCTTTTTCTAGTACCGTGATCACTTTTCCTGGGCTGTGCAATTATTAGGGGTAGGCTTAAGTAGCCTAACTGAAGTCTGGGGCTATCCAGTGCCTCTTGGCTAAACTGATGAGTGCTCCCATGAAGTATTTGGGCTCAGACTGAGAACAGTGCACGTGGCAGACAGAGGTGGTGCTCATCCATCCATCCATCGCCCGAAGTCGTTTAAGTCTTTCCAAGTTATACTTCTCTCTCTGAGGAACCTGTAACTGCAACTTTTAACAAATTCAGGTTCAATGTTTCTGGCATTTCTGGTTGCCTATATCAGGTATATTACTATAACCTGTTTGGCCAACTTGGTTTGCTGGAGCAACTTGGTATGTTCTCTGATATGTGCTTTTGACCTTACTTAAAACTAAATTTGTTGGCATTTGGAAAGCAGCAAACAAAAAATCTAATACATACTATGTATAATCTATCTATAATTTACAATAAAATGAGTAATCGAAAAAGATTTCATTAATTCAAAACAATCATTATCATTAAGAAAGATGAAAAATACAAAAAGTAATCATAATTTTCATCTTCCTGTGTCTCACTAGTCCCCTGTGGTTGCTAGCTGAATTACATATAGTATTTGCATTAGGGACCCTCCCAATTTGCATATGCTGTGCTGCTAGCATTTCTATTCATCCCTCATATGCCAGCATCATCCCCCCACAGTACATTTCCTCCCTCCTCTTGAATACATGAGAAACGAAGTGACATCTGGATTAAATTTTAACTAACTGCTGTAATATAGCAGAGCTAACACAAGAACTAAGTTACAGTACTTTTAAATTCCTGCTGTCTATCACCTTTTAAGTACAATACAATATACAATAAGACCTAAAAATCCTCTCAATTGTTTAAATATCTTTAGTACAGGCACTTTTTGTATGACTTGTTTCCTTCCCCCATCCTTGGGGTCCAGACACACCCTTTTGGTTAGGTTGGGTTGGAGCTTTGAACCAAAAAATTGTTTCTGTTTATCTTACAGTACTTATTTGTAGCATTCTTTATTATCTTAACCAAATCAATCAGAAGCATACAAAAAACGTCCGGCATGTTTTAAGTAGTGTCAGTGTAATTCTAGTTACATTCCTGTAAACAAAATTAGTTTCAACATCCTGACATTTCCAAAGGTGAAAGTACCTATCAATCCATCAATCCCTTGATCTGTGTCTTTTTTTTTTTTTAACAGTTTCTCATGATATTCTACAACTGAGGATAATTTCTCTTCTATAGCGGGTTACCTCAATCCTTTACACAGCAAAGCCTATAGCATCTGCTTCTACTTATTGGATTTTTCTTTTTTCTCTTTTTTTTTTTTATAAAGCTGACTTGTTACTGCGCAACTGCATTGGCAATATGTATTCCTATGGCTGCTTCTGATTAATTAAGTCCAGTCATATCTAAACAACAGCCCCTATTCTACCTATATTCTTAGATTTGTAAAATTATGTTCTTCTAAACAATTAACTTCTTAATTTGTAAGCATGCATCATTCAACAGTTTAAAGAAATCATGAACTGAACTGATAAAACATTTTGTTAGGGAAATTTTACATCACGTTTCCTATTAATCCCTTCTGCAGCAATCAAAAATAATTACTGTTTCTTTTAGAAGTACAATGTGTCTCTGCCTTCTCTTGATCTCACAAGTTACAGAAACAATATCCATTTTCCTAGAAAATAACAAATAAAGCATTTTGTTATTAATGCATTCAACATCAATCCTTTTTCCAATCTTGCAATGCCAATTTTTTATTTATGGGCATCCCCATGAAAAAATGGCAACTCACTCGCACTAACACGTTAACCCTTTCAATTCCTGCACACCTTCTCCACAACTCCCTAGTACACCTTCACTACGCACAATCATTCACACACATCACATCTGATCAACACAATTGTTCCACACAACTCTACTTTCTCAAGTTCACTTGACTCTCTTTTATCACTTACATATGGGCCCATTTCATTCACAAGCAAACGGCAGCCACTTTCTGTGACATCCTGCATTCCATTGTCATCAGCAAACCAACTATCACAGCATGCCTTCACAATACAAAGGAAATATACATTTCAAGAAGAAAAGAAAAAACAAAACAAACAAAACACTAGTTATATAAAACGCAACATTCCTCTGCAGTGATAATTAAGTAAGTGGGTATCTGGGGGTCATTTCTATATTCTTATTCACGTTTATTACATTTCTCAATCAGAAATTTCAGTGTGTCATCTAGGTTATATTTATTAACCTCTGCTTCTCTTATCTCATTTTGTGATGTTTAAACCAGTCAGTCTCTGGAGGTCAGTCTTTTTAAACATTCATCAAATATCCTGCTTTATGATTCCCATAAAGCTTTGCTAGAACATTCCCTTGTCTAGCTTAGTCTAAGTCCCTTATGACTAAAATCAGACCTAATGGTCCCCCCTCTTATTAGAGGTTACTATTCTCATGCACAAGAATAATATCATCAAATGTTTATCTATAGGCTGACAGCCACGCACTGACTTTTCCTGCCTCAGTTATTAACGCTATTGACTGGATGTAACTTTCCTCCTATTTCTGAAAACACTGTCTGACAAGGTCTCCCTTTCTGTTCTTTCAGACACTAATACATGAAAACACATTTCTGTAAATGTATCCAATCCTTCTCTGATGTACTTTTCTAAATCTAATGCAATTTCATGGCATTCTATTTCATAAACAAATCACTGTGTGGGGTTATCTTCTAAAGTTAAATCAGTGGCTAAATCAAAGTTACTCTAAAAACACAATAAGGACAGGTTTGTTACATAACAAACAGAAAAACAAGACTTTAAACATTTACCTATCATTCACTGAACATAAAACAACAGATTATAAAATTTTTAAATAACAACACCTTTAGGGTGACCAATAATTACCCAAGGATTGATCCCAGCAGGACAGATCATCAACTGCAATGGGGACACAGCTACCAGGAGGGCAAACCATTTCTGTTTACTCACCCGGGAAATTGTCCTGGCAACTCTATCCCGGGAGCACGATCTCACATCTATCCAGTGGGCAATACTGCTGGGCATCTCAGTGGGAATCTCCATGTTGTCAAATGAGGACACTAGCTATGATTACTGAATGAGTCCTTATTGATCACCCTCAGAGTCTTGTTTGCTAAAGGCTACATATGATCATGTGTGTAAAGAAGGAGATACGGGACACAACTGTATGTACCACAAGCATCTCCATCTCTCTCCTTTATTTAACAGAGCAGCCCACATTTATAGGTTCCGTCTAACACATCTGATATTCATTATCTGCAGTGAGAGTATAGCTCTGTTTAAACATTGGAATTGCATACCTTACCATATATGTACATATGCTTTTCTGTGCACATATGACATGGTCTGTACAATGAATTAACTCCATCCTGTCCTGTGCACTCACCTCCATGCATACATGGCATACAAAATGGATTCTTATTCCAAAATGGCTTCTACAATAGGTTGGTAGTGCATGATTCCAGAGCTACTACTAGAAAATCATACTCTCGTGTAAGGTTTCGCAGCATCTGCATTGCTACCTCTTTATCATCTACCTGGATGCCTACTGAAGTTAATTGCTGAGAGATAGACAGCATCCTAACTATACATACATTTGTATTTTTGCATGCACTTGCGCCTCAGATTGACTTATCTTACTAAGGGCTCTATTTACTACAATCCGCATTGGTAATGCAGATTGTAGTGTGCTATTACTGACTGAATTCACATTGCAAATTCAGGCAATATCAGGAATTTACTGCAAATCCCGTGCAGGGACAGAGCTTGCGAGAAAGCTCTGTCCCTGCGAATCCTCTCTGCACACTAGTCACGCAAAAAAATACCGTGACAAGTGCCCCGTGCATGCGTCAACCGGCCGCCGCTGCTACCCACCCGGCGTTAAGCCCCGTCCCCATCGCCAAGCCCTGCCCCCCATGATCATGGACCCCTCATGTCCCCCCCCTCTCCCTTAAGTACACTTACCTGCATGATCTGGGCTCCGGTGATGTCCTCCATGTCCTCCGGTCAGCTGACATCCCATACTGCACTGGGACCCTGTCAGGTGATGACCAGGCTGCAGTGCAGCATGGGAGACCAGCTGACCAGAGAGAGGACATCACCAGAGCCCTGAACTCCGGTCCCTGCAGTCAGGTAAGTTTGGGAGTTTTTTTACTTTTTTTTACTGTGGATCAGCGTGTGGTCTGTTTAGACCACACAGCTGATCACTGGGGCCAGCTCCGGGCTCTGCTCTCCCCGTCAGAGTGGAGCAGGAGTCCGGTAACCGGGGGAGACCATGGATAACGCCACCTCCAGGTGGCGTTATTATCACAGGGCTTTCCCCGGTATGTTTTCACAATTTATTTTTAGTAACTTTGTCCAGATCAGATTTCCCATTACAATTATGGGAAATCGATCTGCTTACTAGAAATAAGTGATACTTAGGGGTTGGAGTAGAATTTTACGAATTCTACTCCAATTGCCCTTTAGTAACTGTAGGTTATACTAAAATAATGTGAAAAGGGTGTGAAAACACCCTTTTTCACTTTATTTTAGTAAATATAATGTTAATAAATAGAGCCCTAAGCATTTGTCCTCATGTGATGTCTGTAAAACTACCCACATTTGGTGTACAGTCACTTTCTCATGAATAATGGAATACACATGCTTCTCTAATGGCTAGACCAATGGTTCCCTTGGCCACATCATCAGAGTTGGGGTTATCACTGGGATAACTAGTGACTTTCCATAATTTTTCCCACTTTAACTGCATTTGCATAGCAAATTTCCATGTAGTATAATTCTCTGAACCCGTTAGTTTGGCAAATCTCATATCTGTATTAGTAATATACAGCTTCACCTATGATATGTATAAAGGGCTTTTCTGTACTCACTCAGATCCTTTTATTCCATGTTGTTGCAACAGCCGCATTCTTGGTATTGTTATTCAGCACACACTGGTGACTTTGGAGCCTGGCAGCCTGGGCCCATAACCTATTGACAGAACCAAATAACTGTTGATACAGGTGGCAGCGGCGTGTGATAGAGGTCAGACCACATGTTGAATAGCTTAACCAGGTCTTTGGTTTAGTAACCAGGTAAAACAAAAGGGTGTGAGACAACACGGGGTTAAGGCAGCACATCTCAAATATGTGCAGTATGATAGAGATCAAGTCAGGAGCGGGTTAACAGAGATAGTGTGTGGTGTGTGGGCTTTGCACAGGGTAATATGCATGCAGTGGTGGCAGTGGGACTTATAGTTCCACAAGCATTGGTACCACTGCATCTGTTAAGCTCAGTGACAGACAGGACACTAGTGGACACATCCTACTGCTATGGAGGGCAGAGGAAGAAGGTGCATCAGGTCAGAGGTCCCACAAGGCCGGTGAGGGGTACCTCCGTTGCTATGGTGAACAGACAGAGAAGACAGCACGATCTGGGTTTGGTATGGGATAATTAATCTGTTGATGTGCAGATGATCTCATGCTTCTTTTGCAGGAGAACCGCTTATGCTAATTCTACTGGGAAACAGATTCTAGTTTTCACACTAAATATTTTCCTAAGAGATTAACTGGGGTAGTAGAACTAAGGAGACAGACATATATCTCGATCAGACCAGACCGGTGACTACAGACACAGACTATGGGGCTGATTTAAAAGTGGATGCCATTGTAGATGCAACAGCATAATTTTTGCAGCGTGATTGTGTCTTTATGCTAATGCTGCAGACAATAGACTTCCTACTTACATGCCCATGGCTGCTGCATTAATTCGCCACTGTGCACACAAAGACACACCATCGGTGGAACCATCGATCTGCAACACTCCTGCAATCTGGGTAGCCACCCCCTGTTACTTTCCAGGAATGCCCACTGAAATTGCCTCTCATTGCCTTCAAATTTGTACTGCAACTTTTGTCGTTAACCATCGGGACGCATATGCAGTGCGACTTGGATGCATGTGCAGACTGAAAACATCGGCTGATTGCGTCCATCTGTGAATCAGGCCCTATGTAATATAATGCACTATGGGCAGGTTACCAGCCATCACAGCTGTGACAATCTGATTAGTAAAGAAGAATGAGTAAAATTCAGGCCTCAGAACACACCCAGAAGCCTGCACACCAGACAGTGACCATGCATCTCTGATACTGCACCTGCTTAATGTCACAGCTTTTCTAAGGTGTTTTTAAAATATAGCAATTAAATGTTTGTCACTCTCTGAATGGGGGCCAGCGCTACCATTTAGCATCTTTGACAGCTGCCTATGATGCCTGCACCTGGGGGTGCCACTGAGAATATTTTCTCATTATATTCTCAAAAAGCCCCATGACCCTCAGACCAACACTGCTGTGTGACTAGATCACATAGGGCCTGATTCAGCAAGGAACGCAGTAGCTAATACGCACGTATTCGGCCAATTGTTGCACACTGCGCATGCATATGCATCGCAGTGCGTGTGTGCGAACTAGCCACAGTGATCGCAGTGACTACACAGACCTTCACAGAGTGATTGACAGGAAGTGTCATTTGTGGGTGGTGATGGGGGGATGGTCGGGCGAAAGCAGGTGTGCCAGTGCATTTCAACAGTGTTGCATGGTCATGCATAAATTAGCCATTGTAATGCCCTACGCAGCCTGAGCCCTGATAGCGTGCGATGAAGTTAGCAATTGGTCAAGGCTTATGCAAGTGTGTGTGAGGCTGCGATGGTACTCGATTGTAGTACCAATGTTTTCGCAGTCATGCTAAACTTTACGGATGTGTGTAAGGTAAAGTGGGCGTCCTTATGTAGTGCAGTGGCATCATAGCGATCGCAATAGATTAGCATACTATGGCAGTTGAATTGCGTGCATAATCACTACTGCATCCGCATTTGTGTTCCTTGTTGAATCAGGCCCATACGCCACAAAGCATTTTTTACCATTGGTATCTGGCTGGACAAATTTGCACTAGGTGGCACTTTAATTCAAGTATCAAACTCCTGACTTCCCATAAGCTGTATGTTTGTGAACAGGGATCTCCTTTATCTTTATATGGGACCTGCTTATCAAGTTCTTTGGCTCCATAAATAATGAGAAAACAGCAGTTTCCAAATTAATCAAGTAAAGTGGATAGAGCTGGTAATCCTAGCTTATATAGACCCTCAAAACCCCATCACCACTCCCCCCAAAACCCCACCTTTCCCCCTCCAAAACTCCAACACCACTTCCCCCAAAGCCCATTGGCTCCACAGCTTGCCCTCCAAATGGTATCGATATGTTTAGCCAGCTGACGGAATGTCTCCTGTCAAAATACCGACAGTGGAATCCTGCTGGTTGGTATCCCAACTTACTTATACTTATCCTCCCCCCTTCTCCCCCTAACCCTCCCATTCTGTAACCTAACCCTAACCCAGAGGCGTCACTAGGGTTGGTGTCACCCGGTGCTGTAACTCATGGTGTCACCCACCCAAAAAAAAAATCAGGAACAAGGTGCGCAGCTCTGTGCTCTCTCTCCCCCTACCAGTCCTGTACTCAGCACTGCAGTTCTTCTCCCAGAATGCCAGGTGGCACCAGACAGGCGTGATGATGTCATACCCAACTTTCTGGGTAGAGAGGACTAACTGGACCAAAATACTGCTGGGTCCAGTCCGTCCTCACCGCCCCTGCAGCGGGGATGGTAGCAGGGAGCGGACTGGTGGGCGGGGGCAGGAATGGATTGGGATGAAAAATCAGCCCGGGAAGTTTATGGAAGCAGCCCCAATGAGGGCAGGGTCTATGAAAAGGGGTGGGAGCGCTCCTCCTTTAGGCTAATGGCAATACAATGCCCTTCCCAGCTGTACATCTGTGTGTCAGAATGTACAAGGACTGAGATGCCCATTTTCAGTGTCTACAGATGTTGCAATCTTGCTTTGTGCGTCTTTAGATGTCACTATCGGTCCACCATTGAACCTTTTACCAGCCCTATGCTACCAGCAGATCATCCATCTCAGTATGGCCTCCAGTGTGAGCAATTCACTCTCTCTACACAACCACTTTCAGCAACAAAAAAATAAAACAAACATTGATTCCCACCCAGTCTCCTAGAGAAGCCTGAGTGACCTCATGCTGGGCTGTCACCAATAGCTACGGAGCTAATGTCAGGAGACGAGCCTCCAGCCACCCCAGAAGTCGAGGCCAGTGAATTTCTCACTTTCTTCCTTCAAAGAGTCCAGACCAGACCAGTGGGTTGGAACTTAGGGGGCGATTCAGACAAGCTCACTAGGCTACGTTCGATTTTTGCAAACTGTGCATGCGTAAAAGAAGCATTGCTCGTTCGCGATTGGGATACGATCACTCTCAAGCAAATAGCCAGCCCGCTAGTTTGAGTGACAGAACAGGCCGTTTGTGGGTGGTGACAGGGGACGGACAAGGGAAACAGAGGTGTGGATGTGCGAACGCAGGTGTGACAGTGCACTTTAACACCATTTAAAGGGCGTGCATAATTAAGATGCAGCATCAGCATACACATCTTACGAGAGAAATAAAGACAGCTGGGCTTGCAGTGCCTGCGGTAGGCTAAAGTCTACCCCAAGCACTGCGTGCAGGCTCGATGTTGCCTGATGGTACCAATGTAATCATACACTTCCTGGAGATGATGTGCACAAGTGGGCGTCTTTACTCCAGGCAGGTGGGCATCTAACTTTACCTGGCGATTGCACATTAAGACATAGGAGGCATCCTAATGTCCGTGCGATTGCGGCATTTGGATACTTTCTTTCCTTAAGACTGCGTGCGCACGCAGCCTAGCGAGAGGGTCTGAATCAGGCCCTTAGTCCCGCTCCCTCTCTCACTCACCCGAGCACCCTGCACCTTATCACTGTCCTCTTCACCTCAGCACCTTTCTCTGCCCCCTTACCACCATCCTCAGCCCCTCATCAGCTTCCTCAGCCCCTCATCACCATCCGCAGCACCTCATTTCCATCCTCAGCCCTCATCACCTTCCCCAGCCCCTGTCTTTCAGCCTCACTATTTCCCATCCCTGTGTCTTCAGCTTTAAACCTACCTCCTTGACACTAATAGATGCCGTGTCAAGAAATGTAATTTTATCAGGGGCGTTATATATAATGGGTGAACGGTGTGCGGTGCACACTGGCCCCTGCACCCATATAATTTTAATTTATCTCTTGGGAGTCCCAAGACAGCGGTATCAGCACTATAATCGCCTGGAAAATGGCCACCGCTGGCATTTTCCCAGCGTATTGTGCATGCACAGTAGACTCTGGGCACAGACTAGTGCCCAGAGTCTACTGCTGTGGCACTGCGTCCTCAATAGGCTCAGCGCTGCCGGAAAGAGAGGAGGGGGCCTAGGACAGATTCTGCACATGGGCCCCCTTCTCTCTTAATACTCCCCTGAATAGTGTGTGTATATGTATGTGTGTGTATATATTTTTATATATATATATATACATACACACACACACACAGACGTGTGTGTGTATATATGTATATAAAAGTTATATATGTATATATAAACATATATATATATATATATATATATGTGTGTGTATAATATATATGTGTGTATATATACTGTATATATATATATATATATATATATATATACACACACACACATTATACACACACACATATACATACATACACAGGTGCATAAATATTGGGACATTGACAGAATTTTCATATTTTGGCCTCTATTCACCACCACAATGGCTTTGAAATGAAACAAACAAGATGTGCTTTAACTGCAAACTTTCAGATTTAATTTGAGGGTAATTACATCCAAATCAGGTGAACGGTGTAGGAATTACAACGGTTTCTATATGTGCCTCACACTTTTTAAGGGACCAAAAGTAATGGGACAAACTAAACAATCCTAAATCTAACTTTCACTTTTTAATACTTTGTTGCAAATCCTTTGCAGGCAATTACAGCCTGAAGTCTGGAACGCATAATGCTGGGCATACACTGCCAGATAAAATGTCTGTCAGACCAACAGAAATTTTATCTGGCTGCCTGCCAGCCGCAGCTGTCGCCGGCATACACTGTGAGAGAAATTTCACAGTGTATAGCCCGACATCCGTGCTCCGCCCCCGGGGGAGGAGACATTTCCCTGTTCCTTCCATAGGAAGGAACACAGGAAATGTCTGTCTGTCGGCTGCGCTGGGCATACACTGCCCGATGCGGCCGACAGTTTCCCGGGTAAATATCGCATCGGACGGGCATGCTGGACAATCCAGCATGCCTGACCGAGCAATATTTAACCCTCGGTCGCCCGCATACACGCTGCAATTATCGCGGCATTCCGCCGATATCGGGCGGATCGTCCCGATAATTGCAGAGTGTATGGCCAGCATAAGTCACCCATAGTTTTATTATTCTACCATACTTAACTTAAACTTACTCAACTAAAATAACAACACTGACAACGATATAGATTTGCAAAAAAGAGGTCGCAGCCAAATTTATTAAAATCGGATCAGAAATTGAAATTGTATAATCGAGCATGGTGGCGAAAAATTGTATTTCACAACTGGAAAAGAGGAAGCTGACTCCTCCCAGCACCCTAATATTCCTAAACAGAGCCCGCCCAAACAGGTCCCTGATAGGCTGTCAGTACTGACTGATCCATTAACTTAAACTATAACGAGACTGCAACCCTAAGCCAGTTCTAACCAGTATTAGTACAATAAAAAACAGGGTGCTTATGTCCTCTCATGCTTATTCTAGCATTCGCGTGCTTTAGACATCACCAGACGCTGGGTTTCATCCCTGGTGATGCTCTGCCAGGCCTCTACCTCAAAAGTCTTCAGTTCCTGCTTGTTCTTGGGGCATTTTCCCTTCAGTTTTGTCTTAATCAAGTGAAATGCATGCTCAATCGAATTCAGGTCAGGGGATTGACTTGGCCATTGCATAACATTCCACTTTTTAGCCTTAAAAAACTCTTTGGTTGCTTTTGCAGTATGCTTCGGGTCATTGTCCATCTGCACTGTGAAGCGCCGTCCAATGAGTTCTGAAGCATTTGATTGAATATGAGCATATAATATTGCCCGAAACACTTCAGAATTCATTCTGCTGCTTTTGTCAGCAGTCACATCATCAATAAATACAAGTGAACCAGTTCCATTGGCAGCCATACATGCCCACGCCATGACACTACCACCACCATGCTTCACTGATGAGGTGGCATATTTTGGATCATGAGCAGTTCCTTTCCTTCTACATACTCTTCTCTTCCCATCACTCTGGTACAAGTTGATCTTTGTCTCATCTGTCCATAGGATGTTGTTCCAGAACTGTAATGGCTTTTTTAAATGTTGTTTGGCAAACTCTAATCTGGTCTTCCTGTTTTTGAGGCTCACCAATGGTTTACATCTTGCGGTGAACCCTCTATATTCACTCTTGTGAAGTCTTCTCTTGATTGTTGATTTTGACACATATACGCCTACCTCCTGGAGAGTGTTCTTGATTTGGCCAACTGTTGTGAAGGGGTTTTTCTTCACCAGGGAAATAAGTCTTCTGTCATCCACCACAATTGTTTTCCGTGGTCTTGGTGTTGCTGAGCTCTCCGGTGCGTTCTTTCTTTTTAAGAATGTTCCAAATAGTTGATTTGGCCACACCTAATGTTTTTGCTATCTCTCTGATGGGTTTGTTTTGATTTTTCAGCCTAATGATGGCTTGCTTCACTGATAGTGACAGCTCTTTGGATCTCATATTGAGAGTCGACAGCAACTGATTCCAAATGCAAATGTCACACCTAGAATCAACTCCAGACCTTTTACCTGCTTAATTGATAATGAAATAACGAGGGAATAGCCCACACCTGTCCATGAAATAGCTTTTGAGTTGATAGTCCTATTACTTTTGGCCCCTTAAAAAGTGGGAGGCACATATAGAAACCGTAATTCCTACAACATTCACCTGATTTGGATGTAATTACTCTCAAATTAAATCTGAAAGTCTGCAGTTAAAGCACATATTGTTTGTTTCATTTCAAAGCCATTGTGGTGGTGAATAGAGGCCAAAATATGAAAATTATGTCAATGCCCCAATATTTATGCACCTGACTGTATGTATATTAGGGGTGAGCGGGTTCGGATTTCTGAAATCCGAACCCCCCCGATCCGAGGCCGATCCGAGTCAGGCTCGACTTTTCCCGCCTGACTCGGATCTGAAATCGAGGCAAAACGTCATCATCCCGCCTTCCGGGTCTCGCGGGTTTTGGATCCTATATAAGGTACCCGCGTCGGCGCCATTTTCTCTCGGCTGTGGACAATGAAGAGGGAGGGTGGGAGTTAGGGCTGTGTAGTGTAGTGTAGTGCAGAGTAGTGTTGTGCTGTGCTGCTGTTGTCCATAGGGGCTGTGTCCACTACTTCAAAGTCCATAGGGGCTGGCTGTGTTGTGCTGCTGTTGTTAATAGGGGCTGTGTCCACTACTTCAAAGTCCATAGGGGCTGGCTGGACTGTGTTGTGCAGTCAGTTCTCCATAGGGGCTGTGTCCACTCCAAAGTCCTGTGCAGTGTCCCAGTCCTAAAGGGGTGCTGTAGTGTAGTCCAGGGGGTGCTCTGTCCGTCAGGGGTGCTCCCCCAAGTGCTAAAAAAAAATATTTTTTTCTATGTTTGTGAATTGTGTGCGCAGTAGCCACACGTGCATCAACAAAGTAGTGCGAAGCGTGCGCCTGTCATAAGTAAAGGGCTGGCTGGCTTGACCATTAAAGGGTGCTGTAACCCCCAAAGTACACTCCAAACCAAATAAAAAAATATTTTCTGTTTGTGAATTGTGTGCGCAGTATCCACACGTGCATCAACAAAGTAGTGCCAAGCGTGCGCCTGTGTCATAAGTAAAGGGCCGGCTGGCTTGACCGTTAAAGGGTGCTGTAACCCCCAAACTACACTCCAAACCAAATAAAAAAATATTTTCTGTGTTTGGGAATTGTGTGTGCAGTAGCCACACGTGCATCAACAAAGTAGTGCCAAGCGTGCGTCTGTGTCATAAGTAAAGGGCTGGCTGGCTTGACCGTTAAAGGGTGCTGTAACCCCCAAAGTACACTCCAAACCAAATAAAAAAATATTTTCTGTGTTTGTGAATTGTGTGCGCAGTATCCGCACGTGCATCAACAAAGTAGTGCCAAGCGTGCGCCTGTGTCATAAGTAAAGGGCCGGCTGGCTTGACCATTAAAGGGTGCTGTAACCCCCAAAGTACACTCCAAACCAAATAAAAAAATATTTTCTGTGTTTGTGAATTGTGTGCGTAGTAGCCGCATGTGCATCAACAAAGTAGTGCCAAGCGTGCGCCTGTGTCATAAGTAAAGGGCCGGCTGGCTTGACCGTTAAAGGGTGCTGTAACCCGCAAAGTACACTCCAAACCAAATAAAAAAAATATTTTCTGTGTTTGTGAATTGTGTGCACTGTGGCTGCATGTGCATCAACAAAGGAGCAGCGCCAAGTGTGCGCCTGTGTCCCATAAGTAAAGAGCCGGCTGGCTCATTTCTTAAAGGGTGGTGTAACCCACAAAGTGCACTACTCTCCAGCAAAAATAAAAAAATATTTTCTGTGTTTGTGCGTGCCTTAGCCGCACGTATATATCAATATAACATAAATGGAGGACCAAACTTTCAACGATAAAAATAAAATAGGGAAAGATCGAGAACCACTTCCTCCTAGTGCTGTTGCTGCTGCTGGGAGTTGTTCATCATCCCAGAGAGGAAGTAGGAACACCACTACTTTTACTAAACAATTGACCCCCCAACAGTCCCTAGCGATGAGGATGAAGTACGACAGCAGTCATCCTGAAGCAAACGTATAACTGAGGCCTTGACTGCTATGTTGATGTTAGACGTGCGTCCGGTATCCGCCATTAGTGCAGTGGGATTTAGACAATTGATGGAGGTAGTGTGTCCTCGGTTCCAAATCCCGTCTAGATTCCACCTGAATCCTCAAAGCAGCAGCGACAAGCGTGCGTCTGTCTGCTAAAGGGTGGTGTAACCCTCAAAGTGCGCTCCACAAACAATGAAAATATTCTTTTTTTTTCTGTCTTTGTGAAATGTGTGGGCTGTAGCCGCACCTGCATCCTTAAAGCAGCAGCGACAAGCGTGCGTCTGTCTGTTAAAGGGTGGTGTAACCCTCAAAGTGCTCCAAAAAATAAAAAACTATTTTTTTTGTGTTTGTGACTTGTGTGCGATGTAGCCGCACGTGCATCAACACAGTAGCAGCGCCAAGCGTGCGCCTGTGTCATAAGTCAAGGGCCGGTTTGGACATCTGGTCCGGACTGAAGGACGTGCCAACAATTTCAGACAAGTCTACTGTCACTGCATATGATACTGTCCTCAAAGCAGCAGCGACAAGCTTGCGTCTGTCTGTTAAAGAGTGGTGTAACCCTCAAAGTGCGCTCCACAAACAATAAAAATATTCTTCTTTTTTTTCTGTCTTTGTGAAATGTGTGGGCTGTAGCCGCACCTGCATCCTCAAAGCAGCAGCGACAAGCGTGCGTCTGTCTGTTAAAGGGTGGTGTAACCCTCAAAGTGCTCTCCACAAACAATAAAAAAATTCTTTTTTTTTCTGTCTTTGTGAAATGTGTGGGCTGTAGCCGCACCTGCATCCTTAAAGCAGCAGCGACAAGCGTGCGTCTGTCTGTTAAAGGATTACATCGGCGACAGCATCCAAGAAGGCATGTCAGACAGACCGTACCTGTACTGGCAGGAAAAAGAAGCAATTTGGAGGTCCCTGTACAAACTGGCACTATTTTACCTGAGTTGCCCCCCCTCCAGTGTGTACTCCGAAAGAGTGTTTAGTGCAGCCGGGAACCTTGTCAACGAAAGGCGTAGGAGGTTGCTTCCACAAAATGTGGAGATGATGTTCATAAAATGAATTATCAACTCTTCCAGGGAGACCAGCCTCCAGAACATACAGAGGGACCTGTGGTTGTGGATTCCAGCGGGGATGAATTAATACTCTGTGAGGATGAGGATGTACACAACACTGAAGAGGGTGAGGAATCGGTGGATGAGGAGGATGAGGACGACATCTTGCCTCCGTAGAGCCAGTTTGTGCAGGGACAGATTAATTGGCAGCTTGTTTTGTGGGGGCCCAAACGAACCAATCATTTCAGCCACAGTTGTGTGGCAGACCCTGGCGCTGAAATGTTTGGTTTGTTAAAGTGTGCATGTCCTGTTTATACAACATAAGGGTGGGTGGGAGGGCCCATGGACAATTCCATCTTGCACCTCTTTTTTTCTTTGAATTATGTACTGTTTGGGGCCTAGTTTTTCAAACTGCCATCCTGTCTGCCACTGCAGTGTCACTCCTAGATGGACCACGTGTTTGTGCCGCCCTCTCGTATCTCTTAGCATAGTCATCCAGCTACCTCGGTGCAACCTTTTGGATATAAAAACACTATTGTGAGGTGTGAGGTGTTCAGAATAGACTGGAAATGAGTGGAAATTAAGGTTATTGAGGTAAATAATAGCATAGGAGCTGAAAAACCCACAAATTCTGTGATTTTAGCTGTTTTTATGCTTTTTAAAAGAAAAATACAGATCCAAAACACAAAACCCAGAACCCAAAACACGGAAGGGTGGTTTTGGCAAAACCAATCCAGATCCAAAACACGAAGAAAGATCCAGATCCAAAACCAAAACACGAAAAGTGGCCGGTGCACACCCCTAATGTGTGTGTGTGTGTATATATATATATATATATATTATACACACACACACACACACATATATATATATAACTATTCTTGACACTGAAGCTATTATATATAGACGTTATAATTATAAATAGGCATGCTATATTAGATGTTCACTTACTGTCACTCACATGTTCGCTGCTGGTCCTGGCTGGCTGCAGGTGCTGGTCCTGGCTGGCTGCAGGTGCTGGTCCTGGCTGGCTGCAGGTGCTGGTATTGGCTGGCTGCAGGTGCTGGTTCTGGCTGGCTGCGGGGCTGGCAGCATACAGCCTTGAGGCGGAGCTGTCAGTGATGAATGACAGCTCTACAAAGGCTTATGGTAGGAGCTGCTGCGGCTGGGCATCTGCAGCAGCTCCCCCGTCGGCCATTTTCATTTAAACTTTAGAACTCCGATCGTGGCAACCAGGCTGGAGCAGGTGTGTGATGGGCGGCAACATCCCCCCTTGCATGAGAACCACCACAGTAGTAGCAGCGGGGTGGGTGCGGGAGTGTGGCAGTGGCGCATTCAGGGATGGGTGCGGGAGTTTGGCAGCGGCAGGGGGTGCGGGCATCAATGTGCAAGTTTTGGTGTCACCCCCTTGGAGGGTGACACCCGGTGCGGCCCGCACCCCCCTAGTGACACCACTGCCCTAACCCTCCCCACCCCGCACCCTAACCCTTTCCATTAGTGCCTAAACCTATGTCTCCCCCCTTCGTGCCTAAACCTAACTTTACCCCCTTAGTGTCTAACCCAACCCTTTCCAGTGGTGCCTAACCCTAACCCACCCCCCTAGGGGTGCCTAACCCTAACCCCCACCAAAACCTAACCCCGTTACACTACCTAAACCTAACCCTCCCCCCCCCCCCCAGTGGCTAACAGCTAAGGACTCCCCGGACTTACCTTATTTGGGCTGGCTGGATTCCAGCGTTGGTATTTTGACGCCTATCTTAAGTCCCATGTCGGGCTTCCCCCGTCGAGATTTAGACTGGCGGAATCGTGGGCGCCGGTCTCATAACTACATCCCGTCCAAATGATATCCATTAGAATCAAACATCCCATTGACAGTCTGACATACAAAATGTGTCCCGACCTCAGTGTTTGAAAGACTTAACACAGCCTTCTGTTATGCATCTGAATATACAGTTCTCAAAATAATTATATTATTAATGTCTTATATTTGTAATGAGCCACAAAGAGTCCACAGCATCGAACATTGGGGGATACAAAATAAGGCTTACAAAACTAGCATAATGACCAAACATCCTCTATTCACATAGTACTTTGTATTGCAGAACTACAGATTACACAGTGAGCATGAGATAATGAGTAGCATTGTGTATGGTGGAGAACAGTGCAGGAATGGGCACCATTGTGAGGTAATCCTCTGCCCAGGAGGATAAGTGTGAGAAATAAGGTGAGAGATGCTAACAGCTGAGGCTGGAAGAGTTAGAGCTAAGGAGGTATGTAGGATAGTGCAGGCAGATAAGGAGGGAGGGTCATGCTCATTAAAGCTAAAAGGTTTAATGAGAGAGGGAGTAGGTGGTAGTTTGCCAAAGAGGAAGCGGCATGTTTAGAGTAATAACACTCGCACAGGTAAAATGCTGCAAGGAGCATTAAACATGTGTTGGGATCCCAGCGCCAGCATTGTGAGCTCTACATGATCACATAGGGCCTACTTCTGAGTCGCATGACACTACGACCACTTTAGCATCTTTAGCCATAGTCGCGTCTATGACTATATGATATTGCTATTCCAAGCCCTTCTCTGGTGTACAAGCGTGCAGCTAAATGCGCAAGGGCTGGGACACAAACTTTGAGTGGCTGTAGTTAAAACAATACCACTTTTGCGGTAAGCCCATTGAATTCAATTGGCTTACCGCTGATTGGCTGAGAGAGCCATCTGTCACATCTCTCAGCCAATTAGCGCTTGCCCATAGACTTCAATGGACACAGGAAGGAAGGAAGATACCGGCCACCCCCTTGCACTAACAATGCTGCCGGCATCCCATGCTGCCGACACGGCCAACACCCTGCACTGAGGACACTGTCAGTGCCCCCACAGTGCCGGCACTCCTGCACTGAGGATACCACTGGCATTCTCACACTCTTCCAACACCGCTGTCACCCCGTTCTGCCGACATCACCGGCATGTACACTGCTTGCTCCCCCGCGGCACTATAGACAATGCTGTCACAGTAAGTGCACTGTATCCAACCCACACTGTATACTGCACGGTATCCAACCCACACTGTATCCAACCCTCACTGTATCCAACACTATATGCGACCTGCACTGAATCAAACCCACAATGTAACCTGCACTGTATCCAAACCACACTGGTTCCAACCTGCACTATAAACTGCACTGTATCCAACCCACACTGTATACCACACTGTATCCGGCCTGCGCTGTATCTAACCCACACTATATCCGACCTGCACTATAAACTGCACTGTATCCGACCCGTACTGTATCCCGCACTGTAACCAACTCACACTGTACCCCACACTGTATCTGACCTGCACTGTATTCAGCCCACACTGTATACTGCACTGTTTCTAGCTTGCACTGTATCCAACCCACACTGTATCTGACCTTCACTGTAAACTGCACTGTTTCCGACCCACACTGTATCCCATACTGTAACTGACTCACACTGTAGTCAAGTCACACTGTATCCGACCCGCACTGTACCAAGCACTGTATCTGACCCGCATTGTTTCTGGCATGCAGTTTTTATGGTTGGGGAGATTTTGGAGAACTGCTAAACATAAAGGCTGATTGATTGGGGCTTTACATGGGCATATAGTGCCAGTCATCAGTGGCCCAGCGCCCCCAGGAGAGAAATACAGATTGGGCACTGAGAATAGGCATGTGCTGGGGTCATGTGCACTTGTGCAGGGGGCATTCATGTCTGCTGTTGCTATTTACACATGGTTTTGTTTGCTGCTTGGTATCTGCGACTACTTGTTTTGAGCAAGGATATTCCATGCACGAGTATTAGTAAATTTCGGTATTGTATTGTTTTCTATTGAACGTACTTGGGAGTTAGTTTGATTGGTTATTGCTAATACAGTACTAATTTGCATAACATTTGTAAATAGAAATAAATGCACTGTGTTTGTGCCGCTGCTCTGTTGGTTGCTTAGTTTAGCCAGCCAGCCTTTGGCCTATGTTGGTGAACAATATTGTGAGCTGTGAGGTGGTCAAAATTGACTGGAAATGACTGGAAATTAATGTTATTGAGGTTAATAATACTCTAGGAACAAAAAAGGCCCACATTATGTTTTTATCCTAAATAAAAAATATAGATCCAAAACCAAAACATGTGAGGATGCTTTGTAAAACCAGAATCAAAACCAAAACACAAAAGTTAATCCAGAGCCAAAACACGAGGGTCGGCGCACATCTCTATTTGTAACTAGCTGGACCCAAGTCTGGACCCTGAAGTACACCTGCTGCCTTAATTTTTTACATTGTTCTCACCTATAACTTGGATAACGATGCAAACTAGGAGTAAATGACAGTGCAGGCAGCGTATTATCATACTGTCAGGAACAGACTGACTCACAGAACAGAGGGCCTGATTCAGAGCCACTTGCAAAAAGCGAGCGCTCGCTCTGAATCAGGGCGGCCGCTTTTTTATTTTAAACAGCGGCCGCCTGGCTGCTTGCATAGCTGTGGGTGACCACCCACAGCTTATGCGAGCGACCAGGTGATGGTCGT
Organism: Taudactylus pleione; assembly: GCA_031769625.1. NCBI lineage: Eukaryota > Metazoa > Chordata > Amphibia > Anura > Myobatrachidae > Taudactylus > Taudactylus pleione. The sequence continues at coordinate 570,493 of JAUIMM010000647.1, read as the reverse complement.
GACCATCTTGCTTGCGACGAGACCCTTGTGGTAGGGTCTCGTTCCTGCAAGCCCCAGTGAGCTTCCGGCTCTAATAGAGCCGGAAGCTCACCACTGACATCACTCGTGATGTCACTGGGGCCGCCCCCAAATGGCAGGCGTTTCTTAGGGAACACCTCCATTTGGCCAGCCACCCCCTCGACCCGCCTACCAAACGGGGCGAGCTGTCGATCAACATTGACAGCCGCCCCTTTTGGATGTGAGCACCGGAGCGAGTGATTTCTCGCTCGCTCCTGGGCTTGCGCTCCTGCAGTGCGCACGGCACATGTGCGCACTGCCCGGCCATCTACCCGCTTGCGAGCGCATAGCACTTGCGAGCGGGTCTGAATCAGGCCCAGAAATCAGCATAGATTCCAAAATCAGTTGAGGTTCAGAAATCACTGCAGAATGGAGGGGGTGATTTGGCTGTGGATGGATATGCTACCACATTACACCTGCGATAGCTGTAATATGGTAATGCAGCAGGAGGCGTCACACGTCCTGCATGCATTACTGATATGAGCTGCATCCAAGGACACAGCATCGGATCGTCTGCGATCCCTTCGGCTTGCTGAGTGACCATGGGGGTCACGCAAGCTGGCCACCGCAGATGAGTAAATGAGGCCAGGAAACCTGGCCTCTCGCGCTGCCCCCTCAATGGTGGCGATGTACCTCCATTTTGGGAAAAGGAGGCCGTCGCTGCCTGTTCCCTGCCCAGAAATGGCAGTGGACTGTCAATCACTGACAGGTCGCTTCTGGACTACGTGCAGGACCGCAGACCCGTACTGCACATGCACAGTACGGATCAGGCGCATATTGCAGATTCACGTTAATAGGGAATCTGTGTGATCCCTCTCAATGCATCAACAGCTGATTCACCCCATGAAATCACTCTGCAGACCAACATTGAAGACCATGTCTAGCAGGCCTGCCATCAGGGGGGGAATCACGGGACTGGAGTTCCATTGCTGGACAGAAGGGAGCCCTCCCACAGTGACACTGAGTGGCTGTGATCACCTCCCCTGCTGTTTGTAATCTCTGTATGCTAAACTTTGCCAGGATCAAAGATTGTGGATTGATCATGCTGTCTGCCAGTCTGAATGCGTTGAGTGTTGAGCTGCTCATCAGCCTGCAAGAGTGTGACAGTGTGTGTATGAAGCCAGCCCTTCAGTCCCAGAACCTGTGTAATTCAAGAATATCCCAATTTTATGGAATTGTGTGCAAGTGTGTGGCCCTGACAAAGTTCAAAGCTAGGCAAAAACAACTACACCAATATGCCAAATATAGTGGAGCTACAGTAGGTAAAAAACTGTGGCCGTGCAAAAAGGACAAACAGACAGACAGACATACACTCTTTATTGCTTATTATATATATGCAACAGGACACAATTTTTCTCCATAGCATTTAGACAACCATGCCACCTGTAAGTCATACTTGAAACAGCATTTTGAACAAAATAAACTTCTGTTGGAATTTTCAAATACTGTTCTGGTGGTTTAATTTGACATGGTAAAGATTCCTGACTGAGGGAGACGGCTTCACTTGGCAACCAGAAGAAGCTATGTGAGGTGAATGCAACATTTGGAAGTGAGTAGTGGGGGATTTATGTCTAAAACAATCTTATTATTGTAAAGCTCAATGAAATATGCTGCCACTATATAAGTAAATGTTAATAACTAAAATAAATAAGCTGATGCAAAGAACAGCAACAAATCTATAGTATTTATTATGAATATTCCTTTATCTTATTACTTCTATATAAACCTTTATTTATCTGCTCTTTTAGGATCAGTCCCCTTACGGCTAATCAACGGACCTGGCATCTGTGCTGGGAGAGTTGAAGTATTTTACAAAGATATATGGGGATCGGTGTGTGATGACAGCTGGGATAGCCGTGATGCACAAGTTGTGTGTAGTCAACTGAAATGTGGAGTTGCATTGTCAGCCCCGACAAATGCATTCTTTGGACAATCTAATGGTACTATTTGGATGGATGATGTGAAATGTATTGGAACGGAGTCGGATATCTCTATATGCCCTCATAGTGGTTGGGGGAATCATAACTGTGGACAATTTGAAGCTGCCAGTGCTGTATGCTCAGGTAACAATAACTGATTACTAGTAAGAAGGTATTATGCATTAAAGGAACTACCCTCTGCCCCATAAACCTAAAATTATATTTGATGTGTTGCAGAAGGGGATGGACAGTACATATGTCTTTCCTTACCAGCTTTATTTACTCCAAAAATATTCAGATGTTGGACCATGGATGCTGCTATATTTCTGCAAAAGTGCAACCCAAGTACCAAGGCACTGACACGAATCACTAAATACTAGAGATGAGCAGTTTGGTTTTGCAAAAATCCCAAAACACCCAAAATTGGGGCTTCAGAGTAGAACCAAGTGCCGGCTTTTGTCTTCACACTAAATTGGGATCTGAAAATGAGGCAAATTGTAATTTCCATGGAAATCTCGGATCTTGCATGTTTTGGATTGCATTTAAGAGTCTCTCCCTAGTGATCAGGTGCCATTTCACACAGAAGAGTGTATGGAGAGGGTGTGGGATGTAGTTGTGCTTCGATAGACAGCATTAGAGATTCCATTAAAGAGAGTTGTTGTTAAATTGAGTGGGTGGGAAGAGTGTAAAAGAAAGACTGCTGGCATCTTTGTCACTGTGTATGTGTTTGTTTGTCAGACACTAGTGGCACCTGCAATCCAGTGCAAACAGGCTCTTAAGTCTGTTAGGACTGCACTTGAAGTGAGCTGCACTTATGAGGGTTGCTCCAAAAGTCTGTGCCTGACCATAATTAACAGAGAAATTTAAGTTAAATTACATTTATTTTTCAACATTTACTTCAATACATTTCTCCAATTGATGCTCCAACTTGAGCGTGAGTGTGAATCTCAGTGGGCATCATCTTCTTCATTTGTAGATATTTAATGACGGCTCAGATTTCAATTTACTCCATTCTTCAGTGTTCTTCATTTTTTTATTGTTAGTGATGTTGCTCCCGACTTTTATTGATGTTGTTCCCGACTTTTAGTGATGTTGTTCCCAACTTTTTGCTGGTCGCACATAATTTACACCTCCCCATACCTGTCCCACATCATTTACACCTCCACATACCTGTCCCACATCACTTACACCTCCAAATACCTGTCCCACATCATTTACACCTCCACATACCTGTCCTACATCATCTACACCTCCACATACCTGTCCCACATCATTTACACCTCCACATACCTGTCCCACATCACTTAATTTTACACCTCCTCATACCTGTCCCACATCATTTATACCCCCACATACCTGTCCCACATCACTTACACCTCCCCATACCTGTCTCACATAATTTACACCTCCACATACATGTCTCACATAATTTACACCTCCACATACATGTCTCACATCACTTACACCTCCACATGCTTGTCTCACAAAATGTACATCTCCACATACCTGTCCCACATCATTTACACCTCCACACACCTGTCTCACATCGCTTACACCTCCGCATACCTGTCCCACATCATTTACACCTCTCCATACCTGTCCCACTTCATTTATACCTCCATATACCTGTCCCACCTAATTTATACCACCATTGAGGTTTTTATAGAAATTCACCTGAAAACTGACATGCCTTTATTGGACAAATTTTTGGTATTTACACCCTTCTAAGGGGTATATTTACTAGAATTGTGTATGGCTGAGATTGCATTCACGTGTGGGTTTTCCCTGATTTTTAAACACAGATTTACTAAAGGCAAACATGATTGCAAATACATGATCCTGCACAAAAATATACGACCAAACACACAAATAGAAGTCAATAGACCTTTGAGCCAACAAGCGTGTACTCTCCCTAGTCAGGAATACAACTAACGGCTTTACTTAGAGTCATGTTTAAAAACCCAATAGAACACGGAGCAGAATAGAAGTAATGAATAAAAGTGCCTGTGAGCAGCATGTTATGCAGAAGCACTGTACACGTCAGTGTGATCTGTGCGGTGCTTTTGTGTGTTATACTGTAGGTGAAATAAAGAAATGTTGTGCACACCCCCTCCAAAAACAAAGCCTGCTCTGAGCCTGTTCTGGTACAGGACAATCAGGGGAAAAACTGGCTTGGGGTTCCCCCTATTTTCCTATAACAAGCACCGGTCTGAACCAGCCGGGGTTGTAATGCCAAAGCAGGTGGGCACACAGCATGTACTCCCCCCTGCCTGAGCATTAACCAAACCCAAACTGTTCAGCCCAGTGTTGTCAATTCTAGGAAAGTAGGGAATAAAATGGGCTACAGTATCATGTTAATTTTTTTGTAGAAATTAAGTGATAATGAATAGAGCCCTTAATGACGGGGTTATCTATAGTAGAGATCACCAGCTGGTGGGTCTCTCATAAAAGGACAAGGGTGGTTTTGTTTTGTTTAGCAGGGGTGGCAGGAGATGGAGGATTGCTGTTAGTTGTAGCTTAGATTAGTGGATCTTTTTGTTCGGTTATATTGTAATCTCACCCAACTAGGTACAACCCGTGTTCTGTGCTTGATACAAATAAAAGACAACCAAACTGGTATTTAACTTGGACCTGTGGACTATTTTGTTTGTTACTCTAAGTGATACCTGCCAGACCGACCTGGTAAAGGAGCTGCTCCCATACAATACAGTGTTTATCTAAAGGAAATCATTGCAGAACAGAAAGCTGACCTGTTGCCAGAGTAGACAGACACACGGATTGTGTATACTGTAGTCTAATAGCCTTAAGTAAATAACATATGACCTAAGCATTATCCCTGAAATTTCAACAGATATAGGTGTGTTCAGGTATAAATCCAAAGTACAAAATGAAATAAAGAACATGAAAGGACAAGAAGTTCTGCTGTATAGTGTGGGACTACTATGGCACAGCGGCCTATTCATCATATGATAAGTGGTCCGGTAACCATGCGGAAATTATAGGTTACTGGGCTATTCATCATTAGGGGTCCAATAGGACCTCCCCGGGATTCAGCAAAAAAAAAAAAAAAGAAAGTTTTTGGAGTTTGCTGCCGAGAACAAGTGCTATCTTCAGACGGCGCTTGCTCTTGGATCCCTGCTCCTTCCTATGGAAAGGAGTTACGGGGATGCAAAGAGGGATCAGAGCAGATCCCTCTGCCACCTCCTCACTCCCTCCCTGGTGGCTTTACGCTTGCATGACCCGAGGTCACGCATGCGTAGCCGGGATGACGGGTAGCAGGTAAGTAACGCAGCTACAGAAATAGCTGCGATACTTTCCACTGGTACAACTGCTTTTTGGAGCAGTTGTCCCATCACCAGAGCAATGATGAATTGCTCCGGTGTCACGTTTACCCTGCTGCGAGTTGGATACTTAAATATCCCTCGCAGCAAGTTCAATCCTTCATCATCAGAGGCCATATAGCCTTCGATGAATAATAGGCCCCACAGTATTATATAGAACAGTTTTCTCATGTAGATTGTTGATTATGGGGCTGATGCAGAGAATATATGTAAGTTTGAGAAAATTCCTTCCACATTGTGTAAAATCACCTACAGTATGTGCAGAGTTGTGCTTATTGCTGTGGTCAGACCAAATCCTATCTATATGCTTGGTTTTATAGTCGTCATCATCATCAATGTGCACTTGCAACATCATATATCTGGTGCCAAAGATTCGCCTGAAAACAGGTATAATTATGTATGTACACAATTATGCCAGCACGCCCTCTCTGCCTACGTGTGAATAACCAGTTACCACTGTAGCCAAGGGTAAATACCTGGCTTACTGAGAGGATAATGTATATATTTTAGGGATTTATAATTGTTTATGTAGCTTCATGGTGTATATTTTTGTATACTTATGACACTGGGGTTGCTGTGCGGCACCCCAGTAAATGGATACCTAACTGCAGATAATAGTTTATACCTTAAGAATATATATATATATATATATATATATATATATATATAATGATAGGCATAGTAATGTTTATTTATGAAAATAATTATTTATGGTTGTTTTACATTAATGTAAGAAGAATGTGAGGGGAGTATGAGTATGAGGAGGATAGCCGAGGCAGTGCTGTAATTTTTTTATTTTTCTCTCTCTCACTCTCCCTGAAGGGATAAGAATGTTCCAGTAAGCCACGAGCGGTCACCTGACCATTAGCTCGCGCTGTGAGCGGGAAAGGAGAGGTCACACGGCGTTAGTGTATGGCTATAAAAAGGCTGCACATAGCGCTAAAAGGCAGAATGCTGTTCCCCCCTCCAGTGACTGTTCAGCTACTCACTTAAGGTGCATACACACTAGACGATATGCTCCCTGAGCGATATCGTCTAGTGTGTCCCCGGCAGGCTGTGCTCAATGTCGTTCATGACATTGAGCACAGCCGCTGAACGATATCATTAGCGATATCGTTCAGCGCCGGGCTCTCTCACCCATTCCCTGACATGCAGCAACCTGACGAGGTCGTCAGGTTGGCCTGCATGTCAGCCCGATGAACGAGGATGACGAACGACCCGCGGGAACGCGCGTCGTCGTCATCGTTCATCTTTTTTGTGTTAAAAATGGACGATAAAGTGGACGACTGAACGATAACGATATCGTTATCGTTCAGTCGTCCACTTTAATCGCCCAGTGTGTACGCACCTTAAAGCACTGGAAAGCGAGAGCGCTGGGTAGTAAGAACGGAGGCTAGTGAGAGGCATCCTGGTACTGTAGCCGCGCTGAGGCTTCCGGTGCCTGGGAGGACGTGGTCCTCCGTGACTAAGCACCAGCGTCATAGCTGGGAGGCGCCGGCAGCAGTGACAGGTTGCCGGCGTCAGTGCTGAAGGAGGAGCCGGTGACCGCTGATTGGGAGCTGGCGGCAGTGCCAGGGGAGGTCCCAGAAGCGGAAGAGAGATGCCGGCATCAGCTGTGTCTGAGCGCTGGGGGAGGATCTCAGCGGGGCACAAGATCTAGAAGCCTCTGGAAGGGTGAGAAGCGGTAGTTGCATCAGGTCTCCCCACGTGAGTAGCAGCAGCAGCAGCGCTGCTCATATAGACACTGTTGTGTGTAAATCCATCTTCATAAGCTCAGATCAAAGCACAACTCATTAGCAGTAGCCATTAACTGAACTCCATTATTACAAAGCTGTCTTTCTGAGGGAGGAACATTAACTATGTACCTTCTGGACCATAGAAGGTTTATGTAAAATTATAAGGATTAACCCATTTTATGCAAAGAGGTTACTAAATTGAGGAGCAGCAGGTAGAGGGTTAAAGTCTACTCCTCTGCCTCATGTGCTGTGGATTTTCAAGCACAGATTAGTTTTCAATAAGAGAGAAGCCTTAAACCAATGACAGTGGACACACAAGTTATTGAAGTTTACATTGCACATAGCTTTGGTTATTTCCTCAGCTATAAAATCCCTATAGGGAATTTATTGTTATGTAATCCAGCAGGCAATATTGGACTATAAACTCACCAGACTAAATATAGCGCCTGCCGCAGCTCCTCAGGTTTACAGAGAAAACCATATACAGGATATTAATCTCTCACAGCAGGTTATACAAAGAGACTTAGGGCTTGATTCAGAGCCGGACGCAAGTGGCCGATCGTACGTTCGGCGTACGTGCCGAAATATGTAAATTTAAGCGCTCGCACGTAATTTCGAACGCACCTAAAATTCCACCCCAAAGTCTGCTGACCCCTCCTCTACCTAACAAGCGAGCCAAATAGCGAGCGTACATCCCCAATGTGGCTTGCAGGGAATGCACGCACAAGTACAAACCGGAAGTGGCCCTGTCAGATTCCGATTACCTGCTCGTTTATTCTGCCTACCTCCCTCAATCGTATCATGCCAATCAATATATCAATTAGCTTAATTGCTCTTCACATGTGTTTTTTTTTTTTTTTTTGAATTGCAATAAACTTTACTCTTGTCCGTGTTTGTTTGTGTTTACCCGCAGAATACGTAAGGTTTAAACTAGGGATGTGCAGGCTCGGATAGGTTCGAGTTTGCACGTGGAGTTTGGATTTTTCCCTCCAAAAAAACGGAACTCAGAACGAGGCAAAACGTCATCTTACATGGACGAACATCATCATTCCTGGACAAAAGACCAGGAATGATGATGTTCGTCCATGTAAGATGACGTTTTGCCTCGTTCTGAGTTCCGTTTTTTTGGAGGGAAAAATCCGAACTCCACGTGCAAACTCGAACCTATCCGAGCCTGCACATCCCTAGTTTAAACATTAGCTTTCTTTTGCCAAAATACATGTTTGAGCCAATTATCCATTTGTTTTCTGTGTTTTTACCCACGCATATTTTACTGGGTTCATTTCTTTATTTAAATTAGCTTACGCATGTCACTGCATCAAGCCTATCATAACTCTCAATAGATTTTTGGACCTGTCGAACACATGACTCATACACTAACCAATAGAATGGTACCTGTTAATTTCCCAACTACATTAGCCAATCAAATTTTTTTTCTGGTCTTTATTAAAACTGTTTTATTAAAAATACACCATTTCCATCATGAGAGCCTCTGCATTCACCAAGCGCGAGCTCCTAGTTTTAACAGAGGTGATGGGGGGAGGCTGGCTGGTGATCCGCCTGTCCATCACCAATCGTGAAAAGCGTTCCGCCTATGCGGAGGTTCGTGGATGCCTGCGTTCCTTCGGCTCACGCCGCCAGATCGGCCAGCTGGAGCGCAGGTGGTCCGACCTTCAACGGCGGACGCCCTGTTTGCTGGCATGCTTTCGCATGCGGATAGTGGAAAGTAAGTTTTTTTTGTCTTTGGTTTTCATGTTTATCTTTGTGGCCCTATCTGCGTGTGCATGTTTTCTTGTATGGCCTGTTTCTTCTTTGTACTCATATCTGCATGTGCATGTTTTCTTGTATGGCCTGTTTCTTCTTTGTACTCATATCTGCATGTGCATGTTTTCTTGTATGGCCTGTTTCTTCTTTGTACTCATATCTGCATGTGCATGTTTCCTTTTTTTTTGGTTAAACAATTAGCGTTTAACAAGGTGATGTTCTAAACTAACCTCAATTTGTTTTCCATCATTTAGGGGCAGAGCGAAGACTACGGCGTCATCGCCGTCAAAGACGGCGCTCTCGTCCCCTATCCCCAACCCCCAGCCAAACCTCCTCTCCCCAAATTCCCCCTCCTCCCCAGCCTGCCCAGACCCTGTCGCCCATCCCTCTGTGCTAGTTCCCCACCCCTCTCTTGACCACCCCATCTCCGGAATCTGTGATCACCCCTCCCACCTCCTTGGGAAATTTGACCACCTCCGAGGAGGACGAGGGAGTTGTTTCGGGTCCAGCCGTCATTCATAACGGTATGTTTCCCTTTTATCCTTTTTTGTTTTTGAAAATGTGTTGATCTAATCCTTTGTCTGTGCCTTTTTCCTTTTTTTGGTTTTCCCAAATTTTTGTTATATATCTGTTTGTATTTACATTTCACAGCTGATTTCCCCATACACATATCCCACATGGCAAAACAGCCAAACTTGTATGTCTGGCTTACGGTTGTTTTTTTTTTATTGTTTTTTGTTTGTCCATTTTTTGGGGCTTCTGGGTTTTTTTTTAAATGTGCTTTTTGCCACACTATTGTAACTTTTTGATAACTCTCTTTTGCTTGTGTTTTTTTTGAGATTCATAAATTATGGATTCATTGTAGTAAGCACCACAATTTTCTAACCCACAGAGGACCAGAGGCGTTTGGCGGACCTAGCCGGGTGCGTCCAAGTTATGCGGGGGCACGTGATCGGCCTGCTGGTGGTCCTTGATCGTATGGCAGGGATCCTGCGTCCCTAATTTTTTTGTTTTAACCCGCACATTTTTTTTCCTAATTAAAAAGTTAAATTTTGAGTTCAGTCTCATTCCTTGTCTCAAAATCTTAGATTGTTTGTTTAAACTTACATAAGTAGACTCTTGCAGCAAGTATTTGCAACTATTGTCACTAAGATTGTGTGATGTTGTTTTTTTTAAAGCAGGCATATGAAACAGCTAACACTAACAATAGGTTTTGCGAGTTTACAGGTTTTTGTTTTAAAAATTACATGTTACAATTTTCTGGGAAACCTGCTTAGGCCGAGATTCCAAAGCATACTGATTTTACATAATACCTTTTGTTGTTGTTTTGGACCCACAAAGCATAGTTAAATGTGCAAATTGCCACATTCCAGGATTAACCCTTAAGCAAATTTAACGTGGGTGAACCTGCTTACACTTGCTTGTAATGTACATTAAAATTTTGGGGATTCCAAAAGCAAAAAATGTATTCACAACATAAAAAAAACACAAACGTGTTGGTTCACAAACAATACACACAGTGATAACAAAATTTAAAAACCAGCAAACACCATAAGAAAAATTAAATGAAAAATCAAGAACTGATTGACGATTGAGCATGCCAACATGATTCAACAAATGTTGCATTTCAAAATTGGGTCTAGAATATATATCCAATGTGTCCCCATGAAGTCATTTTTTGGTAGCAGGAAGTTGTCATCGTTTCAGTCCAAAAGATTATGAAATAAAACACAAGATGGGAAATAAAAAAACAATTAATTTGATGGTCTATAAAAATCCTTATGACATTGTGTCAAAGAACTTCTTTTGTGCCAATAAATACCTAAAATATCTGGCCACCACATCATCGCGTATATGGCCCCCCAACATACTGACCTCCGACCAACCTCGGGGGGGCCATCCTCAGGCAAGGCATCCTCGGGCTGCATTGGGACACCACTCCTTATGGCGATGTTGTGAAATATCCCACACAGGACCACAATTTTTGAAACCATATCTGGAAAATACATGAGTTCGCCACCAGAGCGGTGGAGGCATCTGAATCGGCCTTTTAAAAGGCCGATACAGTGCTCCACCACTTGCTTGGTGGCTGTAAGTGCGGAATTAAAATTACTTTGTGGCCCTGGTGTGGGAGCCAAATAAGGAGTGAGCAGCCAGGGCGTGCAAGGGTAGCCACTGTCTCCTGTGAAAAGTGACAACATCAGGAACACTGTGTATCAAGCTTAGCATTGGTATGTACAAAAGGTCTCCACTTACCCAGAAGCCACGCATCACCAGCTTGTAGGTTGTCTAAGTTTTGCCATATCCCTGATTGCCGGATGACGAATGAGTCATGTGCACTCCCGGGTAATTTTGCATTCAGGGACAGGATCTGGAGGGAGGCATCACATACCACCATTACATTCAGTGAGTGATAGTGTTTGCGGTTCCGAAAAATGGCCTCCAGCCGTGCTGGAGGCTGAAGTGGTATGTGAGTACCATCCACAACCCCTATGATGTGTGGGAAGCCAGCTATTTGGTAAAAATTGGCCTTGGCCACACTAAGGGAACCCAAATACAAAGGCATTTTAATAAAATGATGGAGGTGCTTGAAAAGTGTTACAGAAATGTAACACCGCCATAAATTGCGTAAGTGGTGGTATTGCTGTAGGACTGTCAATTTGCCGCTCAAGATCACTCTCTATTAATGAGAGAGTGTCTATGATGATTTGGGGCGGAAGACGGTAGCGCCTTAACACCTCATCATCGGGCATTCCAAAAAGGGTGACACGTGTTCGATATATCTGGGGCCTTGCACGCCTACGATGCCTATGCCTGGGACGAGATTGAGGTTGGTCGGCTTCCGGGAGCATGGCCACAACAATCCGACCAAGATCAACCTGAAATGGCAAGAATTGAATGTCAGGCTTTTTAACCCCCCCAAGGTTTGTTTGCCCCAAAAAATAACAAAAAGTACTTATCTTTACAATACAATCCAATGATGCTTACATGCCGGGGTATTGTCATGATTTACAAAGCCTAAAAAACAAAATAGCCGAACAAGGAAAAAATGTTTGGTGGCCATTTAGGATTCTTAATTTGGTAAAAGACAAAACATAAAAGGGGATAAACACACATTTCTCCAAAGAGCAAACCGACAGTGCGCAGACTTCCACAATTTGGGGCCCAAACAACAACCAAGATTGGGAACGGTAAATATCACCCAATTTAACTACAGAAAATAAGCAGACAAAAATGCGCAAATTAGTTCGCAATTTAACTACAGAAAATAAGCAGACAAAAATGCGCTAATTAGTTCGCAATTTAACTACAGAAAATAAGCAGACAAAAATGCGCAAATTAGTTCGCAATTTAACTACAGAAAATAAGCAGACAAAAATGCGCTAATTAGTTCGCAATTTAACTACAGAAAATAAGCAGGCAAAAATGCGCAAATTAGTTCGCAATTTACAGAAAATAAGCAGACAAAAATGCGCTAATTAGTTCGCAATTTAACTACAGAAAATAAGCAGACAGAAATGCGCTAATTAGTTCAGACATTTAGGAAACACAAAACCAAAGGTAAAAACTGTAAGGTGCACAAAAGTTGCGTAAAAAATGACATGAACATTTAACAAACAAGTGAAAAACCAAACTTACCAATACAGGATATATAAGTCACCGGACAAAAAGGTCGTTGGGGCAGAGCCAAAAGAAACCTACAAAAGGAGAATTTTGTAAAATTTAGCGAGCACAAACTAAATAAAAGAAGGATAGCCAAATTGAACAAAAGGAAGACGTCAAAAAACTTACCAAAAAAATACACCACAACTAAAAGAACCACACCAAAAAAAGCGAACGGAAAGATAAACTCAAAAAAACGCACAGAAAAAAATCGCCAAACACCGCCAAATACAATTCCCGCCAACAATCCACTCCGACCAACGTAACCTCCAACAACCAACACCCGCCATCTAGACTCGTGACGGCCAAAGGCATAAATAGTGTTTCTTTTCCTGCTCAAATTAAGTAGGGATCATAGGAACGCACAATCAATGATGCGGCCGAATAATAAGGACGCATTTATAAATACGTCACGACCAAAATAAAACGGTCTGGTGTATTTCTTGTTTTGGTATGAGAAATGGCTACAGACCAGCCAAACAATGGCCAAGAGTCCCAGGTAAATATTGTGATGTAAACAAATCTGAAATGTTATTGTGCCAATATGTAGATTGTAATGTTCCTCTTTTCTCTTTTTTCTCACAGAGACACAGGCGGATGAGTCTGCTCCAGAGAGGAGCCTTGGCCGCAGAATTTCTGCTGGCTCTGCAGGGGAGGAACCAGTACATCCGGCTGAGGACCCTGCAGAAGCCAGTCCTTGGCAATCCCCCTCGCAGCCAGTGGCACTCCTCACAGAACTCAATTTTAAATCGGATTCCCATACGGAGATTCTGCAGAGGATGGACGCCAGTCTGCTACGGGTGGCTGAGGCCCTGGAGCAAAATGCGGCGGCCAACGTGACCATTGGTCAGGCCCTGGCGGAAAATACCAGGGCCAACATCCGAATCACCAATGCCCTGGAGCAGCTCGTTCGCCAGCACATGGTGGAGCCAACCTCCCTTCCTGCCGGAACATCAGGATCCTCCACCTCTGGCACAACAACAGCCATTCCTCCAAATGTGCCTAGCCCTGTGCCTAGTCCAGAGGCCACAACATCTGCCTCTGGACAGGCCAGCCAGAGGACATCCTGGAGCCGGTCTGGCGCCCACCCTACCCCAGCCAAACGGGGAAAGAAACGATGACAGCACTGGCTACTTTGCCCACACTCCTTCTGTGCTTGCCCCATATTCCTTTCTGGCCAAAACTTCCCTCTCCTTTCTTGTGAATTGTTTTTTTTAATTTTGTCGTTTTTGTTCCTAAAATATCATTTTACACAAAAATATGTGCCAAATATTAGTGGGTAACAAGGACCCCAAAAATGTACGTGACAATGCACATGATTTGTTTTCAAATGTGTTCTGAAAATAAAACCTACAAATTGTTCTCAACTGTATTGTGACATTAATTCACAATTGGTTTATAGTTAATTCTGTCCCACAAGGGAAAAATGAAATCTGAGTTTGGGACTTTACCAAAATCAAGGGTTAAAACAAAATGTTACTTTAAGGAACACTTTGGAATAAAAATTTTTTTAAAAAGCAGCCCAATGCAAAAGGTTACAATACACACAAACATGATTACAATATTGTTACAAAATGCAAAAATACTAACCAAATTGTAAAATACATTCCTACAAAAAAACGCTAATTGATTGTGTAATCCTGAAATTAGCAGCCGAGATTTTCAGCTGCGTACGGTTTTGTGCTATTTCAAAGGGGAAAAAAAAAAAACATTACAAGCTGGTTTTCAATCCAAAGTTGATTGTTTATCTGACAAGCCGTGAGAAATCGATAAAACATCGCGGAGGCCCGGGGAAAAGGACATGGCCATTGCCATTGTGGTCGAGTAATCCAGACCCTAAGCTGTGCGAGCAGTTTGAACGGAAAGAGGATCAGCCAGTGACGTATGAGTTGGTACGAACACATTGGACGTTCGCATTAGCTAATTTATGTACGCCCCAAAAGCGCCTCGCCACGCCTGCGTTTTTCCATCTCCACCCCCGTCAACGTCCAAAAACGGCCTGTTCTGTCAATCACATTTGACATGTCACTTCCTGTTCGCAATTTGCAGAACGAGTGAAAAAAAGCTCGCAATCTGCCGTACGCACATGCGCAGTGTAACTCCGGTGCATGCGCGGTTTCACAACATCGGAATGCAACGAGCGTACTGCTGTTAACGAGCGGCTCTGAATGAGGGCCTTAGATGGACATTTAACAAAAGACTATTTCAGCAGATTGCTCACAGAACTGAGTGAGGATAACCGGAAGTTATAGCTTGTTATTACAATAGGTATATACATATGGTATTTACAAAAAGAAAACTATAATACTAAGTGTATTGCATTTGCATGGTCTTTATTTCTTCCAAATTATAAAATATATCTGATGTCAATGTACTGTGAAATTCTTACCTGATTTTGTTGCAAAGCTAAGAGATACAGGACCTCATTCAGAGTCGGTCGTTGCAGCCGCAAGGTCGTAAGGGAAAAGGGGCCGGATATGCAAATGATGCACTCGCAAGTTGCGTCCTTAAGATAGGATCGTTAGCTGGCTGACCAAGGGGAGGATGCTGCCGTAAGACAAAAAATACGCCCCCTTCTCGTATGCATTACACGTCATCTCCGGGCATATAAGGATTAATCGAGACCATCGGGAACCATCGGAACTGGTCGTAGAGCTTAAGGTTGACCATACCCTTTCTTAAGCTCTACGATCAAGTCAGTGTAAAAACCTCCCATATCACGTGTGCTATGACACTACTTAGTTAATTATGCACTCCCATAAAACGCCATTTGCAAAGTCAGGCACGCCTGCGTTCGGATCTCCACTCCCCTGTTCACAAGCACCTTTCCCCTGTTACCACCCACAAACGCCTCATCCTGTCACTCAAACTAACGACCTAGCCAAGTTCAAGGAGAGAGATATTTCCGATCGTAACAGCTAGATTGCGCACGCGCATTGCAAAATTTATGCATGCGCAGTTTAGCGAACATCGGTGGCGAACGACCATGTGGCCGCAACGACTGACTCTGAATGAGGTCCACAGTTTGGCGGACCTGAAGAAAAAGAACAGACTGAACAAGGTGGTAAATATAATGTAATATTTATGCAGTATATTTAAAAGTGTAACCACAGTCTAAACCTACACACAATATAAAGTTAAATACCACCCTTGAGGTTTCCCCAAGTAGACCATGTCCTTTTATACCAACCACATACTTGGGTGGAGGCACTGTTTAAACCACAAATACCATCATAAAGTAGGCCTGTGGGGGGATTGGTGGTCTAGTAACCTGGTCCCAGAGAGTATAAAGGGGGGGTTACACCACCATTACGCCCTTTTGTCCGCAAGTGGAGATGGAACTGGCTTGTGCACAACACAGCACAAAGCGCGGCCAGTGAGGAAGAAAGTGAGGTAGTCCGCAAAACCGACTATCGTTCAACTCTGCATTAGCCCCTGTATCTGCAAACAACCCTAACATTAATTAGTGCTTCTTGCTGTGTTAAAAATAGATGTGTTTATTTTGGGTTGGGTATGATATTCTGGCTGTCGGGATGCTGCTAGTCAGAATACCGACAGCGGCATCCCGACAGCCAGGATCCCGACACCCATTGGAGTGAATGGTGAGTCATTTTCTAACCCCTACCCTAAACCTAACCCACCCTTCCTGGTGCCTATACCTAACCTCCCCCTCCCCACACCCTAAACCTAACACCCCCTCCCCGGTGCCTACACCTAACCTCCCCCCTAGTGCCTAAACCTAACCTCCCCCTACCCGCACCCTAGTACTAACCATCCCTACCTACCTACCTGGTGCCTAACCCTCTCCCTAGTGCATAACCCCGGTAGCTATTGCTACCCTCCCCCTGCACCCCAATACTTACCTTTGGGATGCCGATGGTCAAGATATTGGTGCTGGGATCCTGGCCTGTTGGGACTTCGGTGCCATTATTAAGACCGTCGGCATCCCGGAATGCCGACTACATCCGTTTATTATACAGTATATATAATACTCAGCTTAAAATTAAGCAATAAATAAGGAAATTGAATAATAAAACTATAGATGTCAAACAAATAACACAATATTTGTTACCCTGCTGGAAATACTAGGGTGGTTCAATAAGTAAGGTAACAAGACCTCTCATGTGTGTAATGTTCTGTATTTCCTTCAAATTTCCCAATAGGCCAGATCAGGTAGACCACTGCTTCCCCTCACGGCTATTAGACTGCGCCTCATATAGGTCATACTGTCCCAACATCAGTTGTAACTAGTAAGATGACGGAGCTGGCAGAAGCATGGTCAAACATTGAGGTGTTTAGGGGAAAATAAAGGGCCCTATTTATTAACATTATTTTTACTAGAATAAAGTGAAAAAGGGTGTTTTCACACCCTTTTCACATTATTTTAGTATCACCTATAGTTATTACAGGGCAATTGGAATAGAATTCATAAAATTCTACTCCAACCCCTAATTATCACTTATTTTTAGTAAAGCAGATCGCATTTCCCATAACTGTAATGGGAAATGTGATCCGATCAGAGTTACTAAAAATAAAATGTGAAAAAATATCGGGGAAAGCCCTGTGAGGTGGCGTTATCCAGGGTCTCCCCCAGTTACCAGCCTCCTGCCCAGCTCTAACGGGGAGAGCAGAGCCGGGAGTCAGTCCCAGTAATCAGCTGTGTGGTCTAAACAGACCTCTAGCTGATTACAGTAAAAAAAAGAAAAAAAAAAATAGTAAAAAAAAAATTACTACCTGACTCCAGGGACCGGTGATCGGGCCTCCGGTGATGTCTCCCCTCCGGTCAGCTGGTCTCCCACAGTGCACTGCTGCCCGGTCATCAGGTGATAGGGCCCCAGTGCAGTATGGGAGATCACCTGATCAGAGGAATGGAGACCATCACCGGAGGCCTGGAGCATGCATGTAAGTGCTATTAAGGGAGGGGGGGTCTGCGATCGTGGGGGCGGGGCTTAGCGCTGGTGGAGGGGTAGCAGCGGCGACCGGTCGGCGCATGCGCGGGCACTTAATCACAGTATTTTTTGCGAAAATACTGTGATAAGGCTCCAAGGGGGATTCGCAGGGACAGAGCTTTATCGCAAGCTCTGTCCCTGCAAGGGATTTGTAGTAAATCCCTGTGATATTGCCTGAATTCGCAATGCGAATTCAGTCAGTAATAATACACTACAATCTGGATTACCAATGCGGATTGTAGTAAATAGAGCCCATACTGTGGTAAGCTCTGGACAGTGATAAATTGGAGAGTGATAAACTAATAACTAATCAGCTCCTAACTTTTATTTTTTAAACACAGCCTGCAACATCAAAGTCAGGAGCTGAGTGGATTTCAGTTTATCACTCTCCAATTTATCACTTTTTAGAGCTTAGTACATCTCCCCCTGTGTGATCAGATTTCTGAGTCTAAAGGGCACATCAGCAGCTGAAATTCATCACCAACTTGTCGAGGCGTACGGTGATAGCGTCATGTCGCAGAAATACAGTAGGTTTTGGTTTGATGCACTAATTTTGATAACAGCAGGACAGATTTTCAAGATGAGTAGCATTTCAGCCAGCCAAGAATGTCAACAACAGATGACAATTTGTGCTGCATTGAAGGCCTGATATACAGTAGGAGGACAGATGCATTGGAGTTAGTGATATTGCTGATGAACTGAACATCTCAGTGAGTACTGTGCACAACATCGGCCATTAGCAACTGGGGTACAGGAAAAAGTGTTCCTGCTGGGTACCAAAGCAACTCACATACATTCACAAAACCAATAGTGGGTTTGTCTCTCATGCACTTGACACAGTACCATGAGGAGGGGGAGCAGTTCCTGCAGCGTATTGTTACAGGCGATGAAACGTGGGTGCATCATGTGACATCGGAGATGAAGCAAGCATCTAAGACATGGGAACACACATTGTCGCCACCTTCAAAGAAATTCAAAACATCTCCATTAGTAAAGAAAGTCATGGCGACCATGTTTTGGAACCCCAAGGGTGTCCTCCTGCTGACCTCTATCGTGACACATTGAGCCAGTTGCAGAAGACAATTTGTCGGAGGGCATGAGATGACATGTGAAAGAAAAGCTGGTGGGCATGGGGTGCCACGTGTTAGTAAAGCTGATGGACAGATGGGGCATGTGAAAGGAAGTTGGTAGGCAGTGGGTAGTATGAAATAAATTAGATTAATAGGCAGTGGGTTGTATGTGATGGGCATGTTAAAGCCAATGGGCCTGATTCAGACCCGATCGCAAGTGCATTGCGCTCGCAAGCGGGTCCATGGTGCCCCAGTGTGCCTGCGTAGCATGTGCAATGCGCGTGCCCCGTGGCAAGTGAGACCTTCACTTGCTCCGAGGCTCGCAGCAAAATGGGGCAGCTGTCAATGTTGATTGACAGCTCGCCCCATTTTGTGGGCGGGTAGGGGTGGTGGCTGAACAAACGGAGGTATTCCCGAAGGAACGTCTGCTGTTTGTGGGTGTCCCTACTGACATCACTCGTGATATCAGTAGTGGACTTCCAGTTCTATTTGAGCTGGAAGTCCACTCAGCATTGCAAGTTCTGAGACCCTACCTTAGGGTCTCCTCGCAATGCCGATGGTCGCGATAATCACGACCATCTCCTGCCCGCTCGCACTAGCTGTGGGTGGGCACCTGAAGCTTAGCGAGCGAACAGGAAAAAAAATAAAAAATACTCCCCGCCCTGATTCAGAAAGATTGAAATTTTACTAGGTTTTAACCACTTGCTTAGCATGGTCGCATTAGATGCGACGACACCAGGTTTAGCTTTCCATGACATCGTCGCATCTGATACAGCCAGACATCAGCAGCCGCCCATTGGAAAAGCATCCACCCAGTTGACGTTTACGACCAGTTGCATATGATGTGACTTGTCATGGTAAGCCTCAATATCAAAGGGGCCTACCGGCCCCTCTGCACCCTCGGATCCTCCCACAAGCTGGGCTCACCCTCTCTCCACCCGACAGCTGCGTCTCACTACAGCCACCGGGTAATTACTGGGTAGCAGCGCTGATCTTACATGTCGCCGGTGGATGCTCCTCTATGCAGTTGCAGAGGACATGTAATATCAGTGCTGCCTCCCAGTGATTACCCAGAAGCTGCAGAGAAGCAGCCACCAGGGACAAATAAGATCATCACTGCCCCCCTCCCCCGTTAGTGATTACCCCTCGAGCTGCTGAGAGAAGCAGCCACCGGGAATGTGTGCAAAGCCCTCCCCCCTTCAAGTGCAGCCACCGGGGGCATGTATGATAAGCCCACCCACCAGTGATTACCCGGCCAGCAGCCATGGAGAAGTAGTAGGGATGGACATCGATGGTTGATGTTTGTCATCCATCAATGTTTTTCTTGTGATGGTAGTATTTTTAACATTCATTGGCAGCATTCCAATGTTTGCCGACATTGAATGGTAATGATTGGTTCTGATGGTTACATTTCTTTAATGCTATGAGCTGTGCTGTCCGGTATGCAATCGGGAAGCCGGCACATGTAAGCCCGACAGCCGGCTTCCCGACTGCTTTATCCCGGTGAGGGTTAAATGACAGGTGTCTAATTCTAAATGCCTGTCATTTTACCGACGCCGGGAGACCGGCGCCCAGCATCCCCAACGAAGTGATGCCGGGCACCGCCACGGACAGCCGCGGGGGGAGGGAGGGTTAGGTTTAGGGCTCCCAGGGGGGACAAGGTTAAGCACCCCCTCGGGAGGTTAGGGTTAGGCTATGGGAAGGGAGGGTTAGGGTTAGGCACCCCCGGGGGGGACTTAGGGTTAGGCAACTCCCCAGGCGACTTAGGTTTAGGCGGCGGGGAAGGGGGGGTTAGGTTTAAGCACTTAGAGGGGGGATTAGGGTTAGGCACTGGGGGGAAGGTTAGGGTTAGGCACCCCTAAGGAGGGTTAGGGAGGGTAGGTTAGGATAGAACATACTTACCTGTGGACAATCGGGATTTTCAGCCCTGTCGGCCTGCCGCTGCCAGTATTTGAACCGCCAGACTTGTGTCCGGTGGCAATTCGTATGTATTCCGTGCTGTCACTTGCTGCATCTCTCAGCATTGGGCATCTTGTTACAGAGTCTGCTCCAGGTTCCTCCCCCATTCCCACCCAATCTCACCCCCAGTTCCATCCCCTGCCAGTCGTGCTATAGGTCTTTTGCCCATGTGCCATTAAAATGAATAGTTATTTCATCGATTACTTTTGCTGTGATGGTTACTTACCATTGAATTAAACGTTTTGATGGTGGAAGCCCAGCCATTATTTGATGGTGGGCTTCTGATGTCCATCCCTAGCAATTAGGGATGGCCATCGACCATAAATATTTTCGAAACATCAATGGGGCCGGTCAATGTTAACTAGTTTTACCATCGATGGCAGAGAAACAATGGACCTCATTCAGACCCGTTCGCAAGCGCTGAACGCTCGCAACCGGATCAATGTTTAGACCCAGCGCACGCACAGCGGCCGCACTGCGCGTGTGCAAGCCCCAGAGCGAGAGAGAATTTCTCTTGCGCCGGAGCTCACTACAAAAGGGGCAGCTGTCGATGTTGATCGACAGCTTGACCCGTTTTGTAGGCATGGCAGGGGGGTGGTTTCACAACTGAGGCGTTCCTTAAGGAATGCCTGCTGTTTTGTGCGCGGCCGCACTGACATCAGTAGTGATGTCAGTGGGGAGCTTCCTGCTCGATCAGAGCAGGAAGCTCCCTTGGGCTTGCGGTTACCGAGACCCAACCTTAGGGTCTCATCGCAAGCCCCGATGGTCGCGATGGTCTTGACCATCACGACCATCAATCATCAACAGCTTAGCTAGCGACCAGGAGGCCGCACTTGAAAAGTCAAGCAGCCGCCCTCATTCAGAGCGAGCACTCGCTTCTTGCGACCGCCTCTGAATGAGGGCCGATGTTTCTCCGCCATCGATGGATGAGTGGGAGTCAATGATTTTTTCCCCTTGACAGTCCCAGAGCTTAGCCCAACCCCAGCGGTGTCTGCTAAGTCCCACCCCCAACAGTTTTGATTGGCCTGTGGCCCAACCTGCACCTAGCAGCGGTGGCCATTGAGGGGGTGCAAACCATCGATGGTTTATCAAAGATGGTTTTTGTGCCATTGATGTTAATCACTGATAGGTCCATCGATGGACACCCCACCAATGGCCATCCCTAATGTAAAAGCACCGCTGCCCCCCCCTCCCTAATGAATACCCGGCGGCTGCAGCGATAAGCAGCCACCAGGGTAATGTAAAATGTTGTGTTTCAAAAAATAATAATAATGTTATAAAATCGTGTTGGAGTAGTTTGTTCTGGACCAAATTCAATCATAAAAAAACTACTTCTGATCGGTTTTTATAAAAAAATATTAGTCAGATAAATCGTTAAAATGCAAAGATATGACTATTAAGATGGAAGGCTTAATGGACTTGCGCATTTTGCAATACAGGCATTGTATGCTATTACATACTGCATTTAGAACTATAATGGATCGGGTTGCTATCATTCACAAATTGTATAACATTAACTACTAATTCACAGATATGTGAATGTGCATTCTCTGCAGATGAAGTTCTGAGCAGCTGTGTAGCACAGAATATAGGCCCTGATTCAGAGCCGTTCGTTAACAGC
Organism: Taudactylus pleione; assembly: GCA_031769625.1. NCBI lineage: Eukaryota > Metazoa > Chordata > Amphibia > Anura > Myobatrachidae > Taudactylus > Taudactylus pleione. The sequence goes on along the minus strand of JAUIMM010000647.1, from coordinate 548,414 downwards.
AGTACGCTCGTTGCGTTCCGATGTTGACTAACCGCGCATGCGTCGGTGTTACACTGCGCATGTGCGTATGGCAGATTGCGAGCTTATTTTGTCTCGTTCGTCAAATAGCGTACAGGAAGTGACATGTCAAATGTGATTGACAGAACAGGGCGTTTTTGGGTGTTGACGGGGGAGGAGATGGAAAAACGCAGGCGTGCCGAGGCGTTTTTGGGGCGTACATACATTAACAAATGCGAACGTCAAATGTGTTCGTACCAACTCATACGTCACTGGATGATCCTCTTTCCCTTCAAAATGCTCGCACAGCTTAGGGTCTGGATAACTCGACCACATTGGCGATGGCCTTCTCCTCCGTCCCGGCACTCCACGATGTTGCATCGATTAATCACGGCTTGTCAGAAAATCAATTAGTGTTGGATTGAAAACCGGCTTGGTATGTGTTTGGAAAGCAGTTTTTTTGGATAGCACAAAACCGAACGCAGGTGGAAATCATAGCTGCTAATGTCTGGATTACACAATCAATTAGCGTACATTTGTGGGGCTTTATTTTGCCCGCAATGTGTTGTTTTTGGACTATTGTAACAATAATGTCATCATGTTTAGGTTTTGTGCCTCATATTGTTTTTGCAAGGTGAATTTGCATCCTTAGGTAATGTTTTAAACGTTCCTTTTTTTAAAATGTTAAATTTTTTTGGGTTGAACGTTGTTCGCTTGTGGGCCCGGATTAAATGTAACCCATTTTGACAATAATGTCAGAATACAAAGTCGTACATTTGATGTAAATTTATTGGTATCCCAAAAACAATTAATGCACATATTTAACACAAACATTTTTGGCAGTGTTCATTCCACAATATTTATTAATTGTGCAAACAATAAATTGTTGGTAAACGTAAATGCAAAAATTAAAAACAATTCACAAGAAAGGAGAGGGAAGTTTTGGCCAGAAAGGAATATGAGGCAAGCACAGAAGGAGTGTGGGAAAAGTAGCCAATGCTGTCACCGTTTTTTCGGCCGTTTGGCTGGGGAGGGAGGGCGCCAGACCGGGTCCGGGATGTCATCGGGCTGGCCTGTCCAGAGGCAGATGTTGTGGCCTCTGGACTAGGCCCAGGGCTAGGCACATTTGGAGGATTGGCTGATGTTGTGCCAGAGGTGGAGGATCCTGATGTTCCGGCAGGAAGGGAGGTCGGCTCCACCATGTGCTGGCGAACGAGCTGCTCCAGGGCATTGGCGATGCGGATGTTGGCCCTGGTATTTTCCGCCAGGGCCTGACCAATGGTCACGTTGGCCGCAGCATTTTGCTCCAGGGCCTCAGCCACCCGTACCAGACTGGCGTCCATCCTCTGCAGAATCTCCGTATGGAAATCCGATTTAAAATTGAGTTCTGTGAGGAGGGACACTGCCTGCGAGGGGGATTGCCCAGGACTGGCTTCTGCAGGGTCCTCAGCCGGATGTCCTGGTTCATCCCCTGCAGAGCCTGCAGAAATTCTGTGGCAAAGGCTCCCCTCTGGAGCAGACTCATCCGCCTGTGTCTCTGTTGGAAAAATGAGAAAAGACTCACATTAGAATCTACATTTTGGCACAATAACATTTCAGAGTTGGTGACATCACAATATTTACCTGGGACAACATGAGGAGCCGCAAAGTCTGGCATGTCCGTATCCATGTTGGACACACCAAACACCTCCACAGGCTGCACACACCCCTGTGCCAGCTCGTCTAAATCAGTCAATTCCAATGACACAGGGGTGGGACCCCCACCTGTCCCCCTTGCATGCCTAGCCCTGTCCGACAGTTTTTGCTTCAGGCGATATTTGAAGTCGGCCCATATGTGGGTGAAATTGGAACCATTATCCTTTTGTTTAAAATGGGTTTTGGTTTTAGGGGGGGCAAGTGTTTACTTACCGCCGTTTGACATCCCGGGCTAGACGGACATAATCACCAACCCTATTGACATCAACGGCTACCTCTTCCCACATTCTCCACTTCTGGCTTGCACTCATATTCCTGTCTGCCTGTGGCAGGATGTCCACACACTTCTGAATCAAAACCACCATCTCCTTTCTTGTGAATTGTGGCTGCCTTTTCTTTTTGCCAGCTTTGCCCGGAATACTGGGCCCAGCAGCCTCTTCCATGTCATCCTCCTCACCTATTTGTGTAAATTTGGATAATTCTCAACTTCACAACTTGCACAATATTATGTTTCTAATTAATCATTGAGTCAAAATGCCTGAAATACTTACCGCCAGACTGTTGTCCATTGTTTCCCTGGTCTGTAGCCATGTCTGAGCTCCAAACAAGAAATACACCAGAATGTTTGTTTTGGCTCGTGACGTATTTATACATGCGTCCTTATTTTTCGGCCGCATCATTGATTGTGCGTTCCTATGATCCCTCCTTAATTTGTGCTGGAAACTAAACACTATTTATGGCTTGGGGCGTCTCAAGTCGAGGTGGCGTTTTTTGAATGTTGGAGGTTACGTTGGTTGGAGTTGATTGTTGGCTGGTTTAGGAGTTTGCGTTGGTGGAAGTATTTTTTTTGGATATATTCGCTTTTTTATTTCCGTTCGCTTTTTTTCGATTGTAATTTTTTTTGGCGTTTCCTGTTTCGGTAAGTTTTGGGAAGTCTAACTTTGGTTCAATTTGTGTCTCCTTCTGTTTCTGAATTTTCTAACTTTTTTTGGCGTCATTTCATCTCTCTTAGGTTTTATTTTGGCTTTGCCTCAAAGACCTTTTGATCCGGAATCTTATATATTATCTCTTGGTAAGTTCATTTTTTAAATTGTTTTGTAAATGTTCTTGTTTGTCTTTACGCAACTTTGGTTGGCCTTACACTTGTAACCTTTGATTTTCTAAATCCGAAATCTGTGTATTTTTTTCTTTTTTTAGCTGCGTTTTTATAACTATTTGTGAACTAATTAGCGCATTTTTATTACTTTCTATTGTGACTCGTATTTGCGAACTAATTAGTGCATTTTTATTACTTTGTATTGTGACTTGTATTTGCGAACTAATTAGCGCTTTTTGAAATGCTTATTCATCCCGTAAAATTGTTTGTGTTTTCTCTTTAGCATTTGTTGCTTACATTTGGCCTCAATTTGACGTAGTGTGCGCAATGTCGTTTTGCTCTTTGCCCAAATGTGTGTTTCTCCCCTTTTATGTTTTGTCTTGCTCAAAATTTGGAATCAGAAATGGCCAGCATAAAATGATGTATATTTATGTTGTGATTATTTCCAGTTTGCAAGTATCATGACAATACCCCGGCATGTAAGCATCAATGGATGGTATCTTCAAGCTAAGTTAAAATTTTAATTTTTGGGGGGGTTAAAAAGCCTGACATTCAAATCTTGCCATTTCAGGTTGATCTGGGTCGGATTGTTCTGGCCATGCTCCCGGAAGCCGACCAACCTCAATCTCGACCCAGGCGTAGGCATCGTAGGCGTGCACGGCCCCAGATATTTCGAACACGTGTCACCCTTTTTGGAATGCCCGATGATGAGGTTTTAAGACGCTACCGTCTTCCTCCCAAAATCATCATAGACACTCTCTCATTAATAGAGAGTGATCTTGAGTGGCAAATTGACAGTCCTACAGCAATACCACCACTTCCGCAATTTATGGCGGTGTTACATTTCTGTGCCTCAGGATCGTTCCAAACAATGGTGGGAATAGTGGCGGGAATATCACAATCCTCCCTTTCCCGGATCCTGAGGGCAGTGATGGAGGCACTTTTCAAGCACCTCCATCATTTTATTCAAATGCCTTTGGATATGGGTGCCCTTAGTGTGGCCAAGGCCAATTTTTACCAAATAGCTGGCTTCCCACACATCATAGGGGTTGTGGATGGTACTCACATACCACTTCAGCCTCCAGCACGGCTGGAGGCAATATTTAGAAACCGGAAACACTATCACTCCCTCAATGTAATGGTGGTATGTGATGCCTCCCTCCAGATCCTGTCCCTGAATGCAAAATTACCAGGAAGTGCACATGACTCCTTCGTCATTCGGCAATCAGGGATATGGCACAAATTAACCAACCTACAAGCTGGTGATGTGTGGCTTCTGGGTAAGTGGAGACCTTTAGTACATAACAATGTTAAGCTTCATACAGAGTGATCCTGATGTTGTCTATTCTTTTTCACAGGAGACAGTGGCTACCCTTGCACGCCCTGGCTGCTCACTCCTTATTTGGCTCCCACACCAGGGCCACAAAGTAAGTATAATTCCACACTTACAGCCACCAGGCAAGTTGTGGAGCGCTGTATCGGCCTTTTAAAAGGCCGATTCAGATGCCTCCACCGCTCTGGTGGCGAGCTCATGTATTTGCCGGATATGGTTTCGAAAATTGTGGTCCTGTGTGGGATATTTCACAACATTGCTATAAGGAGTGGTGTCCCAATGCAGCCAGAGGATGCCTTACCTGAGGATAGCCCCCCCGAGGTTGGTCGGTGGTCAGTATGTGGGGGGGCCACACGCGATGATGTGGTGGCCAGATTTTTTAGGTAATTATTGTCAAAACAAAAGTGTTTAGACGCAATGTGGTACGGTTTGTTTGAGAACATCTAATTAATTTATTTTATTTTCTCCATCTTCTGTTTTTTCCCATAATCTTTGGCACTCCAACGATGACTACTTCCTGCTACCCTTAAAAAACCTGTATGTGGACATTTTGGGGATATATTATGGAACCCATATTGCAACGCCATATTTGTGGAATCATGTTGGCATGGTCCTTCGTCAACCAGTTCTTGATTTGTTGTTTTTTTGTTTTTTTTTGGTATGTGTTGTATTTGTGATTATCACTGTGTGTTTTGTTTGTGAGTGACCACTTTGATTTTTGAGTTATGTTGTGAATAAATGTTTTGAGAGTGAAATTTTTTACCTTTTTTTGACCGTTACAAGCAAGTGTAACCAGGTTCACACACGTTACATTTGCCTAAGGGGTAATCCAGTAATGACGCCAGTTGAGCTAAAATGTAATATGTTTTCAGGGTCCAAACCAACACCCAAAGGAATCCTGTACAATCAGTTGGCTTCGTAATATTGGCCTAAGCAGCTTGCACCACAACTAGGAACCTGTAAAATGTAGTAATATCTAATTGTGACTACACCAAAAAAGGGAAATGAGATTGTTACTGTTAGGTGTTTCTTGTGCCTGTTTTACATAAAAATACAGCACACAATCTTAGTGACAAAAATTGCAAATCCTTGCAGGAAGAGTCTACTTATGTCAGGGTAAACAATCTCTGATTTCGAAAAAACGAACGACACAGAACGTTACTTTGAAAATATTAATTTATTTAAATTTTGCAAAAAAACAAAAAAAACTAGTCCCTAAGGAGGACCGACATATGGTCAAGGACCACCAGCAGACCGATTATATTGTGCCGCATACGGGCCACACAGGCGGCTAATTCAGCCCGACGCCTCTGTTCCTCTGTGGGTGAGAAAAGTGTGGGGATTAATACAACAATAATGAAACCACATTAAAAAACAAGCCAAAACCAAAAAAAAAAAAAAACAAGTATTTAGAAACTAACCATAATTACACCATTAAAACCCATCCGCCCAAAATGGTGTAGGCCAAAAATACAAGGCCAATCAACAAATTCCGACAGGTGTGATATGTGTATGTTGAAATCAGCAGTAACAGGTAAAGGCAATCTGCAAAATCACCAAAAGTCTAGCAAAAAACTCCAAAAAAGGGAACGACACATGATTACATACAAACAGTTTGTGGCGAAAAAGAAACCAAAACAAAAACATACCGGAAGAAAAAATGGCAGCTCCAGAAGGCCCTCCCTCGTCCTCCTCGGAGTTGCCTCCATTCCCCAACGATCTGGGCGGGGTAATTACCGATTCCGGGGAGGGGGTCATTCGAAGAGGGGTGGTTGGAGGAGAGGGGGAATTGGGACGGAGGGGAAGGAGCCCCGAAATTTCCCCCAGAGGGTCTTGGAAGGCTGGGGAGGAGTGGGGAATAGGGGAATTTGGGGTTGTGGAGGGTTGGCTGGGGGTTGGGGAGAGTGGCCGTGAGCGCCGTCTGGGCTGACGATGACGGCGTAGTCTTCGCTGTGCCCCTAAAAGATGTGAAACAAATTGTGGTTAGTTTCAACACAAATCCGAGAAAAACACCATTTTCTAATCCCCCCCCCCAAAAAAAAGGCCATGCAGATATGAGTACAATGAATAAATATGACCTACATGGAAAACATGGCCATGCAGATATGAGTACAATGAATAAATATGACCTACATGGAAAACATGGCCATGCAGATATGAGTACAATGAATAAATATGACCTACATGGAAAACATGGCCATGCAGATATGAGTACAATGAATAAATATGACCTACATGGAAAACATGGCCATGCAGATATGAGTACAATGAATAAATATGACCTACATGGAAAACATGGCCATGCAGTTTTGAGTACAATGAATAAATATGACCTACATGGAAAACATGGCCATGCAGATATGAGTACAATGAATAAATATGACCTACATGGAAAACATGGCCATGCAGATATGAGTACAATGAATAAATATGACATACATGGAAAACATGGCCATGCAGATATGAGTACAATGAATAAATATGACATACATGAAAGCATGCACACGCAGTTAGGGCCACAAAGACAAACATGAAAACCACAGTCCCTAAAACTTACTTTCTGCGATCTGCATGCGAAAGCATGCCAGCAAGCGGGGCGTCCACCGTTGCAGGTCCGACCACCTGCGCTCCAGCTGCCCGATCTGGTGGCGTGAGCCAAAGGAGCGCAGGCGGGCCCGTACCTCCGCATATGCGGAACGCTTTTCGCGGCTGGTGATGGGTGGAGGCTGGCTGGTGATCCGCCTATCCATCACCTCCGTTAGCACCAGCAGCTCGCGCCTGGTGAATGCGGAGGCTCTCATGATGGCAATGGTGTATTTGTTAAAAAAACATTTTTAATAAAGTGCCCCAAAAATTTTTGATTGGCTAATGTATTTGGGTAATTAACAGGACCAATTCTATTGGTTAGTGTATGAGTCATGTGTTCGACAGGGCCAGAAATCTCTTGAGAGTTATGATAGGCTTGATGCAGTGACATGTGTAAGCAAATTTAAATAAAGAAATGAACTTCGGGAAATATGCGGGTAGAAAAACAAATAGAACAATTGTTTAATTGGGGCTAACATGTATTTTGACAATTAAAAGCGAATGTTTAAGCCGTACGTATTCTGCGGGTAAACACAAACACGGACAAGAATAAAGTTTATTGCATTGTGTTAAAAAAAAAAAAAACCCAATTAAGCTAATTGATATATTGATTGGCATGATACGATTGAGGGAGGTAGGCAGAATAAACGAGCAGATAATCGAAATCTGACAGTCCCACTTCTGGGTAGTACTTGTGCGTGCGCTCCCTTCAAGCCACTTCGGGGATGTACGCTCGCTATTTGGTGCGCTCGTTAGTTAGAGGAGGGGTCGCTTGAGTTTGGGGAGGATGTTTGGCTGCGATCGAAAATACGAGCGAGTGCTTGAATTTAAATATTTTTTTACGTACGCCGAATGTACGAACGGCCACTTGCGTCCGGGTCTGAATGAGGGCCATAGTTTTTCACATCTTTCCCATTCGGTCCTCACATCCATCTTATTCTGTCCCCACTACCATCCACCTTACTCCCCACAACCAACCTACTCTCTCTCCACAACCATCCCTTGTAGTTTCCACATCCATCTCACTCAGGGCCTAATTCAGACCTGCTCGCGAGCGTAGGACCGGTGGCGTAAATTCATCCAAGATGCCCGGAGGCAAGTTATAATTTGGTGCCCCCACCATCACAGCCGCTGACACTGTAATGTAGCAATTTGCATGCAGACAGGCTATAGATAGACGAAGGCAGCAGCTGATGGTCTGACATGGAGCTCTTCACTAGTGTATGGTGGCTTCTCAGGTGCCAGGAAGGGGTGCCATGTATTGGGCGACTGTGACGGTACATTCCGGGTACATAGTTACAGCCCTAAGTGGGGTGAATATGTTGTGGACAATGGAAGAGGTGCCCCTTCAGTGCTGGAGCCCGGCTGCAGGCGCCTCCATTGTCTCCCATAGTTCTGCCCCTGCGTAGGACGCTCGCCAGAGGGTCGATGGTGCCCTAATGCGCATGTGCACGATGGAGGTAGCTCCATCGCGCGCATGTGCGAGACCTGGGAAGCGACAGCCAAGCTGTCGCTCCGGGTCTCGCACCAAAGGGGGCGTGCTGTCGATGGTGACTGACAGCATGCCCCCTTTGGTGGGCGTGCTGGGGCGTGGCTGCCAGACGGAGGCGTTCCCATGGGAACGCCTACCGTCTGGGTCCGGCCCCAGTGACATCACTAGTGATGTCAGTGGGAGTGATTTTGGCTCTATTAGACAGAGCCAGAAGTTCTCCGGGGCTTACGACAAGTGAGACCCTACCCTAGGGTCTCGTCGCAAGCCCGATGGTCGCGATGGTCTTGACCATCGCGACCATCATCATGGACGCTCGCTATAGCTGTGGGTGGTAACCCACAGCTATGCGAGCGTCCATGAGGCCGCTCCATTTTTAGGTAGGAGGGCCCTGGTCAGAGCGTCCGGCTCTGAATCAGGCCCTCAGTTCACAGATAAACTTTCAATGTGTAGAATATAAAGCAACCATAGAATCTGAAAAACACAAATATGGATCACTCAAACCAATGCAGAAAGTGTATAATAAAGAAGATTATGGCCCTCATTCAGAGCCACTCGCTAGCGGCAGTACGCTCGTTCCGGGCGATGTTCGCACATCTGCGCATGCGTACGGATCGTTATACGCATGCGCGAACCAGTCAGTGCGGCCGAAATTCATGTGCTCGCAATATAGCGAATGCCTGCTATTTTGAGTGACAGAATGAGGCGTATGTGGGTGGTAACAGGGGAAGGTGCTTGAAAACGGGGAGTGGAGATCAGAACGCAGGCGTGCTTAAAGGTCAAAACGGGCGTTTTATGGGTGTGCATAATTAATACAGCAGCGTCATTGACCACGTCACTGGGTTATTTTATAGCCAGAACTGCTCGCAAGATTGTGGTAGCAAAAACCAACCACAAGAATAGCGAGCAGTTCATACGCTGGTCGATGTACTCGATTAATCTAATAAATAGCGGACATGACGTATGGTGCGAGCGGCCAGGGGGCGTTTTTAACAAATAAATGAGCGTATGTTTTGCTCGCTCGTTCAGACTTAGAGGTGTGAACAGACTGCAATTTGCGAACGGATCATTTGAATAGCCACCCCTTGTTTTTGAACGAACGACCACAAATAGCGAACGGCTCTGAATCAGGCCCAATATGTTTATTACAATTAATAAACCAATACAAAGGACAATAAATGAGGCAAATGTGATGGTGTATGATAGAGATTATGAGAGTAAGCAGTCTAAAATTATTAAAAAGTCCCGAACTAGAAACATTAAAAAGTCAGTGGCTAATGATAAGCCCTTTTGGAAGCACCTTGCTTATTGTATATCAATAATTAAGACTGTTAAACTCTGAGCATCACCCGGCAATTGGACACAGAGAACAGTCAATTGACAACTGATACAATGTTACCTTCCAAGCAGACGGATCAAACACACATGTTGTTGTGGTGATCCAGTGGTAGTAATGAGGAATGCCGCGACCTAGGATGGCTGGTCTCCAGAACTCAACCCAACTGCACCAGAATTCCATGTCCAGCAGGTGAAAATCAGAGAGCTCCATGCTCTGTGTGGAGTTGGTTGGAAGTAACAGCTCTGATCTGCATGCACGAGTGGCTGGCCATGAGCGCTCGACCCGTCTGGCGGGGAGACTGCAGAGGAGAGATGGTGTGGCCGCTCCAAAGTTCCGTGATGAGCAGGTGAGTGTCAAAGAGCTCTGTGTTCCGTGATGATGCAGAGGGACGTAGTGAAAAATCAATTGCAGTATAGGCTCAAAGTGACAAAGAGCGTCTGTTCTTGATAATGCAAGGAGGCTTCCATCAATGGGTCTAGGGACCAGGTAAACAACCAGTGAAAGGCACCTATGCATTTCAGCGTCCTTCTGACACCTTTTTCAAGGTGAATCTTTCAATGTGTGTATGTGGCAAGTGAGTTAAAGGTGATAAAGGCGATTTCAAGCAGGCTTCCTGTCTCCCACAGCTCACATCAAGCAGTCAGTCATTCAGTCATCTGTTAGGTATGCATTGATATCGGCTGGAGAGTGAGAGTACACACAACAGGTTTGTGTGTTACCAAGACCACTCTGGATTTATTCTGGGCAAACAAACTTTTTTGGGGTGTGGCCTGATCGGCATTGAAGCCAGATGTGCCCTTAACAAGCTCTGGGACTCCAGCTTGTATTACGATCTCTTTTGGCACATTTAGGAGGAGCTCTGACCCCCAATGAAAGCCGAGGGAGGTGGGAGAGTGTGGTCATCACACGAGTACTGAGGCTTCGTAATCGGGGGGTCCCTCATGGACCCCTGCTGATTGAGGCCTAATTCCCTCACTAAATCCCCGGCCTCGATTTCTCCCCTCCCCTGGGGCCTACCTGATTGTGCATCCGCGCTGCCACTAAAGACGGTGGCTCTGACGGTTGCAGACACCATACCAGATATACGGAGGCACCAGACACTGTGCCCGGAGAGTGTCCACAGCACTGTGAGTAGCAGGGGTTGCCGGCATCTGTTGTATTAGCTGCTGGTTCCCTGCTTCAGCTGCATGATGGCATTAGAGCTCTGTTTCCCGCTGACGTGCCTGTGACCACAGGGTCAATAAATACTAAAGGCATCTAAGACAGATATAGGTGGGGGGATCGGACATCGAGATACAGACCGGTCACAGTGACACTCCCCTGGTGGAGGATTAGCACCAGGGATCCACAAGGGTGACTGAAGCCATTTTTCCCTCTCCACCCTTATCATACTTGAAACCTCCTTAGGTCATTTTGGAAGTAAGGAGGTATAATATACACACCTCCAAAACGGGGTTTGCAAAAGTGCTGTTTAATATCACAGAATTCCCTGGGCTTTACTGACAAGAAACCACTCTGCTCCCCTCGTTTTGCTATAATATTGTCAAATATATAACATTTCTGATACTGGAGTGCCCTCTTGTGGGCTGAAGTTGCCACTAACACAAGGCTTATTATATAGGCATTAGCACATTATCTAACCCATATGCCTTGAAATTTATTAGTGCCAGCTTCAACTTTAACCACTGACAAGTGTACCTCAAGATATGAGGACCAGAGGCGTGTACATGCCTTGATCTCGCCACTTTAATGGAGGGGGCCGTGTGATGGGACACACCAGTAACTGATGTCTAGACCGGTTCTGTATTAACGACTCACGAGTCTTTCTCTGAAGCCTAGAGCTTTGACTCATGGGGAGATGTAATACATCTAAGAAATCTGCTGCTACACCTTCTAAACCCTCGCAGTCAAAGGCTTTTCACTCTCTATTTGGGTCCACCACTCCTGGCCTTACCCCATCTTCCCCATCCTTTCCAGCAATGGCCTCAAGAAGTTCGGAAGGAAAATCAACCCCCGTGACACAATTTCCTATTATGACACCTCAGTCTCATCCAGGGAGTGGAGACATAGCCGAAATTCTAACACACCTTAAATCACTACCAACCCGCCAAGATATACAACAAGACCTACAAACCTTTGAACAAAGGATTCAAGAGTCCATCCAGGTGCGAATATCCACAGTACAAGCGGACCTCGCACAGGTCGCGGATAGGGTGGTGACACTTGAAGACCAAAGGTAAGAGGTAGACACACAGATGTCAGGACTACAAGAGACTCTTTCCCGTCAATCACGCAAACTCTTGGAGATGCAACGTCGCTTGGACGACAATGACAACAGAGGCCGAAGGAACAACTTAAGAATCAAAGGGATACCAGAAGAGATTCCGCCACAAGGAATAATTAGCGCATTAACAAAAATTTAGAATTAACTTTTAGGGGTAGACCCAGACACACAAATTGTATTTGATAGGGCCCATAGAGCTCTACGCCCTAAAGGTCTCCCCTCAGAAAGACCAAGAGACATTATTTGTCATCTCCATTACTATATGGTGAAAGAGGAGATTTTACGCAAGGCCCGATAGGCTTCAGAGATTGACTTTCATGGCAACACAATCCAAATATTCCAGGACTTATCATGGCAAACACTCCAGCAGAGACGTTTTCTTCGTCCTCTCACTGAGGAGCTGAAAAAAAGAGACATACGTTACCGATGGGGATTCCCTCTGAGTATACAAGTTAACCATGAGGGAACACTATATACGTTACAAGAATATGAAGATGTACAAAAATTCTGTTCTGCTTTGGAGTTACCGACCCTTACACTTCCAAGTTGGCTGGATCCTTTGGACTCGAATGTGCTCCCACTCCCAAGAAGGGAGCAATGGAACATGACTCGTAATTCAAGGAGACAACCTCATCAAAGAACCGATACAGCTCCCAACAACACCTGAGATGGAGTCGAGATGTATTCTTGTATCCTTTCTATTGCTAAAGTCCGGGACTATACAAAATTCCTAAGTTACCTGTATGCACTTATTTTTGCTAAGTTTTGCTACTTTTATCACTTTGAAAGTCCTGTGATTGTTTAGCATCCTGAGTTCGTATTTATGTGCCAGATTGAGTCAACTGGATTTTTTTCATGTTGAGTACATTTTTCTAAGTGCGTAAAAGATATTAATGTTATATACTTTAAATATTGATGGTTAAGGTTTAGGTATATAGACTACCTTTTAAGATTTGTTTAATGACTGATATGTGTTGCGTCCTCCAGTACCCTCCTATGCCCCCTTCTCTGCTGTAGGTCCATATTGGGATTCCATGGCTTATTATGCAGAGTGTATCGGTTTTTTATTTTCACAGCTTTTCAAACAGTACATGTAAGTTTCCCCCTTTCTTCCCTCGTGTTCTTTCCTTCCCGTTATTTTTTCACAGAGCATATCTCGCAGAGGTACAGAAACCTAGAAAGGATCCCATCCCATGAAGTGAGAGAAGCTACTCACCATCGAAAATCTCTTGCACCACCTCATTCTACAATGATCATGACTCCCACACACAATTCATATAGACAAGGTTGATATTGCATTTTTACAGGATATCCACTTTTAGAGACGAGTAGCCCCGAACTTATGTTCTCGACACTTCCCCTTCGTTTTTTAAAATAATTTCACAGGAGCCAAAGCCCGGGGAGTAGCTATACTATTCTCTAAACATATTAGACTTGAAAATACAACTGAGATTCCTATAGGGGACGGGAGGGGGTTACTGGTGAAACTACTATTGCTCATCAAAAATACACTTTCGTAAATCTATATTTGCCTAACCAGAGACTGTCACCTTTTCTGCAAGAGGCTCTAGAATTAATAGAAAGACATAATGAAGGAATTCTAGTGGTTGGGGGAGATTTTTATTGAGCAGTAGAGCACCATAAAGATACTTCTACGGGTGCCACCAGATCTTCTTTTAGGGATTTCAGACGGTTCTGTTCGATTCTCCAGGATTTTCAGCTAGTAGACACATGGTGGCTTTTACAGCCCTCAGAAAGGGATAATTCCTTTTATTCATCCCCCACAATTCATATTCCTGGATAGACTACTTCTGCTTGGGCTACTCTGCTCTTGATCTCCTTATAGATGAGAAAATAGGACAAATAGCAGACTCCGACCACGCTCCTTTCACACTTTCCCTAGTTAAACGTGACCCAACACCACGTCATTGGCGCTGGCAATTCAACAAGCAATTTCTTACAACTTAATGAAGCAATAGATGAGTATATCACCCTAAACGCTTCCTCAGAAGCTTTACCGGTTTCCATATGGGAAATACATAAATGCATCAAAAGAGGCAAATGTGGGACGATCCTTAAAAAACAAAGGGTTGAGCGCAGATTAAAACACTCAAAATAACACATAAACATACGCTTTCTCCTGACACATATGTGGAGCTTCAAAACGCGTGGTCATCCCTTAATAGCTTATTAAATGATGGGACTAGACATGCAATTCAACATTGTAGACACAAGCAGCAAAGATGAGGCAACAAACCTGGTAAGATGCTGGCAAGGGCACTTCGAGCTCAAATATCGCTTACATACATAACTAAAATTAAAGAGACATCCGGCAAAATATGTGTCAGATACAGAAATAGCCATGGTATTTCATTCATATTATACAACACTGTATAATTTGACTTCCAACCACTCAACCTCTGAACTCGCAGCCCATACACAGGCAATTCAAGATTTTTTAGAGGAAGTAGAATACCCCACTCTGCCCGAGGCAGTAACCCAGGCTTTAGAAGAACCTTTTACAGAGGAGGAATTGATAGTAGCCCTTAAATCTTCACCTACTGGTAAGAGCCCAGGTTCTGACAGGTTCCCCACATCATACTGCAAAGCATACAGGGATAAACTACTACCAATTTTATTAAAAGTGTGCAATACTCATTTCCAAACAGAATCCCCTCAAGCCAATCTCTAAATAACCACATTACAGTGATCCTGAAAGAAGGGAAAGACCCATGCTTACCAGCGAGCTACAGGCCCATATCATTATTAAATGTTGATATGAAACTGTATACGCCAAGCTCATGGCAAACCGACTGGGATCATTACTCCCGAGCATGATTAACTCTGACCAAGTGGGGTTTGTCCCGGGTAGGGAGGCGAGGGGCAATACAACAAAAGTCATTGATCTTATTGCTCATGCTCAGAACGCCAAGATTCCAATGCTACTCCTCTCTACTGATACCGAAAAGGCATTCAACAGAGTAGATTAGACTTTCATGGAAGAGGTGCTACGTAAATTAGGCCTGGGTGAGATCTTTTTGCAGAGGATCCTGGCTTTATAACAAACACCTTCGGCACAGATTAGAGTAAATGGGATTTTATCTGATCCCTTAAAAGTAACTAATGGTACATGTCAGGGATGCCCTCTTTCACCAATGGTATTCGTACTGTGTGTGGAGGCCTTGGCAAGGGCTATCAGAAAATGCAAAAATATTACGGGACTAAGGGTGGGTGGTAGATATTACCGGTTAGCCTTATTTGCTGACGATTTACTCGCCATTGTCACCAATCCAGTAAATATTTCTTAGCTTAATGAAAGAGTTTACACGTTTCGGTCAGCTCTCAAACTTCAAAATCAATTATACCAAATCGTCTGCGATAAATGTAACTTATTCAAACGAAATGGTTTCGGATTTGGCATCCTCCTTCCCCTTCTCATGGCATCCTTCTCATTTCAAATATTTAGGCATTATTATTCAAAAAAACCTCCAAAACGTGTCCACCTTGAATCATATTCCTCTATTAAATAAAATCAGACAGGAGGTGACACAGTGGCTCAAGCAGAGATTCTCTTGGCTAGGACAAATTAATATTATTAAAATGAATGCGCTCCCTAGGTTCCTTTTCCAGGCAATCCCCTTGAAGACCCCACCTACATTTTTACAAGAATCCCACAAAATTCGGGATTTTGTATGGGGGGAAAGAGTTCCTGGAGGACTGGATTTTTGGCTTCTCTGATACTCAACTATCCCGTTTTCAAGATACAAAAAATCTCTCCTCAAACATCTAGCTAACGCTGCAAGGTCAGTGATACCTGTACACTGGCGTTCAACTGGTTTGGTAATGGTGTAAGCGAGTTGATTTTTACATGACTATGGAGGATATTTTCCATACGAGTATGGAGAAACACTCTAACTTTGCTTGGATAGATTCAAAACATCGCCTGAATATAATGCATTGGTCCCAATACAATAAGATCTTAATATCAACGGTTCTACCTCTCTACAGGATTCGTCCTGTTCCAGAGAGGGGCTTTAACCTTGGCCCACTCTTTACTCTTTTCAACATTCTAAAACATATGCTCACTTACTTTGATATGCTCAATTTTCCCTTCCCCCATTTCCCTTGTGTTGTCTTGTTTTGTCCACCCATATTTTATTTCCCAGTTCCTTAACAAATGATACTTACTTATTTGGTAATAAGATATTCAAATCCGATTTTGTAGTGAAGAAATGATATGTTAGATATGATAGTGAAGTATTACACTGCTAAATTTTTTTATTTATGTACAAAACTGTTATTTGATTGTATTTCAAGTGAACTGAAATTTTTCTGTTAAAAATTGTAACTGAAAAATAAAGAATTTATAAAAAAAAAAATTAATAGCACTCTGATTTGCATAAAGACAAAATCACACTGCACATGTACTAACTTTTGCTTATCTGATTATTTTCTGCATATGAATTAATAATTTTCAAACATAATACATCAAAAGCACATTAACAGCAGAGGTAAGTATTGCACTAGGTAAAACAAGTAGGACTTTCTCAAATAAAACTTTGATTAATAAACTTATGGACTTATGGATTTATTGTCCATTGTCTGCAAAGTTTATGTATTCAACCTTGAAAACAAGATAAACTGCATATAAAGACGCCAGCGGATACAATTAGTCTATATTGGTCTATGGGCTTCTATTTCAATCGCCCCCCTGGGAGAGTTCGTGTCCTTCTGCGCATGCACAGAAGGACACCAGAGGGATTTCTGGGTCATAAACCTGGAAGTCCCTTTCTCACAAAACACAGCTCTTATTGAGAGAGCTGTCCTTTGCATTTTCTTCATGCACACTGGTGTAATTAACGTTGACATGCATCATGCATCCCACTCAGTAAGTGGTATGTGAGTTATGAGTGGGAAGTGGGCACTGTGTGGTAGGTGAGTGAGAAGTGGGCACTGTGTGGTAGGTGAGTGAGAAGTGGGCACTGTGGTAGGTGAGTGAGAAGTGGGCACTGTGGTATGTGAGTGGGGAGTAAGTGACAGGTGAGTGGAACATGTGGACTGTGTAGTAGGTGAGTGGAACATGTGGACTGTGTAGTAGGTGAGTGGAACATTTGGACTGTGTAGTAGGTGAGTGGAACGTGTGGAGTGTGTGGTAGGTGAGTTATGAGTTGGAACTGGGGACTGTGGGATACTAGAAATAGCAAATTACATAAGATATTATGGTCGATTGAGAGATATCTGGAGAGATGTATCAAGCCTTAATGAAGTGGAGAAGTTGCCCCAAAAAAACACTCAACTTCTGTCATTTATCTAACACAGTTTTTAACTTCACAGCTAATTAGTTGCTTTGGGCAACATCTCCAAGGCTTGATACATCTCCCCTAATGACTTAATTGGAGATGGCTGAATAGGATATTAGGGGAGTGAGTGTGATATATAGATGGGTGAGTGTGGAATTGAGAGTGAGTGAAATGTGGGGACTTGCCAGGAATTTGGAAAAGTTGAGAGTGGGGTTTTTACTGAGATACAAGGACAGAGATTGGATGTAAGGGGTAGATTTGTGAATGTGGGGGAGCTGCAGACTGATCAGTGGACTCAGCATGATGGATGTGGCAATTAGGTGGTAAGGGCCTGTCCACTCAATGGCTCTGGTGACTGAGGGGGAGATGTAGAAAACCTTTGAGAGAGATAAAGTGGCTCATAGCAACAAATCAGCTTCTGTCATTTTATAAACTGCTAGCTAAATGATAGCTAAAAGTTGATTGGTTGCTTTGGGCAACTTCTCCACTTTATCTCTCTCGAAGGTTTGATACATCTGCCCTCCAGTGAGATAATTTTGGCTACTGAGTCAGATGATTATGGGAGCTGAATGTGATGAATGTTGAGACAAAGGTGCTAATTCAGTGTTGAATGCAAGTCAGTCTGCCGAACATAACTTGTGTGTTTTCAGAGTGCCCATGCTTCGGAGCTGAGCCTTCCCATCTACAGGTGAAGCAGGCAGGTCAATTACATCTTCACTTGCTACATAATGGGTTCCATAAGCATAGTTCAGAGAAGGTGTGCAGATGGAATTGCAAGCTATGCAGACTTGTGTGTATGCCAGGTTATGCCTGTTTTCAGACGCACCATTTGCAGCTAGTATAGGGCTGTGTACACACACATACTAAAGAGGGTGAAGACAGATACACAACCAAGTGTACAGATATGGGTGGTGTCATCAGGGCTGGATTATAGAGAGGGCTACAGGGGCAGTCGTCCCGGGGCCCACAAACATAGAGGGCCCCCCATACTGTCCCTGGCCAGCCTCTTCCCCAAGATGAAAATGTTTTATTTTCTTTTATCGGAGCCACCTACCGAGGCCCCGTGACTAAGCTCCGCCCCTCCTGACATTTGCTTCTGCTTCTGAAGTAAGCAATAATGTTTATATGTATATGTGTATCTGTGTCTATGTCCCTGTCTGAGTGTGTCTATATGTATATATGTGTATGTATATATGTGTATGTCTATATGTATATATTTATATATATATCTGGAAAGTATTCACAGCGCTTCACTTTTTCCACATTTTGGTTTGTGCTCTGACATGCACTGTCAAGTGTGGCATTCTAAAACATATGCTCACTTACTTTGATATGCTCAATTTTCCCTTCCCCCCATTTCCCTTGTGTTGTCTTGTTTTGTCTACCCATATTTTATTTCCCAGTTCCTTAACAAATGATACTTACTTATTTGGTAATAAGATATTCAAATCCGATTTTGCAGTGAAGATGCCTTGCAAGGTGTATGCCTTTCAAAATCATGTCCAAATAACTGAATTTACCACAGGTAGGCTCCAATTAAGCTGTAGGAACATCTCAGTGGAAACAGGATGCACCTGAGCTCAATTTAGTGCTTCATGGCAAAGGCTGTAAATAATTATGTACATGTGATTTCTTAGTTTTTTTAAATTACATTTGTAAAAATCTCAAAAAAACTTTTTACACATTGTCATTATGGGGTACTGTGTGTAGAATTTTGACGACAAAAATGAATTTATTCCATTTTGGAACAAGGCTGTAACAAAATGTACAAAAAGTGAAGCGCTGTGAATACTTTCCGGATGCACTGTATATATGTATATATATATATATTGTGATAGAAGCACTGGAGTAGTTTTGAATGGCCTCTATGTCTGTCCCAGATTCCTGTCCTATGTGTTTTAAAACATAGAGGAGATGTCTGTTTGGAAAAACAGACTAGAAATGTCGGCTTTAGTGAAAAGCCAGAATGGGTCCTGGGGGTATGGATGTGAGGAGAGGGAGGGCTCCATCCACAGGCCACTCCAGGTGTTGAGCCTTTCAGCCTGGTAGCAGGCTCATTAGGGCTTGCACCTGAAGGTGGCTCAGATAAGCTGGGTTTTGTTATAGCTGAGTGTCTCGTACCTCGGAGAGCAGGCCTGCAGGCTAGTTTGCTCTGAGACACTGTGTGATACCACCTGTAAGTACTGTGGACGTGAACTTATTTAGTCTTCTGTTAGTGAGGGAACCTGCTGTCTAGTTAGAGCTCAAACGGGCTAGGATTTTTCTGTGTTTTGTTTTATTTATGTGTCCAGTACAATAAAGACTGGCTCCGACCAGCTTGCACGAGAACCCCAGAATTGTGTCCTGTTTCCCTGGCTGCTGTGTGTGTAAAGAGGGACTCCATCTACCCAGGAGAGGGACCCCTGTCCCGACTGTGTCACAGTTGGTGGAGAATGCGGGCAATCACACAAAAATTTCAGCAAGGAAAAAATGTTCCCTTTAGAACTTAAAGGGACAGACACAAAATTGTGGAATCCATGAAGATGCCATCAGCAGATGCACAGGGAGGCCAGGTTCTGCTTTCAGTCTACCCTTAAAGACAACATGGAGGACGTTGTAAAGGCCTTGCTCCAGGCTATGTCTGCTCAGCAAGAAGTGACCAGAGCTCTGCAGGAATCATTTGTATATATTGAATATAAAATCCTAGCCCATCTGGGCTCTAACTAGACAGTTGGTTCCCTCACTATCGGAACACTAAATAAGTTCACGTCCACAGTACTTACTGGTTTGCATCAAAAGAGTGTCTCAGAGCAAGCTAGCCTGTGGGCCTGCTCTCCCAGGTGTGAGACACTCAGCCAGAACTAAATCCAGCTTATAACTAGGGGTGTGCACCGGCCACTTTTTGAGTTTTGTGTTTTGGTTTTCGATCTGGATCTTTCTTCGTGTTTTGGATCTGGATTGGTTTTGCCAAAACCACCCTTCCATGTTTTGGGTTCTGGGTTTTGTGTTTTGGATCTGTATTTTTTTTAAAAAAGCATAAAAACAGCTAAAATCACAGAATTTGTGGGTTTTTATGCTCCTATTCAATTATTAACCTCAATAACCTTCATTTCCACTCATTTCCAGTCTATTCTGAACACCTCACACCTCACAATATTGTTTTTATGGCCAAAAGGTTGCACCGAGGTAGCTGGATGACTATGCTAAGCGACACGAGTGGGCATCACAAACACGTGGCCCATCTAGGAGTGACACTGCAGTGGCAGACAGGTTGGCAGTTTGAAAAACTAGGCCCCAAACAGTACATACTGCAAAGAAAAAAAAGAGGTGCAAGATGGAATTGTCCTTGGGCCCTCCCACCCATCCTTGGTCCTCCATTTATGTTATATTGATTTGATATATACGTGCGGCTAAGGCGCACACAAACACAGAAAATATTTTTTTATTTTTGCTGGAGAGTAGTGCACTTTGTGGGTTACAACACCCTTTAAGAAATGAGCCAGCTGGCCCTTTACTTATGGGACACAGGCGCACACTTGGCACTGCTCCTTTGTTGATGCATGTGCAGCTACAGCCCACACAATTCACAAACACAGAAAATATTTTTTTATTTTGTTTGGAGTGCCCTTTGGGGGTTACAGCACCCTTTAGCGGTAAATCCAGCCGGCCCTTTATTTATGGGACACAAGCGCACGCTTGGCACTACTTTGTTGATGCACATGCGGCTACTGCGCGCACAATTCACAAACACAAAAAAATATATATTTTTATTTGTTTGGAGTGCCCTTTGGGGGTTACAGCACCCTTTAACGGACAAGACAGACGGCCTTTTACTTATGGGACACAGGCGCACGCTTGGCGTTGCTCCTTTGTTGATGCACGTGCAGCCACAGTGCACACAATTCACAAACACAGAAAAAAAAAATTTATTTTGTTTGGAGTGCCCTTTGGGGGTTACAGCACCCTTTAGCGGTCAATCCAGCTGGCCCTTTATTTATGGGACACAGGCGCACGCTTGGCACTACTTTGTTGATGCACATACGGCTACTGCGCGCACAATTCACAAACACAAAAAAATATATTTTTGTATTTTGTTTGGAGTGCCCTTTGGGGGTTACAGCACCTTTTAATGGACAAGCCAGCCGGCCTTTTACTTATGGGACACAGGCGCACGCTTGGCACTGCTCCTTTGTTGATGCACGTGCAGCCACGTGCACACAATTCACAAACACAGAATTTTTGTTTTTATTTTGTTTGGAGTGCCCTGTGGGGGTTACAGCACCCTATAGCAGTCAATCCAGCCGGCCCTTTATTTATGGGACACAGGCGCACGCTTGGCACTACTTTGTTGATGCACGTGCGGCTACTGCGCACACAATTCACAAACACAAAAAATTATATTTTTTATGTTGTTTGCAGTGCCCTTTGGGGGTTACAACACCCTTTAATGGAAAAGCCAGCCGGCCTTTTACTTATGGGACACAGGCGCATGCTTGGCGCTGCTCTTTTGTTGATGCACGTGCAGCCACAGTGCACACAATTCACAAACACAGAATAAATATATATTTTTTTTGCACTTGGGGGGAGCACCCCTGATGGACAGAGCACTCCCTGGACAACACTACAGCACCCCTTTAGGACTGGGACACTGCACAGGACTTTGGAGTGAACACAGCCCCTATGGACAACTGACTGCACAACACAGTCCTGCCAGCACCTGTGGACAACAGCAGCACAGCACAACACTACACTGCACTACACTACACTACACAGCCTAGCCAGCCCTAACTCCCACCCTCCCTCTTCACTGTCCACAGCCGAGTGAGAAAATGGCGCTGACGCGGGTACCTTATATAGGATCCAAAACCCGCGAGACCCGGAAGGCAGGATGATGACGTTTTGCCTCGATTTCAGATCCGAGTCAGGTGGGAAAAGTCGAGCCTGACTCGGATCGGCCTCGGATCGGGGGGGTTCGGATTTCAGAAATCCGAACCCTCTCACCCCTACTTATAACAGCCATTTCCAGGTTCAAGCCCTAATGAGCCTGCTACCAGGATGAAAGGCCCAATACCTGGAGTGGCCTGTGGATGGAGCCCTCCCTCTCCTCACATCCACACCCCCAGGACCCATTCCGGCTTTTCACCAAAGCTGACATTCCAATCTGTTCAGCAGAACAGACTTTTCCTGGGGGTTTAAAAGACATATGTGAGAAATCTGGGACACACATACATGCCATCCACAACTTTTCCAGTGCTTCTATCACATATCCCCCCCTTTGTTTCAACCTGTGGGTAGAACAACTGCAGCCCCCAAACAATGAACATGTGACAATGCATCTGCATTGTAAAGAAATAAATGTACCACTGCGCTTTGGGCGCTCTGGTGTTTTCAGCTGCTCAATTAGAAATGGCAAGAATAATAAATGAATACTGAGCGCTATGTGTATATGACTAATAGTAATGTGGCACCTGTGAAAAATAAAAATTGGTTAAAACAATTTTGTTTATAGCTCCTTTTGGAGAATTTTGGTGGATCCCTTCGTGGAGTGGACTAACATTTCCGCCCGCAAAAGTAGATGTGAACTGTCTCTCCCTACCTTACCCTTCCTGAGGCCAACCGCTCCGTCTCTTCCACGTGCGGTGGTTCCGGATGTGGTGATGGTTAGGGAGTCGGAGAGCTGAAGCCGCATGTTTTTTTAAATCCGGCCTCATGGCCGCTCGTTTAGCTGTGGGTGAGCACCCACGGCTTTTGCGAGCAGCCAGGTGATGTTCGCGATGGTCGCCACCATCGGGCTTGCGACAAGACCTTGTGGTAGGGTCTCGTTCCCACAAGCCCCAGTGAGCTTCCGGCCCTAATAGACCCGGAAGGTCACCACTCAGTGGGGCCATCCCCAAACAGCAGGCATTCTTTTGGGAATGCCTCCGTTTGGAAAGCCACCCCCCCGACCAGCCTACCAAACGGGGCGAGCTGTCGATCAACATTGACAGCCGCCCCTTTTGGATGTGAGCACTGGAGCGAGTGAGTTCTCGCTCGCTCCAGGGCTCGTGTGTGCGCACTGGACGCCCAACGACCCGCTTGCGAGCGCATTGCGCTTGCTAGTGGGTCTGAATCAGGCCCTGAGTTAGATGGTTATAGAACTGAGGTGTATGGATGTGAGAACTGAGTGGGATGGTTACAGAACTGAGTGGGATGGTTACAGAACTGAGGCCCTGATTCAGAGCCAGACGCTCTGACAGAGCGCTCGCTCTGAGTCAGGGACGTCCCTCCTCCTTTTTGGAGCTGCCTCCTGGACGCTCGCATAGCTGTGGGTGAGCGGCCAAAATGATGGTCGCGATGGTCAAGACCATCGCGACCATCGGGCTTGCGACTAGACCCTTGCAGGAGGGTCTCGCTGCTGCAAGCCCTGGAGTGCTTTTGGCTCTATCAGAGCCAAAAGCACTCCCACTGACATCACTAGTGATGTCAGTGGGGCCGGGCCCAGATTGAGGCGTTCCTCTGGGCTGCCACGCCCGCCAAAGGGGGCGTGCTGTCAATCACCATCGACTGCACGCCCCCTTTGTTGCGAGACCCATAACGATGGCTTGGCGATCGTTATACGGGTCTCACGCATGCGCACAATGGAGCCGCCTCCATCGTGCGCATGCGCACTTGGGCAACATCGACCCGCATGCGAGCGCTCAGCACTCACGAGTAGGTCTGAATCAGGCCCTGAGTTGGATGGTTATAGAACTGAGTGGGATGGAAATGAGAACTGAGTGGGAAGGTGATGGAACTGATGGCCTGATTCAGCAAGGATCGCTATTCTGCTAGAATGCACGCACCGCAGTTACAAATATTAGCGGTGAATTGCAAATGTTTGCAATCGCATTGCGATCGCAGCTTACCATAAGGACGCCCATTTCCCCTTACACACATCCATATACTTGGGCAACATATCGAAATAATCGGTAACATCGAGTAACATCGGACCCATACGCACAGTTAAGGCAGGTCAGACCTCACTCAAAAATTGCTAACTTCAGGTCACAATATGAGGCCTCAGGCTGCGTATGGTATTGCAGTGGATAAATGTAAGCACGCCCCTGCAACACCGTCCCAACTCACCGAAACGCCTGCTTTTGCCCGACCAACCCCCCGTCACAACAAACGGCACTTCTTGTCAATCGCTGTGCTTGGGGTCTGCGTAGCCTCTGCAAACGCATTTCCCTTCGCAGGTGCTAGTTTGCGCACTATGATGCATACGCATGCGCAATGCAAATTAATCTACCGATTGCGTGCATCTTTGTAACTGCGATCCTTGCTGAATCAGGCCCTGAGTGGGATGAATATGAGAACTGAGTGGGATGCATGTGAGAACTGAGTGGGATGGATGTGAGAACTGAGTGGGATGCATGTGAGAACTGAGTGGGATGGATGTGAGAACTGAGTGGGATGGATGTGAGAACTGAGTGGGATGCATGTGAGAACTGAGTGGGGTGCATGTGAGGACTGAGTGGGATGCATGTGAGAACTGAGTGGGGTGCATGTGAGAACTGAGTGGGGTGCATGTGAGAACTGAGTGGGGTGCATGTGAGAACTGATTGGGGTGCATGTGAGAACTGAGTGGGGTGCATGTGAGAACTGAATGGGGTGCATGTGAGAACTGAATGGGATGCATGTGAGAACTGAGTGGGATGGATGTGAGAACTGAGTGGGATGGATGTGAGAACTGAGTGGGATGGATGTGAGAACTGAGTGGGGTGCATGTGAGAACTGAGTGGGGTGCATGTGAGAACTGAGTGGGGTGCATGTGAGAACTGAGTGGGATGGATGTGAGAACTGAGTGGGATGCATGTGAGAACTGAGTGGGATGGATGTGTGAACTGAGTGGGGTGCATGTGAGAACTGAGTGGGATGGATGTGAGAACTGAGTGGGATGCATGTGAGAACTGAGTGGGATGGATGTGTGAACTGAGTGGGATGCATGTTAGAACTGAGTGGGATGCATGTGAGAACTGAGTGGGATGCATGTGAGAACTGAGTGGGATGCATGTTAGAACTGAGTGGGATGCATGTGAGAACTGAGTGGGGTGTATGTGAGAAATGAGTGGGATGGATGTGAGAACTGAGTGTGGTGCATATGAGGATTGAGTGGGATGCATGTGAGAACTGAGTGGGGTGCATGTGAGAACTGAGTGGGATGGATGTGAGAACTGAGTGGGATGCATGTGAGAACTGAATGGGATGCATGTGAGAACTGAGTGGGATGGATGTGAGAACTGAGTGGGATGCATGTGAGAACTGAGGGCCTGATTCAGAGCCGCTCGTAAGCGGCCGCTCGTTCGTTCTGACCGATGTTCGCACATCTGCCCATGCGTAAAGATTGTAATACGCATGCGCGAACCACTCAGTGCGGCCGAAAATCGTTTGTTCGCTATATAGCGAATGCCTGCTATTTTGAGTGACAGAAGGAGGCGTATGTGGGTGGTAACAGGGGAAGGTGCTTGAAAACGGGGGTGTGGAATTAGATCGCAGGCGTGCTTAAAGGTCAAAACAGGCGTTTTAAGGGAGTGCATAATTAATACAGCAGCGTCATTGACCACGTCACTTGTTGTTTTTTTACTCCGAACTGATCGCAAAATAGCGGTTGAAAAAACCAGCCACAAGAATAGCGAGCAGTTCATAAGCTGTTCGATGTGCTCGATTAATCTAATAAATAGCGGACATGACGTAGGATGCGAGCGGCCAGGGGGCGTATTTTTCAAAATTACAACCGCAAGTTTTGCTCGCTCGTTCAGACTTAGAGGCGTGAACAGACCGCAATTAGCGAACGGTTCATTTGAATAGCCACCCCTTGTTTTAGAACGAACAACCGCAAATAGCGAGCAGCTCTGACTCAGGCCCTGAGTGGGATGCATGTGAGAACTGAGTGGGATGCATGTGAGAACTGAGTGGGATGGATGTGAGAACTGAGTGGGATGCATGTTAGAACTGAGTGGGATGCATGTGAGAACTGAGTGGGATGCATGTTAGAACTGAGTGGGATGCATGTGAGAACTGAGTGGGGTGTATGTGAGAACTGAGTGGGATGCATGTGAGAAATGAGTGGGATGGATGTGAGAACTGAGTGGGATGGATGTGAGAACTGAGTGGGATGGATGTGAGAACTGAGTGGGGTGCATGTGAGAACTGAGTGGGATGCATGTGAGAACTGAGTGGGATGCATGTGAGAACTGAGTGGGGTGTATGTGAGAACTGAGTGGGATGCATGTGAGAACTGAGTGGGATGGATGTGAGAACTGAGTGGGATGCATGTGATAACTGAGGGCCTGATTCAGAGCCGCTCGTAAGCGGCCGC
The DNA here is from genome assembly GCA_031769625.1 of Taudactylus pleione. Taxonomy (NCBI): domain Eukaryota; kingdom Metazoa; phylum Chordata; class Amphibia; order Anura; family Myobatrachidae; genus Taudactylus; species Taudactylus pleione. The sequence continues at coordinate 521,979 of JAUIMM010000647.1, read as the reverse complement.
TCGTTCGTTCTGACCGATGTTCGCACATCTGCGCATGCGTACAGATTGTAATACGCATGCGCGAACCACTCAGTGCGGCCGAAAATCGTTTGTTCGCTATATAGCGAATGCCTGCTATTTTGAGTGACAGAAGGAGGCGTATGTGGGTGGTAACAGGGGAAGGTGCTTGAAAATGGGGGTGTGGAATTAGATCGCAGGCGTGCTTAAAGGTCAAAACGGGCGTTTTAAGGGAGTGCATAATTAATACAGCAGCGTCATTGACCACGTCACTTGTTGTTTTTTTACTCCGAACTGATCGCAAAATAGCGGTTGAAAAAACCAGCCACAAGAATAGCGAGCAGTTCATATGTTTGGATGTGAGAACTGAGTGGGATGGATGTGAGAACTGAGTGGGATGCATGTGAGAACTGAGTGGGATGCATGTGAGAACTGAGTGGGATGGATGTGAGAACTGAGTGGGATGCATGTGAGAACTGAGTGGGATGGATGTGAGAACTGAGAGGCTAATGAAGAGCTGGTAGTAAAATAGGATTAAATGAATCAAAAGAAATATTCTCATAAAAACTGTTTGCTTGCATGTATGCAGAGCTGAACACACCTCAAGATGCCAACGCCTCAGCATAGGCACCTTTCAGATCTTCAAGAACCAAGAATAAACTGTGCTCCAATACTAAAGTGGGGATGTCAATGTAGCACAAAGTCAGATGTTAACAAAATGTATATTAATCAGATCAATAAAAAACAATAATAAAAAAGCAACAATGAAAACTAATAATAAATAATATAAATTACATTGCAATTGATAGCTTCAGATATTGAAATAGCATAAATAAAGAATAATAAATTAAATGTTGAACTGCACTAAAAAAGAGTTGATCAGACTCTTAGTAAAACAGAATATGTAGCAAGCAGTCTCAGAGAGACATAAAATGTTACTGTTGCCAGTAACTATTCCAGATAGTGGTTGTTTGTATCCAAATGATTGATACTAATGTATTTGAGTCTCTCAATAATGAAATTATATACCGGAGGTTTTTTCTGACACACAATCTTTTAACATTTCTTTTATAGTTGTAATAAGGCGACTAAATCCATCAGATTGTGAAATGTGGTATTTATAATCCTTGATGGAAAAGAAATTGGACTCAGGCAATGCTCCTTCAAAATAAAGTGATGAGTGATGGTGTTGTAAGTATGCATACCAGTCGACAGGATCTCTCCACCAGCGATACCTGATGACTCGCACTCGGTGCTGTGCACAGGAGGCAGCCAGACGCCGCCGCAGGATACACGCAGCTCCCGTCTCCGAAAACCAGACAGCGGCGTGGGCATTCCAGCAGATATTTAGCCTGCAGACTGTGACCACATGTGCCAGCACTAGTCATGGGTCACTCTCCTCCCCACTGCCGCCTGATGGTGAAAACTCATGGCAGGGATCAAGCATAAATCGGTGGTGATTGCCGGTTACTGGATACTTAGGCCCTCATTCAGAGCCACTCGCTAGCGGCAGTACGCTCGTTCCGAGCGATGTTCGCACATCTGCGCATGCGTACGGTTTTTAGTACGCATGCGCGAACCAGTCAGTGCGGCCGAAAATCGTTGGTACGCAATATAGCGAGGGCCTGCTATTTTGAGTGACAGAATGAGGCATATGTGGGTGGTAACAGGGGAAGGTGCTTGAAAACGGGGAGTGGAGATCCGAACGCAGGCGTGCTTAAAGTTCAAAACGGGCATTTTAAGGGAGTGCATAATTAATACAGCAGCGTCATTGACCACGTCACTTGGTTTTTTTTAACTCAGAACTGCTCGCAAAATAGCGGTTGAAAACAACCACAAGAATAGCGAGCAGTTCATACGCTGTACGATGTACTCGATTAATCTAATAAATAGTGGACATGACGTATGGTGCGTGCGGCCAGGGGGCGTTTTTATCAAAAAAACGAGCGTATGTTTTGCTCGCTCGTTCAGACTTAGAGGTGGGAACAGACTGCAATTTGCGAACGGATCATTTGAATAGCCACCCCTTGTTTTTGAACGAACGACCACAAATAGCGAACGGCTCTGAATCAGGCCCTTAGTCAGCAGCAGTATAGTGCAGATGGATCTCCTGTTTTCAAGATAGGTGAGCAGCAACGCGTTTCGGCTACACCAGTAGCCTTTTTCAAGCTGGAATGCTCTCCTATGTTCATTGCCCAGTTTAAATAGCACCAGAGCAGGATTAATTGATCAATTAATTAATCTGATTTAACCAGCAATTACCCATTTTAGTATTCTGCTGGAACTCTCTTGAGCAATTTTAATAGTCCTAAAAATGGAATACTTAGCTAGTTTAAATCTGGTACTGCTCACTGCATCCGCAAAAACGAGCACAGTGAATACACAGACCCTGGGAAAAGTGATTGACAGGAATTACCATTTGTGGGTGGATATGGGGAGTGGTCAGTCCCCTGTTACTGGGGCATGCATAAATTAGCCACTGAGATGCCAGACGCAGCCTGAAATCCTCTGCATGCAGGAAGTCTCTCAGCTCCTGCAGTAGGGTCAGATCTACCTTTAGTCTGCAAACTGCTCTGATGTTACTCAATGTTCCTGATGCTTTTTTAGCTTTGCGCATCAGTACAGATGTTAGCGGACGGTAAAGGGGGAGGCATTATGTAGTGCTGGGCATCTGCATCTTTGTGATGTGAGTGCCGTGCGTATGCATTAATTAGCATATTTTCGCTGCTGCCGGGTGCGTGCATCTGCATCCGTGCGTTCCTTGCTGAATCAGGCCCTTAGTGGGATGAGGGTGTTTTCACACCTTTTTCACATTATTTTAGTTTCACGGAAACGTATTTAAGGGCAATTGGCATGAAAAACTACTCAAAGCCCTTTAATTCGCATTTCATTAGCGAGCAGATCGCATTTCCTACACTTGTAATGGGAAATGCGACCTTTTTGAAATTTACTAAGGGGAAATTGTGAAAAAATATAGGCTGGAAGCCCTGCTATAACAACACCATCTGGAGATGGCGTTAACCAGGGTTAACCCCGGTTCTACGACTCCCGCTCCTCTTTGACAGAGACGGGAGGTAGTGTCAACTGGCATTGGTGCATGCTTGGAGGCACTCTCAATGTAGTTTTTTGTGAAAAATACAGTGAGAATTGTGTGGTGAGAATTCACAGGGACAGAGCTTTCTCGCAAGCTCTATCCCTGCTTGAGAATGTGGATACATTCTTGTGATAATTCCTAAATTCGCAATGTAGGTGAAATTATCACACTACAATCTGCATTTGAAATGCGGATTACAGTAAATAGAGGCCATAGTTTAAATACCCAGGTTTTTGGTGCTGCCCGCGCCCTGAAAGGGGTGTAGACTATTGGCCTGTTTCATTAAGGATTGCAACAGCTAAAGCGTACACAGACGGGCGATTGTTGTGTACTGCGCATGCGTATGTGAAGGCACCACTGCGATCTCGCAGACGACAGAGAGCCATTGCAGAGTGATTGATGGGGGGTGGCCAGTGAAACACAGGTGTACCTGTCCATTTGAACGCCATTGCATGGACGTACATAAATTAGTAATTGCGATTGCATACGCAGCGTGTGTATTGCATATCATGCATAAATTAGTAATCACAATTACTAATTAATGCACGTCCATGCAACTGCATGAAACGAGGTTAGCAATTTCTAAGTAGGGCCAGGGCTGCTGTAATTCTGAGCGAGGGACCTATGGTACTCGATGTTACCGATGTTTATGGAGGTGTGAAGGTATTACGGATGTGAGATAGCGGTAGTGGGAGGCAGTGGGAGTCTATGCTGGCAGTGCGACAGCATTGTGATAGCAATCATTAGCATATATTTGCAGCAGACCTGCCTGAGATTACGGAGCTGCGATTGCAATCTTTATTGAATCAGGCCCAATGTGTGAAAGGGGCCAACATGGGTCGGTGTCCCTGGTCTATGACCCTGCTCTTTACCAGGTTTGAGCTCAGAGACCCGGGAATTTGCCGGATTGATAGACCTAGCAATTTCCCGAGTCACATGTGTGAAAGGGGCATTAGTGACAGCAACCTCACTCCATGATTGTGCTGAATCTGCAGCTAATAATCACAAAATTTAATGGCATAGCATGTCTGTATTATGCAAGGAACACATTCATTCCAAGTCTTAAGGGTATGTTTGTTTACTAAGCAGAATGTTTCACTTTCTGGGACGGATTTGCGCTTTCCTGGTGGTTTAAAAGCCACCCACTATACATCTTCCATTGTAACACACTTTCACAGTGGGAGACCAGAATAATCATTTTAAAAAGATAGTGAAAATGTAAAACAGCAATCAGGAAAGTAAGCCCAAATCATTATTTTCCTGAAAAACAAACTTGAAAAAGAAAAACATTTTAACCCAAAAAGACTTGTGCCTAAATAAATAGTAAACCACACATTTTAATACTCGATTGTTTAGACATTTTAAAAGTTGTGGCAACTAAACATAATGCTAGTGAAAGGTTCCTAAACACTATTCTCAAGGCTCCCCAACAGTTCAGGTCTTAGAGGTATAGATGGTTGAGCACAGGCGATTAAATTAAATTGACAGAAGTACTAATTAAGGGCCTGATTCAGCAAGGATCGCACGCTAGCAGACACACGAACCTGTCCACTGCGAGAATATGCTAATGCATACGCACGGAGACTACAGCACAAGATGCAGATGCCCAGCCCCATACTAAGCCTTTACTCACAGCCTGAACAGTACTCAAGATAGCGTAAACATCGGTAACATTATGAACCATCGGACTCATACGCACAATAATGGTTGACCTGACTTGACGCCGGATTTTGGCTGCTTCCTGTGTACAGCTTACGGTATGGCTGCATATGCCGCCGCACTGCCTAAATTATGCACGCACCTATAGCGCCATTGTAATGCTTGCGTTTGTCTGACCACCCCCCATCACCACTCACAAATGGCACTTCCTGTCAATCAATATTGGAAGGGTCTGCGTGCACACTGCGTGTAGTCTGTGTACCATAACCCAAACGCACTGACTAGTTTGTGTACGCGTAGTGCGATGCATACACATGCGCAGAGCAAAAACATTGGCCAAGTGCGTGCGTTATCTCCTTTGTATTCCTTCCTGAATCAGGCCCTAAGTTACATGTGTTCAAGCATGGTTATCCTGAAAACCGAGACTATTAGCAAGGCCGGCGCTACCACTAGCCAAGCTTAGGCAGCTACCTAGGGGCTATGGAGCCCGGTGGCTTAAGGGGCCCACTGGCCCAGCGATCGCACCCCCTACACCCTCCATTTGCCGGGCGCCCACTGAGATTGTGTTACCAGTGGGCGCCGAGCTCCTTCTCCCCCCCCCGGTGCAAGCGGCAGCCGGAGGACGGAGCTCACTCTTGAGGTAAGTATATATTTTTTTTGTGTGTGTGTATGTGGGAGCGCGGGGGGGGCTTACTACAGGGGTTTTACAACTGGGGGCATCATATGGGGGCACTATTGGGAGCACTACAACTGGGGGCACTACAGGGGCCCTTACTACTGGGGGCACTTCAAGGGGCATTACTACTGGGGCGCTGCAGGGAGCATTACTATTGGGGGCACTACAAAGGCATTACTACTGGGGGCACTGCAGGGAGCATTACTATTGGGGGCACTACAAGGGCATTACTACTGGGGGCACTGCAGGGAGCATTACTGCTGGGGGCACTGCAGGGAGCATTACTACTGGGGGCACTACAAGGCATTACTACTGGGGGCAATGCAGGGAGCATTACTACTGGGGGCACTGCAGGGAACATTACTACTGGGGGCACTACAAGGGCATTACAACTGGGGGCACTACAGGGGCCCTTACTACTGGGGGAATCATCCCTTTAATTCGGGTCATGTAAATATTATTAGGGCGCTGTGTATGTGTCTGTGGGCAGAGGGTTTGGGGGAAAACAGGGGCGGCATTGTGAACCTCTGCCTAGGGCACCCTGAATCCTTGCACTGGTCCTGACTGTTAGGGTTAATGTAGTGCTAGTATGTACATCAGATTAAGGCATCCATGAGGGCATAAAGTAACCCGCTGGAATGCTCTTTAATACAATGTGTGGTGCCTTCCAAAAATGAAGTCCTTGATGTTTTACTTTTCGTTCCAAAAAAAGGATGTACTCACCAAGTACTTCCTCCTGGGTGGCACTCGCAGAAGATGCAGAACTGCTTTGTGATATACCAGCCCCTTACTCCTGTGCAGCACAGCTAGTTGTTTGCCGTGATAAAACTGGTGATGGCCCTGTGAATTGGGAAGACACTTTTTGTTGTTTTTGGACTTTTTAAATATGTGTGATACCTGTGCAGGTATGTGTGTTACCTTTTCCATATATATAAGTTAGTAGAAACAGTGCTGCAACAGGCGATTTTCTGCCCCGTGAAAATGTGATATCACAATGTCTTGCAGAGGGCCACTGGCACCAGGCAGCTCTACAACAGCTCTACTGACTACAGGGTGCCAAGTCAAATGCAGGTGCCATGAGGCAGCGACAGTGACCTGCACTAGAGGTGTATCTAGGTGGGGTCGAGCAGGGCATGTGTCCTAGGTGCCATTGGACCAGTGGCTGGGGAGGGGGGAGGCACTGCCGGCTGCGGACCAGGACACTTATCAGTGTAGTGCGCACCGCACGGAGTGTGGTCCAAACATCAGCGCCGTAACTGGACGGCAGTGTGCCCTGTGCAGCACTCCTGCCCCTCTCGCTCCCTCTCCGTCCCCTCCTCCCCCTGAGCGCTTACCTTTCCTTCCAGGGGGTGGAGGGTGGGCAGGATCCTGTGCCAACATTCTTCGTACACCGCGCACCACTGCTGGAGGTCTCTTCCTGCAGACCTCTGTCACCGGGAAGTGTTTGGCCAGTGCCGCTGGAGGATTCCGCCCTGTGCGGAGGCACTGGCCGCACCACCCTCCCTACGGCCCTGACAAACATTGCTGCCGGGTAGTACAAACTACCCAGCAGCACTGTGTTTGTTTTGGCTGCTAATGAGAATCAGACAGACTGTTATTGGCTGCTGCGTCCACTGCCATAGTGGGGCTGGAGCTCACTCATGAGCTCCACTTTCCGGCTCCTGCAGTAGGTGATGGGAGAGACGTCATGTCATCTCTCCCATAGTGCAGGGTGGGCGGGGAGGACAGAGGAGCAGACAGCGGCAGGTGCAGGAGCGGGTAATCAGGTAAGTGTTGTTTTTTTTGTGTGTCTTTGTCCTTATATATGTAAGGGGCACTGACACTGCATAGGGGGGACTACTACTGGGGGCACTGCATTGGAGAACTACTACTGGGGGCACTATATAAGGGGCACTGCGTAGGGGGGGACTACTACTGGGGGCACTATATAAGGGGCACTACTGGGACACTGTATAAGGAGTACTGCATAGAGGGGACCACTACTGGGGGCACTATATAAGGGGCACTACTGGGAGCACTGAATAGGGGGGACCACTACTGGGGGCACTGCATAGGGGGACCACTACTAGTGGCACTGTATAAAGTGCATTATTGGGGGCACTGTATAAGGGGCACTACTGGGGGCACTGTATAAGGGGCACTACGGGAACACTGCATAGGGGGGACCACTACTGAGGTACTGCATAGGGGGACCACTACTAGTGTCACTGTATAAAGGGCATTATTGGGGGCACTGCATAAGAGGTACTAGTGGGGCTGGAGCTCACTCATGAGCTCCACTTTCCGGCTCCTGCAGTAGGTGATGGGAGAGACGTCATGTCATCTCTCCCATAGTGCAGGGTGGGCGGGGAGGACAGAGGAGCAGACAGCGGCAGGTGCAGGAGCGGGTAATCAGGTAAGTGTTGTTTTTTTTGTGTGTCTTTGTCCTTATATATGTAAGGGGCACTGACACTGCATAGGGGGGACTACTACTGGGGGCACTGCATTGGAGAACTACTACTGGGGGCACTATATAAGGGGCACTGCGTAGGGGGGGACTACTACTGGGGGCACTATATAAGGGGCACTACTGGGGGCACTGCATAGGGGGGACTACTACTAGGGACACTATATAAGGGCCACTGCTTAAGGGTGCACTGTATACTACTGGGTGCACTGTATAAGGAGCACTGCATAGGGGGACCACTACTGGGGGCACTGTATGAGAAGCACAACTGGGAGTACTGCATAGGGGGGACCACTACTGGGACACTGTATAAGGGGTAATGCATAGAGGGGACCACTACTGGGGGCACTATATAAGGGGCACTACTGGGAGCACTGAATAGGGGGGACCACTACTGGGGGCACTGCATAGGGGGACCACTACTAGTGGCACTGTATAAAGTGCATTATTGGGGGCACTGTATAAGGGGCACTACTGGGGGCACTGTATAAGGGGCACTACGGGAACACTGCATAGGGGGGACCACTACTGAGGTACTGCATAGGGGGACCACTACTAGTGTCACTGTATAAAGGGCATTATTGGGGGCACTGCATAAGAGGTACTACTGGGGGCACTGCATAGGGGGACCACTACTAGTGGCACTGTATAAAGTGCATTATTGGGGGCACTGTATAAGGGGCACTACTGGGGGCACTGTATAAGGGACACTACTGGGAGCACTGCATAGGGGGGACCACTACGGGGGCACTGCATAGGGGGACCACTACTAGTGGCACTGTATAAAGAGCATTATTGGGGGCACTGTATAAGGGGCACTACTGGGAGCGCTGCATAGGGGGACCACTACAGGGGGCACTGCATAGGGAGACCACTACTAGTGACACTGTATAAAGGGCATTATTGGGGGCACTGTATAAGGGGCACTACTGGGGGCACTGCATAAGAGTGCATTACTTGGGGGCACTGTATAAGGGTGCACTACTACAGGGGTCACTGCATAAGGGGCACTACTACAGTGGTACATTGCAAGAGGGGTACTACTACTAGGAGCATTAAGGTACATATGGAATGGAAAGGAATGTTCCCAGAGTGACGAGAAATGGTGTTGTGTCATGTTGACATGCCCCCATTTTCCAGTGACCATGCCCACTTTTTCAGCTACATTTTTTTTTTTTTTACTTGCCCTGGGCATCCTTGTTTCCGCTTTGCGGTATGTTGATGTGGAAGCATTTGTCACTAAAAATCTAATAAACATTTATCATATTTTTTCAGTAACAAAAAAGTACACTCACCCGACTGTGGTGACTGAGGTGGTGAATATGAATCCCTAATGCCAGGTCATTGCATGGCACAATTGTACAGGTGCCACATTCTCATCATAGGAGAACCTGATATTTCTCCCTGATTTTTCTTTTGAAAAGCATCTCTCCTTCCCTGCTCAACCTCCTGCCCCTCCTCTGTCCCTTCTCTCGTCCACTCCTCCTCAACCATCTCTTCTACTCCCCTCCATCTTAACACAAAACACAATACAAACTAACAGGACAAACAAACACAGAGAAACCTACACTAACACACAACAATAAAACACACACACACAAAATAATAGGTTAACAGAAGGCAGAATATGACTAGCGTGGCTTAAACCACAGGGCTGGGAGTGTGTCATGTGGAGGTCACATGGCAGTTGTTAGCCCATTAGATTGGTGTACTGTGTTTTAGGGCTAGTTTATTTAAGTTACAGTATGGCAGAGCAGGTTTAGGCCTCTTTGTTAAAGAAATTCCCCTCCCTCCCCATTTTTTTTTCTCTGCTGCTTTGTTGTCAGCTTTGGTTCCATGGCGAGAAAGAACGGCAGATCATCAGCCCGCATGCAGTTTGTCTGTTTGGTTTCACTCACTTTAAATGACGGCTGTACCTCCTTAAATGGGTGGCACCATTACCCTACCGGGAGGTTTGTTTTTTGTTGGAGGTGAGTTGGATACCCTAAATTATGTTGAAGGCACCCTTGGCGTAGACTCCATCCACAATGCATGCAGCTGGGCTATGCTGACTCTGACCATCATTTCTGCCTCCAGTCCATACAGATTGTTACATCTTTCAATAAATAGCAGGCCTATGCCAAATTTACATCTCAGTGTCTTTCTTTTAGTTAGGTATCAGGTGACTCACTCGCAGGACACACCTCAGCCATTAGTAGGTTTGTAGACACAGGGCCTGATTCAGAAATATACATTCATCTGAGGATGAACGTACATCTTCGATGGTTATGGGCCTGCTCCTGCCCAGGACCCGTTCAGCACATGTGCAGAACAGGTCCTGATATCTCGCTCGCAGACCCCACAAGTGTGCAGCTCTGCAAATCTGTCAATCTCTGAATCAGGCCCACAAAACAGAAAATGGGACAGACAATATAAATCACAAGACCATTAAAAAAAAACCAAGACAACTTACAGCTCTGTGCAGAAATTACAAAATTAGCTCCAGAATCATCGCCAAGCTCCAACTTCACAAGCAACCACCCTTACTCCACTCTGGCCAGTGAAGTTGGCAATTTGGTGCATTTTATAAGGCATGTGTGATATCTCAGAGCATGTGGGATGTGAAAACTAATAGAAAAGCTCCTGGAATTCTCTGACGGTTTTTGTCTGATTTTGGGTGCTTTTTTGCTTTAGCAGCATCATTTCACAGCGGTGTCCATTGTTTTGTGGGTCTTGTGCCGATGAGCATTGATGAAAAATAATTATCAAACTTCCAGCGATGCCCATTGGTTTGAAAATAATGCCAAACATGACACCCCTTAACCTTAGTGCTCATATTATTATTAATTTTGGAACTTGAATGGTAAAGTAATTTTAGTTCAAACATAAATGTATGACGCTTAATCGGACATTTAAACTGTATGTTTTTTTGTTTGTTTTGGCTATGTAATATTATTATTACTTTATTGGACAGTCTTAACACATTTTTTAAATATTAGTGGCTATTAGAATGAATTGTGAAAGGCCTATACATTACATATAGTATGTGTAATTGTGCTTTAAAACATAAAACTGATGAATATTGATATATTTTTCCAACTATGACATGAACCGTGTTATGAGTTTTTTTATTATTATTTTCATTTCCTCTCTTTTTACAGAAATTTTGCCTAAACCCACGATCTCTATTGTGACTCTAAACCAATCATTTGAGCTGCAATGCACTGTTCCAAAGTTGCTTCTGAATCTAACAGTTTACATATTGAATACACAAACCAACACTACACTGTCCATAAAATCAATTTTGCATAATCAGTTGAATGTTGACTACAAGCTCAGTGAACAAGAAAAACAAGGAATTGCTTTGTACGCTTGTCAATATGAAACATGGAAGAAAAATGTGTCTTATATATCACCTCTGAGTGACCCTGTATGTGTAGGTAAGTCATCTAAACTAAACTGTTAATTGCCAGCAGGTCAACTATGTGTGGAAATGATAATTATTTCCTATAATACTGCAGTAGGTCAAAGGAGCTCATGACTCATGTATACATGGGGCAATATTTCATACAGATAAATGGGAAGTTATCAATTTTAGTATCTATACGTTATTTAATATTTCTTTTGAACAGGTAGTCCTGATTAGGATACACCAATATCCAAAAACAACTTTGCAAAATTGTGACAGAAAGTCCTTTGTGTAGAAACCAGGAACCCCCTTTGCATTCAGTTAACGTAATATTTGCTAAGCATTGTGAAGGTTTTACGGTATTTTGATGTGCATCATGTAACCTTAAATATTTAAATATTACCCAGTGTGGTTTGTGGGAACCGCTAGTTTGTCCAATATGTCCCCTAAGAGAGCCGGGTTAGTTATTACAAATAGCCTTCCAGAGGCCTCAGGGATATTGTGCCAAACACTAGCTATAGACTTATTTCAGTAGCAATTGGCTAGGTACGTTTTGCCAGAAGTGCTGACCATCTGGAGCACCACTTTTGCCTAAAATCCTTGTGGAATAATTGTGGTATGTTACATAGGCCTAAGTGGATGATCTTTTATAGTCATGCCAATGGTTGTTCTTTCAGGTAGTCTCCATGGAACCAATCCCCACAGGATATCTGCTACAAAGTGAGGAATACAGGGAGGCTTCACGGCCACTTCCAATAAGCTAATACACATACTGTACAGGGCCTGAGTCTGAGACACGCGCAATCCCCATGTAATGCTGATGTTCACACAATAGAGAGATTTTTAGCAACTGTGCATGCGTGAAAGTTGCTGAACACCCCTACGGCATGAAACAGAGTATATGCACAAACATGCTGTTACGATCATGACATCGGGCGATGGCTAGCAGTGTACGCAATGGAAGATCATTTAATGGGCGTGTTATGGGAATGTCACTGGCGTGCACGCTGTTTGCTGGGCTGCTGTGAGTGAGGGGGAGCGGCGCCGGGCCCCTCAGGAAGCCCGGCCCCGGTAATCTATACCCGCCCCCCCCCTCTCGGTGCCCCTGGACGTCAGAGTTAGACTGTGAAACTGCACCTGCCCAAGTGTCGATGGGGCAAATGATGATGCACCTATTGTGGCAATCACAGGTGGTATTACATCATGCAGAGATGCAGAAAGTGGGCATCTCAGTCCTAGTGCACTCAGACTCAGGCTACGACCACCAGGGGAAGGGCTGTTATTAGTCGCAGCCACGAAACAGAACATCGCTTAAAAGAGGGAGCCCAGCTTTCCATATTCTTAGTTACTAAAACTTCTATATATTTATTAATAGAATGTTATTTACTGGTTATAGGAGGGTGCTGAGGAAATCCTTTTTGTTTTCCTTTTCTAGAAAACCTCTCTCTTCTAAGCATCTATCTCACCTTTATTATGTATCTAAATAATAGAGAAATAATTAATAAAAATTGATTTTAGCAACTTTTTGGGGCATATCCAATTAGCCTCAGGGTTTACTCCGCGGCTAATTGTCGGGATGGACGGGTTTCAATTAGTGGGGATTCCACGCACGGGCGTCCCCGGTGTTTGACTTTACCTCGCACCTCATGTAGGTGCGAGGTGAAATCAGCGTGAGGCCGCCCTAATTGGGCTCGCGCGAGAGGGTATTACACACTGATTCCGCAGTTCTCACGGAATCACTGTGTTCTCGCGCCGGAGTCCCGGTCTAATGACGTGGGGAAATAGCTATTTAATTGAATAGCTAAACCCCACGTCACAGGATTTTTGCCTGTCAATTAGCGGCGGGTGAAATCCCGCTGCTAATTGGATATGCCCCTTTGTATCATTGTCTCAGAGGTGAAAATGAGATCAGTACATATTTACCTACTTTTTTCATCCCCTCTCTGTGCTTTATGCAGTTATCCGTAGCTGGCAGGAAGTGCTGGTCCTTGTAGTGCTATATTGGAGACTCTTGGGCAACCTCCCTGTAAGTTAGCTTTAGACTTTAAAACACATGAATTTAAGACCCAATACAGTTGGTGACAGGTTTACCATATATTTGCAATTGTGTGTAAAGGCCCTCGTACATCTACAACAGATTGGGGCAATTCTCCATTCTGCTGATGGCTGGCTCAGGGGATCAGAGAAATCCAGCATGTTGGATTTCCCCGATTTGACAAATCGACCAGAAAATGGTCAGGATCATCAAGTTGGGGATTTTTAACATACATTATTTCCCCGATCAGCTGACGGATTGCAGGTCATCGTTGGCCTCCAAACTGCGGATCAGCAGAACGGGGAATCATGGCGATGATGTACAGTATGAGCCCTTTATGTTTTTAGCTATTCCCAATCTCATGTCCTCCAAGTCGCACACTTACAAGTGAAATAAGCCGGAAGCAGGAGCATAATTCGGCAATTTGCATATCCGTGCCGAGGGGTCAGCCAATATGACACAATTGTATGAGAATCGGAGAAATCAGGATAGCACTGTTTTTGATAGCCTTTACTTACTAGGAAGTTAATTGCTTACTTTTCCATTTTTTTTAAAATGTCCAAAAGATAGTGGTATTGTGCCGTGGAAGGCGTGTTGCAGTTCAACGTGAATTGCGTCATTAAGCACCCAGACCATCCACCTTATTAGTTTAGTGGGGTTGGTACGAGATGCCGTCACTCAGGATCCCAGTGGTCAGAATCCCGATGCTGGCATCACGACAGGGTTAGTATATCGACACCTGTCAGTAATCTAACCCTCTCCGTGCCCCTAACCCTCTATCCCCGGTGCCTAACACCCCCCCCCAAGTGCCTAAACCTAACCTCCCCCTCCCCACAACCTAAACCTAACACTCCCTAACCCTAAACCTCCCCTAGTGCCTAATCCTGACCCCTCCCCCTAACACCGCTACTCAACGTTGGGATGCTGGAGGTAGGGATTGTGACTGGATCCCTTATAGTGGGCAGGATCCAGGAGGCTGCCTTCTCTCCTAGGAATGGGATATATGGGAATCTCCTGGACATTCCTGGAGACTAGGTTAAATGATAGTTTCAAATAAACTCTACATTTGAAAAACATGATTGTAATATGCAGTAAATGAATGCTTTTTTTACTGGCTTTGAACACAATATAACATAAAGGGTAAAATTAAAGTATAGTATCACATGATGAAATGGCATAATTAGCCAAAATTTCCCCTATCTATAAATGGAATGTATCTGTCCAACAGAGGCATTAATTTCTTACTTTTTTCTCAATCCATTTTAATAAAATAATTATCCAGTGTACTAACGATTTTTTTATTTCTAGACCAGCTACCAACACTGACTCGGAGGTTTGCCTATAAGCATAAGAAATATTTTTTTGCTCTATTATAACGTGAAGTATGGAAGAACCACTTATTAGGATTAGAGACACACTTCAAAGAGTTGTTCTAACAGATGTAGGATAGATCCTCATTGGGAAAATTGTCAGGAGTCTTATTTGTTAGAGATTTGATGAAGAGTGTGATTACTAATTCTCTGTTTTGCAGTACATTCAACTAATGGAAGTCACATGATCAATATCTCAGAGAATGTATTGTCGTGCGCTAGTAGTGCAGCGACAAGCACCTGGACTGCTATTACACCGACATCTGCGCAGATCGAAGACGGAACAGTAATGGAGCAAAGCATAGGTAACATAATTATGAATATATAAGTTATTTCATTAAGATGAATAAAGTTATTACATAGCAATATGCAATTTCTATCTTGGAGGGCTATTTATCATTGGTGGTAATGGAGGCCTAAAAAGCTTAATTCTTATCAGTTCATTGTGGCATTAAGGAATGCACCTTCTGTGCTATTTATCAATCTTCTCTTGCCTTCTTGCCTGGATAGTGGCTTCGATAAGAGCCCATACCAGTGACAAGTAAATAGTACAGTGTTACTGTAGCTTACATTATCACTTCAAAGCCGGGTTCGGACCGGACTTGCCTAAATCACATGTGCAATTATATACGGCTTTGGCATAAAACAAAAAAAGTAGCCTATAGGCTACAATGGCTAACGTCATGAAAAGTTGGTGCAAGTTATCAAATGTACAAGCTCCAAAAAGCTTAATGTTCATAGGTTGATAAATTGGAGAAGACGACAATCCACATTGAAAAAGATAGGAAGTGCGGATTCCTACTTTACCTGTCCTTGCTCATTTAGCCTCAGCGAGATATGTCTGGCATGAGTGAGCTGTCAGGTCCCATGCAACTCTGCTAGTGTTGGTGCGTCTTGCACCAGGAGACTGTGTTGATTAATTTGATATGTGACACTTGTATATCTGTGTTCAGCTTAGTATCTCAATTAGCATGTGAAGTGCCACATTGCATCAGCCACAGCTTTTTTCCAACCCAAGTTGTATTTGCAGAATATGCAAGTGTCACATATCAAAGTAATCAGCACAGTCTCCTGGTGCTTCCCAGCTGCACTGCATTGCGACTTAGACGCATTTCCGGCACCAAAAGATACTAATAAGACACCCAGCGCTAGGACCAGGCTCGGCAAGAGGGGCTGTTTGATGTGAATACAGCAAAGACAAGTGAGGACACATCTGTAGCAAATATCGCTAGCATCTTTCTGAGTTCTGACTTTGGTAAACTGCAGGGATACTTAAATAATGTAAAAACTGCTTTCCGCTTCATTTATGGGAGATTCCACATTATTTAAGGTAGTGACAAGTTTGATAAGCAGGCCCTTAATCTGCTATTTTCATAGATGATCTGAAAATGTGCAACACTGCAATGACTAGAAGTGGGAGGTAAACATCTGCATACTGTACTGTACCTTCATCCAGTTGTACCAGATCCTTATTTTGCACGTTCCTCTATTCTATTTCATATTTCTCCCCATTTCTCTAATTTATTTTGATAGTTAAAGTGTAGTTCATGGAAAGTTATTGAGTGTTGTGTTTTTATTATTTCTACATTTTTTTTATCTGTTTTAATAAAGTATTATATACCAGTTAGGGGTGCCTCCTGTTTGTTCTGTCTGAATATGACTTATCAGCTTTTATCCTTCTATCCTAGCTTATCTGGGTCTCCTCTTTTAGGGGGATCCACTAATAATGTGATTAGCTGCAGTGGCGTAACTATAAATTTTGGTCCCCCATGCCAAAAAAGTTTCAGGCGCCCCCCCTCCCAGCCCAGAGATCAAACACACCCAAAGACGATGTTTAAGGTGTGTGGCCACATGATACAGCAACCTTACACATTATGACACACTAAGTAATGCCCCTTACAACACATTATGCCACACTGGCATGCCCCTTACAACACATTATGCCACATGGCAATGCCCCTTACACATGCCACACAATAATGCCACGTACAACACATTATGCCACACAGTAATGCCCCTTACACAATTATTCCGCACAGTAATGCCCCTAATAGCACATTGTGCACACAGTAATGCCAAATACACATTATGCCAAACAGTAATGCCCACTACATCCCACCCTGACAGATCTACTTCACCAACCCTCCTCTCTGCTCCTGCCAGTCTGTCACCTCAGCTCAAGACAGGTTGCACAGTTTTATTTCCGTGTAGAACCAGATTATTGGGAACATAGGCCCTCATTCAGAGCCACTCGCTAGCGGCAGTATGCTCGTTACGAGCGATGTTCGCACATCTGCGCATGCGTACGGTTTTTAGTACGCATGCGCGAACCAGTCAGTGCGGGCGAAAATCGTTTGTACGCAATATAGCGAGTGCCTGCTATTTTGAGTGACAGAATGAGGCGTATGTGGGTGGTAACAGGGGAAGGTGCTTGAAAACGGGGAGTGGAGATCAGAACGCAGGCGTGCTTAAAGGTCAAAATGGGCGTTTTATGGGTGTGCATAAATAATATAGCAGCGTCATTGACCACGTCACTTGTTTTTTTTTAACTCAGAACTCCTCGCAAAATAGCGGTTGAAAAAACCAACCACAAGAATAGCGAGCAGTTCATATCCTGTTCGATGTACTCGATGAATCTAATAAATAGCGGACATGACGTATGGTGCGAGCGGCCAGGGGGCGTTTGTAACAAATAAACGAGCGTATGTTTTGCTCGCTCGTTCAGACTTAGAGGTGTGAACAGACTGCAATGTGCGAATGGATCATTTGAATAGCCACCCCTTGTTTTTGAACGAACTAACGCAAATAGCGAACGGCTCTGAATGAGGGCCATAGTTTATACCCTGTAAACTGCGTGTATCAAGTTAGTGCCCCTTATACAGTGCCCCCTGTAGTTGTACCCCAAAATGCAATGCCCCCTATACTAGTGCCCCTTATGCAATGCCCCGTGTAATAGTGTTCCTTATGCAATGTCCCGTGTAGTAGTGCCCATTATGCAGGGCCCCCTGTAGTTGTGCCATTAAAGTAGTGCCCCCTGTAGTTGTGCCCCATATGCAATGCCCCCTAGACTAGTGCCCCTTATGCAATGCCCCCTGTAATAGTGCCCCTTATGCAATGCCCCCTATAGTAGTGCCCCTTATGCAATGCCCCCTGTAATAGTGCCCCTTATGCAATGCCTCCTATAGTAGTGCCCATTATGCAGGGCCCCCTGTAGTTGTGCCATTAAAGTAGTACCCCCTGTAGTTGAGCCCCATATGCAATGGTCCCTATACTAGTGCCCCTTATGCAATGCCCCCTGTAATAGTGCCCCGTATGCAATGCCCCCTATAGTAGTGCCCATTATGCAGGGTCCCCTGTAATTGTGCCCATTAAAGTAGTGCCCCTGTAGTTGTGCCCATATGCAGTGCCCCCTGTAGTTGTGCCCATTTTAATAGTGCCCCGTGTAGTTGTGCCCAGTAGTTGCCCCCGGTAGTTGGACCCAGTAGTTGCCCCCAGTAGTGAGCCCCCTGTAGTTGCCCCAGTAGTGAGCCCCCTGTGGTTGCCCCCCGTAGTTGCACCTAGTTGGCGCCAGTAGTGAGCCCCCTGTAGTTGCCCCCAGTAGTGAGCCCCCAGTAGTTGCACCCAGTAGTTGCCCCAGTAGTGAGCCCCCTGTAGTTAGCCCCCCCGTGCGCACACAAACACACACACAAAGAAAAAAAAAACCACTTACCTTTATCCCCGCTCCAGTGCTGCTGCCGTCCATAGCCCGGCGTCCGCTCCTCGGCACTATGGGAGTGACGTCATGACGTCACTCCCATAGTGCTCTGCGTGACCCGGAAGACGGAGCTCACTCCTGAGCTCCGTCCCCGGCGTCTGCTCCTCGGCACTATGGGAGTGACGTCATGACATCACTCCCATAATGCCCTGTGGGACCCGGAAGACGGAGGGAGCTCCGTTCTCCAGCTGCCACCGGCGGTCTGAATAGGAGCTGGGCACCTGCTGGTAACTCACTCAGCGGGAGCCCGGCAGATGGAGGGTGCAGGGGGTGTGACTGCACCCCCCGCACCCTCCGTAGTTACAGGAGTTCACCACTGAGTGGCGTAACCACTGCCCCCGTCGCCCCCAAGCTACCCAGCGCCTCCAAGCCACCGCGGGGGCAGTAGTTACGCCACTGATTAGCTGAGGGTCCCATATAAGTACAGTAAGTCCTGCATTCTGTATATGCACTATAGTGCGGCATGGAACTAATAACAATAAGAGGGTGAAGTAGGGCCTCCATGTGTAGCTAGCAAATGGGTAACGATTAAAAATACATTCTGAGTGATAATTTAATAAAACAACATATAACATTCATATAAGAAGAAAAAAAGAAAAAAGGGTATACTAATAAAGGTATATAGAGAAATGCCCAGCTATGTTGATGCCACTGGCATGGCAAATCATGCCACACATAACGTGATGCATGCCCCCGAGTGAATATGCACACTGCGTACACAGATGCGCCTACATAGGAATGCATGGCTCGATCACAGTGTGACAGGCGAGGGGAAACGCATGGCGCGATGTATGCCAGTAGTGCACACAGGAGGGGTTTCTGAGTACCCAGAAACCTCCCTGACAGAAGTGAGAGCAAGCACCACCATGTTATTAAGCCCCACTCCCTCATGGCAAAATGCCGATTCGCGGGTCAATGGGGAGGAGTCGGAGCCAATATGATGCAATAGAATTAAAATTGCATAGTTTGGCTCTGCCCCCTCCCAATTGACCCGTGAATAGCAGCATTTTGCCATGAGGGGACGGGGCTTATTGACAACTTACAGCATGGTAAGGGTGTGTACGTGTAATGTATGTGTGACATACATGTGTGTATGTGTATATTTAAATGTATATACATATATATTATATACACAGTATACTATATATATATATATATATGCAAATGTGTGTACTGCATATATATATATATATAAATATATATATATATATGGGAAACAGTCGGGAGGCAGGCAGACGCAATGTATATATATATTAGGGGTGAGCGGGTTCGGATTTCTGAAATCCGAACCCCCCCGATCCGAGGCAGATCCGAGTCAGGCTCGACTTTTCCCACCTGACTCGGATCTGAAATCGAGGCAAAACGTCATCATCCCGCCTTCCGAGTCTCGCGGGTTTTGGAACCTATATAAGGTGCCCGCGTCAGCGCCATTTTCTCACTCGGCTGTGGACAGTGAAGAGGGAGGGTGGGAGTTAGGGCTGACTGTGTAGTGTAGTGTAGTGTAGTGCAGAGTAGTGTTGTGCTGTGCTGCTGTTGTCCACTACTTCAAAGTCCATAGGGGCTGGCTGTGTTGTGCTGTGCTGCTGTTGTTAATAGGGGCTGTGACCACTACTTCAAAGTCCATAGGGGCTGGCTGGACTGTGTTGTGCAGTCAGTTCTCCATAGGGGCTGTGTCCACTCCAAAGTCCTGTGCAGTGTCCCAGTCCTAAAGGGGTGCTGTAGTGTTGTCCAGGGGGTACTCTGTCCATCAGAGGTGCTCCCCCTTAGTGCTAAAAAAATAATATTTTTTGTGTGTTTGTGAATTGTGTGCGCAGTAGCCGCACGTGCATCAACAAAGTAGTGCCAAGCGTGCGCCTGTGTCATAAGTAAAGGGCCGGCTGGCTTGACCGTTAAAGGGTGCTGTAACCCCCAAAGTACACTCCAGTCCAAACCAAAAAAAAAATTATTTTCTGTGTTTGTGAATTGTGTGCGCAGTAGCCGCACATGCATCAACAAAGTAGTGCCAAGCGTGCACCTGTGTCATAAGTAAAGGGCCGGCTGGCTTGACCGTTAATGGGTGCTGTAACCCCCAAAGTACACTCCAGTCCAAACCAAAAAAAAAATTATTTTCTGTGTTTGTGAATTGTGTGCGCAGTAGCCGCACGTGCATCAACAAAGTAGTGCCAAGCGTACGCCTGTGTCATAAGTAAAGGGCCGGCTGGCTTGACCGTTAAAGGGTGCTGTTACCCCCAAAGTACACTCCAGTCCAAACCAAAAAAATATATATTTTCTGTGTTTGTGAATTGTGTGCGCAGTAGCCGCACGTGCATCAACAAAGTAGTGCCAAGCGTGCGCCTGTGTCATAAGTAAAGGGCCGGCTGGCTTGACCGTTAAAGGGTGCTGTAACCCCCAAAGTACACTCCAGTCCAAACCAAAAAAATAAATATTTTCTGTGTTTGTGAATTGTGTGCGCAGTAGCCGCACGTGCATCAACAAAGTAGTAGGCTCATTTCTTAAAGGGTGGTGTAACCCACAAAGTGCACTACTCTCCAGCAAAAATAAAAAAATATTTTCTGTGTTTGTGTGCGCCTTAGCCGCACGTATATATCAATATAACATAAATGGAGGACCAAACTTTCTCCGATAAAAATAAAATAGGGAAAAATCAAGAACCACTTCCTCCTATAGCTGTTGCTGCTGCTGGGAGTTGTTCATCATCCCAGAGAGGAAGTAGGAACATCACTACTTTTACTAAACAATTGACCCTCCAACAGTCCCTAGCGATGAGGATGAAGTACTCCAAAAATATACTGGTAGGTTAATTGGCTCCTAACAAAATTACCCATAGTGTGTATGTGTGTGCACATGTAGTAGGGAATATAGAGTGTAAGCGCCACTGGGGCAGGGACTGATGTGAATGGCCAAATATTCTCTGTAAAGCGCTGCGGAATATGTGTGCGCTATATAAATAACTGGTAATAATAATAATAAGTACGACAGCAGTCATCCTGAAGCAAAACGTATAACTGAGGCCTTGACTGCTATGTTGGTGTTAGACTTGCGTCCGGTATCCGCCATTAGTGCAGTGGGATTTAGACAATTGATGGAGGTAGTGTGTTCCCGGTTCCAAATCCCGTCTAGATTCCACCTGCATCCTCAAAGCAGCAGCGACAAGCGTGCGTCTGTCTGTTAAAGGATGGTGTAACCCTCAAAGTGCGCTCCACAAACAATGAAAATATTCTTCTTTTTTCTGTCTTTGTGAATTGTGTGGGCTGTAGCCGCACTTGCATCCTCAAAGCAGCAGCGACAAGCGTGCGTCTGTCTGTTAAAGGGTGGTGTAACCCTCAAAGTGCGCTCCACAAACAATAAAAATATTCTTCTTTTTTTTTCTGTCTTTGTGAAATGTGTGGGCTGTAGCCGCACTTGCATCCTTAAAGCAGCAGCGACAAGCGTGCGTCTGTCTGTTAAAGGGTGGTGACACCCTCAAAGTGTGCTACACAAACAATAAAAATATTGTTCTTTTTTTTTCTGTCTTTGTGAAATGTGTGGGCTGTAGCCGCACCTGCATCCTTAAAGCAGCAGCGACAAGCGTGCGTCTGTCTGTTAAAGGGTGGTGACACCCTCAAAGTGTGCTACACAAACAATAAAAATATTCTTTTTTTTCTGTCTTTGTGAATTGTGTGGGCTGTAGCCGCACTTGCATCCTCAAAGCAGCAGCGACAATCGTGCGTCTGTCTGTTAAAGGGTGGTGTAACTCTCAAAGTGCTCCAAAAAATAAAAAACTATTTTTTTAATGTGTTTGTGACTTGTGTGCGATGTAGCCGCACTTGCATCCTCAAAGCAGCAGCGACAAGCGTGCGTCTGTCTGTTAAAGGGTGGTGACACCCTCAAAGTGTGCTACACAAACAATAAAAATATTCTTCTTTTTTTTTCTGTCTTTGTGAATTGTGTGGGCTGTAGCTGCACTTGCATCCTCAAAGCAGCAGCGACAAGCGTGTGTATGTCTGTTAAAGGGTGGTGACACCCTCAAAGTGTGCTACACAAACAATAAAATTATTCTTCTTCTTTTTTCTGTCTTTGTGAATTGTGTGGGCTGTAGCCGCACTTGCATCCTCAAAGCAGCAGCGACAAGCGTTCGTCTGTCTGTTAAAGGGTGGTGTAACCCTCAAAGTGCGCTCCACAATCAATAAAAATATTCTTCTTTTTTTTTCTGTCTTTGTGAATTGTGTGGGCTGTAGCCGCACTTGCATCCTCAAAGCAGCAGCGACAAGCGTGCGTCTGTCTGTTAAAGAATTACATCAGTGACAGCATCCAAGTAGGCATGTCAGACAGTCTGTACCTGTACTGGCAGGAAAAAGAAGCAATTTGGAGGTCCCTGTACAAACTGGCTCTATTTTACCTGAGTTGCCCCCCCCTCCAGTGTGTACTCCGAAAGAGTGTTTAGTGCAGCCGGGAACCTTGTCAGCGAAAGGCGTAGGAGGTTGCTTCCACAAAATGTGGAGAAGATGATGTTCATAAAATGAATTATCAACTCTTCCAGGGAGACCAGCCTCCAGAACATACAGAGGGACCTGTGGTTGTGGATCCCAGCAGGGACGAATTAATACTCTGTGAGGATGAGGATGTACACAACACTGAAGAGGGTGAGGAATCGGTGGATGAGGAGGATGAGGACGACATCTTGCCTCCGTAGAACCAGTTTGTGCAGGGACAGATTAATTGCCAGCTTGTTTTGTGGGGGCCCAAACGAACCAATCATTTCAGCCACAGTTGTGTGGCAGACCCTGACGCTGAAATGATTGGTTTGTTAAAGTGTGCATGTCCTGTTTATACAACATACGGGTGGGTGGGAGTGCCCAAGGACAATTCCATCTTGCACCTCTTTTTTTTCTTTGCATTATGTACAGTTTGGGGCCTAGTTTTTCAAACTGCCATCCTGTCTGCCACTGCAGTATCACGCCTAGATGGGTCACGTGTTTGTGCCGCCCACTCGTGTCGCTTAGCATAGTCATCCAGCTACCTCGGTGCAACCTTTTGGACATAAAAACACTATTGTGTTCAGAATAGACTGGAAATGAGTGGAAATTAAGGTTATTGAGGTTAATAATAGCATAGGAGCAGAAAAACCTACAAATTCTGTGATTTTAGCTGTTTTTATGCTTTTTTTCAAAAAAATACAGATCCAAAACACAAAACCCAGAACCCAAAACACGGAAGGGTGGTTTTGGCAAAACCAATCCAGTTCCAAAACACGAAGAAAGATCCAGATCCAAAACCAAAACACAAAACACGAAAAGTGGCCGGTGCACACCCCTAATATATAAATATAT
Organism: Taudactylus pleione; assembly: GCA_031769625.1. Taxonomy (NCBI): domain Eukaryota; kingdom Metazoa; phylum Chordata; class Amphibia; order Anura; family Myobatrachidae; genus Taudactylus; species Taudactylus pleione. Next base: position 498,251 of record JAUIMM010000647.1, on the reverse strand, counting down.
ATATATATATATATATATATATACATACTAGAGACCCCCCTTTAAAAATCCTGTGTTTGTCCCTGTGTGCACACGGTTGTGGCATGATCAGACACAATGTAGCTGGGCGTATCTGGAGATAGGATATTAAGAATATATTTGTTTGAGGATATGATATGTATCCGCTGATGGTTACAAAATCATCCAGAATACATAGTATACATTTATTGACTTTTTTCTTCAACCTTGTTTGGTCTAATTATGTCGAAAGGTTGAGAGTTTGAACATATTGCAATATGCAATATAAGGGATATCTTCCCTACACATACGTCATATTAAAGTCCTTTAATAGTTTCCATAGATAGTGAATAAATTATATTTTAAATATGTATCACTTACCTGTCAGGATGTGGCCTGGGATTGGCTGCTACTCACCATTGTGCCGGCTTCCTCTGATCTTCCAGATGATCAGACACTGGGTTCAGTGGCAAGTCGCAAACTGAGTATTCTCTCTAGGGTTTGCTAGGACTTGCATGTGTGTGTCCTGGTCCCCTGTTGGCTGTTATGGGTACAGCCATGTTGGTCCCTATCACCTGACTAGTCCCTCATCAGCTCTCAGCTGACTCTCTCCTCCAGTGGATGGCTACCTAGGGGTATAAAGCTAAACTCTGGGGGGGTAAATGTACTAAGAATCGAGATTGGTCAAGATGACAATTTCTGGAGAGTTTAGGCATGATTTTCATCTCGCAAATTTACTAAAGGCAAAGTTGGGTGAGTTTGAGAGAGATTTCTCTCTTTTCACTTGTAAAACTCAGATGAGATAGCACTCAAATCAACTCACCATTGGGACAACTCGGAATACTTTTCACCTAAAATATACAGCTCTCAAATTTACCAAGAATCAGGATGACAAGCTCGGGTGAGATGGCAGCAAACTCTACGCCAAACTCACCTTTTATTTTTTTCATCAATAGTTTTTATTAAAGTTTTGTTCCATTAACAACATGGAAGGGGAAAAAATACAGAAAAAAGAAAACATGAGGACGAGGGGGAGGGGGGTGAGGAATCAGACAGTACTGTCATACTGTCAATACAATAACCATCTTGGTTACAGTGTATTGGAAATACATTTAACATGTTCACAATAGCACATATGTAAATATATATATATATATGGTGAAAGGAGTGTGAGGGTAGCGAACAGTAAAAGATGATTCCCTTATTAATACAAAAGAATGTGTAACTAGTGCAATATGTGAACGGTAAAAGAGTTGATTCAAAGTCACTGATCCTTAATTAAAAGGCGGCTGCAGTCCTCTTGGGGTCCGTTTTGGCTAGCGGGTGAAGTGGTTCTGGAAAAGAGGTTTAAGGAGACATGCGCCTGAGTGTAGTATTTAAAAGAATAGTACCGAGTGCTCGTAAGAATAAGTGTGTGTACCAAAACTAAACACTTTTAAGCTTATCTGTGTTCCAGGGATGAGTAGTCCACACTGGATAAGTTTAGATGGGATGTCATCAACTTGATCACCTTAGGGGGAGCTTATATAAGCTCATGGGAGAGAGAGTATATATATAGTGTAGTATATTATAGTAAACCTCTCTGCATAGACTTTAAGCTGTTGTGAACATACTTCATCAATACTACAATTCCTTTTTATACGGTGAAACTGAGAATAAAGAATGTTGTCTTTCCAGCTCAATACATGTGCACTACCATAGTGGAGATAGCTATTCGTATCTACTGATTTAATAAAAGTGCTTGAGGAGATAGCATTCTGAGATCCTTCAAGGATAATGTCTAAAAATTCTGTTTTGTTTCTTTGTAGGTTGGAAGTGAATTTTAAGTTAAAATCATTGACACTAATAAAATCCATAAAACATTTAAAATCCTCTTTTGAACATTTCCATACAATAATAATATCATCGATGTAGCGTTTATATAGTTGTATTTTGTTTTTGAAAGGATTTTTATCAAAATTAATTCTGATTCCCAGTTCCCCATAAAAAGATTTGCATAACTAGGTGCGAAGATCGTGTCCATCGCGGTACCACACATTTGTAAATAAAATTGATCTAAAAATGTAAAATAATTGTGAGTTAAATAAATAACATCAATTCTCAAATAAAATGTTTGTGCTGTTTATCGATCAGTGGATCTTGATCTAGGAATTTTTTACAAGATTCAATACCTTTGGAATGTTTTATGCATGTATACAAAGACTGAACATCAATAGTGGCCCATAAAAAATCATTACTCCAGTGTATCCCTTGTATTAAATTTAAAAGACTTGTGGTGTCTTTTAGGAATGATGGCAGTTCTTTGACATATTTGTTTAAAAAAATATCATCATATTCTGAAGCATGTGAAGTTAATGAATCGATGCCAGCTATTATCGGTCTGCCAGGGATTTTTCATATCCTTGTGAATTTTTGGCAGGTGATAAAAGATTGGGATTACTGGGTTAGGTTACATAAAATATTGGTATTCGTCTTTCGTTAGTATATTCATGTGTAAGCCCTGTACTGATGTGCCCAGCTATAACGTGGCATCACACCGCTATCTCTCACGCCATGCATGGCGCGCCACACACCACGCCATGAGTCACGCCACAAAGAAAGTTTATTAGTGAAAAAAGTCATTACGTGTAATACAACATTTTGCCCACCAGATGTCACTTTTCCTAAACTACATAGCGCATGCGTCTGATTTCATTACGTGTAATACAACATTTTGCCCACCAGATGTCACTTTTCCTAAACTACATAGCGCATGCATCTGATTTCATTACGTGTAATACAACATTTTGCCCACCAGGTGTCACTTTCCAATGTACCGTACGGTATGTTCTGTATCACCGGCCGATGATTGTTTGACAGAAGCTTAGACATTAGACTTTACAAACTACAGAACTCTAGTAATGGGTGAAGCATGTGGCCTAGCGGTCTAATGCCTAGTCTCACTGCTTCTCTCTTCTTGTTCCGTGGGTTCGAGACCTTGAAAATACAGTATGTTTTTTTAATTTATTTTTAAAATCTTCACTTAAAATATTCAGTATTCAATACAGTACATGTGGAGCGCATGTCTGCCCAGTGCTTCGGGAGTCAAACAGCGAAACTAGGATTTTTATTATTGTACATACAGTACTGTACCTTAGAACGCAAACTTGCGTCAATGCCGGTGCTGACATGAACGCGGACATTATAGTGATTTATTATGACCATCAAGTGGCAATGGGCCCTGTTAAAGAGACTGGTTTCTGTATATCAAACTGACTGCGCGTTTAAACCGCAAAATTGCGTCAATGTCTGCGCGTGCCCAGTGGTCGGATTTTAATCACAATGGAATGTGTGCCCCATGTCCAGTGGAGCCAAGCCATACATTAAGTAGCGCTATTTTATGGCGCATGCCCAGTTGTCTGTATTGCTAACAGTACTGTTGAATTTTCACACTAGTGCCATTCTGCACTGTCCGAGACTTACAGTTCCGCACAGTATACACAATAGTAAATTCATTACTACATAAGGTGCTACAGTAGTGGACTAACAGCAGTTTGTAGGGCAGATGCAGAGCGCAAACTTGCGTCAATGAAAATGCTGTCCTAGACTTGGTAACATTAGTAATTTAATATGTTTAGTAACTGATAGTTGACTGTGTATAAGAGAGGGGTCTCTATAGTACAAACTGACTCGGCGTTTAAACCGCAAAATTGCGTCAATGTCAGCACAGTTTGCATTGTGGTAACTTATAGCCAGTTCTGATGGGTTATTCACTAGCAGTTTCTGCAGTTATGAAATCACTATTCTGTGGTGCTAAATTGTATGGCACCGTCAGTTTTGAATATTCAGTACAGGCACATTCATAGCGGCACACTAGTTGTCCTAGCAGACGGGGGATGGTGTCCTTGGCAATGGTGACAATTTGTAGCATTTTTCAGGACACTAGGGCAGAGCTGACTGCTTACAGTAAATGGATTAACAAAGCTTCCTTTATTATGGTAATGTGAGGCTCTTGGCTTGCTTTGGGGGAAGGGACCTGATGCACTGTGTATGACTCTCAGCCCACTGGGCATGCGCTAGAAATCCCATCGCAACCCTCCTACTGGGCATGCGCCCGCCAGAGATGGAAATGCAACAGCATAGAGTACAAATACTGTATTGATTGCAGTAATACAGCCAACTGCGCATGCTCAGTGATAGCATAGCGCTACATGGCGTATGGCTTGGCGCCACAGATCCCATTGTACCCCCTTCATTTGTAATCCATCGCAGATGGCTGACAGCCACCTTAGCGCCAACCGTGTAATACAGAGAGCTCTCTCTCATACAGATCCCACTACTACCGTACTTAGTGTGCAAGGTTGGAGCAGCATCACCAATGTCATCAGTTTGCGATGCAATGCTATTTTGCGCAGCAAATGCACAGTCAGCTTTGAACACAGAGCGCTCTCTCACAGATGGAAACCACTCTCAGACACAGTCCAAGGGACGTAGCCATAGTGCACAAGGCTGAGACCGCATATGCGTTGTCGCATGTTTGCGTTTTGCGGTTTTTGGGCGCACAGTATGTGATGCAGAGCCCTGTCTCACATTCTAGACAGTAGATTCACTAGCAGTTTCTGCAGTTATGAAATCACTATTCTGTGGTGCTAAATTGTACGGCACCATCAGTTTGCAGATGCAGAGCCCTGTTAGCCACCATAGCCACAGTATGAAATCACTATTCAGTGAAATACAGAGCCCTCTCTGGGCACTACAGATCCCACTGTAAACCCTCCACTGGGCATGCGCATGAAATCCGATTGACGAAAGCGCAGACATTGACGAAAGTTTTGCACTATTGAAACACACAATCTGTTTGTAATGTCTTACTTTTAAGCAGCCTTTTAAACAACACTATAGCCTTTTAAACAAGTTTCACTATAGTGTCCAGAGCAGACAGTGACAAAAAAATATATACAGTATGGTACGGTATATTCTTTTCCAGGGATCGAACCCCGGACCATAATTCTACCAAAGTGATCACCTAACCACTAGCCCACACGACAGCTACAGTGAACCACAGAGAGTGGCCTCATCCTTGTGCACTCCTCCCGCTGCTGTTTTTTAATAAAAAAAAATTGTCATACTGTAATGCATCCCATATCAGTGAAAGCTGTGCGTGCATCACATTAATCTACAGTATCGGTTATACCGTGACAACAACTCCGGCAACTTCTCTACTATTCAGTTACTGCACCGTACCGTATATACAATACAGTATGTGCAGTGATTTGCATCCTGTTATAAGATGTTATGTACAGTACGGTACAGTACTATATACTGTATATGTATATTATGCGACATTAAAAATACAGTATGGGTTGTGCGTTCATGAAAATGCTGTGAATTTGATATCCACCCAATTTACTGTAAGTTTAACATTATGGCATTCTGCACAAGACATTCAGTACAGTGGAGCACTCGCCACCCAGCGGTTAAGCACTATATTACATGCAATTACAAAAGTGGAGCACTCGCCACCCAGCGGTTAAGCACTGTATTACATGCCGTAGCATATCCTTCGTTGAAGAATACCACGGTATTCCACAAGTCCATGGCGCGACTCAGAGGCCTGCACGCCACGCCACAAGTCCATGGCGCGACTCACGCCACGCCATGAGCAACAAAATAGCTGGGCAGATCTGTATCCCTTAAGGAGTCTACAAAGTCCTCAGTTGGATCTCTAGTGAGGGGTTTATACAAATTCTGATCCCCCAAGAGCCGTACAGCCTCTTTGGTGTAGTCAGATGTATTCATTACAACCAAACCTTCTCCTTTATCTGCTTGTTTCAGGACTATATCTTTACTAGTTTGGAAAGATTTTAGGGCCTGTTTCTCAGATTGTGTGAGATTATTCCTTAAGGGGATATCTGATTTAGTGTCAATTGGATCCTTCTTAACCATATCATAAAACATAGAAATGTTACTACTCTTGGATTCTAATGGGTAAAATTTTGAAGCTGGTTTAAGACCAGATTTTGAGAATGGGATTTCATAGTTGGAAATTACCGCTGTGTCTTTTCGCACGAAGTGTCTTTTCAGCGTGAGTTTTCTAACAAATTTGTTCAGGTCTATATATGTCTGGAATTTGTTGCTTTTATGTACTGGGGCAAAATTTAAGCCCTTGCTGAGGAGAGAAATTTCTGCATTTGACAGTTGATGATCTGATATATTAAAAATGCCCTGTTTTTTTACTTGTTCTAATGTCTGTACATGTTCCTTCTTTTTGGTTCTATATATATGTACTTCAGAAAAAATATAAAATGGAGGAGACGGACTCTTCCAGTTTTGTACTGTGGCAGCTCTAGTGGCGATCAAAATGTTTCCTAAAATATATTTGTCAGGGTTAGACAGCTCTTGGGGATACATGTAAAAAAGGGCTGTGGTAGGTGTCTCCTGTATCTGAACATTGAGAGCTTGTGTGCTAACACAAAAACTTAATGAAAAAGGTTTAGTATAAATGGACAATTCCAAAATATATGAAAGATATTCCCTGCTCCGAACAGTTTCGCCAACAAAATTTTGACTAGGAAGGCCATATTTTGTGTAGCTTTTCAGGTGTAAAATACAATCTATGTAGTAGCTTGAATTGCATCTCTAAATGGTTAGAACAACTGGAGAATCTATGAGCTGTTAGATACATTTTTTCCCATTGTTGGAGAGTGAGTACAAGTTCTAAATCCTTTTCCCACCTTAATTGTGCCAAGGATTTGGTAAGGGTCTTGTCTTCTATATATAGGGAGTACCAAAATTTTATAGCACCTCTAGCATTACCTTATGAAGATATTCGAGGGGTGTAACCTTGTAATTCGGAGCACATCAGAAACCTAGTGACTAATACGTAAATAGGTAAAAAGTTCACTTGACAGTAGATTATATTGCATCTGTAAATATGAAAAGGGACACATAGAATTATTACATAAAACTTTGGCTAATGTGTTTATACCTCTAGAGCACCATGATGAAATACGCAAATCTGGAATTAAACGGTAGAGGGCTAAAAGAGAGAGATTGCGGGTAGGTAGAATTATACAGCGAGAGACTCCTATAGTAGCATCCCATGCTTTAAGGGAATCTAATATTGCCCTAGGGGAGCCTGTCGAATATGGACAATATTGTCTAGGTGTCCAAATCATTTATTTTAATGGAAACTGAGGAAACAAAGCTCTCTTCAAATTGACCCAAGGTTTCGTGTTGGCAGGAAGCGCCCAGTCACTAATATAGGTTACTAATCATGTATGATGATAGGCTAAGAGATCTGGGACATCTAGGCCGCCACAATGTCTGTGGTGCGTTAATCGGCTATATGCGATTCATGGAGTTTTAACTTTCCAAATATACTGTAGGATAAGTTTATGTATATGCGCTATAAAGTGCTGTGGTACTAAATAAGGAATTGTGCGGAACAGATACATTAGCTTGAGTAGAACCATCATCTTGAACGCTGCAAATCTACCCAGCCAGCAGACTTCAAAACTCATCCAACTCTTTAAGAGATCAGCAACATGTATTATCATGGGAGATAAATTAATCTCGGCAAAATTGGAGATATCATTTGGAGTATGGAAACTATGGTATACAAGCAAATCTTTCTTCCATTGATATTTATATATTGTGACGTTCAGTCGGGTTGGTGGTCCCTCTCCTGGGTAGAAGGACTCCTTTCTTACACACACAGCAGCCGAAGGCAGCACACCAGTCTGGATGCGAGTACAAGCTGGTCGGCGCCAGTCTTTATTGTACAATGTCAGAAATTACATAAAGAAAACATAAACATAAATCCTAGCCCTGTCTGGGCTCTAACTTCACAAGTGATTTCCCTCACTACAAGGACCTGGCAGGGCCTAATACCCTCTCCAGCAACAAAAGCACAGCATAGTCCTCACAGCTAAGTTTCCCAGTGTCTCTGAGCAGATTCCCTGTCTGCTCACCCAGGTGAGACAGTCAGCCCTAAACAAACTAAGCATGTGTTGGCCATCTTCAGCTGGAAGCCCTAATGAGCCTGTTACCAGGCTGAAAGACCCAAAACCTGGAGTGGCCATAGGTGGAGCCCTTCCTCTCACCCACAACTCCCAGGACCCAAACCGGCTTTTCAAAAAGCCGAGACTCAAGCCTGCTACACTGCAGACTTTCTCCTGGTGATTTAAAACACATAGGAGAGGAATCTGGGACAAATGTCCCTGCCACAGACCACTTTACCAGTGATCCTATCACATATCCCCCCCTTTGTTTCGTCCTGTGGGGCGGAACAACTGAAGCCCCCAAACAATGAACGCGTGACAATGCGTCTGCCTTGGCCAGCTGGCCTCCTGGCCTATGTGGCTTCACTATACCTCTACCAACAGTGCAACCCAGACACTGCTTGCACCCTGGGCAAATGAGACTGCCAAACAGGACTATGAATGACTACAACACCTAAACAAGCAGCAGCATACCGTCTATGGGATCTTAGAACTCTAAAATCCTCTGGAAGGTCGCTGGTGCCCCACGTAACCCAAAGGGCAACGTCATATTGGTACAACCCTTCTGGCATCAGAAAAGCTGTCTTTTCTTTGGCATCCTCAGCCAACGGTACTTGCCAATACTCTTTGGATAAGTCTAACGTGGTAAACTACCTGGCTGTTCCTAGCCTTTCAATTAGCTCATCCACCATTGGCATTGGGTAGGCATCGAATTTTGACACACTGTTCAACTTTTGATCCATTACACCCAGTTCCAACATTTTTTAATCTCTCTAGACACTGATTCCCTTTGGGCTTCCGTTAACCTACAGAGCTTTAGGTTAATCTTATCCCCTGGGTCAGTGATTATATCATGTTCAACCAGGGCTGTCTTAACAGCAGTGTGGGCCCTGGGCACAGCAATGCTTTGGGGCCCCTACCCACCCACACACAGTATACACATAACATATACAGTATACACATAGCACACACACAGTATACACATAACATACACAGTATACACATAACATACACAGTATACACATAACACACACACAGTATACACATAACACACACAGTATACACATAACATACACAGTATACACATAACACACACACAGTATACACATAACATACATACACAGTATACACATAACTAGGGGTGAGCGGGTTCGGATTTCTGAAATCCGAGCCCCCCCGATCCGAGGCAGATCCGAGTCAGGCTCGATTTTTCCCGCCTGACTCGGATCTGAAATCGAGGCAAAACGTCATCATCCCGCCCTCTGGGTCTCGCAGGTTTTGGATCCTATATAAGGTACCCGCGTCGGCGCCATTTTCTCACTCGGCTGTGGACAGTGAAAAGGGAGGGTGGGAGTTAGGGCAGGCTGGACTATGTAGTGCAGTGTAGTGTTGTGCTGTGCTGCTGTTGTCCATAAGGGCTGTGTCCAGTCCTCCAAAGTCCATAGGGGCTGGCTGTGTTGTGCTGTGCTGCTGTTGTCCATAGGGTCTGTGTCCACTCCTCCAAAGTCCATAGGGGCTGGCTGTTTTGTGCTGTGCTGCTGTTGTCCATAGGGGCTGTGTCCACTCCTACAAAGTCCATAGCGGCTGGCTGGACTGTGTTGTGCAGTCAGTTGTCCATAGGGGCTGTGTCCACTCCAAAGTCCTGTGCAGAGTCCCAGTCCTAAAGGGGTGCTGTAGTGTTGTCCAGGGGGTGCTCTGTCCATCAGGGATGCTCCCCCCAAGTGCAAAAAAAAATAAAATATTTTCTGTGTTTGTGAATTGTGTGCGCAGTAGCCGCACGTGCATCAACAAAGTAGTGTCAAACGTGCGCCTGTGTCATAAGTAAAGAGCCGGCTGGCTTGACCGTTAAAGGCTGCTGTGACCACCAAGGTACACTCCAAACAAAATAAAAAATGTTTTTCTGTGTTTGTGAATTATGTGCGCAGTAGCCGCACATGCATCTACAAAGTAGTGCCAAGCGTGCGCCTGTGTCATAAGTAAAGGGCCGGCTGGCTTGACCATTAAAGGGTGCTGTAACCCTCATAGTACACTCCAAACAAAATAAAAAAATATTTTCTGTGTTTGTGAATTGTGTGCGCAGTAGCCGCACGTGCATCAACGAAGGAGCAGCGCCAAGCGTGCGCCTGTGTCCCATAAGTAAAAAGCCGGCTGGCTTGTCCGTTAAAGGGTGCTGTAACCCCCAAAGGGCACTCCAAACAAAATAAAAAAATATTTTCTGTGTTTGTGAATTGTGTGCGCAGTAGCCGCACGTGCATCAACAAAGTAGTGCCAAGCGTGCGCCTGTGTCATAAGTAAAGGGCCGGCTGGCTTGACCGTTAAAGGGTGCTGTAACCCCCAAAGTACACTCCAAACAAAATAAAAAAATATTTTCTGTGTTTGTGAATTGTGTGCACAGTAGCCGCACGTGCATCAACAAAGTAGTGCCAAGCGTGCGGCTGTGTCATAAGTAAAGGACCGGCTGGCTTGACCATTAAAGGGTGCTGTAACCCCCAACTACACACCAAACAAAATAAAAAAATATTTTCTGTGTTTGTGAATTGTGTGCGCAGTAGCCGCACGTGCATCAACAAAGTAATGCCAAGCGTGCGCCTGTGTCCCATAAATAAAGGGCCGGCTGGATTGACGGCTAAAGCGTGCTGTAACCCCCAAAGTACACTCCAAACAAAATAAATTTTTTTTTTCTATGTTTGTGAATTGTGTGCACTGTGGCTGCACGTGCATCAACGAAGGAGCAGCGCCAAGCGTGCGCCTGTGTCCCATAAGTAAAAGGCCGGCTGGCTTGTCTGTTAAAGAGTGCTGTAACCCCCAAAGGGCACTCCAAACAAAATAAAAAATATATTTTTTTGTGTTTGTGAATTGTGTGCGCAGTAGTCGCATGTGCATCAACAAAGTAGTGCCAAGCGTGCGCCTTTGTCCCATAAATAAAGGGCCGGCTGGATTGACCGCTAAAGGGTGCTGTAACTCCCAAAGGGCACTCCAAACAAAATAAAAAATTTCTTTCTGTGTTTGTGAATTGTGTGCACTGTGGCTGCACGTGCTTCAATGAAGGAGCAGCGCCAAGCGTGCGCCTGTGTCCCATAAGTAAAGGGCCGGCTGGCTCATTTCTTAAAGGGTGGTGTAACCCACAAAGTGCACTAGTCTCCAACAAAAATAAAAAATTATTTTCTGTGTTTGTGTGCGCCTTAGCCGCACGTATATATCAATATAACATAAATGGAGGACCAAACTTTCTCCGATAAAAATAAAATAGGGAAAGATCAAGAACCACTTCCTCCTAGTGCTGAAGCTGCTGCCACTAGTCATGACATAGATGATAACATGCCATCAACGTCGTCTGCCAAGGCCGATGCCCAATATCATAGTAGAGGGCACATACAATCCCAAATGACAAAGTTCAGGAAAATGACCTTGAAAAAAACATTTAAATCATCTGTAGAGAAACGTAAACTTGCCAATATGCCATTTACGACACGGAGTGGCAAGGATTGGCTAAGGTCTTTCCCTATGTTCATGACTAGTGGTTCAGCTTCACATGACGATGGAAGCCCTCCTCCCACTAAAAAAATCAAACGAGTTAAGCTGGCAAAAGCACAGCCAAGAACTGTGTGTTCTAAGAAGATATCACAAATCCCCAAGGAGAGTCCAAGTGTGGTGGTGGTTGCGATGCCTGACTTTCCCAGCACTGGACGGGAAGAAGTGGCTCTTTCCACCATTTGCACGCCCCCTGCAAGTGCTGAAAGGAGCACCCACAGTCCACTTGCTGATATGCAAATTGAAGATGTCACTGTTGAAGTACAACAGGATGAGGATACTGGTGTAGCTTGCGCTGAGGAGGAAGTTGGCGAGGAGGATTCTGATGGTGATGTGGTTTATTTAAATTAGGCTCCGGGGGAGACAGTTTTGTCCGTGGGATGAAAAAGCCCATCACGGTCATGCCTGGGCAGAAGACCAAACATTCCACCTCTTTGGTCTGGCAATATTTCTATCCAAATCTGGACAACAACTGTCTTGCCATATGTACCATATGTAAAGGTGAAATAAGTAGGGGTAGGGACGTTAACCACCTAGGAACATCCTCCCTTATACGGCACCTGCAGCGCGTTCATAAAAAGTTACTGTCAAGTTCAGAAACTTTGGCTAAGACCGTAAGCAGTCCAGGGACACCTAAATCTCGTCCTGTTGTATCCAAGCACCTGCAAACCACACCATCAACTCCCTCCTCGTCAATTTCCTCCTTAGTCAGGATCGGAAGTAGTCCTGCAGGCCATGTCACTGGCATGACTGACTCTCCTATCCGGGATTCCTCCGGAGGATCCTGCATTGCTACGCCTCCTGCTGCCGCTGCTGCTGTTGCTGCTGCTGGGAGTCGTTCATCATCCCAGAGAGGAAGTAGGAACACCACTACTTTTACTAAACAACTGACCCTCCAACAGTCCTTAGCGAGGAGGATGAAGTACGACAGCAGTCATCCTGAAGCAAAACGTATAACTGAGGCCTTGACTGCTATGTTGGTGTTAGACGTGTGTCCGGTATCCGCCATTAGTGCAGTGGGATTTAGACAATTGATGGAGGTAGTGTGTCCCCGGTTCCAAATCCCGTCTAGATTCCACTTCACTAGGCAGGCGATACTAAGACTACAGAAATTTCAGAAAAAGTGTCCTGAAAAATGCCGTTGTACCCAATGTCCACTTAACCACGGACATGTGGACAAGTGGAACAGGGCAGACTAAGGACTATATGACTGTGACAGCCCACTGGGTAGATGTATCACCTTACGCAGCAACAGCAGCAGCGTCACCAGTAGCAGCATCTCAGAAACGCCAGCTCGTTCCAAGGCAGGCTACGCTGTGTATCACCGGTTTCAGTAAGAGGCACACCGCCGACAACCCCTTAGAGAAACTGAGGGAAATCATCGGCCAGTGGCTTACCCCACTTAACTCTCCTGGGGATTTGTGATATCTGACAATGCCACCAATATTGTGCGGGTATTACATCTGGGCAAATTCCAGCACGTCCCATGTTTTGCTCACACAATAAACTTGGTGGTGCAGAATTTTCTGAAAAGCGACAGGGGCATGCAGGAGATGCTTTGGGTGGCCCGAAAAATTTATGGCCACTTTCACCATTCAGCAACTGCGTGCCGAAGACTGGAGCACCAGCAAACACTCTTGAACCTGCCCCGCCATCACCTGAAGCAAGAGGTTGTGACGCGGTGGAACTCAACCCTCTATATGCTTCAGAGGATGGAGGAGCAGCAAAAGGCCATACAAGCCTATACATCCACCTATGACATAGGCAAAGGAGGGGGTATGCACCTGACTCAAGCGCAGTGGAGAATGATTTCCGTGTTGTGCAAGGTTCTCCAGCCCTTCGAACTTGCCACACGTGAAGTCAGTTCAGACACTGCCTACTTTTACTAAACAATTGACCCTCCAACAGTCCCTAGCGATGAGGATGAAGTACTCCAAAAATATACTGGTAGGTTAATTGGCTCCTAACAAAATTACCCATAGTGTGTATGTGTGTGCACATGTAGTAGGGAATATAGAGTGTAAGCGCCACTGGGGCAGGGACTGATGTGAATGGCCAAATATTCTCTGTAAAGCGCTGCGGAATATGTGTGCGCTATATAAATAACTGGTAATAATAATAATAAGTACGACAGCAGTCATCCTGAAGCAAAACGTATAACTGAGGCCTTGACTGCTATGTTGGTGTTAGACTTGCGTCCGGTATCCGCCATTAGTGCAGTGGGATTTAGACAATTGATGGAGGTAGTGTGTTCCCGGTTCCAAATCCCGTCTAGATTCCACCTGCATCCTCAAAGCAGCAGCGACAAGCGTGCGTCTGTCTGTTAAAGGGTGGTGTAACCCTCAAAGTGCGCTCCACAAACAATGAAAATATTCTTCTTTTTTCTGTCTTTGTGAATTGTGTGGGCTGTAGCCGCACTTGCATCCTCAAAGCAGCAGCGACAAGCGTGCGTCTGTCTGTTAAAGGGTGGTGTAACCCTCAAAGTGCGCTCCACAAACAATAAAAATATTCTTTTTTTTTCTGTCTTTGTGAAATGTGTGGGCTGTAGCCGCACTTGCATCCTTAAAGCAGCAGCGACAAGCGTGCGTCTGTCTGTTAAAGGGTGGTGACACCCTCAAAGTGTGCTACACAAACAATAAAAATATTGTTCTTTTTTTTTCTGTCTTTGTGAAATGTGTGGGCTGTAGCCGCACCTGCATCCTTAAAGCAGCAGCGACAAGCGTGCGTCTGTCTGTTAAAGGGTGGTGACACCCTCAAAGTGTGCTACACAAACAATAAAAATATTCTTTTTTTTCTGTCTTTGTGAATTGTGTGGGCTGTAGCCGCACTTGCATCCTCAAAGCAGCAGCGACAATCGTGCGTCTGTCTGTTAAAGGGTGGTGTAACTCTCAAAGTGCTCCAAAAAATAAAAAACTATTTTTTTAATGTGTTTGTGACTTGTGTGCGATGTAGCCGCACTTGCATCCTCAAAGCAGCAGCGACAAGCGTGCATCTGTCTGTTAAAGGGTGGTGACACCCTCAAAGTGTGCTACACAAACAATAAAAATATTCTTCTTTTTTTTTCTGTCTTTGTGAATTGTGTGGGCTGTAGCTGCACTTGCATCCTCAAAGCAGCAGCAACAAGCGTGTGTATGTCTGTTAAAGGGTGGTGACACCCTCAAAGTGTGCTACACAAACAATAAAATTATTCTTCTTCTTTTTTCTGTCTTTGTGAATTGTGTGGGCTGTAGCCGCACTTGCATCCTCAAAGCAGCAGCGACAAGCGTTCGTCTGTCTGTTAAAGGGTGGTGTAACCCTCAAAGTGCGCTCCACAATCAATAAAAATATTCTTCTTTTTTTTTCTGTCTTTGTGAATTGTGTGGGCTGTAGCCGCACTTGCATCCTCAAAGCAGCAGCGACAAGCGTGCGTCTGTCTGTTAAAGAATTACATCAGTGACAGCATCCAAGTAGGCATGTCAGACAGTCTGTACCTGTACTGGCAGGAAAAAGAAGCAATTTGGAGGTCCCTGTACAAACTGGCTCTATTTTACCTGAGTTGCCCCCCCTCCAGTGTGTACTCCGAAAGAGTGTTTAGTGCAGCCGGGAACCTTGTCAGCGAAAGGCGTAGGAGGTTGCTTCCACAAAATGTGGAGAAGATGATGTTCATAAAATGAATTATCAACTCTTCCAGGGAGACCAGCCTCCAGAACATACAGAGGGACCTGGGGTTGTGGATCCCAGCAGGGATGAATTAATACTCTGTGAGGATGAGGATGTACACAACACTGAAGAGGGTGAGGAATCGGTGGATGAGGAGGATGAGGACGACATCTTGCCTCTGTAGAACCAGTTTGTGCAGGGACAGATTAATTGCCAGCTTGTTTTGTGGGGGCCCAAACGAACCAATCATTTCAGCCACAGTTGTGTGGCAGACCCTGACGCTGAAATGATTGGTTTGTTAAAGTGTGCATGTCCTGTTTATACAACATACGGGTGGGTGGGAGGGCCCAAGGACAATTCCATCTTGCACCTCTTTTTTTTCTTTGCATTATGTACAGTTTGGGGCCTAGTTTTTCAAACTGCCATCCTGTCTGCCACTGCAGTATCACGCCTAGATGGGTCACGTGTTTGTGCCGCCCACTCGTGTCGCTTAGCATAGTCATCCAGCTACCTCGGTGCAACCTTTTGGACATAAAAACACTATTGTGTTCAGAATAGACTGGAAATGAGTGGAAATTAAGGTTATTGAGGTTAATAATAGCATAGGAGCAGAAAAACCTACAAATTCTGTGATTTTAGCTGTTTTTATGCTTTTTTTCAAAAAAATACAGATCCAAAACACAAAACCCAGAACCCAAAACACGGAAGGGTGGTTTTGGCAAAACCAATCCAGTTCCAAAACACGAAGAAAGATCCAGATCCAAAACCAAAACACAAAACACGAAAAGTGGCCGGTGCACACCCCTAATATATAAATATATATATATATATATACATACTAGAGACCCCCCTTTAAAAATCCTGTGTTTGTCCCTGTGTGCACACGGTTGTGGCATGATCAGACACAATGTAGCTGGGCGTATCTGGAGATAGGATATTAAGAATATATTTGTTTGAGGATATGATATGTATCCGCTGATGGTTACAAAATCATCCAGAATACATAGTATACATTTATTGACTTTTTTCTTCAACCTTGTTTGGTCTAATTATGTCGAAAGGTTGAGAGTTTGAACATATTGCAATATGCAATATAAGGGATATCTTCCCTACACATACGTCATATTAAAGTCCTTTAATAGTTTCCATAGATAGTGAATAAATTATATTTTAAATATGTATCACTTACCTGTCAGGATGTGGCCTGGGATTGGCTGCTACTCACCATTGTGCCGGCTTCCTCTGATCTTCCAGATGATCAGACACTGGGTTCAGTGGCAAGTCGCAAACTGAGTATTCTCTCTAGGGTTTGCTAGGACTTGCATGTGTGTGTCCTGGTCCCCTGTTGGCTGTTATGGGTACAGCCATGTTGGTCCCTATCACCTGACTAGTCCCTCATCAGCTCTCAGCTGACTCTCTCCTCCAGTGGATGGCTACCTAGGGGTATAAAGCTAAACTCTGGGGGGGTAAATGTACTAAGAATCGAGATTGGTCAAGATGACAATTTCTGGAGAGTTTAGGCATGATTTTCATCTCGCAAATTTACTAAAGGCAAAGTTGGGTGAGTTTGAGAGAGATTTCTCTCTTTTCACTTGTAAAACTCAGATGAGATAGCACTCAAATCAACTCACCATTGGGACAACTCGGAATACTTTTCACCTAAAATATACAGCTCTCAAATTTACCAAGAATCAGGATGACAAGCTCGGGTGAGATGGCAGCAAACTCTACGCCAAACACATCTTTTATTTTTTTCATCAATAGTTTTTATTAAAGTTTAGTTCCATTAACAACATGGAAGGGGAAAAAATACAGAAAAAAGAAAACATGAGGACGAGGGGGAGGGGGGGGAGGAATCAGACAGTACTGTCATACTGTCAATATAATAACCATCTTGGTTACAGTGTATTGGAAATACATTTAACATGTTCACAATAGCACATATGTAAATATATATATATATGGTGAAAGGAGTGTGAGGGTAGCGAACAGTAAAAGATGATTCCCTTATTAATACAAAAGAATGTGTAACTAGTGCAATATGTGAACGGTAAAAGAGTTGATTCAAAGTCACTGATCCTTAATTAAAAGGCGGCTGCAGTCCTCTTGGGGTCCGTTTTGGCTAGCGGGTGAAGTGGTTCTGGAAAAGAGGTTTAAGGAGACATGCGCCTGAGTGTAGTATTTAAAAGAATAGTACCGAGTGCTCGTAAGAATAAGTGTGTGTACCAAAACTAAACACTTTTAAGCTTATCTGTGTTCCAGGGATGAGTAGTCCACACTGGATAAGTTTAGATGGGATGTCATCAACTTGATCACCTTAGGGGGAGCTTATATAAGCTCATGGGAGAGAGAGTATATATATAGTGTAGTATATTATAGTAAACCTCTCTGCATAGACTTTAAGCTGTTGTGAACATACTTCATCAATACTACAATTCCTTTTTATACGGTGAAACTGAGAATAAAGAATGTTGTCTTTCCAGCTCAATACATGTGCACTACCATAGTGGAGATAGCTATTCGTATCTACTGATTTAATAAAAGTGCTTGAGGAGATAGCATTCTGAGATCCTTCAAGGATAATGTCTAAAAATTCTGTTTTGTTTCTTTGTAGGTTGGAAGTGAATTTTAAGTTAAAATCATTGACACTAATAAAATCCATAAAACATTTAAAATCCTCTTTTGAACATTTCCATACAATAATAATATCATCGATGTAGCGTTTATATAGATGTATTTTGTTTTTGAAAGGATTTTTATCAAAATTAATTCTGATTCCCAGTTCCCCATAAAAAGATTTGCATAACTAGGTGCGAAGATCGTGTCCATCGCGGTACCACACATTTGTAAATAAAATTGATCTAAAAATGTAAAATAATTGTGAGTTAAATAAATAACATCAATTCTCAAATAAAATGTTTGTGCTGTTTATCGATCAGTGGATCTTGATCTGGGATTTTTTTACAAGATTCAATACCTTTGGAATGTTTTATGCATGTATACAAAGACTGAACATCAATAGTGGCCCATAAAAAATCATTACTCCAGTGTATCCCTTGTATTAAATTTAAAAGACTTGTGGTGTCTTTTAGGAATGATGGCAGTTCTTTGACATATTTGTTTAAAAAAATATCATCATATTCTGAAGCATGTGAAGTTAATGAATCGATGCCAGCTATTATAGGTCTGCCAGGTGGATTTTTCATATCCTTGTGAATTTTTGGCAGGTGATAAAAGATTGGGATTACTGGGTTAGGTTACATAAGATATTGGTGTTCGTCTTTCGTTAGTATATTCATGTGTAAGCCCTGTACTGATGTGCCCAGCTATAACGTGGCATCACACCGCTATCTCTCACGCCATGCATGGCGCGCCACACACCACGCCATGAGTCACGCCACAAAGAAAGTTTATTAGTGAAAAAAGTCATTACGTGTAATACAACATTTTGCCCACCAGATGTCACTTTTCCTAAACTACATAGCGCATGCGTCTGATTTCATTACGTGTAATACAACATTTTGCCCACCAGATGCCACTTTTCCTAAACTACATAGCGCATGCATCTGATTTCATTACGTGTAATACAACATTTTGCCCACCAGGTGTCACTTTCCAATGTACCGTACGGTATGTTCTGTATCACCGGCCGATGATTGTTTGACAGAAGCTTAGACATTAGACTTTACAAACTACAGAACTCTAGTAATGGGTGAAGCATGTGGCCTAGCGGTCTAATGCCTAGTCTCACTGCTTCTCTCTTCTTGTTCCGTGGGTTCGAGACCTTGAAAATACAGTATGTTTTTTTAATTTATTTTTAAAATCTTCACTTAAAATATTCAGTATTCAATACAGTACATGTGGAGCGCATGTCTGCCCAGTGCTTCGGGAGTCAAACAGCGAAACTAGGATTTTTATTATTGTACATACAGTACTGTACCTTAGAACGCAAACTTGCGTCAATGCCGGTGCTGACATGAACGCGGACATTATAGTGATTTATTATGACCATCAAGTGGCAATGGGCCCTGTTAAAGAGACTGGTTTCTGTATATCAAACTGACTGCGCGTTTAAACCGCAAAATTGCGTCAATGTCTGCGCGTGCCCAGTGGTCGGATTTTAATCACAATGGAATGTGTGCCCCATGTCCAGTGGAGCCAAGCCATACATTAAGTAGCGCTATTTTATGGCGCATGCCCAGTTGTCTGTATTGCTAACAGTACTGTTGAATTTTCACACTAGTGCCATTCTGCACTGTCCGAGACTTACAGTTCCGCACAGTATACACAATAGTAAATTCATTACTACATAAGGTGCTACAGTAGTGGACTAACAGCAGTTTGTAGGGCAGATGCAGAGCGCAAACTTGCGTCAATGAAAATGCTGTCCTAGACTTGGTAACATTAGTAATTTAATATGTTTAGTAACTGATAGTTGACTGTGTATAAGAGAGGGGTCTCTATAGTACAAACTGACTCGGCGTTTAAACCGCAAAATTGCGTCAATGTCAGCACAGTTTGCATTGTGGTAACTTATAGCCAGTTCTGATGGGTTATTCACTAGCAGTTTCTGCAGTTATGAAATCACTATTCTGTGGTGCTAAATTGTATGGCACCGTCAGTTTTGAATATTCAGTACAGGCACATTCATAGCGGCACACTAGTTGTCCTAGCAGACGGGGGATGGTGTCCTTGGCAATGGTGACAATTTGTAGCATTTTTCAGGACACTAGGGCAGAGCTGACTGCTTACAGTAAATGGATTAACAAAGCTTCCTTTATTATGGTAATGTGAGGCTCTTGGCTTGCTTTGGGGGAAGGGACCTGATGCACTGTGTATGACTCTCGGCCCACTGGGCAGCCGTGCCAGAAATCCCATCGCAACCCTCCTACTGGGCATGCACCCGCCAGAGATGGAAATGCAACAGCATAGAGTAGAAATACTGTACCGACTGCAGTAATACAGCCAACTGCGAATGCTCAGTGATAGCATAGCGCTACATGGCGTATGGCTTGGCGCCACAGATCCCATTGTACCCCCCTCCATTTCTAATCCATCGCAGATGGCTGACAGCCACCATAGCGCCAACCGTGTAATACAGAGAGCTCTCTCTCATACAGATCCCACTACTACCGTACTTAGTGTGCAAGGTTGGAGCAGCATCACCAATGTCATCAGTTTGCGATGCAACGCTATTTTGCGCAGCAAATGCACAGTCAGCTTTGAACACAGAGCGCTCTCTCACAGACGGAAACCACTCTCAGACACAGTCCAAGGGACGTAGCCATAGTGCACAAGGCTGAGACCGCATATGCGTTGTCACATGTTTGCGTTTTGTGGTTTTTGGGCGCACAGTATGTGATGCAGAGCCCTGTCTCACATTCTAGACAGTAGATTCACTAGCAGTTTCTGCAGTTATGAAATCACTATTCTGTGGTGCTAAATTGTACGGCACCATCAGTTTGCAGATGCAGAGCCCTGTTAGCCACCATAGCCACAGTATGAAATCACTAATCAGTGAAATACAGAGCCCTCTCTGGGCACTACAGATCCCACTGTAAACCCTCCACTGGGCATGCGCATGAAATCCGATTGACGAAAGCGCAGACATTGACGAAAAAAATATAAAATGGAGGAGACAGACTCTTCCAGTTTTGTACTGTGGCAGCTCTAGTGGCGATCAAAATGTTTCCTAAAATATATTTGTCAGGGTTAGACAGCTCTTGGGGATACATGTAAAAAAGGGCTGTGGTAGGTGTCCCCTGTATCTGAACATTGAGAGCTTGTGTGCTAACACAAAAACTTAATGAAAAAGGTTTTGTATAAATGGACAATTCCAAAATATATGAAAGATATTCCCTGCTCCGAACAGTTTCGCCAACAAAATTTTGACTAGGAAGGCCATATTTTGTGTAGCTTTTCAGGTGTAAAATACAATCTATGTAGTAGCTTGAATTGCATCTCTAAATGGTTAGAACAACTGGAGAATCTATGAGCTGTTAGATACATTTTTTCCCATTGTTGGAGAGTGAGTACAAGTTCTAAATCCTTTTCCCACCTTAATTGTGCCAAGGATTTGGTAAGGGTCTTGTCTTCTATATATAGGGAGTACCAAAATTTTATAGCACCTCTAGCATTACCTTATGAAGATATTCGAGGGGTGTAACCTTGTAATTCGGAGCACATCAGAAACCTAGTGACTAATACGTAAATAGGTAAAAAGTTCACTTGACAGTAGATTATATTGCATCTGTAAATATGAAAAGGGACACATAGAATTATTACATAAAACTTTGGCTAATGTGTTTATACCTCTAGAGCACCATGATGAAATACGCAAATCTGGAATTAAACGGTAGAGGGCTAAAAGAGAGAGATTGCGGGTAGGTAGAATTATACAGCGAGAGACTCCTATAGTAGCATCCCATGCTTTAAGGGAATCTAATATTGCCCTAGGGGAGCCTGTCGAATATGGACAATATTGTCTAGGTGTCCAAATCATTTATTTTAATGGAAACTGAGGAAACAAAGCTCTCTTCAAATTGACCCAAGGTTTCGTGTTGGCAGGAAGCGCCCAGTCACTAATATAGGTTACTAATCATGTATGATGATAGGCTAAGAGATCTGGGACATCTAGGCCGCCACAATGTCTGTGGTGCGTTAATCGGCTATATGCGATTCATGGAGTTTTAACTTTCCAAATATACTGTAGGATAAGTTTATGTATATGCGCTATAAAGTGCTGTGGTACTAAATAAGGAATTGTGCGGAACAGATACATTAGCTTGAGTAGAACCATCATCTTGAACGCTGCAAATCTACCCAGCCAGCAGACTTCAAAACTCATCCAACTCTTTAAGAGATCAGCAACATGTATTATCATGGGAGATAAATTAATCTTGGCAAAATTGGAGATATCATTTGGAGTATGGAAACTATGGTATACAAGCAAATCTTTCTTCCATTGATATTTATATATTGTGACGTTCAGTCGGGTTGGTGGTCCCTCTCCTGGGTAGAAGGACTCCTTTCTTACACACACAGCAGCCGAAGGCAGCACACCAGTCTGGATGCGAGTACAAGCTGGTCGGCGCCAGTCTTTATTGTACAATGTCAGAAATTACATAAAGAAAACATAAACATAAATCCTAGCCCTGTCTGGGCTCTAACTTCACAAGTGATTTCCCTCACTACAAGGACCTGGCAGGGCCTAATACCCTCTCCAGCAACAAAAGCACAGCATAGTCCTCACAGCTAAGTTTCCCAGTGTCTCTGAGCAGATTCCCTGTCTGCTCACCCAGGTGAGACAGTCAGCCCTAAACAAACTAAGCATGTGTTGGCCATCTTCAGCTGGAAGCCCTAATGAGCCTGTTACCAGGCTGAAAGACCCAAAACCTGGAGTGGCCATAGGTGGAGCCCTTCCTCTCACCCACAACTCCCAGGACCCAAACCGGCTTTTCAAAAAGCCGAGACTCAAGCCTGCTACACTGCAGACTTTCTCCTGGTGATTTAAAACACATAGGAGAGGAATCTGGGACAAATGTCCCTGCCACAGACCACTTTACCAGTGATCCTATCACATATCCCCCCCTTTGTTTCGTCCTGTGGGGCGGAACAACTGAAGCCCCCAAACAATGAACGCGTGACAACGCGTCTGCCTTGGCCAGCTGGCCTCCTGGCCTATGTGGCTTCACTATACCTCTACCAACAGTGCAACCCAGACACTGCTTGCACCCTGGGCAAATGAGACTGCCAAACAGGAATATGAATGACTACAACACCTAAACAAGCAGCAGCATACCGTCTATGGGATCTTAGAACTCTAAAATCCTCTGGAAGGTCGCTGGTGCCCCACGTAACCCAAAGGGCAACGTCATATTGGTACAACCCTTCTGGCATCAGAAAAGCTGTCTTTTCTTTGGCATCCTCAGCCAACGGTACTTGCCAATACTCTTTGGATAAGTCTAACGTGGTAAACTACCTGGCTGTTCCTAGCCTTTCAATTAGCTCATCCACCATTGGCATTGGGTAGGCATCGAATTTTGACACACTGTTCAACTTTTGATCCATTACACCCAGTTCCAACATTTTTTAATCTCTCTAGACACTGATTCCCTTTGGGCTTCCGTTAACCTACAGAGCTTTAGGTTAATCTTATCCCCTGGGTCAGTGATTATATCATGTTCAACCAGGGCTGTCTTAACAGCAGTGTGGGCCCTGGGCACAGCAATGCTTTGGGGCCCCTACCCACCCACACACAGTATACACATAACATACACAGTATACACATAGCACACACACAGTATACACATAACATACACAGTATACACATAACATACACAGTATACACATAACACACACACAGTATACACATAACATACATACACAGTATACACATAACTAGGGGTGAGCGGGTTCGGATTTCTGAAATCCGAGCCCCCCCGATCCGAGGCAGATCCGAGTCAGGCTCGATTTTTCCCGCCTGACTCGGATCTGAAATCGAGGCAAAACGTCATCATCCCGCCCTCTGGGTCTCGCAGGTTTTGGATCCTATATAAGGTACCCGCGTCGGCGCCTTTTTCTCACTCGGCTGTGGACAGTGAAAAGGGAGGGTGGGAGTTAGGGCAGGCTGGACTATGTAGTGCAGTGTTGTGCTGTGCTGCTGTTGTCCATAAGGGCTGTGTCCAGTCCTCCAAAGTCCATAGGGGCTGGCTGTGTTGTGCTGTGCTGCTGTTGTCCATAGGGTCTGTGTCCACTCCTCCAAAGTCCATAGGGGCTGGCTGTTTTGTGCTGTGCTGCTGTTGTCCATAGGGGCTGTGTCCACTCCTACAAAGTCCATAGCGGCTGGCTGGACTGTGTTGTGCAGTCAGTTGTCCATAGGGGCTGTGTCCACTCCAAAGTCCTGTGCAGAGTCCCAGTCCTAAAGGGGTGCTGTAGTGTTGTCCAGGGGGTGCTCTGTCCATCAGGGGTGCTCCCCCCAAGTGCAAAAAAAAATAAAATATTTTCTGTGTTTGTGAATTGTGTGCGCAGTAGCCGCACGTGCATCAACAAAGTAGTGTCAAGCATGCGCCTGTGTCATAAGTAAAGAGCCGGCTGGCTTGACCGTTAAAGGCTGCTGTGACCACCAAAGTACACTCCAAACAAAATAAAAAATGTTTTTCTGTGTTTGTGAATTATGTGCGCAGTAGCCGCACATGCATCTACAAAGTAGTGCCAAGCGTGCGCCTGTGTCATAAGTAAAGGGCCGGCTGGCTTGACCATTAAAGGGTGCTGTAACCCTCATAGTACACTCCAAACAAAATAAAAAAATATTTTCTGTGTTTGTGAATTGTGTGCGCAGTAGCCGCACGTGCATCAACGAAGGAGCAGCGCCAAGCGTGCGCCTGTGTCCCATAAGTAAAAAGCCGGCTGGCTTGTCCGTTAAAGGGTGCTGTAACCCCCAAAGGGCACTCCAAACAAAATAAAAAAATATTTTCTGTGTTTGTGAATTGTGTGCGCAGTAGCCGCACGTGCATCAACAAAGTAGTGCCAAGCGTGCGCCTGTGTCATAAGTAAAGGGCCGGCTGGCTTGACCGTTAAAGGGTGCTGTAACCCCCAAAGTACACTCCAAACAAAATAAAAAAATATTTTCTGTGTTTGTGAATTGTGTGCACAGTAGCCGCACGTGCATCAACAAAGTAGTGCCAAGCGTGCGGCTGTGTCATAAGTAAAGGACCGGCTGGCTTGACCATTAAAGGGTGCTGTAACCCCCAAAGTACACTCCAAACAAAATAAAAAAATATTTTCTGTGTTTGTGAATTGTGTGCGCAGTAGCCGCACGTGCATCAACAAAGTAATACCAAGCGTGCACCTGTGTCCCATAAATAAAGGGCCGGCTGGATTGACGGCTAAAGCGTGCTGTAACCCCCAAAGTACACTCCAAACAAAATTAATTTTTTTTTCTATGTTTGTGAATTGTGTGCACTGTGGCTGCACGTGCATCAACGAAGGAGCAGCGCCAAGCGTGCGCCTGTGTCCCATAAGTAAAAGGCCGGCTGGCTTGTCTGTTAAAGAGTGCTGTAACCCCCAAAGGGCACTCCAAACAAAATAAAAAATATATTTTTTTGTGTTTGTGAATTGTGTGCGCAGTAGTCGCATGTGCATCAACAAAGTAGTGCCAAGCGTGTGCCTTTGTCCCATAAATAAAGGGCCAGCTGGATTGACCGCTAAAGGGTGCTGTAACTCCCAAAGGGCACTCCAAACAAAATAAAAAATTTCTTTCTGTGTTTGTGAATTGTGTGCACTGTGGCTGCACGTGCTTCAATGAAGGAGCAGCGCCAAGCGTGTGCCTGTGTCCCATAAGTAAAAGACCGGCTGGCTTGTCTGTTAAGGGGTGCTGTAACCCCCAAAGGGCACTCCAGACAAAATAAAAAAATATATTTTTGTGTTTGTGAATTGTGTGCGCAGTAGCCGCACGTGCATCAACAAAATAGTGCCAAGCGTGCGCCTGTGTCCCATAAATAAAGGGCCGGCTGGATTGACCACTAAAGGGTGCTGTAACCCCCAGAGGGCACTCCAAACAAAATAAAAATAAAAATTCTGTTTGTGAATTGTGTGCACTGTGGCTGCACGTGCATCAACAAAGGAGCAACGCCAAGCGTGTGCCTGTGTCCCATAAGTAAAGGGACAGCTGGCTCATTTCTTAAAGGGTGGTGTAACCCACAAAGTGCACTAGTCTCCAACAAAAATAAAAAATTATTTTCTGTGTTTGTGTGCGCCTTAGCCGCACTTATATATCAATATAACATAAATGGAGGACCAAACTTTCTCCGATAAAAATAAAATAGGGAAAGATCAAGAACCACTTCCTCCTAGTGCTGAAGCTGCTGCCACTAGTCATGACATAGATGATAACATGCCATCAACGTCGTCTGCCAAGGCCGATGCCCAATATCATAGTAGAGGGCACATACAATCCCAAATGACAAAGTTCAGGAAAATGACCTTGAAAAAAACATTTAAATCATCTGAAGAGAAACGTAAACTTGCCAATATGCCATTTACGACACGGAGTGGCAAGGATTGGCTAAGGTCTTTCCCTATGTTCATGACTAGTGGTTCAGCTTCACATGACGATGGAAGCCCTCCTCCCACTAAAAAAATCAAACGAGTTAAGCTGGCAAAAGCACAGCCAAGAACTGTGTGTTCTAAGAAGATATCACAAATCCCCAAGGAGAGTCCAAGTGTGGTGGTGGTTGCGATGCCTGACTTTCCCAGCACTGGACGGGAAGAAGTGGCTCTTTCCACCATTTGCACGCCCCCTGCAAGTGCTGAAAGGAGCACCGACAGTCCACTTGCTGATATGCAAATTGAAGATGTCACTGTTGAAGTACAACAGGATGAGGATACTGGTGTAGCTTGCGCTGAGGAGGAAGTTGGCGAGGAGGATTCTGATGGTGATGTGGTTTATTTAAATTAGGCTCCGGGGGAGACAGTTTTGTCCGTGGGATGAAAAAGCCCATCACGGTCATGCCTGGGCAGAAGACCAAACATTCCACCTCTTTGGTCTGGCAATATTTCTATCCAAATCTGGACAACAACTGTCTTGCCATATGTACCATATGTAAAGGTGAAATAAGTAGGGGTAGGGACGTTAACCACCTAGGAACATCCTCCCTTATACGGCACCTGCAGCGCGTTCATAAAAAGTTACTGTCAAGTTCAGAAACTTTGGCTAAGACCGTAAGCAGTCCAGGGACACCTAAATCTCGTCCTGTTGTATCCAAGCACCTGCAAACCACACCATCAACTCCCTCCTCGTCAATTTCCTCCTTAGTCAGGATCGGAAGTAGTCCTGCAGGCCATGTCACTGGCATGACTGACTCTCCTATCCGGGATTCTTCCGGAGGATCCTGCATTGCTACGCCTCCTGCTGCCGCTGCTGCTGTTGCTGCTGCTGGGAGTCGTTCATCATCCCAGAGAGGAAGTAGGAACACCACTACTTTTACTAAACAACTGACCCTCCAACAGTCCTTAGCGAGGAGGATGAAGTACGACAGCAGTCATCCTGAAGCAAAACGTATAACTGAGGCCTTGACTGCTATGTTGGTGTTAGACGTGTGTCCGGTATCCGCCATTAGTGCAGTGGGATTTAGACAATTGATGGAGGTAGTGTGTCCCCGGTTCCAAATCCCATCTAGATTCCACTTCACTAGGCAGGCGATACTAAGACTACAGAAATTTCAGAAAAAGTGTCCTGAAAAATGCCGTTGTACCCAATGTCCACTTAACCACGGACATGTGGACAAGTGGAACAGGGCAGACTAAGGACTATATGACTGTGACAGCCCACTGGGTAGATGTATCACCTTACGCAGCAACAGCAGCAGCGTCACCAGTAGCAGCATCTCAGAAACGCCAGCTCGTTCCAAGGCAGGCTACGCTGTGTATCACCGGTTTCAGTAAGAGGCACACCGCCGACAACCCCTTAGAGAAACTGAGGGAAATCATCGGCCAGTGGCTTACCCCACTTAACTCTCCTGGGGATTTGTGATATCTGACAATGCCACCAATATTGTGCGGGTATTACATCTGGGCAAATTCCAGCACGTCCCATGTTTTGCTCACACAATAAACTTGGTGGTGCAGAATTTTCTGAAAAGCGACAGGGGCATGCAGGAGACGCTTTGGGTGGCCCGAAAAATTTATGGCCACTTTCACCATTAAGCAACTGCGTGCCGAAGACTGGAGCACCAGCAAACACTCTTGAACCTGCCCCGCCATCACCTGAAGCAAGAGGTTGTGACGCGGTGGAACTCAACCCTCTATATGCTTCAGAGGATGGAGGAGCAGCAAAAGGCCATACAAGCCTATACATCCACCTATGACATAGGCAAAGGAGGGGGTATGCACCTGACTCAAGCGCAGTGGAGAATGAATTCCGTGTTGTGCAAGGTTCTCCAGCCCTTCGAACTTGCCACACGTGAAGTCAGTTCAGACACTGCCAGCTTGAGTCACTTCATTCCCCTCATCAGGCTTTTGCAGAAGCAGCTGGAGAAAGTGAAGGAGGAGCTAAGACGGAGCGATTCCGCTCGGCATGTGGGACTTGTGGATGAAGCCCATCATTCGCTTTGCCAGGATTCCAGGGTGGTCAATCTGTTGAAATCAAACCACTACATTTTGGCCACCGTGTTCGATCCTAGGTTTAAAGCCTATGTGGTGTCTCTCTTTCCGGCCGACACAAGCCTGCAGAGGTGCAAAGACCTGCTGGTGAACACTGAAGCGGAACGTGACACATCAACAGCTCCTTCTTCATTTTCTCCTGCAACTGGGGCTGCCAGGAAAAAACTTAGCTATCCTAAGCAACCCGCTGGCGGTGATGCAGGGCAGGCAGGAACAAGTTTGGACATCTGGTCCGGACTGAAGGACCTGGCAACAATTTCTGACATGTCTACTGTCATTACATATGATACTGTCACCATTGACAGAATGGTGGAGGATTACATCGGTTACAGCATCCAAGTAGGCATGTCAGACAGTCCATACCTGTACTGGCAGGAAAAAGAGGCAATTTGGAGGCCCCTGTACAAACTGGCTCTATTTTACCTGAGTTGCCCCCCCCTCCAGTGTGTACTCCGAAAGAGGAACCTTGTCAGCGAAAGGCGTAGGAGGTTGCTTCCACAAAATGTGGAGAAGATGATGTTCATCAAAATGAATTATCAACTCTTCCAGGGAGACCAGCCTCCAGAACGTACAGAGGGACCTGTGGTGATGGATTCCAGTGGGGACGAGTTAATACTCTGTGAGGATGAGGATGTACACAACACTGAAGAGGGTGAGGAATCGGTGGATGAGGAGGATGAGGACGACATCTTGCCTCCGTAGAGCCAGTTTGTGCAGGGACAGATTAATTGCCAGCTTGTTTTGTGGGGGCCCAAACAAACCAATCATTTCAGCCACAGTCGTGTGGCAGACCCTGGTGCTGAAATGATTGCTTTGTTAAAGTGTGCATGTCCTGTTTATACAACATAAGGGTGGGTGGGAGGGCCCAAGGACAATTCCATCTTGCACCTCTTTTTTTTCTTTGTTTTTCAAACTGCCATCCTGTCTGCCACTGCAGTGTCACTCCTAGATGGGTCACGTGTTTGTGCCACCCACTCGTGTCATCCAGCTACCTCGGTGCAACCTTTTGGACATAAAACACTATTGTGAGGTGTTCAGAATAGACTGGAAATTAGTGGAAATTAAGGTTATTGAGGTTAATAATTGCATAGGAGCAGAAAAACCAACACATTCTGTGATTTTAGCTGTTTTTATGCTTTTTTTAAAAAAAATACAGATCCAAAACACGGAAGGGTGGTTTTGGCAAAACCAATCCAGATCCAAAACACGAAGAAAGATCCAGATCCAAAACACAAAACACGAAAAGGGGCCAGTGCACACCCCTACACATAAAAAATACACAGTATACAGACAACATACACACAGGGCCGCCATCAGGGGGGACTGCCGGTACTCTAGTACCGTGCCCGGAGAGAGAGGGGGCCCGGCTGACAACTGCAAGATATGCATCGGGTGGCAGGCAGGGAGAAAGGTCATCTGTGGCGCTGATCTAGGACTGGAGCCAGCCACGGCAGCCAATCAGGAGCAGCCAATCAGGAACGGCCGCTCCTGATTGGCTGCCGTTCCGTGAGCCAATCAGGAGCAGCAGCTCCTGATCAGCCAATCAGGAGCGGCGGATGCCGTTTCGCGAGCTGTGATTGGCTCGCAGCCGGCTCCATAGATCAAATGCTACAGCGCCGCTTATACTCGTGGCCGGCTCCAGTGACAGCCCATAGTTGAATGCCACAGCAATTATGCTCTTTCATTCTCTCTGCCTGCCTCCTGGTGCACTCCTTGCAGCTGCCAGCCGTGCCCCCTCTCTCTCAGGAGAAAAGAATGAAGAAAGCAGGTATGCTGAGTGCTGACCCTGCCATGTGTCCTCCCCTCTCTTGTCCAGCTAGTTTTCCCTGCACTGTACCCCCGGTACAGCCAGCCTTTCCTGCAGCCCCCCCCCAGTACAGCCAGCCTTTCCTACACCCCCCCTCTGTTCAGTCTGCCTTGCCCTGCCCCTCCCCCAGTCCAGCCATCTTGCTAAGTCCCATCAGCCTGCCTTCCCTCAGTCCAGCCAGCCTTCCCTATGCCCCCCCAGTCCAGCCAGCCTGCCTTGCCCCTCCCCCAGTCCAGCAAGTCTTCCCTGTGCCCCCCTCCTAGCCTAGCCAGCCTGTGTTACCTGCTCCAGTCCAGCCAGCCTTCCCTGCAACCACCCCCCATGTCCAGCCAACCTTCCTGTCTTCTCTGCCCCTCCCCTACTGTCCTTTGCCCCCTTAGTCCAACCAGCCTTCCCTGCCCTTTGCCACCCCAGTCCACCCATCACAGCCTAGTGCCCCCCTTGTCCAGTCTTCCCTGTCCCGTCCCACCTCCTGACCCCTCCACCATGCGTAGCCTTCCCTGGTTTACCCACCATTTGAGGCAACACCCCTGTTATAACTCCACTCACATTATCCACAGCTCCGCTCAACTCTGACCTATACCCGGGGGGGAGGGGGGGGCCTGCCTATTTTGTTGGTACCGGGCCCCAGAATTTCTGATGGCAGCCCTGCATACACACACAGTATACACATAACATACACAGTATACACATAACATACACAGTATACACATAACACACACACAGTATACACAACATACACGCACAGTATACACATAACACGCACAGTATACACATAACATACACACACAGTATACACATAACATACACACACAGTATGCACATAACATACAAACACACTATACACATAACATACACACAGTATACACATAACACACACAGTATACACATAACATACACACACACACAGTATACACATAACATACACAGTATACACATAACATACACACACAGTATACACATAACACACACAGTATACACATAACATACACAGTATACACATAACATACACAGTATACACATAACATACACACACAGTATACACATAACACACACACAGTATACACATAACATACACAGTATACACATAACATACACACACACAGTATACACATAACACACACACAGTATACACATAACACACAGTATACACATAACACACACCCCTCCCTCTCCCCGCCGACCCCCGGAACAAGTCCCTTCTGCATAATTAGTGAGGAGATTCGGCGTCCTGTTGATTGCGCGCTGCTCCGGCTCCTCCGCTCTTCTTCATGGGCACTGGGTCATACACAGCGTGACATCGTCATGTCACCTGCGCTGCACAGGCTGCACGTCATCTGCAGAAGGCCCATTGATTTGAGGAAGCGGGCAGAGGAGGTGGAGTGCGGGTTGGGAGGGTGCAGCTGTCATAGCCAACTTGGTAAGCGCTCCCGGAAGGTCCGGCGGGGGGATTGTGGGTCTGGCCGATCGGAACACAGTGATATTAAAAAAAAAAACATTTAACAACTGGCCGCGGCTGCAGGGGGGCTGGCGGGCCCTTTGAAGCTTCGGGCCCTTGGGCAGCTGCCCAAAAAGCCCAATGGAAGAGACGGCACTGCGTTCAACGACTGTGGACTTGCCTGGCACGTCTGAGAACAAAACACTATTTCTGCTAGGAAATTCCTTTACTTCCTGCTAATGTCACTTCAGGAATCAAAGGCCCTAAGTTTACTGGCTTTCTTCTCCTAAACTTAGTGACAGTTTCATAGGGACTGGACTGCTCCCCTGCCAAGATCTCTTTTCTGACCTCAAGACTAGTCAGTTGACCAACTGGTTTAGCAATCCTTCCCATCTCATTAATATCTGGTTAAAAATTCTCGCTAGAAACAGGGAACTTCTCGGACTCAGAAGAAACTTCCCCTGCCACTGCGTCAGCAACCCTCTCAAATGAGTTACTTCCCATCTCATTAAAAAAAATCACGCTAGAAACAGGGAACTTCTCGAACTCAGTAGAAGCTTCCCTTGCCACTGCGTCAGCAACCTTCTCAAATGGGTCAGGGTTATTATCGGCTTTCCCACAACTTCCAGAAGTGAGTAAAGTCTCTCCCCAACATTACATCATACTTCAAGTCAGGCACCAAATCCACAGAAACTATAGTGGAACCACACTGTGTTCCTATGTTCACTTCTGCAGTAACACAATGCAGAGTATCACCATGTATGCAGGTCATACCAACAGTTTTCCCCTTGCGCTTTAAGGGGTGCACTAACTCAGCTTTCATAAGTGTAACCAGGCTGCCAGAATCTAACAGAGCCACTACTTGTTTGCCCTCTACAATCACCTTACACACTTGCGTATCTGTCTCAGCCTGTTGGTTAGTAGTACAGACAGGCTGTGCAAAGAAAGACATTCTGTGACGGACATAAGCAGTATCACATTGCATAGGTTCAAAAGTGAGTGGACAATTAGCAGCAATATGGCACAATTCACTACATCAGAAACATTGTATCATATTATCATCAAGTCTCTTATGGGGTAAGAACCTTCCTGGCCTGCAGGCCTGTCTCCAGGTTCTACACCCTCAGTCTTAAATTCACTCCACCACCCAGCACCCTTCTCCCCTGGAACAGTCTTACCAGTGTCTGTGGGAGTTTGCCGGTGCGCCATCGGGGCTCAGTGGGACACACTCAACAGTTCCTCAGCCGCCATATACCACTCCACCAGCTCGACCAACTGGTCCATGGACTTAGGGTTTGCACGGCTCAACCACTTGTGCAGAGACGCAGGTAGCGATCGCAGATACCGGTCCATCACGACTCTTTCCATGACCTGCGGTCCCGTCTGCGTCTCGGGCTGTAGCCATTTTGTGGTCAGATGGACGAGGTCATGCATCTGTGAACGTTGTGTCTTGTCCACAGGGAACTCCCAGTGGTGGACCCGTTGGGCACGAACAAAGGTGGTGACTCCCAAGCGAGTCAGGATCTTCTGTTAAGCCCTGGTAGCTTCTTTCTGAGCTGCCATAGCCTGAAGCAGGGATTTTACAACGTCCTCCGTGCTGTCCTTAGGTGTAGGTCTGTAGCAAAACCTGGCTTCTCTCAGCATCTGCCGACAACACCTCTATAGACCTCAAAGGACACAATTTTTTACGGATTACGGTTATTTGTGGGTTGGGGAGTATTAGCATAATTATGTAGATTCTATATTTTTCCATAATATTTTGCAAATGCGCCTGCAATGGACAAGGGATTAAGCAGTCTCTGTCCATCTGGAGTATTTATAGCTTTTATTCTATTTCTTGTTTGGCGTAAACGTAATTTACACACTAGAAATTTGCCCGATTTGTTTCCTAAGGTATAAAATTTCCGTTGTAGCTTAGACAAAGCGCCTTTCATACGTTCCATGAACAATTTTTGGAGTTTGTTTCTAATAGATACTAACTCTCTCTTAAGGAAACGAGATGGACGAACATGATTTAGAGATTCTACCTGTGCCAGGCGGGTTTCCAGATCAGTCTGTTGTTGTAGGTATTTTTTACGTAGTCTAGAACCTGTCTGGATAGCCACTCCCCTCAAGACTGCCTTTACAGCACACCAATACATAGTTATTGACGTGTCATCTGCGGAGTTAGTGGCCTTATATGTTGAGAAATCATCTAGTAGAGGAGTGGTTGCTTCAGAAGAGTGTAACAGATACTCGGGAAATATCCATTGTCTAGGGGGATGCTTTAAGGCCTCGCAATCCCACGACCAGGTCACGGCCGAATAATCAGACCAAACTGCAGGGACAATTTTGGACTGTCTCGTATGTTGTAAAGTCCACTTATCTAAAAGAATTAGATCTATCAGAGAATAGGCATTATGTACATGTGAAAAATACGTATAATATCTCACCCTTGGGGAATGAATTCTCCACACATCATATAAATCAAACTCCTTCAATATATTACGCAGCATAGAGAATGTGTCTGGGCCCGATCTGGAGGTGGCCACTGTATTGGACTTGTCCACTTTAATATCTGGTACTAAATTGAAGTCACCCATGATTACTAAACTACCTTTTTGAAGGGCCTCTAACATCTTTTTTAGAAAGGAATTTGTCTCGTATTAGGGGCATAGAGAGAAACCAAGGTCATTTCTCTATCATCCAGTTTCCCAACTAATGTCAAGTATCTGCCATCTCTGTCCCCTATCTTACAGGATAGTTCAAATTGTAACAAGCAATGAAATAATATAGCTACCCCATTACGCTTAAAGGGACCACTAGCATAATAGGATACTGAGTATCTGGCATCTCTGATTACCAGTGAAGACAAATGCATCTCCTGTAGAGCCACCACCATCGCCTTTTCTCTATGAAAAGTAGCCAGTGCTAAGCGTCTCTTATTGGGGGACTTGAGCCCATGTGTATTTAGTGAATAAAATTTAACCATTTCGATTTAGAGATATCCACAATGTTACAGAAAACATATATAACAGTATATCTAGATTCCTAGAAATTGACAAACAGGAAAAAAAACACACAAAAAACAAAAACCCAAAAAAAACATACATTAAGAGGGAATGAACTTAATTAGCCCAAAAATCGGAATGTTTGTCGCAAGAAAAAAATTACGGAAAAACAAAAAGCATCATGGTAAGGTGGCCAAGCATGAAAGCCACCCACCCATACAGCAGCTTAAACACTATCATTAAATAAAGTCTTTAACAGAGCTGGGGTGTGAGAAGAATATCAGTTATACAGGTCTTATGGATCTCAACTTATATAACCTTATTATAATCATTACATCTTAAGGTAGAAATAATTATCTAGTTTCAGAAAAAATATATATTTCTTGAAACGGAGAATTTTCCCGACTAACTAGTGAACTATGACGCTAGGAGCCTCATATAACCTTTTAAAAGAGTACATGTACAACCGTAATCAAAAAGGATAACATATAAACAATGGTTATAATATAGGAATCACTGGAACATTTCTTTTAGACCATATAAAATATAACTACATTATGAAACATTAAACTTACATAGTTCAATATGTTAGAAGAAATTAAACAGACCTAAAAAGGTACTAATCTCAACAGGGAAACTGTATCAGTACTTAAAAAAAATATATATTACACTTAATCTCACGTGCATAAGATCAGTCTGGTACAGCGTTTTTTGAAGATCGAGATGTGCCTGTGGTTATAGGTATGTCCCAATCTGCCAGTAGTTTAACACCAGCATCCACTGAAGAAATAACATACGAAGAGGATTCATAATGAACTAGCAGCTTAACCGGTAATCCCCAACGGTAGGGAATCTCATAGTCCCGAAGTGCTGCTATGATAGCATGAAACGAACGTCTCTTAGCCAATGTGTGGGCCGATAGATCCGGAAATATCTGTAGACCTCCTAAGATGTCTGATCCCTCTGCTTGTCTGGCAGCTTTCATGATAAGTTCTTTAATATGGAAGAAGTGGATTCTCATCAGTGTGTCTCTAGGGAAATTGTTGGTACTCACTCTTGGTCTAGGCAAACGGTGAACTCGGTCTATAAGTAAATCTTGTACAGTAGCCGAAGGTAGGAGTTTTTGAAATAATTTGGACACATATTCCTGTAGCTCTGCACGCGCGACTGAATCAGGGATGCTGCATATTTTTATGTTCTTCCGTCTCGATCTGTCCTCTAGATCAGCCATTTTATCTCGAATGTTTAACACTTCAGTTTGCAGCTCAGCATAAGCAGTAAGCAGGTCATTATGAGAAGAAACTAATTTGCCCATCTTTCCCTCCAAGTGGTCTGTGCATCCGCCCAGGCTCAAAAGATCTGTTCTGAGTGATTGCACTGAGGACTCCACTCCCGCAAGTATATCCATGCAAAATGCTGCAAACATTTGGAACATCGATTGAGTAGTTAGAGGAGCTGAGGTCCAGACCCATGTCGGACGGTGACGTGAAACCCTTAGAGAGTGAAGCACCTGGAGTCAGGGCTGACTTCAGCGGTGCTGGGATAGGTGATTTCTTTTTATTCAAGGATGAGTTAGGAAACTGAACAGGAGATGGTAATCTTTGTATTTTCCCTCCATGTTTAGGCGGCATTATAATTCAGGATCCACTAATAGTAAATGTTAAAGAAAGGGACAGGAGGTATTTAGCACCTGGTAGTGATATGATAAACAGACTCGCAAAGCTACTGCATGGTTGAGGGTGTATCCATCCTTAAAAAGGAAGCATGTTGTGATAGAGAACTATAGCTCCAAGAACAGGTTTGTGCACTATGGTAACATAGTATAGTGCAGGAATGGACAGTACGTTGTAGCATGTACTCTTCTATCTTCCCTCAGATGCTCCAGCTAGCTGGGTGTGACAGCAAGGAGGCAGAGATGTCACAGTCTCAGATCTCTTCCACTGATGAGGTTTTCTAGATTGGTAAGGGACACTGCTGTAATCAGAAGCTGCAGTGTCAGGTGGTGAGTGAGCTGGCTGAGGGATGGGATCGGCGCCGCAGCAGCGTTCTCACTGGTAAGCTCTAATAAACCTCCAGGGTCTCTTGAGAGCCGCAGCACTAGCGGGAGCTGAGGGGCTAGTGGGAGGGTTCACCCCAAGGCTCCATGATGCTACATGGCCGCTGTGGGTAGTACCTGTAATTTAGGCCGCAGCTTCTGGTGTGAATCAGGCCTCAGAGCCCCAGGGGCTGTGCACTGTCTTCCGCAGCCGCAAAACCTCCTATAGATGGGTCCATGGGAGACAGTAAGCCGGTATCCATTGGTCAGGGGTTGTCAGTGTCCCTGTCTGGTAGGAAAAGGGGTATTTTATAGTTGTTTTAGCTGGAGCTCCCTCGATGCACAGCTACTCCGCTCTGTAATCAGGCCATGCACCCCCAAACTCACTTTTTAAACTCTCAACCTCCTAAGCTGTGAGTTTGGCAGAAACATACACAAATCATTGTGATTTGTGTATGTTTCTGCCTGTAAATAGTTAAATTAGGGTCTAATTTATTTTTTTAAATGACGTAGGACCCCCCCAAATGCATAACCAGCCCCGGACTTGTCAGCCAGTCCTGGTTCCTAAAATTATTGGGAACAAAATGAGTAGGTTTCTACCGTAATTTAGGAACCAGCACCAGGCTGCAGGGCCAGTCCTGGTTTTAAATGTAGGTTGGGAAAAATTGCATAGGGTTTCTCCTATATTTAAAACCAGCACCAGACCCAACCGACCAGGGTGTAATGCCACAGCTAGGAGACCCTATTACCGGGTTTCCAGGGACAAAGCATTCTAACCCAAAGCCGGTCAGGCCAAGCCGGGGATCTCAGGGGAGGTGGGGACCCCTCTCCTGAAACCCCATGCTTGGTCTGAAGCCCGGGGCTCTTCCCCGCACCCCTGGGTTGTGGGTACGGGGGTAATAAACTGTAAAAAAGAAGTAAACTATTGTATTTTACAATGGAACTACAGGTGCCATCATGCCAGCAATTTACATGTAACGGCCGCTCATTGGCTGGTTCCACGTGGGTCCAAGATACATGTAAAGTGGCCACTGATTGGCTAGCGGCCCGTGAGAAATAACAGATGATTTTGGTCATCTGTCATTTTGCGAGATGTAAGTATATGTAACAGCATTATTATTATTATCGTTTATTTATATGGCACCACAAGTGATCCGCAGCGCCTTACAAAGTACATAACCAAAAAAGTGACTTACAGTACAATACAATACAATACAAAGACATGGATAATATACATTGATACATTGGTGGCCATAACACCCAAATAAGCAAAAGAGCATAAGCAACCAAGTCTTAGATGTCCTAGTGGTGAGTAAGAAGTAGATGAAAATAAAGTAAGGAGAAGCACAAGAGGGTAGAGGGCCGTGCTCGCAAGTGCTTACATTCTCAAGGGGAGTGGCAGACAGGCGATACAGATAGGGAAGACAGGGAGAAGGGAGCATGTACAGTAGCAGCAAGTTAAGATGAGAGCTGGAAAGCATTGATAAAGTAGTGGGTCTTGAGAGCCCATTTGAAGGATTGTAGAGAGGTGGAGAGTCTGATGAGGAGAGGGAGAGAGTTCCAAAGGTGGGGAGCAGCACAGGCAAAATCTTGGAGGTGGGATTGGGAGGAAGTAATTAGTTGGCATGAGAGGCAGCATGCATTTGTTGAACGAAGAGGGCAGACAGGAGAGTGAAGGGAGACGAGGTCAAAGATATAAATGGGAGAGGAGTGTGTGAGGGCTTTGTAAGCGAGTGTGAGAACCTTGAATTGGGTTCTGAAGGGGAAGGGGAGCCAGTGGAGGGCTTACAAGAGAGGGGAGGCAGATGTTAGAGCATTTGGAGAGAAAGATGAGGCGAGCAGCAGCATTGAGGACAGACTGGAGAGGAGAGAGATGGGAGTTGGGGAGGCCAGATAGGAGGATGTTACAGTAATCCAATCTGGAGATGACCAGTGTGTGTAGTAGGGTCTTAGTAGCATCCTGGGTGAGAAAAGGTCTGATCCTGGAAATATTTTTGAGGTGGAAATGACAGGATGGTGAGAGGTTCTGGATATGTGGTTTGAATGATAGGGAGCAGTCCAGGATAACTCCATGACAGCACACTTTGGGGTTAGAGGAGATAGTTGTGCCATCAATTGATAAAGAATTAGTGGGAAGTGAGGTTATGTGAGAGGATGGAAAGATGATCATCTCAGTCTTAGACATATTAAGTTGAAGAAATTGCTGGGATATCCAGGAAGATATAGCAGAAAGACAGTTGGAGATACGAGTGAGCAGAGAGGGAAAGAGATCAGGCGAGGAAAGGTAGATCTGAGTATTATCAGCATAGAGATGATAATGGAGGTCAAAAGAGCTTATGAGTTCACCTAGAGAGGACATACAGAGGGAGAAAAGGAGAGGTCCAAGAACAGAACCTTGGGGAACACCTACCATGAGAGGATGTGGGGGGGAAGATAAGCCATGAGAGGAGACAGAAAACGATCAGTCAGAAAGGTAGGAGGATAGCCAGGAGTTTGCAGTGTCATGTAGACCAAGGGAGTGAAAGATTTGCAGCAGGAGAGGGTGGTCCACAGTGTCAAAAGCAGCAGAAAGGTCAAGGAGAATGAGCAGAGAGCAGTGGCCTTTGGATTTGGCAGCAAGGAGGTCGTTGCTGACTTTAGTGAGGGCATTTTCAGTGGAGTGGAGAGAACGGAAGCCAGACTGAAAAGTGTCAAGGAGGGGTGGGAGGAAAGAAAGGTGGTAAGGCTGTTTTAAACAATATACTCAAGGAGTTTGGATGCAAAAGGGAGGAGAGATATGGGTCAGTAGTTGGCAAGAGTGTTAGGATCAAAAAGATATATTTTTTAAGAATGGGGAAGACAAGGGCATGTTTGAATGCAGAAGGGACAGTACCAGATGAGAGGGAGAGATTGAGGAGGTGGGCAAGATGGGAACAGGCAAAAGGAAAGAGGTAGCAGAGGAGACATGTAGGGATAGGGTCAAGGGGGAGGTGGAAGGGGGAGAGGACTGGATAAGGGCCATGACTTCCTCTCCAGATACAGGGGAGAAGGATGTCAGTAGGTAAAACTGAGGGGAAGGTATGATCTGGGAAAGGAGGAGGTGTAGTGCAGGGGGATTGGTGGGATATGATATCCTGATGTATGGAGTAAAGTTTAGATGTAAAGTAGGTAGCAACATCAAGGGGAGAGAGCAAGGAGGGTGTGGGCAGATGAGGGAGTTCAGGGTGGTGAAAAGACACTGGGGATGTGAGGACTGGGAGGAGATGAGGTGCTTGAAATATGACTGTTTAGAGAGGGAAAGGGCAGCACTGTAGAATGAGAGCATAAATTTGAAATGGAGAAAATCTGCCTTAGAGTGTGACCTTCTCCACTGTCGCTCGGCGGTTCCTGAACACTTTTGCCGATATCTGGTGTATTTGGATTGCCAGGCTTGAAGTGTGGATCTGCGCAGGTATTGCCAGAGCAACAGAGTCAAGAGCAAAAGTAAGGGAGGCATTGTATAGAGAAGCAGCTTGTTTAGGGCAGGAGAGAGAGAGCAAAGGGGAGAGAAGTGAATCAAGTAGGGAAGAAAAAGAAACTGTGTCGATAGCCTCAATGTTAAGCCTAGTGATAGTGGCTTTAGGAGGTAGAGGAGGGGAAGGAGAGAGTGATAAGTTAAAAGAGAGAAGGTGATGGTCAGAGAGGGGGAATGGGGAATTGGAATAATCAGAAATATCACAACGGTGAGTGAAGACTAGATCAAGTGATTGCCCACTCACATGGGAGGGTGAAGAGGTCCATTGGAAGAGACCAAAAGAGGATGTGAGGGTAAGGAATTTGGAAGCAGAAGATTCAGTGGGGATATCAATTGGAATATTGAAGTCACCTAGGATAATAGAGGTTAGGTCTGAGGAGAGAAAGTGAGGGAGTCAGGAAGCAAAGTTGTCAAGGAATTTGGAGGGAGAGCCAGGGGGACGGTAAATGATAGCTACTCGCAGGTGTTCTGGTTGTAAGAGGCATATAGCATATTCATCAAATGTAGAGAATGTAAGGGATGGTTCAGGAGGTATAAGTTGGTAGGTGTAACCAGGGGATAGAAGGATCCTAACACCACTACCATGGTGACCCCTGGGCTGAGGGATGTGAGAGAAGGTCAGGCCCCCAGAGGAGAGAGATGCAGCATAAGTGGTGTCAGAAGTTGAAATACAGGTTTCCATAATGGCTAGCAGATGCAAGTTGTTTTAGATGAAAAGGTCATGGGTGGGAACCAGTTTATTATAGACCGATCTGGCATTCCAGAGGGCACAGGATAAAGGGACAGTGTTTGTGGGAGAGATGTGAATGAGATTTTCAGGAATACTGTAATGAGTATGTGAGATTAATTTTGGGGACCAAGATGAATAGAGTGGAGAGATTGTGTGGGCACCAGTGCTGGGAAGGGAACCTTTAGGTGGTGAGTAGGGAGGGAGTTTAACGAGATGTGGATGGAGGTGGGATAAGGTGGCATGGAGAGGAGGGTTGGAGGAGGGATTAGCAGTGGGGTAGTAGGACCATGGTGGGGTAGAAGAGAATGTGAGTGTAGTAGTAGGAGTGGAGAGGGAGGAAGGCAGACAGAGGAGGGGAGATAAGGGAAGGAGAAGGTGAAGGAGGCAAGGGGGAAAGGATAAAGGTGGAAGAAGGGGGTAGAGCAGAGAATTAGATAGACACTAAGTGAGGGGGAAGTGGAAGAAAACATGGTCATGGTGTGGCAGAGGTGAATAGGGGGACGAAAACTGGAAGAAGGAATAAAGTATAAATGTGAGTGACAGTACAGGAGATTTGCAGAAAAGCAAGTGAGAATACAGTGGAGAAAAGGTTTCTCCCATAGGGTCTCAAAAGTGCTTTTTTATAAAAGTTTGTTATTGAGGGGAGTAAAAGTGGAGTTTTAATAGGTGGAGAAAATGAATGTTAAAGCTAGATTACATGTGGCAAGGCATATGACTTAGGTAACAAGACATTATTTCTAAGAAGAAAACTGAAATTGGCACAGAATACAGTAAGCTTTAAGGTCTTTGTGTAATCAGAGAGCTAGCACAAAGTTTAGCAAGTATAGTGTTAAGTTCTTACAATGAGCAAGCATAGTCCAGTGATTAATGTCCTGGTAACACTGACATCCGGTGCTTGTATTGAATAAGTAGTTTTTGAACTCACATTTCTTGATGATACTTTGTCCAAATGTTGTTTAGATTTATGGTGAAGTTTGAGTGTTATCCTTCTGTTTGACTTCGGTTTAACGGCGGTATAACTGCAAAATGATGTTTAAATTGCACTTTTAATTTTGCACTTCTATATTAGCACTACAGCCAGGCTCAACAGCCTATAGAGGCTCTTAAATAATAAGACCTAGCATGTGAATGCAATGATTACAAACAAACAAGCAAGATATACCACAAAGCTAACAACTTGATCTATACATCTACAAACTAAAGAAATGAAACAAAACAAAAAACATATGCTTGAGATATTTGATAGCGATGCCTGGTATGGATTTACCTAATTATCAATAGGTTATTGCAAACATCAAAATAAAGTTGCAGCAATGCCTGATATAGATTTACCTGCAGGATAAAGAAGAAAAGTTGAGATCACTTGACTTTGATATTAGCAGAAGATAAAAACTAATAACAGTGGTATAACAGCAAAATTATGTTTAAATTGCACTTTTCATTTTGCACTTCCATATTAGCACTACAGTCAGGCTCTACAGAGGCTCTTAAATAAACATATACTTACACATGTGCGGCATGGTTTGGGTAAATCGGTTTGTTGTTTTGCCAAGACCCTGGATACTGTGGAGAGCAGCGCCAGGATGTAGGCGAGTATAGGATCTTTTTTGCAGGTCCTTCTATATGGATTTCTACATTGGACAAGTGGACCAACCAGCTGGTACAGGTAAATATGTGTGATTGAGGTAAGTATGTAATAAATTTATACTATCTACGGTGT
The DNA here is from genome assembly GCA_031769625.1 of Taudactylus pleione. Classification (NCBI taxonomy): domain Eukaryota; kingdom Metazoa; phylum Chordata; class Amphibia; order Anura; family Myobatrachidae; genus Taudactylus; species Taudactylus pleione. The sequence goes on along the minus strand of JAUIMM010000647.1, from coordinate 455,728 downwards.
GTTGTGTCTTTATTTAACTATTTTATAGTGGAGGTACGGGTGTAGTTCCACAAGTGCCAAAGGACATGCATGATGGCACCTGTAGTTCTACTTTAAAATACAATAGTTTACTGCTATTTTATACTTTATTACCCCTGTACCCACAAACCAGGGGTGCGGGAAAGAGCCACGGGCTTCAGACCAATTGTAGGGTTTCGGGAGAGGGAGACCCCTTTTTTTGAGGTCCCCATCTCCCCTGAGATCCCCGGCTTGGCCTGACCAGCTTGGGGTGAGAATGCTTTGGCCCTGGAGACCTGGTAATAGGGTCTCCTGGCTGTGGCATTTTCCCCCCTCTATTTATTTATTCGAGATAAAAAAAAAAAAAACTCGACCAATCTCGAATTTTAGTAACTTTACCCCCAGGTAACAGGAAGGGGCCTATTCAACTTTGTTCACTCTCCAGTGATTGTGGTCATGGAGCATGCTAAGATATTCTCCAGTGCTTCTCTGCCTTAGGTTGTCCAGTGTGCTTGTTTAGCTCTCATGCTGATTTCTGGTGTTCAGCTCTCATGCTGATTTCTAGTGTCATATATTGCAGCTCTCATGCTGGCTTCTAGTGTTCAGCTCTCATGCTCATTTCTGGGGTTCAGCTCTCACGCTGATTTCTTGTGTTAATTATTTCAGCTCTCACGCTGATCCCTAGTGCTATATTATTTCAGCTCTCATGCTGATCCCTAGTGCTATATTATTTCAGTTGTCACACTGATCCCTAGTGCCACATTATTTCAGCTCTCAAGCTGATCCCTAGTGCTATATTATTTTAGCTCTCACGCTGATCCCTTGTGCTAATTATTTCAGCTCTCATGCTGATCCGTTGTGTTATACATTTTAACTCTCACGTTGATCGCTAGTGCTATATTATTTCAGCTGGCATGCTGATCCCTTGTGTTATATATTTCAGCTCTCACACTGATCCATTGTGATATATATTATTCAGCTCACACGCTAATCCCTTGTGTTATATTATTCAGCTCACATGCTGACCCCTAGTGTTATATCTTTACTGTCTCCCTACTGGTCTCCTGTTAACTAACTCTGTACCCTATCCTACATCTGGATTCCAAGTGCCACCAGTACCCTATCCTGCATCTGGATACAAGTGCACTCAGTACCCTATTCTGCGTTTGGATCCCAAGTGCTCTCAGTAACCTATCCTGCATCTGGATAAAGTGCACTCACTACTCTATTTTGTGTCTGGATCCCAAGTGCCCTCAGTATCCTATTCTGCATCTGGATCACAAGTGCACTCAATACATTTTCTCTAGTCTCTGTGATTTTCCCCGGTATACCTCTTACGAGTAAATCTCTAGTGAATCTTCTACATGTCGCTCTCCAGTGAACCCTTCTATGTGCAATTCTCCAGTGTATTCCCTACAAGTAATCCTCCAGTATATTTCCACGTGACACTCATCAGTGTATTTTCTACAAGTTATTCTCTAGTGAGTCTTCCACGTGCCATCCTCTAGTGTGGCCTCTACTAGTCATTCTTTTCTCTACATGTTTCTCACCAGTGCTCTCTATGAGTTATTTCCCAGAGTGGCTAATTATCTTTCTCTACCCTGCCACCTTGTTTCATTGCTAGTTTTTGGGTATCTGACCTGAGGGCGGTGACCTGCTCACTGGTTGCCGTGAAGCCCAAATCCCAATTGGATGGGTCACTGGTGAAAACCACCAGTGGATTGGACTCTGCGCCTCAGGTCAGGTCTTTCCAACACTCAGATCTAGCTGAGGAGGAAAATATGATAAAGATTTGTTGTGCCAAAGCGCTACACCACAGAGTGTGTCTAAAATCTATAAGTTAGACAGATCAATAATGGACATAACAGTGTTGATGCAAATGATTAGAATCAGTCAAATCCCAAAGTATGTCAGATCTCAATGTTCATACAGAAAATTTAATGAATAAAAATCTTTACTTCCAAATTCAATACAATGATGTCTTCATCGATCATTGAGTAAAATACTTAGAAATGAATAGTACGAATACAGCAAATCACCATATAAGAGAGTGGGTATGTACCGGGGTAGTCTAACAACTACTCTCTAGTCAATAGACAATCTCATAATGATGCATGGGGATGTTGCTAGAGCTAGTAATTGTCACTGTCACGCAAATAAACCAAATGAGTCTCCCTTATGGGTAAGTCAGATAAACTGAGGCTTATCGAAACCTTATGCGACTTGTGTGCTAAGTAAAGTTCCAACGAACTGTCTGTCTCTATGGACCTGCGGCATCCTGCTGGTCCAGTTTATTACTGTATACTTTAGATGCCCGGGTAAGATCTTCCTGGGGAAAGGAGTACAGCAGTGGTCCTCACTGGTGGGGATTGCTCCATGACTGGATTGATTCTTTCCAGGTGCCAAGGCCTGCAAGCTGCCTGATGAATGGGCACTCACCTGCGATACACACTGGAGTGGATCGTAGCTGTCTGGGGAGGGGGTGTGATGGTGTAGACACCAGTTGGAGTGGATAGTCATATCCCCCTCTCTCCTTTTAGAGACTGATCTTCCTTGTCCTGTCTGTTCTCTGCTCCTTCCCCTTGCCGGATCTCTGTCTCTCATTGCTCATCTCTGTCGGTGTTTGCTTCTGCCGCCTACTTCTGAGGAGCGGCATGTCACTGTGCGTGTGTCCAAAGTGCTGTTCAATAGCAAGTTTCTCTAGCCTTCAGAGAGCAGGGTGTGTGGTCTCCTGTATCCCCCAATACGTTTCGTCTTTATGCCTTTTTCAAGGAGTGGTTAGGTGGTGGTGTCCATACTGATATTTGTACCACATCTCCCTTTTCTATTGGTTGGGGAGGGGAGGTTGGTCAGCAAATGGATGGTCAGGAAACAAGGTGGTGTGTCTTCACACCTTGTCTATCCTCTGTTGATTTCTCAGACATTTCTGATAAGGGAATGCAAGTAAATGCAATAAGATGGATATAAATGAGAATCACATGAATAATAGTATTAAATAAATAAATAATGGATAAATAAAAAATATATAAAAATATATCTAAAAAATAAATAAAAATAATCTATAAATAAATATAAATATAAATGAAAATAATGAATAATAATAATGATATTGATAATCATTGCAGCACTAAAGTAAGCGGAATAGGATTAAATGGTGTAAAAATAAACTGGAATACAAAAATAGAAGAATAGACGTAAAGAAAAGAAAATATAAATCAGAATAATAATACCAGTGTGTAGGCCTCTAAGGATACATGTATAAAGACGTAATATCTCCAGATACCATTACGCTCATATTAAGTGAATTCAAATGTTGGTCATCTTGTTTGGCCCGCGAGGGTGTCTTTTTGTGTATTGTAAAGTGTTTTATAGCAGTGTGCCACAGAGTTTTCTTTTGTTACCCTTAATGATGTCAGAATAAGGGAAAAATTATGGTAGTGGCTAGGGTACAAACTCTGTATCACTCTTGAATGCACTATCATGACTATCACCATGTCTCATCACTAATATAGTTTCGTATCACTGATCAATCAGTTCCTGAACTGTTAATTCACCTCACATTACTGGCTATAGTCTGTTTCCAGACTTCTAATTTATTTACTAAGTAGGCTAGTAATATTGAAATCAATGTTAAGGCCTCTGGGTTTCACTGTTTTTAGGTTATGGATCTACTCAATCTCTCTTTTGTTTATTTTGAGTAGACAATCCCCCCTCTCCAGTTGTGTGTGGGTTTGTCGATTGCTATGAAATCCAGGCCTGTGGGGTCAGAGTTGTGGTGTTCCTTAAAATGCTGTGAGACGCTGTGGTTTTCATACCCTATCCTGATGTTCCTTAAATGTTCTCTAACCCTCATCCTGAGGGGTCTAATCGTCCTACCAATGTACTTAAGGTTACATGGGCACCTTAGAAGATAAATCATCCCTTTCGAATCACAGGTGATGTGTTCTCTGTTCTCGTTACATCCACCTATGGTAGTTGATGTGAAAGATGTGAAAGATGAGAATATTATTATAAAAGAGAGTGCTCATTGCTGATTTTATGTTTATGGTGGTCTTGTGAATTCCCTTTTAATGCTCCCCTGCTTGTTGTACTTTTGATACGTGAGTGCTTGCTAAATTTGGATCTCTCTCTCTCTCTCTCTTTCTCTCTTTCTCTGTATGTATCTAACCCCCCTTTACCCAGGAGCCTATCTACCACTCAGCTGCCACTTGGGACACAGGGGGGTGAACACTCCAGCCTCTCCGTCTCCTGGCAGCTCCTTTTATCTCTCTCTGTCCCAACCCTTCTATCCCTGACAGGAACCAAACCACTCCCAGCTAGATCACTCTGCCCCTTCTTCTAGTGTGTGTGTCCTTTACAATGAGACACATCCCCACCAAAGAAAGAAGTACCACATAAACTTCCATGTAAATACACAAAATAGATATACCTGTATACAAAAATTATAGAAGGGCCATGTACAGTAATACAATAAAATACATATATACATATACTTTACCTCACAAATTGTACATTTATAAATATTACAATCATTTATGAGTATAGTACTTAGTTTAACCCTTAATCAGGGTTTTGTATATATATATATATATATATATATATATGTATATACATATAACAGCAGAAGTCCAGCAATAAACCAAGTATACAATACCCTGGTATCCAAAGTCCAATACGGCAGCACTCCGCACTAATAGTCAAAAAATGAGGATGGCACAGGTTTTTTGAAAAAGCATTTAAAAAGAACTTGTATTCAAAGGTTACATCATAATCTTCATCATCATCAACGTTTCTGTGACATAACCACCGTCATCAGGATGTGTTATAATACAATATACATATGACACCTACCGAATCATGATGATGATGAATGAGGGCACTGCTACTGGGGGGCATACTACTGGGGGGCATGCTAATGGGGGTGCTGCTACTGGGGGGCATACTAATGGGGCGCTACTACTGGAGGGCACTGCTACTGGGGGCATACTACTGGGTGCATGCTAATGGGGCACTGCTACTGGGGGGCATACTACTGGGGGCACTGCTACTGGAGAGCATAATACTGGGGGGCATACTACTGGCGGGCATACTACTGCATGGCATACTAATGGGGGCACTGCTACTGGGGGGCACTACTACTGGGGGCACTGCTACTGGGGGGCACTACTATGGGGGGCACTGCTACTGGGGGGCATGCTAATGGGGCACTACTATGGGGGGCACACTACTGGGGGGCATATTACTGTGGGCATGCTAATGAGGGCACTGCTAATGGGGGGCACACTACTGGGGGGCACTGCTACTGGGGTCATACTAATGGGGGCACTGCTACTGGGGGGCATGCTAATGGGAGCACTACTACTGGGGGCCTGCTATGGGGGAGAATACTACTGGGGGGCATACTACTACTGGGGGCACTGCATAGGGGGCCGTACTACTAAGGGGACTGCATAGGGGGCACCACTACTGGGGGCATTGTGTAAGGGACACCACTGCTGGGGGCATTGTATAAGTGGCACTACTACTGTGGGCATTGTATAAGGGACATTACTACTGTGGGCTTTGTGTAAAAGGGTCACTACTGTGGGCATTGTGTAAAAGGAGCACTACTGTGTGTCGTAACATAAATAAGAGACACTACTTTATGGTGTAAGGTGAATCAGGGACACTATGTGTGGTGTAATGTGAATAAGATTGTGCACTGTGACTCCTAGGGCCGTAGCCCACTTTCTAAACAAGTACTGTGATTCTGCTGGCCGTATCCCACTGGGTAGGTGCACTACTTTTCATTTCTGCCACTGCTGTGTGGCAATGTGTCATAGATGTGCTTTAAACTGTGGTGTCTGCGCCGCTGCTTTGTCGCTTGGTAACCAGTCAGCTAACTCCAACCTTTGGCCAATAATGGTGAAAACTATAATTTAAACTGTGAGGTGGTCTAAATTGACTGTAAATTACTGGAAATTAAGGTTATTGAGGTTAGTAATACTCTAGACTAGGAAGAAAAAAAAATGCCCAATTTATGTGATTTTAGCTTTTTATTGTTAATTTTTGTAAAAAAATCCAAATCCAAAACCAGTCACCGCAGTTTGGCAAATCCAAAGCCGGACGACGAATTAGAACCGAATCCAAATCCGGCAAAAATGGTCCGGCGTACATCCATATATATATATATATATATATATATATATATATATATATACAGTTCTGTGTTTTTATATTATGAGCCTCCTTAATTAACTACATCAAGTTAATTTCTGCAGCCGTCAGCTCACTTGAGCCCTTAATTACATATAAATAAAGTGAGTTGATTTGCTATTCATTGTGTTCTGTATTGTCTTCCCAATGATTACTTTTAGAATTGTCACTTTGACTGGACGATTAAAAATGTATAAAGGCATATCATCGCCATGCTGAAGAGGAGGCTGTTAGATAATATGTTACCTGGTATGACAATGGCACCGATGAGCACAGAGAGTACAAAGTGGATTTCCTTACGCCTACAGCAGTGTTTAAATGTAGAAATTTAGATAAGGCAAAGTAGCCCAGACATAAGCTTTTGGCAAGATTTGAATACTGGTAGGCTTTGATCAGAAATCTCACATAGCTACATCTAACTGGAGATTGCACCAGGGTTGCTGTGGTGTGGGACACCAGCCTAACCCAAACCAGCCCTTTTGCATACGGACCCGCTGCACTGACCAACTACTTCCATTTTCTTTATTAATAATGTAGCCTACTTCTTAACCCTCAAGGTATGCATTGTCTAAAACTGTACTCCATGTCTGATCTATGGCGGTATAATAATATTTTAAAATATGTTTCCATACTGTGCATATATGCCCTTTTTATTCATCCATGGATAACAGAGAGTATAACTACACATTTATTCCTAACTCCACAATGCACAAGGTAGAATCAAAATTAATTTTATTGTAGTTTTTAAACTACTGTCCAGCTACAACAGCTATATAGCCTATCACAGGTTAGTGTAAGTTTAAATTTAGTTTGATACCCAATACCAATTTATACTACTCCTTAAAATAGTTGCCCCTGAATAAAAGTTGTCACCCTCTATAGAAAGAGTACACCCTAGCCATCCATAAAAGTTTAATTTTGAATTTACAGTGAAATATATTTTACATTCAAATTTCAGGGCTTCAAAAGAAATAATCATTGTGATAGTAAAAACTAAAGCATGTAGGTTTGCACTCATTCTTTCAGAGTTTTTATTTCATTCCCACCCTTAGATGCATTAAAATATTCATTTCATGTTTATGTTGTGATTTGGGGTAAACAAATGTATAAAAACCTTCTAATACGTGATAATAAATGTGTTTAAATATCAGCTATGTGCCTTTTTTTCTGCAGTGATGACAATCTCGTTAATCGTAGCTTTTGCAGTAGTGCTGCTGATCCTGTTGGTTATCTTTTTTGCATACAGAAGAAGACCCAACAATTTCCCAGAAGCTCACAGGAACCAAGGTACGTTACCTGATCAGGGAACAATATGAGGGCTGATTCTGAGTTAGGAGCAAAGCAAAAAAGCAAGTAACTTTGCCAGGGCAGCCATCAGAAATCGTGGGGCACGGGAATGATAAAACAGGTAGCCCTCCCTTCTGTAGAAGGTAAGATATAAGACTGGACACCCCACAGGCCAATGCCTGTGACTACTACATCACTGGAGCCTCATTTGGATTCTTCTAGACCATCACCATCTATTGTTTCCAGTCTTACATCTTACCTTCAGCACGCCATTGCAGCTAAGTCTGCATGTATATCGGGACGTGACCACCTAAAGCAAGTCTGATAAATACTAACAAGCTGTGGTAATATCCCGGATTTACTTACTGAAACCAGTGACTGCTATAATATATAATGCCATTTGCACATTAGAACTGCGACTTTTTAACAGATATTTAATATATTTCTTATTATCATGGATTCATCAACTCTACATCCATTCATATTTTACTAATTTTTATTGTCATGTGGAATTATATATGTTTTTTATTGCCGTCTGGATCCATAGTGATTACATATCCTGCTGACATACAGTTCTATGACTTACAGCAATAAATTAGCCATTTTCAACCAAGCCATATAGAGTTTACATTGTATGTATGTAATTTTTAATTCGTCAACTTCTTAATATGATTCTTTATGTGTATTCCAATTAGGGGTGTGCACCGGCCACTTTTCGTGTTTTGTGTTTTGGTTTTGGATCTGGTTCTTTCTTTGTGTTTTGGATCTGGATTGGTTTTGCTAAACATAAAAACAGCTAAAATCACAGAATTTGTGGGTTCTTCTGTTCCTATGCTATTATTAACCTCAATAACATTCATTTCCAGTCTATTCTGAACACCTCACAATATTGTTTTTAGGCCAAAAGGTTGCACCGATGTAGCTGGATGACTATGATAAGCGACACAAGTGGGCGGCACAAACACGTGGCCCATCTAGGAGTGACATTGCAGTGGCAGACAGGATGGCAGTTTGAAAAACTAAGCCCCAAAGAGTACATACTGCAAAGAAAAAAAAGAGGTGCAAGATGGAATTGTCCTTGGGCCCTCCCACCCACCCTTATGTTGTATAAACAGGACATGCATACTTTAACAAGCCAACCATTTCAGCGCCAGGGTCTGCCACACGACTGTGGCTGAAATGATTGGTTCGTTTGGGCCCCACAAAACAAGCTGGCAATCAATCTGTCCCTGCACAAACTGTCTCTACGGAGGCAAGATGTCATCCTCATCCTCCTCATCCACCGATTCCTCACCCTCTTCAGTGTTGTGTGAATCCTCATCCTCACAGAGTATTAATTCGTCCCTGCTGGAACCCACCACCACAGGTCCCTCTGTACTTTCTGGAGGCTGGTCTCCCTGGAAGAATTGATAATTAATTTTGATGAACATCATCTCCTCCACATTTTGTGGAAGCAACCTCCTACGCCTTTCGCTGACAAGGTTCCCAGCAGCACTAACACTCTTTCGGAGTACACACTGGAGGGGGGCAACTTAGGTAAAATAGAGCCAGTTTGTACAGGGGCCTCCAAATTGCCTCTTTTTCCTGCCAGTACAGGTACAAACTGTCTGACATGCCTACTTAGATGCTGTCACTGATGGAATCCTCCACCATTCTGTCAATGGTGACAGTATCATATACAGTGACAGTAGACATGTCAGAAATTGTTGGCAGGTCCTTCAGTCCGGACCAGATATCCAAACTTGGTCCTGTCTGCCCTACATCACTGTCAGCGGGTTGCTTAGGATACCTACGTTGTTTCCTGGCTGCCCCAGTAGCGGGAAAAAATGAAGAAGGAGCTGTTGACGTGTCACGTTGCGCTTCAGCTGACAGTGTTTTCACAAGCAGGTCTTTGCACCTCTGCAGGCTTGTGTTGGCCAGAAAGAGAGAAACCACATAGGCTTTAAACCTAGGATCGAGCACGGTGGCCAAAATGTAGTGGTCTGATTTCAACAGATTGACCACCCATGAATCATGGCAAAGTGAATGAAGGGCTTCATCCACAAGTCCCACATGCCGAGCGGAATCGCTCCATCTTAGCTCCTCCTTCACTTTCTCCAGCTGCTTCTGCAAAAGCCTGATGAGGGGAATGACCTGACTCAAGCTGGCAGTGTCTGAACTGACTTCACATGTGGCAAGTTCGAAGGGCCGGAGAACCTTGCACAACACAGATATCATTCTCCACTGTGCTTGAGTCAGGTGCATACCCCCTCCTTTGCCTATGTCATAGGTGGATGTATAGGCTTGAATGGCCTTTTGCTGCTCCATCATCCTCTGAAGTATATAGAGGGTTGAGTTCCACTGCATCACAACCTCTTGCTTCAGGTGATGGCGGGGCAGGTTCAAGAGTGTTTGCTGGGAATCCAGGCTTCGGCACGCAGTCGCTGAATGGCGAAAGTGGCCAGAAATTTTTTGGGCATCCCATAGCATCTCCTGCACGCTCCTGTCATTTTTCAGAAAATTCTGCACCACCAAATTTATTGTGTGAGTAAAACATGGGACATGCTGGAATTTGCCCAAATGTAATGCCCGCACAATATTGGTGGTGTTGTCATTTGTCACAAATACCCAGGAGAGTCTAAGTGGGGTAAGCAATTGGGCGATGATTTCCCTCCGTTTCTGTAAGAGGTTGTCGGCGGTCTGCACAGCGTAACCGGTGATACACAGCATAATCTGCCTTGGAACAAGCTGGTATTTCTGAGATGCTGCTACTGGTGACGCTGCTGTTGTTGCTGCGTAAGGCGATACATCTACCCAGTGGGCTGTCACAGTCATATAGTCCTTAGTCTGCCCTGTTCCACTTGTCCACATGTCTATGGTTAAGTGGACATTGGGTACAACCACATTTTTTAGGACACTGAGGACACTTTTTCTTATGTCTCTGTACATTCTCAGTATCGCCTGCCCAGTGAAGTGGAATCTAGATGGGATTTGGTAACGGGGACACACTACCTCCATCAATTGTCTAAATCCCACTGCACCAATGGCGTATACTGGATGCACGTCTAACACCAACATAGCTGTCAAGGCCTCAGTTATCCACTTTGCTTCAGGATGACTGCTGTTGTACTTCATCATCCTCACTAAGAACTGTTGGAGGGTCAATTGCTTAGTAAAAGAAGTAGTAGTGTTCCTACTTCCTCTCTGGGATGATGAACGACTCCCAGCAGCAACAGCTGCAGCTGCAGAAGTTGGCGTAGCAATGCTGGATCCTCCCGAGGAATCCCGGATAGGAGAGTCAGTCATGCCAGTGACTTAGTCTGCAGGACTACTTCCTATCCTGACTGAGGAGGAAATTGATGAGGAGGGAGTTGACAGTGTGGTTTGCAGGGTTTGCAGTTGGATACAACAGGAAAAAGGGATTTAGGTGTCCCTGGACTGGTTACGGTCTTAGCCACAGTTTCTGAACTTGACAGTAACTTTTTATGAATGCGCTGCAAGTGACGTATAAGGGAGGATGTTCCTAGGTGGTTAACATCCCTACCCCTACTTATTCCACCTTTACATATGGCACATATGGCAAGACAGTTGTTGTCCAAATTTGGATAGAAATATTGCCAGACCAAAGAGGTGGAATGTTTGGTCTTCTGCCTAGGCATGACCGTGATGGGCTTTTTCATCCCACGGACAACAACTGTCTCCTCTGGTGGCTGATTTAAATAAACCACCTCACCATCAGAACCCTACTGATCAACTTCCTCCTCAGAGCCAGTTACACCAATATCCTCATCCTGTTGTACTTCAACAGTGACATCTTCAATTTGAATATCAGCAAGTGGACTGTGGATGCTTCCAGCACTTGCAGCGGGCATGCAAATGGTGGAATGAGCCACCTCTTCCCATCCAGTGTTGGGAAGGGCAGGCATCGCAACCGTTGCCACACTTGAACTCTCCATGGGGATTTGTGATATTTTCTTAGAATTAGAAAGCACAGTTCTTTGCTTTGCTTTTGTCAGCTTAACTAATTTGAGTTTTGTAGCGGGAGGAAGGCTTTCATTGTCATGTGAAGCTGAACCACTAGTCATGAACATAGGGGAGGACCCTAGCTGTTCCTTGCCACTCAGTGTCTTAAATGGCATATTGGCAAGTTTACATTTTTCCTCAGATGATTTAAATTTATTTTTTAAGGTCATTTTCCTGAACTTTGCCATTTGGGATTTTATATGTCCTCTACTATGACATTGGGCCGATCAACGTTGATGGCATTTCATCTTCAATGTCATGACTAGTGGCAGCAGCTTCAGCACTAGGAGGAAGTGGTTCTTGATCTTTCCCTATTTTATTTTAATCGGACAAATTTTTGACCTCCATTTATGTGATATTGATGCACGTGTGGCTAAGGAGAACACAAACACAGAAAAAGATTTTTTTATTTTTTTTCCGGCACTGTGGGGGTTACACCACCCTTCAACAGACGAGCCAGCTGGCCCTTGACTTATGACACAGGCGCACGCTTGGCGCTGCTACTTTGTTGATGCACGTGCGGCTAATGCGCACACAAGTCACAAACACAGAAAAAATATATAAATATTTTTTGGAGCACTTTGGGGTTACACCACCCTTCAACAGATGAGCCAGCCGGCCCTTGACTTATGACACAGGCGCACGTGCGGCTACAGTGCACACAAACAGAAAAAAAAGGATTGTTTTTTTTCCTTGGGGAAGCTCCCCTGATGGACAGAGCACCCCCTGGACAACACTACAGCACCCCTTTAGGACTACAGCCTTTATGGAACAATGAACAACACAGCCCAGTCAGCCCCTATGGACTTTTGAGTGGACACAGCCCCTATGGACAACAGCAGCACAACTCCCACCCTCCCTCTTCACTGTCCACAGCCGGAGTGAAAAATGGCGCCGTCGCGGGGACCTTTTATAGAATCCAAAACCCACGAGATCCGACAGTGGGATGATGATGTTTTGCCTCGATTTCAGGTCCGAGTCAGGTGGGAAAATCAGAGCCTGACTCGGTTCCCAGCTCGGATCGGGGGGGTTCGGATTTCAGAAATCTGAACCCGCTCATCCCTAATTCCAATATGGTTAATCAGTTTTAGACTACTATTTCATATGGTCTATAATTATATAGCCCTATTAGCGCTGTTCAACCATTTTTGTATAGTGCAATTCCAGTTAGGGGCCTATTCAAGTATTCTGATGATTAAGTATCCAACTCGCAGCGGGGGATCGATTACACAGGAGCTATTCATCATTACTTTGGTGCAGGGACAGCTGCTCCGAAAAGCAGCTGTCCGCTCGGTTAGTATCGCAGCTACAGATGTAGCTGCATTACTTACCTCCTCCCTGTCGTCCCAGCTACGCATGCATGACCTGAGGTCCCATATGTGCACAACCACTGGGGAGTCCGTGAGAAGGCGGCGGAGGGATCCGCTCGGATCCCTCTTTGCATCCCCGGTACTCCTTCCCATAGGAAGGAGCGGGACTACAAGAGCCAGCACTGTCTGAAGATGGCGCTTGTTCTCGAAAGCAAACTCCAAAAACTGAAAGTTTTCAGAGTTTGCTGAATATCAGATGATCCTATCGGACCCCTGATAATGAATGGCTCAGTAACTAAAACATGCGGAAACTAGTGTTTTCGCATGGCTACCGGGCCATTTATCGTTTGATGAATAGGCCCCTACATGAATAAGGACAATCAGTCAAGCATACAGGAATGGAATCATCTCTGATCTGCACAACTGTTACCCTAAAAGCTCCAAAAACCAGTATGATGAAAAAAGTTAATAATATGAAAACCAAATGTTTGCCTCCCTACAGCTAATAAGAACATGTTTGCTAAACAATTTAACAGAAAAAGGTACGGTAATTATAATATTATAGACATGGTAGTCCAAATTTCTCCAAATTTTATATTAGATCATACATGCCGACTTTCTGGTAGCACCTTCCGGGAGTTGGCTGCCAGGTCAGTCCAGCAGGGAGGGTGCGGGCGGCTGTAATGGGCGGAGCAGGGGTGTGTCCGCGTGTTTGCATCATTGCGGCCCCGCTTTATAATGCCGGCATTACAAAGCAGAGGGCGGGGTTACGATGACGCGATTTATCGCGAATCGCGTCATCGTCACCCGAACCGTCCACTTTTACATGCGGTGGCAGGGGGTCGCGGGGGGTGGCGGATGATGCGGGAGACTTGCCTCCTCTTGTGGGGTGTTGGGAGCGGCACCCGATTTTTGGAGGCTCCCGACAGTCCCGGGAGAGTAGGCAAGTATGTACTAGATACCTATAACTCTACTACAACACAGTATTGAGTTTTGTACTTTATGAATATTACATATGTAATACACACACAAAACTATAGCTATATAATACTCTGCAGTAATCTAAAATTATTCAAAAGTTTTTAGATGTTAGTGGAAGAATGGATCTTTACTGACACCCAGTGGTCAGAAGCTCCAACCTTTTTTAGGGGAGGTTTTTTAGACACTTTCAAATTTTAATTCAGTGTATGCGAAAAGTTAGAGATTACAGGTATATGCAGTATGGGGATATACTTATATATTTGCTCAGAACAGAGCCACATGGAAATGGTATTTCACTTAAGCAATACATTTTCACTATCAGAAATGTCCATATTATTCACCCCGTTCCAAGATCACATTGCTAGCCAGGCTTGATTCAATATCATTCATCATAGAGAAATAGCGACTAGAGGTGCCAAATGTTTACTAGATTAAATTAGGGGTGAGCGGGTTCGGATTTCTGAAATCCGAACCCCCCCGATCCGAGGCCGATCCGAGTCAGGCTCGACTTTTCCCGCCTGACTCGGATCTGAAATCGAGGCAAAACGTCATCATCCCACCTTCCGGATCTCGCGGGTTTTGGATCCTATATAAGGTACCCGCGTTGGCGCCATTTTCTCACTCGGCTGTGGACAATGAAGAGGGAGGGTGGGAGTTAGGGCTGGCTGGGCTGTGTAGTGTAGTGTAGTGCAGAGTAGTGTTGTGCTGTGCTGCTGTTGTCCATAGGGGCTGTGTCCACTACTTCAAAGTCCATAGGGGCTGGCTGTGTTGTGCTGTGCTGCTGTTGTCCATAGGGGCTGTGTCCACTACTTCAAAGTCCATAGGGGCTGGCTGGACTATGTTGTGCAGTCATTTGTCCATAGGGGCTGTGTCCACTCCAAAGTCCTGTGCAGTGTCCCAGTCCTAAAAGGGTGCTGTAGTGTTGTCCAGGGGGTGCTCTGTCCATCACGGGTGCTCCGCCCAAGTGCTAAAAAAAATATTTTTTTTCTGTGTTTGTGAATTGTGTGCGCAGTAGCCGCACGTGCATCAACAAAGTAGTGCCAAGCGTGCGCCTGTGTCATAAGTAAAGGGCCGGCTGGCTTGACCGTTAAAGGGTGCTGTAACCCCCAAAGTACACTCCCAACCAAATAAAAAAATATTTTCTGTTTGTGAATTGTGTGCGCAGTAGCCGCATGTGCATCAACAAAGTAGTGCCAAGCGTGCGCCTTTGTCATAAGTAAAGGGCCGGCTGGCTTGACCGTTAAAGGGTGCTGTAACCCCCAAAGTACACTCCAAACCAAATAAAAAAATATTTTCTGTGTTTGTGAATTGTGTGCGCAGTAGCCGCACGTGCATCAACAAAGTAGTGCCAAGCGTGCGGCTGTGTCATAAGTAAAGGGCCGGCTGGCTTGACCATTAAAGGGTGCTGTAACCCCCAAAGTACACTCCAACCAAAATAAAAAAATATTTTCTGTGTTTGTGAATTGTGTGCGCAGTAGCCGCACGTGCATCAACAAAGTAGTGGCAAGCGTGCGCCTGTGTCATAAGTAAAGGGCCGGCTGGCTTGACCGTTAAAGGGTGCTGTAACCCCCAAAGTACACTCCAAACCAAATAAAAAAATATTTTCTGTGTTTGTGAATTGTGTGCGCAGTAGCCGCACGTGCATCAACAAAGTAGTGCCAAGCGTGCGCCTGTGTCATAAGTAAAGGGCCGGCTGGCTTGACCGTTAAAGGGTGCTGTAACCCCAAAAGTACACTCCAGTCCAAACCAAAAAAAAAAATATTTTCTGTGTTTGTGAATTGTGTGCGCAGTAGCCACACGTGCATCAACAAAGGAGCAGCGCCAAGCGTGCGCCTGTGTCCCATAAGTAAAGAGCCGGCTGGCTCATTTCTTAAAGGGTGGTGTAACCCACAAAGTGCACTACTCTCCAGCAAAAATAAAAAAATATTTTCTGTGTTTGTGTGCGCCTTAGCCGCACGTATATATATATATATATATATATATATATCAATATAACATAAATGGAGGACCAAACTTTCTCCGATAAAAATAAAATAGGGAAAGATCAAGAACCACTTCCTCCTAGTGCTGTTGCTGCTGCTGGGAGTTGTTCATCATCCCAGAGAGGAAGTAGGAACACCGCTACTTTTACTAAACAATTGACCCTCCAACAGTCCCTAGCGATGAGGATGAAGTACGACAGCAGTCATCCTGAAGCAAAATGTATAACTGAGGCCTTGACTGCTATGTTGGTGTTAGACGTGCGTCCGGTATCCGCCATTAGTGCAGTGGGATTTAGACAATTGATGGAGATAGTGTGTCCCCGGTTCCAAATCCCGTCTAGATTCCACCTGCATCCTCAAAGCAGCAGCGACAAGCGTGCGTCTGTCTGTTAAAGGGTGGTGTAACCCTCAAAGTGCGCTCCACAAACAATAAAAAAATTCTTATTTTTTTTTCTGTGTTTGTGAACTGTGTGGGCTGTAGCCGCACTTGCATCCTCAAAGCAGCAGCGACAAGCGTGCGTCTGTCTGTTAAAGGGTGGTGTAACCCTCAAAGTGCGCTCCACAAACAATAAAAATATTCTTCTTTTTTTTCTGTCTTTGTGAAATTTGTGGGCTGTAGCCGCACCTGCATCCTTAAAGCAGCAGCGACAATCGTGCGTCTGTCTGTTAAAGGGTGGTGTAACCCTCAAAGTGCGCTCCACAAACAATAAAAAAATTCTTCTTTTTTTTCTGTCTTTGTGAATTGTGTGGGCTGTAGCCGCACTTGCATCCTCAAAGCAGCAGCGACAAGCGTGCGTCTGTCTGTTAAAGGGTGGTGTAACCCTCAAAGTGCGCTCCACAAACAATAAAAATATTCTTCTTTTTTTTCTGTCTTTGTGAAATTTGTGGGCTGTACCTGCACTTGCATCCTTAAAGCAGCAGCGACAAGCGTGCGTCTGTCTGTTAAAGGATTACATCGGTGACAACATCCAAGTAGGCATGTCAGACAGTCCGTACCTGTACTGGCAGGAAAAAGAGGCAATTTGGAGGTCCCTGTACAAACTGGCTCTATTTTACCTGAGTTGCCCCCCCCTCCAGTGTGTACTCCGAAAGAGTGTTTAGTGCAGCCGGGAACCTTGTCAGCGAAAGGCGTAGGAGGTTGCTTCCACAAAATGTGGAGAAGATGATGTTCATAAAATGAATTATCAACTCTTCCAGGGAGACCAGCCTCCTTAACGTACAGAGGGACCTGTGGTTGTGGATTCCAGCGGGGACGAGTGAATACTCTGTGAGGATGAGGATGTACACAACACTGAAGAGGGTGAGGAATCGGTGGATGAGGAGGATGAGGACGACATCTTGCCTCCGTAGAGCCAGTTTGTGCAGGGACAGATTAATTGCCAGCTTGTTTTGTGGGGGCCCAAACGAACCAATCATTTCAGCCACAGTCGTGTGGCAGACCCTGGCGCTGAAATGTTTGGTTTGTTAAAGTGTGCATGTCCTGTTTATACAACATAAGGGTGGGTCGGAGGGCCCAAGGACAATTCCATCTTGCACCTCTTTTTTTTTTTCTTTGAATTAAGAACTGTTTGGGGCCTAGTTTTTCAAACTGCCCTCCTGTCTGCCACTGCAGTGTCACTCCTAGATGGACCATGAGTTTGTGCCGCCCACTCGTATCTCTTAGCATAGTCATCCAGCTACCTCGGTGCAACCTTTTGGATATAAAAACACTCTTGTGAGGTGTTCAGAATAGACTGGAAATGAGTGGAAATTAAGGTTATTGAGGTTAATAATAGCATAGGAGCAGAAAAACACACAAATTCTGTGATTTTAGCTGTTTTTATGCTTTTTTTAAAAAAAAAAATACAGATCCAAAACACAAAACCCAGAACCCAAAACACGGAAGGGTGGTTTTGGCAAAACCAATCCAGATCAAAAACACGAAGAAAGATCCAGATCCAAAACCAAAACACAAAACACGAAAAGTGGCCGGTGCACACCCCTAGATTAAATGCAGCCAAAGCATGTAGATTAGGCACTTGGGGGTCTATGCACTAAGGGCCTGATTCAGAGCCAGACGCAATTAGCGCTCGCTCGTCCAGAAAATAGGGGTGGCTATTCAAATCAACCGTTCGCTCTTTGCGGTCTGTTCACGCCTCTAGGTCTGAACAAGCGAACAAAACTTGCAGTCGTTTTTATAAAAAATACGCCCCCTGGCCGCTCGCATCCTACGTCATGTCCGCTATTTATTAGATTAATCGAGTACATCGACCAGGGTATGAACTGCTCGCTATTCTTGGGGTTGGTTTTTGCTACCACAATTTTGCGAGCAGTTCTGGCTATAAAATA
Source organism: Taudactylus pleione (assembly GCA_031769625.1). Lineage (NCBI taxonomy): Eukaryota > Metazoa > Chordata > Amphibia > Anura > Myobatrachidae > Taudactylus > Taudactylus pleione. The sequence goes on along the minus strand of JAUIMM010000647.1, from coordinate 437,646 downwards.
ACCCAGTGACGTGGTCAATGACGCTGCTGTATTAATTATGCACACCCATAAAACGCCCGTTTTGACCTTTAAGCATGCCTGCGTTCGGATCTCCACTCCCCGTTTTCAAGCACCTTCCCCCGTTACCACCCACATACGCCTACTCCTGTCACTCAAAATAGCAGGCATTCACTGTTTAGCGAACAAACGAATTTCGGCCGCACTGACTGGTTCGCGCATGCGTATAACGATCCGTACGCATGCGCAGTTGGGCAAACATCGCTAGGAGCGAACGAGCGGCCGCTTACGAGCGGCTCTGAATCAGGCCCTAAGCCTTGGAGAGAGATAACATGGAGAAGATAAGTCCCAGCCAATCAGCTCCTAACTGTCACTTAACAGGCTGTGTTTAAAAAATAATACTTAGGAGCTGATTGGCTGGGACTTATCTTTTTCCATTTTATCTGTCTCTAAAGCCGCGTATCCACTACAGGTCGAGTCTCCCATATCCAATATGCTTGGGACCAGGGGTATTTTGGATAACGGAATATTCTGTATTTTGGAATATTTGCATACCATAATGAAATATCTTGTGAATGGGACCCCAATATACACACAGAACGCATTTATGTGTTATATACACCTTATACACACAGCCTGCAGGTAATTTGTAACAATATTTTCAATAATTTTGTGGCTCAAGCAAAGTTTGTGTACTGAAATGAAATTAATTTGTTTCATATACACCTTCTACACACAGCCTGAAGGTAATTTTATACAATATTTTTAATAATTTGTGCCTTAGACAAAAGTTTGTGTACATTGAACCATCAACAATCAAAGGTTTCATTATCAGTCATGCCAGAATGATTCCGTTTTTCAGAATATTCCATATTTCAGAATATTTGGATATGGGAGACTCAACCTGTAGTAGACATGAAAACGACAGCACGATTACGACATTGTAATCGTGCTCTCGTTTCCATGTCTAGTGATGTGACTGAATGTTCAGTCGTTCAGTCTAGGCACATCCATCATCCCCGTACATGCTGAACCTGACGGGATCGTCAAGTTGACCAGCATGTACGGGCGATGATAGATGTCAAAAACGACCAGCGGGCACGTCGTTGTCGTGTAATCACTTGGTAAAATCGCTAAGTGGATACCTCCCTTAAGGCTTAGTGAATAAACCCCTCGATACTAGTCTATCAATTTGCCAAATGTAGATGGATTTTCCTATGAGTACAACATATGTTGTTGCCCTATTTAATTATAATAATAATTGTAATTCTCCCTTTGCAAAATAATAAATACATTGTGCCCATGTGATTGGTTTAAAATGAAATGTGACTTTAAAAAATAAACACAAAACAAAATGATGGGGCCTGATTCTGAGTCACATGCAAAAGCATTTATTGGCTGTGAGTTTATGCAAAGGCCCTACAAACTCCTCCCCTTGTGTGCATCCATGCAGCTGAATGTGCAAGGACTGAGACGCTCACTTTTAGCACCTGTGCACGCTGTAATACCAATTGGCGCCTCCTTATATGTCACCATCCATTGCACAATGGAAACTTGCACTAGCCCTATGGCATTGACACGCTCATAATACACCTACTGAACAGACCATTTTTGCATGAACTAGTAGCCATCACTTTTCCTCCACCTTTCTGATTCCGTCTGAAATGATCACAACAGCACCTTTGTGCATACACTCTGCATAACACATGCACCGTGTGGGTTTTCAGAAATGTTTGCGCATGTCCAGTTGCAAATAATCGCTCAACTACATAAACATCAGCAAATAGTATGTGACTCAGAATCAGCCCCATTGTCCCACAATTAAAATAAAAATGGTAACCCCATATTTAATACTTACCTAAAATCTTCATTACGTCTTTTTCCGCCCTTATCCAATTGTAATATCAAAATCCTAGAAGAGATTAAAAATAACAGACACATAATGAATTTGGCTGCTGCTCAGGATTGTAAATAAAACAATCCAGATCCTTCACTGCAGCTTAACTCAGCCTGCCACGGGACCACCAAGGAGCTGCTAAGCAAAGACAGTGATTTTCTGAAGTCACTGTGAATGCTGTCATTGCTTAGGAGCCTCGGCTGACCTTGCTCGTGAGCCGTTTGGTGGTGTTCCAGATGGATAATCAGTGTCTTCTTATCTCTGTGTGTATGCTGCAGTTAGTTACAGCCTCTGCTGCTGTTGCTGCTGGTTTGAGCTGTGACTGAGGGTAAGACTTTTTAATTAGTAATCTTACAATATATATGTAAAATAGAACATTGAGGTAATAACTCCTATAATAAGATGGTTGTTTTTAGTGATAGTTTTGGCTCATTTTTCTTTGTGTTACCATAGTAATCTGATGTTATATATGTTATCTGATGTTATACTAGGCAATTACAGATTTAATTAATACATTTTTATCTGATACAGGAAATCAGTATATTGACTGTGAGGATATATTAACAAAATCTGGCAGCCCCAAAGGACAAGAAACCAAGTTAAAGGAGGAGCCGTTCTTTCCTACATACGTAAATCAGGAGCCTATCTATGAAACTATTGACTTACCCAATGACGGTAAACATGAAATCAGAATTTTCTCTGTGGAAAACACAAGCTTATATGAAAGTCTTGAAGAAGCAACGAAAAGCAGAGACATATATGAAGTCCTTCAATAAACAGATCTCCCCATCATTTTAGCAGAGTACCAGTGCAAATCTGTAAGAATTAATTTCAACAACTCAAATCAGCAAAGAACTTTCCAAAATAAGTCTGCACTAATCGTTTCCTTTGACGTATTATGGGCCTGACTCCGAGTTAGACGCAATTGGTGTATTTTGCTGCAATCATGTCAGTGACTTTATGCTGATATCATTATAAGCCCTTCCCTGATGCACCTCTGTGCGTCTGAATGTGCAAAGGCTGGTACGCCCACTTTGTGTATCTTCACACTCAACAATCTCGCTTGGTGCAATTTTGGAAGCAACCATTCGATGCACCATTGATACTTGCATACAGTACTAGCTTCTGCTGCCGGCTACTAGCGATAGAGAGGAGGGGGCCTGGAAAGAGACTGTACACGGGCCCCCTCCTCAGTTAATACGACCCTGCCTCCAATGTAAGCGATTAAGCATCTGTGTATGCAACCTCTCCTGCGACATGCCCATAAGACGCAGGGCCGGCTCTAGGGGTTTAGACCTGAGCGGTTGAGTAGGGGCGCCACCCATAGAATCCCGATTTCAGTGGGACAGTACTGTCCCGCTGTTCCATGCGTGGGCCGAAGTGGCCCACGGGTGGTCAAATTGGGGGGTTGGGGACCCCCACCATCACAGCTGAGCGGCAGTGCCTGGACCCCGGAGTCTGAATGGAAGCTGCGAGCATACGCACGGAATCCATTCAGTGCCTTGAGAGGGCTAGGGGAAGCCCAGCTAGTGAGGCTCCCCCCAGCCTGACGTTATTTGGAGGCAAGCCATGCGGGCACGCCCCTCAGATAATGTCACGTAAGGAGGCATGGCCTATGTTATTTAGGCCATGCCCCAATTTCGGCCACAGAACCCGGCCGGCACAGGGTGCTATTAGCCCTGGAGCCAGCCCTGATAAGATGAACCATCTGTGTGCATCTGAATAGCCACCTCCCAGTGACCGCCTAGGAATGCCCAGCACATTTCCCATACATGTCTGATACTGTGTGTCAATCGGTCCTGTGACTCTGTATGGACACTGTGGGACGCACGCCCAGTGCGACTCTTTAGCTACTTACTGTCGATGCATTTGACGCTGAAAAACATTGGCTATGTGTGTGAATATTGTCCAGCTCAGAATCAGGCCCTTTGTGTATTAATATATATGCTTGGAATTGGTCATCCATATCTAGAGAAGCACTGGTTGCCTAAGCCAGATTTAAAGAGTAACTACAATAAATAAAAGGAAATGTATGTGCCTTAAGCTGGGTATACACCGAGACGATGTCATTATGATTTGGTCGATTTAGTCAAATAGTAACGACATATCGTGCATATCGTGCAGGGCGCCTGATTCAGAGGTGCACACAGATGCAGCCATGTCTTTTGTCGCGTTTGTTTCTTTATGCTAATGCTACAACTGATTCTGAGCCTGCTGAGATGCCCATTGGCAGTGGCACTATTCAGTCTCAGTGAGTCTTTAGGCGAATCATCACTGCAACTTCGGTCGCACCATCACTGCATCATCGGTCACACCATCACTGCACCATCAGTCACACCATCACTGCACCAACGGTGACACCATCACTGGACCATCGGTCGCACCATCACTGTACCATCAGTCACACCATCACTGCATCAACGGTGACACCATCACTGCACCATTGGTCGCACCATCACTGCACCATCGGTCGCACCATCACTGCACCAACGGTCGCAACATGGAAGTTTGCACCACCCCTATGGCAGGTGCAATTTCTCCATCTGAACATGATGTACAGTATGAGCGCTCCTACGGGATACATTTAGGAAGCCGGCGACCGCAATACCGACCGCCGGCTTCCCGAATCCTCTATCCCGCCTAGGGTTAAATGACAGGCGTCTAAAATCTAGACGTCTGTCATTTTCCTGACGCCGGGAGACAGGCGTCCGGCATCCCGATCGAAGGGATGCTGGGCGCCGCAAGCGGACAGCCCTGGGGGGGGAGGGTTTAGTTTAAGGCACCCGGGGGGACTTAGGGGTAGGCACCCACCGGGAGGGTTAGGCTAGGGGGAGGGAGGGTTAAGGTTAGGCACCCCCAGGGGGGACAGGGTTAGGCAACCCCCCCTGGGGGACTTAGGTTTAGGCAGCGGGGAAGGGGGTGTTAGGGTTTGGCACTTAGAGGGGGGAGGTTAGGGTTAGGCACTTGGGGGGAGGTTAGGGTTAGGCACCCCTAAAGAGGGTTAGGGGGGTTGGTTAGGTTAGTTTTTACTTACCTTAGGGACGATCAGGATTTCCAGCGCTGTCGGGCTTCCGCTGCTGGGCTCTGCTCTTTTGTCGGGCTGCCGCTGCCGGGAATCGAACTGCTGGCCATGCGGCAACCGGGATTTCATACCGAATGCACTCCTACATCTTTAGACACAGCCGCTGGCAGTGACATGTCCCTGACCTGTCCCCATTTTACAAATAAATGTTATGTAATGCTGTTTTTTTAATATTTATAGAACAATGTAAAATATCTTATTTAGAAAAACGTTTAACATTAATTGTTAATATACACATTTCTATCCATGTTAGCTGCAATATGCAGCATTTGTAATGTGGGAAAGTTTTGCACCCTGACGTCAGGGCTATTGTATGTGACTATTTATCCCATTATTCCTGCAGTAAATCTGTCAGGTGTCAGTCACATTAACTATCTATAGAAATTAGCGCTTCTTATTGTTATCAGCCCCCGAACAGTTTAAAAGTCTGCATCAATCAATATTTCATTGTAAACATGTGTGAACTTGGGGCCTGATTCAGACCCGCTCGCAAGCACATAGCGCTCGCAAGTGGGTTGATGGTGGGCCAGTGCGCACATGCATTGTGCGCACTGCACGTGCGCAAGCCCTGGAGCGAGCGCAAAAAGCACTCGCTCCGGCGCTCGCATCCAAAAGGAGTGGCTGTCGATGTTGATCGACAGCTCGCCCCATTTGGAAGGCAGGGAGGGGGGGTGGCTGGCCAAACGGAGGCGTTCCTGCAGGAACGCCTGCCGTTTGTGGGCGGCCCTACTGACATCACTCGTGATGTCAGTAGGTGGACTTCCTGCTCTATTAGAGCAGGAAGTCCAATGGGGCTTGCGGCCACGAGACCCTACTGCAAGGGTCTCGTCGCAAGCCTGATGGTCGCTATGGTCTTGACCATCGCGACCATCACCTGACCGCTCGCATAAGCTGTGGTCACCCACAGCTATGCGAGCAGCCAGGAGGCCGCAACTTAAAAAACAGGTGCCCACCCTGATTCAGAGCGAGCGGTCGCTTTTTGCGAGCAGCTCTGAATTAGGCCCTTGGTTCATAACCTCTGCCCCGCCCCACCCCAAACGATTAATTTGCCAAAACAATTTACAGCCATTTAAAGTCAACCACAACATCATTGCCAGCATATAATCTGATGTAATACACTTGATTTGTAACATTTACGGTGAATTGTCCAGTGAATGAACGGTTAAGGGAATTCTCATATTTAAAGGGATGGTGTTTGTAGAACATACAACATAAAAACTATTATGAGACATGTGCCATCATTATTACTATGTATACTTTTACATTCAATTTTTGGTTTAAAGATTGAAGGAATAGTTAGGATTTTACAACCAAAAATCAGGAGAGGTGTAATAATCACCAGTGAATGAACGCACAATGCCAGCAAATGAACAGATGAATCCAGTAAATTAATTATATTACTAACATGAATAACACATAGAGCCTGATTCAGTGATGTACGCTAACCCGATGGTCAGCGTACATCTCCGATGGTGGGAATGAGCAGCCCTTACGGGAGTGACGGGGCCAGGTAGTGCGTCAGTGGATACAGATATCCTGGCCTCACATGTTGCCAGGAACCGGCCAGGCTGAGTAAGTCTCGGCTCGCGCAGCCTGGCCAAAGGATCAGCCAATAATCTATCTTGCTATGGTGATCTGAGGCTTTGTCTACATACAGATGCTGCACAAGGATCGCAATAGCAATCCAGGAGGTATCTATTTCCTATAGACACCTCCTGCTAAACACCTCCTGCTGCATTTACAGTTTGTTGGATAGTATTGCCCAGCCACTTCCTTGCAGCTGTGCAATACCGTTCATCTCTGAATTAGGCCCATAGTCAACAGATCTAAACTAAGTTTGTGTGCATTTATATGTAAGATTACTGTATTAAACCTGAAATGTTCATTTACTGGCTGATTCACCCTAACCACTGCTGAGTTTGTTTTTTTAAAAATACCCCAAAAACGTACTATCCCCACATACTTTGCTTATGGTTTATTTGGGATACATTCTGAATTTCTCACTATTCCTCAAAATTAGCACGACCTCCGTCTGACACCAATTAAATTGGGTTAAATGCTTTAACATCAGCAATGCAGAAAACTACAATTACCGCTGCTGATTGACTTGGCCCTGGACTGGATGGTTCCTTTAGTTCTTTTAAAAGGTATCTTCACAGTTGTTAACTTTCTAAAATGAACTAAGTTTATAAAAGATACATTTGATGAATACTAACCAGCTACCGCCCCATGAGCCGAGGTAGGCGAATCTGGTTCTTTTCAACATAAATAACCAGTTCAAATGTTGCATTACTATACAGCACAGTAAAGCTGCACACACATGTAAAGATTATCTGTCCAACCAGCCAATTAGTTGATTGGTTGGAATGAAAATCTGGTATGGTATGAAAGTAAATGACAATCAGCAATTTGCTCCCAAACGCCAGAAAATAGACAAAACCTGTTTGAACAAATTGTTTACAACAAAAAATTTAACAATCTTGTCTGACCGACCATTTTCATCTGTTTTCTGGCATTCAGGAGCAAATTGCAGATCAGTTACTCCCATACGTTACCAGATTTTCAATCCAAACAATCAACTAGTTGGCTGGTTGGACAGATAATCTTTAGATGTGTGGCCAGCTTAACGCAACAAAAACACTGGTGTAATACTTAAATGATGCAACCAAAACAAATATATTGTATTTATTATGCTACAAATAACATGAAGCACAATAGTGAACATCTAGTATATCCTTAGCTGTATTGCCGTACATCATATTGTGTAACATTTGACTATGTATAATGTTGAATGTATAGTAACTTTGTTAATTAATCTTTAATTCGAATGTCCAGAAAGTAGTGTTCTGTGTTGTAGGAAGGTAGCATTTGAGGAGAGGCAGATAGATTTATGCATACTCAATTCTGATTCCCAAACTTGACCAGAATGATAGATAATGGTTAGTTGTACATGCCAAGAATGCCTTCCACGAGTTATGAAAATCATGTCATATTAAAACTTAGACCTTTTTAAACCTTTTGTTGCTGGTTTCTGGGGACTGAGACACCTCTCTAACTTCAGTGATAGGTTGCTCATCCCCCACCTCTAGAATCTTGAATCTCTGCAAAAAAAAAAATATATATATATATATATATATATATATATATATATATAATTTGGGTCAAATAATATATGAAGGCAAAACTATGTTTGGTTTTTGATCATAGACAATTATCTGAGAAAATTATTAAAGGAACTCTCATGTTTGTATTATATACGGGTAGAAAAATAAAGCCATTTTAAGAATCCAGGCATTAAAACTATAGATCATTTCGAAAGGCAGACATGACTAACGTGCACTCACACTGAACTGACCAGTGAATACAAGAGAAAGTGGGACACTGAGGGGTATGGAGCTGCAAAAAATGCCATGCATGTACGCAAAGTTTATCATATCTGAGGTTTTCAATTTGATATTGTTGTGTGATCATCTCTTCCCAGTGACTTCCTGTTAATAGAAATCACACATCATATGTGTGTTAATTTCCATTTTTATATCCTTATTAATTTAGATAATTTTGTACAATTTATATTCTTTGCATGTCATATGTTTATCACTGATATTTGTGCTTAAGCATTGTGGATAAGTTTTATATTAAATCATAAAATTTAAGAAAGTTCTGAGTCTGTGTTCTTATACTATCACAAGTCAAAACAGCTAACATTTTAAAGCAGGTATTGTTAATACAAAAAAATATATTCAAATCAGACACTTATGCGGCCCATACATGGTGCAATTTTTAGCACGATATGGCCGATTTAGATCAATCGTATTGACCAATCGTGCACATCGTGATCGGTATTTGTATGATTACGATGATGATGCACGTCCCCGTTGTCGTAATTCTGCATTGTAGATCTTATGGAAAAGCAGTAAGATTTCGACCTATCGTGTACGATGTAATACACGTCGTATGCTGTTTTGCTGGCGTAAGATCCGATATGCGATGTACGAGGTCTTGCAAAATCCCTGTCCACTCCACTCCTAAATTTTGGGATTGACGGCACAACGGAGAAGAGCCAGCATCGCGTCGATCTTGTGTGGTGAGCCGATCAATCGGATACGACGCATTGGTATCATATGCACGTATGTACAATCGTGTATAACATTTGACAAATCGTATAGAGAATTTCAAGGGAAGAAACTCAAGGGAAATCGTACAAGACATCTGAATGTTAGGAAGTTGCACCGTGTATGGCCGGCTTAACAGTTCACACTATGATGTTAAGGTCAATACAATGTTAAGTGCTGATAATTTTAAGCTTATGAAGCCCCCAGAGGGTAGTTGACCCCTCTGCAATAATATTTATTGAAAAACAAGAATCAAAATATGTCATTTGTAAAAAAAAGTGTTATAATCACATCCAAAGAGTGTTTCATTAAAAGAACAAATATTTATATATAAACCCCAAATATACATATAACATTTACTATACTGTAAATACACCTAAAAAGAAAGAAGGCTCAATTAGAGACTAATATATACAAATTGACATAAGAGGGCACATGTACTAAGCCTTGCAGTGAGAGATAAAGTGGAGAGAGATAAAGTACTAACCAATCAGCTCCTGTCAGTTTACAGGCTGTTCTTGAAAAATTACAGTTAGGATGATTGGTTTTTACTTTATCTCTCTCCACTTTATTACTCTCCAAGGCTAAGTACATCTCCCCTAAGATCATTCATTTTTCTAGTACTGATTCAGGAGACAAGTGCAGACACCTGCAAGAACATATACTGATGTAATTCCTGTGATGTGATAGATTACAAAAAAAGGTATTCGGTATGATTTACCGCCAGCCGCAGCCCGACAGAGGAGGAAATCCCGATTGTCCTAAAGGTAAGTATAAACTAACCTAATTCTACCGTAACCCTCCTTTAGGGTGCCTAACCCTAACCTCCTGCCCTGTGCCTAACCCTAATCCCCCCTCTAAGTGCCTAAACCTAACCCCCCCTTCCCCACCGCCTAAACCTAAGTCCCCCGGGGGGGGCAGGTGCCTACCCCTAACCCCCCTTCCCCTAGCCTGACCCTAAGCTCCCGGGGAGAGTGCCTAACTCTAAGTCCCCCCCCAGGAGCCCTAAACCTAACCCTCCCACCCCCACAGCTGTCTGTGCCCGGCATCCCTTTGATCGGGGTTCCCGGGTCCCGGTCTCCCAGCGTCGGTAAAATGAGAGGCGTCTAGATTTAGACATCTGTCATTTAACCCTCGCCGGGATTTAGCAGTCGGGAAGCCTGCGGTCGGCATTGCGTCTGCCGGCTTCCTGAACTTATACTCAGGTTATTTAAGATATTGTCCTTTTCTGGGCCTTTAACCAGCAGCAACAGCTATGGAAGAGCTCACCTTACCCACTCACCCACACAAGCCAGTCATAGCAGCTGTTACACATGCTGTGTAGTCATGTTAAGCATGCGTCTTTACACCAAGTACAATACAATGTCAATGCAGCTAGGTGACACAACATGGAGATGAAGGGATGAAAAGAGTGCAGAACAATACATAAAGTTGAACAGAGTACTTTAAGAGTATTGAACCTGAAATAATATCTCTTAACGAAAAACTGCCTGTGCATCTTTAGACCAGGCGTCTTTACACCATGTACCAACAGTATGCAGTATGGATGGCCTGTAATGAGTACAATACAATGTCGATAGCGGTAAAATGCAGCTGAGTGGTATAACATAGAAATGAAAGGTGGGGGCAAGTTTGGATCAGTGTATTAAGTTCGGCAGAGTACCTTAATAATATTGAACTTGCATGCCTCTGTCTTTATGAAATGCTGCACGTGGGTCTTCACACCAATGCAAATATGTATTCTTATTAGGGATGTGCAGGCTCGGATAGGTTCGAGTTTGCACGTGGAGTTCGGATTTTTCCCTCCAAAAAAACGGAACTCAGAACGAGGCAAAACGTCATCTTACATGGACGAACATCATCATTCCTGGACAAAAGACCAGGAATGATGATGTTCGTCCATGTAAGATGACGTTTTGCCTCGTTCTGAGTTCCGTTTTTTTGGAGGGAAAAATCCGAACTCCACGTGCAAACTCGAACCTATCCGAGCCTGCACATCCCTAATTCTTATAAATCACAGGACTTAAACACCAAGTAACTTAGGCCCTCATTCAGAGCCGTACGCTCTGAGCAGAGCGCACGCTCTGAATGAGGGCCGCCCTCCATGAAAATGGAGCGTCCTCCTGGGCGCTCGTATAGCTGTGGGTCACCACCCACAGGCTATACGAGCATGCAGTTTGATGGCCGCGATGGTCTTGACCATCGTGACCATCGAAACTGCGAGCCGGAGCCTGCGGTTGAGGTTTTCAACTGCAAGCTCCGGAGTGATTTTGGCTCTATCTACTAGTGATGTCAGTGGGCAGGCTTCTGACGGAGGCGTCGCCGTGGGAATGCCCCGTCAGGGAGGCACACCCCCGGCACGCCTACCAAAGGGGGCGTGCTGTCAATCAACATCGACAGCACGCCCCCTTTGATCAGACACAACGAGCGAAGGACTTTCCTTCGCGTCTGGTGCATGCGCACGACGGAGCTCCCTCCGTCGTACGCATGCTCAGTGCACACCATCAACCCACTTGCGAGCGGACAGCTGCTTGCGAGTGGGTCTGAATCAGGCCCTTAATCCTTTATTACACAGTCAACTGCAGCTCTGGATTCATTACAAAACGTAGTTCAGTATTACTGTATAGTTTAACGAATGACAGGTTCCGTCAGCCAATCACCAGACGGCACTACAGAAGCTTTGTTGGCTATTTGACACATATGCACAGTACAGTTTAGGAAAAGCGACATCTGGTGGACAGAAAGTTGTATTACACTCCATGGCTTTACCAGCACCTCAGTACGTTACTGCAGCAAGATGCGACTTAGAACACCAAGCAGTGGCACGGCAGAGCGCGAATAGCATGGTGCACTACATGGTGTATGGAACAAAGACACATATGTATATACTGTAGACAAACTGGCATCACCTTTCCCTGATATATGAAAACTAATATATCTCAGACACCACTATTGTTATGACCATCATAAACCTCCCTGCTCTCCTCTCCTTACATATACCTGTGATCACTACTAAAAGTAGGAATTTTGAAGTGGGGGTATGTAAATTTGAACAAAAAGACTGTGGATTGGGGGCCACCTCAGACCTCCAGTAGCTTTTGGATATATGAGAATAATATATAGATTACAGGTCAGTTACTTAAGAGTCTTATCTATAGTATATGTGGTATCTCTGCAACAGGCAACCTCTCCCCCTGGTCAGAGGGCGACTTCAGTCAGTATTTACTATTCACGTTGGAAATCACATGGTCCAGAAGATGCCTGTTTGCATAGAAATATAACCAATGGAATTATCACATAGCAGAAATCCAACCATATAATACATAGTAACAGAAGTTTTGGTGCAGGGCAATTTGAAGTTCTCTTCAGCCTCATCCCCCATTGTGTCTCTCTAAACCCCCAGTGTCTCTCCAGCTCTAGTCAGTCCCCTTCTCTCTCTCCAGTCCCCCAGTGTCTCTGCAGGCCCTAGTGTCTCTCCATCTTCCTTATGTTTCTCAGCAAAGCCCCCCAGTGTCTGTGCAACTCAAGCCACTCCTCTTCTGGCTCTCCAGCCCCCCAGTGTCTATCCAGCTCCAGCCAGAGGCCTTCTGGCTCTCCAGCCCCCCAGTTGCTTTCCAGCTGCAGTTCTTAGTGTCTTCCCAGCCCCCTAGTGCTTCTCCAGCTGCAGCCCTTAGTGTCTCTCCATATGCAGTCTTTAGTGTCTCTCCAGCAGCAGTCCTTAGTGTCTGTCCATTTGCAGCCCGTAGTGTCTCCCCAGGACCTATCCAGCTGTATCCCTTAGTGTCCAGATGCAGCCTCTAGTATCTTCCCAACCTCCAGTGCTTCTCCAGCTGCAACCCTTAGTGCCTCTAAATCTGCAGCCCTTAGTGTCTCACCAGCAGTGTCAGACTAGTATTTGTTTGTGAACCCGGTATCTGATATTCATCAGTGTTGGTGTCTGGAGGTATGTAATGAAAGCTGGCAGGACTAAGGAGACCTCCTTGCATCTCAGCAGAGAGATCCCGGATCGTACCCACTAGACCACCAGGGACGTCGGTGTTGAAGACAAGTTGTTATGTGCAATCAGAGGAGAGTGCAGCAGTATATTGACCAAGCTGATATTCGATTAATACTGTAGATATAAAATAAAACACTCTTCTTACTGTAACCGGAATGCTGGAGTGGTAGATCTTGGCAATCTATTCACCAGACTGAAACTGGGTTGTCGCTGTAGTCTAGGATCAAGGAGCACTCAGATGGTAGCAAGACCGGATGCAGACAAAACACCAGAATGGGTAGTATATGATGATACTAGTAACGGCATCAAATGGAGCAGGAACCAAGAACACTCACCATGTCATGAGAATGCTATACACAGGCGAGTTGTAGGTTCAGATAACTGGAACAGGTAGGTATTCTCTGTGCAACTAGTGGGATAGCTGCTTTAGGCATGGGCAGAACTGGATGCTGTCCGGACACTGGAATGGATAGTGGACGCTGATACCAGGAGCTGTATCAATGACCCAGGAATCAGGAACACTCACCATGCAATGAGAATGGTTTACACAAGCGAGTTGCAGGTTTGGATAGCTGGAACAGGTTGAGATTCTCTGTGCAGCCAGTGGAATAGCTGCCCCAGGTGTAGATCACTTGCAGGAATCCATACAGCAGAAGGAAGTAAAACTGTGCAAACTGGATACAAGTAAGCAACAGGAGCTCACTAAAGCTCACCCAGTAGTAACTGAGGATAGACATTGTACTGGCAATTAGGTAGAGTCAGCAGCTGGGATATATACCCCAGGGTTACCTGGGATAGGCTGAGCAGAGAGGTGGTACAGTGAGGCTCGGGCTATCACTTAATTGGCTACTTGCAGACAGGTGATCGGGACTTGTCACTGTAGTACTCTGTAGCAGGCTTAGTTCTTGCTTGAGACCTAGCAGGCTGAGAAACACTGAAGTCTATGAACCTGGGATGTGATAGAGAACGCTGGCAGAATCTGTAAGTGACCCGGCGGCAGGGGAAACAGACCCGGGTTGTGACAGTACCCCCTACTTGAGGAGTGGCCTCAGGACATCTCTTTGGCTTCCCAGGAAACTTGGCGTGAAAGCTAGAAACAAGACAAGGAGCATTAACATCTTCAGAACTCACCCAGGATCTCTCCTCAGGACCATAACCTTTCCAAAGGACCAGATATTGTAGTTTCCCATAATGTCATTGAGCATCGACAATGTTCTCAATCTCAAATTCAACCCCTCGCTGGTGTCACAGGCGAAGGATTTAGAGGCTGTGTTCCCGGGCTGGGTCTTGTATCTGTTTCGTTAGATCCGGATGCTCTCTGAAGGAGACTGGGTTTAATAAAGTTCCTATGCATGAAAAAGAGTACTTGACTAAATGGATAGTTAAGAGTTTGTAGAGAAAACGACTTTTACACCGGTTAGGACCAGTAGGTGACTGGACTCCAGATAATTAGAGGACAGCTGGTGCACCGGTTAGGACCAGGAGGTGACTGGACTCCTGATAATTGGAGGACGACTGGTTCACCAGTTAGAACTGGTAGGTGACTGGACTCCACATAATTGGAGGACAACTAGTTCACCAGTTAGGACTGGGAGGTGACTGGACTCCAGATAATTGGAGGATGGCTGGTTCACCCAGGGCCAGCTCCAGGGGTCTGAGCACCCTGTGCCGGCCGGGAACATAGCGCCCTGTAATCGCACATGAAATTTGGGGCGTGGCCTCATTTCCATAGGCCATGCCCCCTGCATGATGTTATTTGGAGGCGTACCTGCATGACATGCCTCTAAATAACATCAGGCTGGGGGTAAAGCCCAGCCCTCCATCACTGGCTGGGCTTCCCCCAGCCTTCTGCCATCAGTGAATGGATGCAGCGCGCATGGGCGCGGCATCCATTCACACTCTGGGGGTCGGCACCACCACACAACTGCGGTGGTGGGGGTCCCCAAGCTCCCGTTTTCACCACCCGTGGGCCACTTCGGCCCTCAGGTGGAACAGTGGGACAGTACTGTCCCGCTGAAAACAAGTTGTTGGGAAGGGGTGCGCCCTCTTTGGGTGGCACCCCTGTGTGACCGTACTGGTCGAACATCCCTAGAGCCGGCCCTGGGTTCACCGGTTAGGACTGGGAGGTGACTGGACCAGATAATTGGAGGACGGCTGGTTCACCGTTTAGGACCGGGAGGTGAAATACATGGTAACGTAGTATATACATATACTAGGGAGTGCAGTGAGGTGGCTCACTTAGACAAGCTAAAGGACTTGTTGCCCTGGCAATTTGCTGGTGGGACAGGCGGTCCCTTTATACTGGCTGCTGGATGCTGACTGGAAAGATTTAGAGGGGGAGCTGCTCCATTGGTGGAGACAACATCACATGTCCTGGACCAAGATGGCTGCACCCATCTACACTGGAAGTGCGACTGGAGAACTCGTGGATGCCAGCCCTGCTGAGGGAGATGGAGTGCAGGCACCGGCGGGGAGTGAAGAGGACAGCAGCCGCACAGGAGCAGGTGCAAGGATAGCAGCAGCAGCAGACTGCCGGGGAGTCAGAACACCACGGGACAGTGCCCGGACAGATAAGCAGTGAGGTCTGATTCTGAGGTCTCGGTGGTGGCTTGTGACAGCTGGGTCTTGACTGGAGGAGATTTTGGTGGAGAAGATCTACACCTGTTGAGAATAAGAGGTTTGAGGAGAGACAGATGAAAGGAATTGGGGATCTTGAGTGATGGAGGAAGCTGTAAACGGTATGTCACTGGATTAATTATCTTGATAATAGGGAATGGTCTGATGAAACGAGGAGTGAACTTTATAGATGGAACTCGAAGTCTGAGGTTACGTGTGTGTAGCCAGACACAATTGCCCACTTTAAGATATGGAATGGCCCTCCTCAATCTGTCCGCAAAGATCCTGTAACGAGCAAAGTGGCATGAACTTCCTTCCAGATGTTTGAAAAGTATTAAAGAGATGCTTTGGCCGCTGGTACATCAAATGTTGGAAGAGATTGAAACTCAGGGATATGAGGATGTTGCCCATAGACTGTTAGGAAGGGAGTAGTTGCAGATGAAGTGTGGTATAATTTGTTATGGGCGAATTCGGCCCATGGCAGGAAATCAATCCATCGTCCTGAGAGGAAGTAATATACATATGGAGGAAGGTCTCGAGATCTTGGTTGACCCTCTCAGTTTGTCGGGTGATATGCTGTGGAAAACTTTAACTGAATCTGTAAGGAAGAACAGAGAGCTCACCAGAAACGAGCAATGAACTGTGGCCCCCCTGTCCGATACTATTTCTTTGGGTAGACCATGGAGACTAAATATTTGGCAATGAAGAGCTGAGAGAGACGTGGAGCAGATGGTAATCCTGATAGAGGTATGAAGTGTGCCATCTTCGAAAACCTGTCGACTACAACCCATATGGTGATAAATCCCTGGAGACTGGTAGGTCAGTAATAAAATCCATGGATATATGGGTCTATGGTTGTAGTAGAATGGGCAGAGGCTGTAATGGTCCAACAGGCAGCTGGTGAGAAATCTTATGCTGGGAACACTGAGAGCATGAGGATACAAACTCTTGTACATCAGATCGCATAGAAGGCCACCAATGGGATCTTTTGATAAGGTCCAGAGTCTTTTTGATGCCAGTATGGCCAGAGAACTTGGAGGCATGAGCCCATAACATTCGTTGCTTGCGAAGTTTAGAGGAGACAAATGTTTTCCTAGGGGAGGTGTAAACATATCAGTTGCAGCAAACACAGTATGGTTTAACATCGGATATAGTTCTGGAACTTCAGATTCATCCTCAAGGTTCATGGACTCAGAGTCAGTTGCGAGAGCCAGGACGGAAAGAATTTTAAAATTGAATTGGTAGAAGAACAACGCCCACCGGGCTTGTCTGGGTGTGTGGCATTGGGCAGCCTTTAGGAACAGAAGAATCTTGTGGTCGATGAATGCCGATATTGGGAAACGGGCACCTTCCAGCAGGTAACGCCATTCTTCAAAAGCTAGTTTGATGGCTAAAAGTTCTTTCTTGCCAATGGGGTAGATTTTTTCGGGCAAGCAAGAATTTTTTGGAGAAAAATCCACATGGGTGTAGTTTTTCTTCAGATATTTGTGATAACACTGCCCCTACTCCTTCAGAGTATGTGTCCACCTCAAGGATGAAAGGTTGAGTGATGTCAGGTTGGAAGAGTACCAGAGTAGAAATGAATGACTGCTTTAATAACTGAAGGGCCGACTTTGCTTCTGGAGACCATTGCATTAGGTTGGCACCCTTACGGGTTAATGCAGAGATAGGAGCTGCCAAGGTAGAAAATCCTTTCATGAATTTCCTGTAGTAGTTGGTAAAACCCAGGAATCTTTGGATGGCTTTTAAGGAATTGGGTTAAGCCCAGGAAAGTACTGCTTGAACCTTTTCAGGGTCCATCTTGAGGCCAGTACCTGAAATGATGTACCCTAGAAAAGGAATATCCGGTACTTCAAACACACATTTCTTAATTTTACAATAAAGCTGGTTAGAACTAAGTATTCAGAGGACTTTTCTCACTTGGTCATGATGAGTAACAAGATCACTGGAAAATATAAGGATATCATCCACTAGTACAGACGGTCATGACTTGTATAGGAGGTCACGAAAAATTTTGTTTACAAACTGTTGAAATACTGCTGGGGCATTGCTCAGACCAAAGGGTATGATGAGGTATTCATAATGCCCATCTCTAGTGTTGAATGCCATTTTCCATTCATCACCCAAGCGAATACGGAGTAAATTGTTTGCAAACCTTAGATCCAATTTCGCGAAGACCGTAGACCCTTTCACCTTATCAAAGAGCTCTGTGAACAGTGGTAATGGGTAGTGATGCTTGATGGTGATTTCATTGAGTCCACTAAAATCAATACAGGGGTGAAGTCCGCCATCTTTTTTCTTAACGAAGAAGAACCCTGTTCTGGCAGGAGAAGATGATGGTCGAATG
Organism: Taudactylus pleione; assembly: GCA_031769625.1. Classification (NCBI taxonomy): domain Eukaryota; kingdom Metazoa; phylum Chordata; class Amphibia; order Anura; family Myobatrachidae; genus Taudactylus; species Taudactylus pleione. The sequence goes on along the minus strand of JAUIMM010000647.1, from coordinate 419,598 downwards.
AAACCTTTCGCAAGATTCTATGGAATATACTCAGTCATTGATTTTGTCTCTGGCATGGATAATGGATAAGTCCGACCATGGGGAGGCATTTTTCCAGGTAGTAACTCTATTGGACAATCCCACTCCCTGTGGGGAGGCAAAATGTCAGCCCCCTGTTTGCTGAAAATGTCCAGATAAGAATGATATGGGGACGGTAGTTTCTCTGCCAGAACAGTATCAGAGACCAGGATGGGAACCACTTTCTCCAGACATGCTTTTGCACAGTTCTTACCCCAAGACAGGATATGCATGGTAGACCACTCGACCCGGGGGTTGTGCTTCTGTAGCCAAGGAAGTCCAAGTACAATAGCATGGGTAGCCTTAGGAATGACAAGAAATTACATTTCTTCAGAGTGCAATGCTCCTACCTGGAGTTTAACATTTGATGTGCAGTCAGTGATGGAGCTATGAGGAATAAGACTGCCGTCAGTGATATTGGATGGGACAAAGAACCTGATTCAGACCTGCGCATGCGTAAGCATCACAATGCGCGTGGCAAACCACTGCAACAGATCGGGAAGCGCTCGCTGGCCCAGCATAGACAGCCAAGTTGAATGAGTGACAGAAGAGTGACAGTAGGGGCAGGCCACTAGAAACGGGGGAGTGGAGGTACGAATGCAGGCGTGCTTGTGTGTTTCAACACCATTTCATAAGTGTGCATAATTAACAGGCAGTGTCATAGTACACATCACCTGGTTGTATTTCACACTGAGGTGAGCGCAGTGCTTGTGGCCAGGTATAGTCAACCTCAAGCACTGTGAGCACATCTGATGGTGCTCAATGTACCAATGTTTTCATGCTCTTCCTGGAGATGATGTGTGCAAGTGGGCGTCTTATGAATGGCTGGTGGGCGACTGCATACACAAAGTGATCGCTCGTCAAGACATAGTGGGCATGCTAATGCCTTGCCGTGCGATCGCCTGCCTTGCTGGGCATGTGCTGGATTTGCATACGCTGGGAGCGAACGATTGCATTTAGTGAGTCACAGTAGGAATATGATGCTTGATGACATAGCTTTGTGTTATAATGTTCTCAGCAGAACCAGAATCCAGGAGAACAGAAAGAGAATAACGTTTATTGGCAAGAATAAGAGTCACAGGAATCACAGAGTCAAGTGGTTGAGAAGAGGGATGTATTCCCCCTAATCTTTCCCCTCTCTGTGAGATTAGGAGCGACCGTTTCCCAGTCAGTTGGTACAAGAAGAAATCATATGTCCAACTTCACCACAATAAAAACATAAATTCAACTGACGTAGTCTTTGACGTTCTTCAGGCGAGAGACGGGACCTACCAATTTGCATAGGTTCTGTATCAGGCGTGGAATTATTCACAGGAGTAGAAGAAAAACCCTTGTTTTTGCTTTTTATACCAGAACGCTCTTGGAGGCGTAAGTCAATTTTGATGCACAAGGAAATAAGGGCCTCCAATTTATATGGGAGATTGTTACCAATTCATCCTTAATTCTGTCAGAAACTCCATTCCAGAATGTGGCTATTAGAGCTTCCTCATTCCATTGCAATTCTGATGCTAAAGTCTGAAATTGGATCACATATTGACCCATGGATTTACTGCCCTGGTGTAGCCGTAATATGCCTCTAGAAGCTGACGTAGATCTTCCAGGCTCATCAAATATCTTACTGAAAGTGGCAATAAAGTCAGTATAAACAGACAGTAGTGGGTCGGCTCTTTCCCATAATGCGGATACCCAATCCAGAGCTGGACCCAAGAGCAGGGATACAATGTAAGCAATCTTGGTTTTCTCTGATGGAAAATTGGCAGGTGGCAGGGTAAAGAGCACATCACATTGGTTTAAGAACCCGCGACATAACTTGGGGTTCCCGTCAAATTTATTAGGAGTTGGTAGGTGAAGTATGGGTGCAGGAGGAATAGATGATTCAGGAGGGGTAGTAACTCCAGGTCCTGCAGCAGAATTTAGGATCATATCATGACGAGTGGAGATTTCCTGAAGACATTGCGCCAGCTGACGACTTGTTACTTCCAGAACCTCCAGACGTCCTGTAATATTGCTAAGGTGTCTGGTGTAAAACTAATTCTTTCAGCCGGATCCATGTGGCCAGTACAAACTGTTAGACTAGTATTTGTTTGTGAACCCGGTGTCTGATATTCATCTGTGTTGGTGTCTGGAGGCATGTAATGAAAGCTGGCAGGACTAAGGAGACCTCCTGGCATGTTAATGAAAGAACACTTCCCTGACCAGGAATCGAACCCGGGTCTCGGGGAAGAGATCCCGGATCGTACCCACTAGACCACCAGGGACATCGGTGTTGAAGACAAGTTGTTATGTGCAATCAGAGGTGAGTGTAGCAGTAGATTGACCAGGCTGATATTGGATTAATACAGTAGATATAAACACTCTTCTTACTGTAACCGGAATGCTGGAGTGGTAGATCTTGGCAACATATTTACCAGGCTGAAACTGGGTTGTCGCTGTAGTCCAGGATAGCACTCAGACGGTAGCAGGAACGGATGCAGACAAAACAAATGAATGGGTAGTAGGTGGATACCAGGAACAGTATCAAATGGAGAAGGAACCAGGAACACTCACCATGTCATGAGAATGGTATACACAGGCGAGTTGTAGGTTTGGATAACTGGAACAGGTAGGTATTCTCTGTGCAACTAGCAGGATAGCTGCTTTAGGCATGGACAGAACCGGATGCTGACCGGACACTGGAATGTATAGTGGATGCTGATACCAGGAGCGGCATCAATAACGCAGGAACCAGGAACACTCACCATGTCATGAGAATGGTTTACACAGGTGAGTTGCAGGTTTGGATAGCTGGAACAGGTTGAGATTTTCTGTGCAGCCAGTGGAATAGCTTCCCCAGGTACAGATCACTTGCAGGAATCCGTATAGCAGAAGGAAGCAAAACTGCACAAACTGGATACAAGTAAGCAACAGGATCTCAGTATGGCTCACTCAGTAGGAACTGAGGTTAGATATTGTACTGTCAATTAGGTAGAGTAAGCAGCTGGAATACATACCCCAAGGTTACCTGGTGATAGGCTGAGCAGAGACAGCTGGTATGGTGAGGCTCAGGTTATCACTTGATAGGCTGTTGCAGACAGGTGATCAGGACTTGTCACTGCAGTACTCTGTAGCAGGCTTAGTTCGTGCTTGAGGCCTAGCAGGCCGAGAAACACTGAAGCCTGTGTGTCTGGGATGTGATAGAACATGCTGGCAGAATCAGTAAGTGACCCGGCGGCAGGGGAAACAGACCCGGATTGTGACCAGCAGCAGACCTTAGTGTCTCTCCATCTGCAGACCATAGTGTCTCCCCAGCTCCCCAGAACCTATCCAGCTGCATCCATTAGTGTCTTTCCAGCTGCAGCATCAAATATCTCCCCAACTTAGAGTGCCTCTCCAGCTGCAGCCCTTAGTGCCTCTCCATCTGCAGCCCTTAGTGTCTCTCCAGTAGCAGCCCTTAATGTTTCTCCATCTGCAGCCCGTGGTGTCTCCCCAGCCCCCCAGTACTTATCCAGCTGCATCCCTTAGTGTCTCTCCAGCTGCAGCCTCAATTTTCTCCCCAATTCACAGTGCCTCTCCAGCTGCAGCCCTTAGTGCCTCTTCATGTGCAGCCCTTAGTGTCTCTTTAGAGGCAGCCCTTAATGTCTCCCCAGCCCCCAGTACCTTTCCAGCTGCAGCCCTTAATATCTCTCCAAATGCAGCTCCTAGGGTCTTAGTGTATTTCCAGCTGCAGACCCTAGTGTCTCCCCATACCCCCAGTACCTCTACACCTGCAGCCCTTAGTGTCTCTCCATCTGCAACCCCTAGTGTCTCCCCAGCCCCCCAGTACCTCTACAACTGCATCCCTTAGTATCTCTCTAGCTGCAGCCCCTAGTGTCACCCCAGCCACCCTGTGCCTCTCCAGCTGTACCCCTTAATATCTCTCCAGCTGCAGCATCTACTGACTTTCCAGCTGCAGCTCCTAGTGTCTCCCCAGCACCATTGCTCTAAGTGTGCCAGTATGCAATGGTATGACATACTGGCACTTCGCTGAAGCACTGAAAATCTTTTTCAGTTTGCTGTGGGCGGAGGCATGGCTTGAGTGCCGGGATGTCCAGCAGCCAATCAGCGGCCTCCCACTGGAGGCCAAACAGTGGCAAGCAGCGGGATGCCGCTGATTGGCTGCCGGAGATGCTGCAGTAAGCTGTATGGAGGAGCTGGGCTGAGCAGGGACCATGGGCATAGTGACGCTGGGTTACTTGATGCTCCTGCTCAGCCTATGCTGCTCCTGGTGCCTGGGAGCTGAAGCTGCTTAATACCCAGCATAATGTCAGACTGCACTTGCACGATGTTAAGTACAGTTCAAGTGAGGGTACCCAGCTGCTCGTTTACAGTAACAGTATGTGTGTGTATGGGGGGAGACAGATGTTAACCTATTACATATACAGTGCTGTGCAGATTGGACATGGAGCAAGGCATTCCATGGTTCTCATATAATGGGATCATTACCCCGGTAGGTGACTCCTCCTGCTTGATTGCATCTGTTCTGGAACATTAAATAAATGTAGCCTCCTTATAGAGCATATTACCCTGCTGCTGAGCCTGCACCTAAGGGGTCTGCATGAGTTGCTGGTGGACAGAGGGCCTGATTCAGAGGCGCTCGCAAATAGCGAGCACTCGCTCTGAATCAGGGCATCCGCTTTTTTTTTTAAATCCGGCCTCCTGGCCACTCGCTAAGCTGTGGGTGACCACCCACAGCTTTAGCGGGCGGCAAGGTGATGGTCGCTATGGTCAAGACCAAGACCATAGCGACCATTGGGCTTGCAACGAGACCCTTGCGGTAGGGTCTCGCGGCCGCAAGCCCCATTGGACTTCCTGCTCTAATAGAGCAAGAAGTCCACCTACTGACATCACGAGTGATGTCAGTAGGGTCGCCCACTAACGGCAAATAGCGAGTGCTCTCTCTGAATCAGGGAATCCACTTTTTTATTAAACCCAGCCTCCTGGCCGCTCGCTAAGCTGTGGGTGACCACCCACAGCTTTAGCGGGTGGCAAGGTGATGGTTGCGATTACCGCAACCATCCGGCTTATGACGAGACCCTTGTGGTAGGAGACCCTATGAAAGCAGGAAGCTCACTACTGTCATCACGAGTGGTCAGTAGGGCCGCCCACAAACGGCAGGCGTTCCTTCAGGAATGCCTCCATTTGTCCAACCAACCTCCCTCCCCGCCTACAAAATGGGACGAGCTGTCGATCAACATTGACAGCCGCCCCATTTGTAGCGAGCCCCAGAGCGAGTGAATTTCTCACTCTATACGGGGCTTGTGCACATGTGGCACGTGCGCAGTGCGCCTCCATCGACCCACTTGCAAGTGCATAGCGCTCACGAGCGGGTCTGAATCAGGCCCAGAGGCCAAAGAAAGTAGTCACCATGTTACAAAACCACCACCATGCAACTAAAGGCAGCCTAAGCGTGAAAGCTTTGTCATAAGACTTATGGGTCTATTCATCATCCTCTAATTTTTGTTTTTACCCCCTTATTTTCCATATTTAAGCAGATTTTACGTTTTTGTCCTATTCATGTAGCTTGTAGCGCAGGAGATATCACTAATATCTTCTGGTTACAGTCCTGCCGTGTTAATGTGGAAATTGTACCATTCATCACGCTCAGAAAAAGCATTTTTTTCGTAGCTTGTGTGTAAAACTGTACGCCATCCTGAGATGGCATACAGCCTCTGATAGTCTGAACAAGCTGACGTTTACACAGCAGCTTGTGCAGCAGAAGGGATCTTTGCAGATTCCTCCCCCCCCCGCTTTCACGACTCTGTACTCACCGCACCTTCCACCTCCAGCTGTGTCCAATTTCTGCATTTTTTTCTTGCAGAGCTGCTGTGTCCCTGTGCCAGGACAATCAGACAATCAGTGGGCCCCGCACCTGGCTCCCCGTTATCCAGACGAATTGTTGTAATCACTGCTGAATCTGGAGGTGGGGCCTGCGAGATTGACAGTTCGATCCCTGGTGCCCGTGCAGCAGACAGCGCTTGTCCTGCTGTGAAGAACATCTGAGTAGGACGGCTGCAGGTGAAAAGTCACTAACTTCTGAAAAGCTGACTTCGCAAAAGAAACAGCTTTTCTGAAGGGATACTTATGTACAGGAGGGATTATGAATCCCTCCGTTATTCAGATAGAACTTGATGCGAGTTCTCAACTTAATTAACACTTTTTATTTTCTAGGTTTGATGAATAGACCCCTTAGAGAGGAATGCTACCAGATTGACAAGAAATGGGTGGCTTGTCATGCTCTGTTGCGAGTGACCATGCCCCTTGATGTGTGACCATGCCCATTTCTCACATGCCTTCTGCATACGCTCATACTCATGCTGACCACTTCTAAATATTCCATAACCCCACTTCAAAATTCCCACTTCGAGCACTGCCCAGCACCCCAGTGCCTCTCCAGTTGCAGGCCCCTTCTGTCTCTCCAGCACCCACATCTAGCCCACAGATACTTACTTCTGGCTGCTCTTCATCTTATCCGGGCTGCAGCTAATCTCCTCAGTGGCCTGGTGTGATTGCATTGCACTTCGATGCATTAAACTAAACAAAACTTTATTGTACCGCACATACAGGTGCAGGATGTTGCATTGGCTGCCGGCTCTCCGGATCCTCCACTACATGACTGCACCCTGCTGATCACTGCAGCAGTGCAGGCAGCAGTGTTAAAGTGGTGGCTGGAAGTGGCGGTATGTCATACAACCGCACTTCAAGCACTGCCTATGATGTTATATACTGTACAACATACACCTCCCTGCTCTCCTCACTTATACCTGTGCTGTTATGTACATCACACACATCCCTTCTCTCATCTCCTTACATATACCTGTGCTGTTATTTGGTATGGGTAAGGGATGGCGGCAGCCGGGATCCTGACAGTCAGAATCCCAATACTGGCATTCTGACAGGGTTAGGATGCTGACACCTGTCTGTCAGTATCCAAACCCTCCCACTCTCCCTACCCTAACCCTCCCCAGTGCCTGAACCTAACCTCCCCCCAGTGCCTAAACCTAACCTCCCCCTCTCCGCACCCTAACCCTCCCCCCTTATAGCCTAACCCTAACCCTCCCCCTGTGCTGTTATGTACATTACACACCTCCATGCTCTCAGTTTTATTTCAAGATATAGTCCTCAAGTTCCTCCAACATATCATGTGTGGATTTCTTTAAGCATGCACAGGTGAGTTATTCTATTTGCTGGGCCAATAATTATCCCACCTGCTTCCATAGACAGAAATCCTCAAAACATGAACTTTGGGAAAACTTGAGGAATGGGGTTGATAACCACTGATATAGACCAAAGAGGTGGGAAAGAGGTGAAGCAGGAAGCGTTATAGCGGCACGTTAAGTGCCGCTATAATACATCTACCCCAATAGGTATAATTTATCATACATAGGGCCTGATTTAGAGCCGCTTCCTAGATGCGATCGCTCGCATGATGTGTATGCAAATTGTGTAGGCAGTGCTCCCGCACAGCAATCCATTAGCACGCCCAGTATTTCTTAGAGAGTGATCACATAGTGTAAGGCGCCCACTTGTGCATGTCATGTCCAGGAAGTGTATGCAACCATCGGTACATTGGATGCTATTACAGCGCTTGAGGTTGACAATACCCTGCCACAAGCACTGCGAGCACTTCAATGTAAATACAAGCCAGGTGATGTGTACTATGATGCTGTCTTATAATTACGCACACCTCTAAAACACCATGACCAAAACGCCATTGAGATGCTCAGGCACGCCTGTGTTTGCAACTCCATTTCCCCGTTTTTAATGGCCAGCCCGTGTTACCACCTACAAATGGCTTCCCCTGTTACTCACTCTGCTGGGCTGTCTATGTGTAATGCATTGTGAACTTTTGCTAAGGTATGCACATGCGCACAATGCATACACATTGCATACCCTCGGCAGCAGCGAGAGTATGCATCTTAGCGAGCGGAGGTGTGTAGGAGCGCTTGTTTGTGAAAAGAACAATTCAACTTAGAAGTATAATAAAAGATTTAATAACAATGAATCAATGAATAAAAAATAACAATATCAACATAAGTATCAAATGAGCAATATTCTGTGCAGTGTGCAGACCGTCCTGGATGGACACTAACATAACCATCTGCTGATATAATAATGAGTGTGTTCCAGATGGAAACAAGGTTTGCAAAATAATCCTGAATTGTGTAGCAGTAAGCAGTATATGGATGATGAACATGTCTGTCCCAATAATATGGAACCAGCAATAATGAGGTAAATGCTGCCGGGAGCCACTGAATGGACACAGACAAAAGATCAGCATAAAATTAGCAGTGTACAGGTTATATGGGGAGATGATGACTCTACCGCTAATAGCGGGAGTGTGACTTGCATGTATGCAGAATAGTTACCAGTAAGTTTCTCCAGTGTCCAAGTGTCCCAAAGGAGAAACTGCAAATGCTGCAAATGCGGTCTCTAGGAGGAGGTAGCGCTCTGACCGCTCGTCAGCAGGAGCATGGAGCTGGCAGTGCTGGCAGGCTAGGAGCTGATAGCTGAATGATCCTAGAAGGCGGGTGCTTCACCTGTGTAGGTATGATCGCCTCCACGATCTCACGGGAAACTCCTCATACAAGGGACAGGACCCACACAACAGGATAGGAGCTGGTCTGAAAGGAGCAAGCAGGAATCTTTGACGTGTCTCTCCGGGCAGTAAAACCCCGGTTTCCTCAGAAGGCATGATGTCACCCACGCAGTGCATCACTGGGAATGCTGGCCTCTGAAATGTTCGTGCTTCAGAGGCCAGCGTTCACAGTTCCAAGGAGCCGCATGAAAAAGTAAGGGTTGGAGTCGGAGCACCCCGTGACATGCAGGTGCCTTAGATTGTCTGTGTACACTGGGGTAAAGCAGTAGCGGCAAGTTGGGGGCGGGTGTACTGTAGGACAGGAGGCCCATTTGTCAGTCTGGCAGTAGTGGCGGGAGGGTGGTTGGAGCGGGCTGGGCCCCCCTTCTCTGTCGAAGTGCCCGGGACAGTAGTCCTGACAGTCCCCCCTGATGGCGGCCCAGCCCACAGCAGGTGTACTCACTGTGGCTTCACTTGGGTGCACAAATATGTCTGTCCTTTGCAGGCGGTAGCTGCGATGGGACCCAGAAGAAAGAAGCGTCCATTAGCTGTAGCTGGGACAAGGGGGGGAGATTTGCGGGCATTAGCGGCGGTGGTGTGGTCGGTGGTGAGGGCTGCAGGACCCGGCGGCGGCAGACAGATGCAGCATACACGTGTCAGGAAGATCTGTGATGCCTGCATCTTTGTGTGATAAAAATAAACACAGATGCATGGATGGATCAGTGAGATCTGTCTGTGCTACTGTGTTTAAAAAAATGAGTGTTCACATTTTTTTTTCTTTTAAATGGCATGGCCCACCCCAAAAAAGAACAACCTGCATTGGTCTTTGCAGACCCAGTCCTGGTGGTGTGAAATATAGGGGACAAACTATGCAAGGGTCCCCCATTTAGTAGAGTTGAGCGGGTTTGGATTGCAGAGATCCAAACCCACCTGAATTTAGCATAACTGTGTCGGATCCAAGCAGGCTCGGAGTTTGCCGCCAGGTCGGATCTCAAAACTGAGCCAAAACGATAGTTGGAAATCTTGTGGTTTGCGAGCTTTCGTCTCTATGATCAATGTAGTATATAAGGGACCACGCGATGGATGCCATTTCACTTCGGCTGTGGAGACTGGACAGGGAGGGTGGGTAGTGTATGGCTGGGAGAGGTGCTGGTGCCATCTGCTGTGCCCTGGGCTGGTGACTGCTGATCCATTCTGATCTCTGGTCACGGTGCTGTCACTGTGCTAATTTACAAAAAGGAAAAACAGTGAGACTGTCGGGTGCACTCTAGAGTGAATATAGAAAGAGTAGGGTTCCACTAATGTCTTGTTCTTACAATTTTTATTTTTATTATTTTTATTTCTATTTTATTATATTGCATCTTTTTTATATAAAAAATAACCTTTATTATTGTTTATATTAAAACCTCTATACAATATTATGAAAAAAGAATAAAAACATTTTTATACATAAAATGATAGACATGTGTAAGCAGCAAGAAAAAATGTGCTTAAAAATATCCTGATTATACCAATGGGTGACTTGTGTTTATTAAGAGTGGTCACTTGGAGTTATAAAATCTATGTAGACTTGTCTGTTATCTTGTTATCAGTGTTCACAATTTATTATCATTCAAAACAGAGCAAATCATCAGTATTGTGAATCATTAGATACATTTGTTTCACTTGTGCCTGTGAACCAAAATATTTATAAGTATCTGATACAATACTGCTACTTCTCAGGCAGACTGTGTAAGTTTTCTTTAGTTCAAGTAATGATTCACTTAACAGTATGCTGGTATTGCATGTCTAAGTACTGTACATTATACACCTGCTGTGCATATATATCACCTAATATCAGGTTGTTATACCCATATATCATTATACATCATGTGTTTCATAATATAATCCCTTAAAATAAATTTGAACAATCTTTTCATACATTGAGTCAGTGATACTAGGTTATAGTAATGCAATGTGATAAATGTTTTGTGGCTTTAAGGCATAAATGCCATTAGGCAACTACCTTTATTTGCTTACTGCACCTTGTCACTGGTGCTAATGCATATGATGTTAGTTATCACCGCTCCAGTTATGGCTCTATTTTGGGATTCTATCAACACAATAGCGTAGCCACACAGCGGGCAGTTTGACAGTTTATGACATGTGTTTTTGTATTTTTTTTTAGGACATATGCGTCCGCATAGTCCCACAGTCTCAAGAGCCACTCTCTTAGGACATGTGCGTTCTCGTGACCCAGTGGTCTCCGGCGCCGATGCGCATTTCGCCAGATGTCCGGCTTCCTCGGGGCTTTTGTGCCAAGGAGACGGGGCCCAGATGGCTGCAGGTGTTGATTTGAAGTTGCACTGGCAGTCAGCCATCTGCAGCAACCTTTGAGACTATAGACACAGCACGCCGTCTTGCCGTATGGCGCGGGTCGCAATTGGAGCTCGCGCGCCAGCAGCCAATCAGCTCCGATTGGCTCGTGACCAGCATCAGAATGACGGCGGTGCTGTGTCTCTAATCTCAAGGGTTGCTGCAGGTGGTTGGCTGCCAGTATGACTCCAAATCAACACCTGCTGGTGCAGGTACATAGAGGAACAAGGTAAGAGGCTGCTGGAGGAGGGGGGGTAAGAGGCTGCTTTGGCAGGGGGGAGCAAAATTTATAATTACGCCACTGCTTACATCTTTAGTCAGTATGTAATATAGTGAAACACAAGATGAATCACTGAAATCATCTAATACAGTGTTCAAACGTCCAACAAATGCTTATTATATGATACCAATATCTTCCAGATGAGATGGGTATGGGATGCCGATGGTCAAATTTCAGACGCCGGCATCCCGACAGGGTTAGGATATCGACACCTAGGTACCTGTAGGTATCCTAACCCTCCACCTCTCCCTAAACCTTCCTCCCCGGTGTCTGAACCTGACCTCCCCCCTTAGTGCCTAAACCTATCCTCGCCCTCCCCGCACCCTAAACCTAACCCTCCCCCCTGGTGCCTAAATGCCCCTACACATGGAACAATATTGTCAACGATCCGACGGATTGGAACGATAAATCAGCAGTATCGTTTCGCTTGTATTCACTACGTGGGGTAGTCTGTCGCTTTGCCTGATCTATCTGCATGTTCATAAAGCACTATGGGGGGGCGGCATATCAGGCGGTCGGGCACCGGATACTGAACTTATGTCCTTCCGGACCATGCATGATAATTTTGCTTGATGTCTATGAATTGATTGGTGAAAAATAAGATTCATTTAAATGATTTTAAAGCTATGGTGACTTGAATATATATGTATACTGTATATCAGGGGCAGAACTATGGGAGACAATGGAGGCGCCTGCCGCCGGGCTCCAGCTATGAAGGGGCACCTCCTCCACTGTCCGCAACATATTCACCCCACTTATGGCTGTAACTATGTACCCAGAGTGTACCGTCATGGCTGCCCAATACATGGCACCTGAGAAGCCACCATGCACTAGTGGAGAGCTCCATGTCAGACCTTTGTCTATCTATAGCCTGTCTGCATGCAAATTGCTACATTACAGTGTCAGCTGCTGTGACGGGAGGGGCACCAAATTATAACTTGCCTCCGGGCATCTGGGATGAATTTACGCCACTGCTGTATATATATATATATATATATATATATATATATATATATAAATATACATATATATATATATATTTATTTATATATATATATAACGCACAAACCGAGCTATTTGTTTTGATTCTCATTGTAGAAGAAGATGGCATTTTGACAAGCAGTAGCCGCCAGCAGTAGAAGCAGCAGACGAGGGATAATGAAGGGCGGGGTCGGGGAGTTATGCCAATAGGAGCAGTAGGAATATGGAGTAGGAGGAATAGTAGGAGCGGGGAGTGAGTGGAACTGCTTGTCACTGACGCACCAAGGCTCTACAGAGAACGTGGTGGGAGACAGCACCGGCAGCAGCAGCACATCAGCCACAAAGGACGCTTTACAGACATGGCATCCAAGTGCCCTAAATGTGACAAGACGGTCTATTTTGGTAAGTTGCATTTTCTGTCCACCTCGGTAATGTAATAATTGTAATCTCACCTGTGCACCTGATCTCGGCATCCTCTATCCTTCATACCCATATACTGTATATATGTATGAATATATGTATATACTATATTTATATTTCCTATCCCAATAATCAAGTGTGCCTTGTGCTGATCATTGAAGCTGTTGCCCATATAGTACTGTAGTTATTTGCGATTTATATCATCACAATGGGCTGTGCTACTGCGAAATTCTCAATGGTCCATATGCACACAGGCTGCACATAGCCTGATATCCTCTGTACTGTGCATTTCTTTTTTAAGGCAAATATATTGTGCACTGTGTTTTTTTTTTATGCAGCACGTTACTATATTTATTATATGTCCTCGTGTAATATATGTCTTTGGCATTACCATCTACATTGGTTACAGTAACTTCACTCAGCAGACAAAATATTGTATTGTAATATGTCATAAAATAAACAGTTGAACTCAAAATTGACCCATTGTTAAGGAGCTGAGATGTAAAACTATTTTGTTTGCCACTAGTACTATGTGCTATATACATGATGCTACCTCTGTCAGTGATTTGCCTCTGAGAAATTTGTAAAATGCTTTGACAGGGCTTTGTAAATACAGTAGATTAATATACAATATTAATGAATCTGTTATGGAACAGATGAGAGTTTTGACAAACTTAGATGCAGTATGGTGTGGTAGAGAATTCCTCTCTTATGTTATGTGCAGCTGCTGGGGTGTATCTGGAAATAGTGTATATACAGTTTGTGTTGTGTTGTTAATAGGTTAACACCCTACAGTATGTTGTTCAAAGTCACATTACACATTTCTGTTTTATTTATTTTTGTAATACAAAAATTGTGTGTATTCCAGCAAATTATGGATACCTTTCTCTCTAAACTGGGCTTTTTGTTATTTTATGTACAAGGAGGGAGGAGGGACGGGGGGCATTTATCAAAGCTGGGGGAGCGATATAATTGTAAAAAAATAAATTACCAACCAATCTGCTTCTAATTATCATTTTTTAAACACAGCCTGCAAAATGTAAATTGGAATATGATTGGTTGGTACTTTATCTCTCATAATTTTATCTCTCTCCCAGCTTAAATAAATACCCCCCAAAAAGTGATGCAATTTCTATGTCTGACATAATAAAATAAAGTGTCTTTGCTTTCATCATCCCATTTGCAAATTACATGCACTTTGAGTCCTGGCAAGTTCTGTAGCAATGGCGTCCTCTCAACTGCCTATGCCTTCTGTCCTATCTGCCGGCTAGAAGAAAATATACCCTTTCTGTAAGGATGTCTCAGGGCCAATGCTTTATTATTCTCTATCTCATGGTGACATGAAAGTACCATGTTCTGACAGAAATGTTGAAAACCTCTGCCCACTTCTCTGACAGGATAACCCCCATTCCTACTAACAAGCTCACATTTAATGGACCTTGGGCTACGACAATGGAGATCCGGCAGTGCCTTTCCGGCTTCAGCGAAGCCTTCCAGGCATTGCCAGGTCCCCCTGTCAAACACATGCGGAGACGGACCGATGCATATGCGCATTACACCAGCGCCTGGCACTGTCAGCGTTAGGCTGCAAGCAGGTGAGAGGAGGACCCTGCGGATGAGGAGAACTTCGCTGGACCTTGCCGGAGGGGTAAGTATTGATAAATACTAATGGCATTTTCCTTTGTTTCACAGTGATACTAAACGAAAATTGCCGCTGGTATTTTCGTTCATTTATAAATGGGGCCCGTACTTACATGCACTATCATTGGGTGATGTCATAGTCACGAGTTATGACATTTGGGGGTATATATACTAAAGGTCTAATTTAATTTATTTAAAATCGATGAAATACAGTAGATAAAAATCAATCAACATCGATGTTGTGTTTCTGGGACTAAATCACACATTTACTAATACTTAAAAAAACAAATCAAACATTGTCTGTTAGTAAATGTGTGATTTAGCCCCAGAAACACAACATTGTTGTTGATCTATTTTAATAGATTTTCATCGATTTTAAATGAGTCAAAGTTGATTAAAATGCACCTTTAGTAAATATACCCCTAGGGGTGCTGTAGTATCGGAAAACCCAAGGAAGGACAAGTACTCTCTAACAGGGGCCATTGAGTAAATAATAAAAATAATTGTTAAATGAAAAAGTCTAATTAACAACAAAAAATACAGAGTTTAGTAGCTAATGTTATACATCAGGACACTTGTCTGAACTGGTGGGAAAGCGGAATAAACTGAGAAAGACTAGAACACTCACATTATACATTCGGCATCACAGTAGTATTAACAAATACTTAACGGGAAAGATTCTTTTTATATCTAATGGCAGAACTAGATAGCCACAGAGATTCAGCAAAAATGTTTGTAAACAGTATATTCAATAATACTGTACATACACTTATATCATCACATCAGGAGAAATTCTCTCCATATCCTTGTATTAATGATTGGAAATGCAAGGAAAAGGGCATATACTGTAGGTACATTAGTACAACTGGGAAGTTATCTTTGTGTTGTGTCAGAAATGATCTGGATTTCTCTTCTATGTCATAAACACCCATGATCATGCCAGTCACTGCCTGTTATTAGGATCCTAGTGTGATGCATAGGGGTAGAGATCCCAAGGACACTGCTTTCCCTGTGTGTCTGATCATCACCTGGATGCCGTCCACCCCTTTCACCACTACAGAAAATTCTTCACGTACCCCTGAACGTCAGAATGACAACCCCAGGCTGAGAACCGCTGATCTAGTAGGAAATGTCTGTGAATTGTACTATTTGTGATTGTTAACTTGTGACGTGAGCTGTAACTTATCAATGGCCTGACTTCTGGTTATTGTGATCTTCTGTACACAGAACAAAGCAGCAGTGACTGAGTGGTTTATTTTGTTACGTCACATACAGTTATGCTGCATACACGCGGTCAGATTTTGTTAACGAGCTGAACGATAACATTGGAAAAATCGTTCAATCGTTCATATCTTTGACATGGTGGGCATGCATCGACCAGCGATGTGCGTTCCCGCATGTCAGATAACGATATCTGACATCGACTATGTTTGCAGTAAGATTTGGATGATTTAATTCATTTTAATACTGTCAGAAATCGTTCAATTGTTCATCGTTCATAAAATCTTTCAAATCGTTGATGAAATCGATCAATCGTTCATTGTTCATCATTATCATTCAACGAAATCGATGATCTGACATATCTGACCGTTTGTATGCACCATTAGACATACAATAACTTTCAGTCCAGTAAATATCTCTACTTTTGTTTAAAATTTGTACATAATTTACTCACATAATTGCTGAAATGCAAAAGCAATACAGTGTCATCTCTTGTATTTTCTTTACAATGAATTTACTAGTGCCAACAAGTAGTCTTTCTTTACTTGTAATTGGGTGCCAGTAGCTATAGAATAATACAAGTACTCAGGCTATACATTTTCATCACCACTGGGATATTTATTTTTTTACATCACACTTGCATGCAGAAACTCATCTAATTTTTTTATTAATTTGTCCCTTTGCAGTTTGTCTATCCCGTCAAACTAAAGACCTTACATAATTGTATTGGAAAGCCACAAAATGAAGTTTATTGTATTGACTGTCAGTGACTGTTCTAGAGAATGACATCTTGCTTGAAGAAAAGTACCCCTAAAATATATGGGGATTTTGTAGATATGATTCACACATGTAATTATGGACTGGCCAGCCCACCATAAGCGGTCACTCTGTAATTATGTTTATATTTTGGCCATACTCACTCAGCCATACAGCTGTTGTGGTATATACCAGTTTCATTATGTCGGTGAAGCTGATGTAACATAGCTCGCCAGATTTCTCCGATAAGTATAATTACTGATCACCACATGTGGCAGCAGTAAGAACATAGGCCCTGATTCAGAGCCGGACGCTCTGACAGAGCGCTCGCTCTGAATCAGGGCCGTCCTTCTGAATTTTTAGAGCGGCCTCCCGGCCGCTCATATAGCTGTTGGTGACCACCCACAGCTATAGCGAGCGGCCAGGAAGATGGTCGCAATGGTCAAGACCATCGTGACCATCGGGCTAGAGACAAGACCCTTGTGGTAGGGTCTCGTTGCCGCAAGCCCTGGAGTGATTTTGGCTCTATCAGAGCCGAAAGCACTACCACTGACATCACTTGTGATGTCAGTGGGGCCGGCCCCAGACGGTAGGCGTTCCCATGGGAACGCCTCCGTCAGGCCAGCCACACCCCCGGAACGCCCACCAAAGGGGACGTGCTGTCACTCACCATCGACAGCATGCCCCCTTTGTAGCGAGACCCATAGCGACGGCTTGCCCGTCGCTATCCGGGTCTCAAGCATGCGCACGATGGAGCTGCCTCCGTCGTGCGCATGCGCACTGGGCCAACATCGACCCGCTTGCGAGCGCTCAGCGCTCACGAGCGGGTCTGAATTAGGCCCATAGCTTAGTATGTATTAAAATTCTCCTGACAGGGTCAGGGGTTACAATAACAGCTTGTTCATGCAAAGAGTACAAAGTGATATCTTACAACATTCAGTGTCGCCATTTAACATTTCAACACTAGAATGTCGGCATATCTTTTTTCAGATTTTTTTTAGGGTTAGGTTTAAGGATAGGCTAAAATAAGCAAATAATCATATGTTAATATTCCAGCGTCAACATGTTAAAAGTTGACATTCTGGTCTTCAGCAACGGTTGCACACCCTTAGTTATGGACCTGTAGAAACTCTTTCCTGCATATGTTCCAGTATATTGTTCTGCATTCATTGCCGCGGTTGAAATAGTCACAGAAAAGCGCATTACGTTTTTTATCAAAGAAAGAAATGCTGTTATTCATAAATATGAATGAAGTATGGGTACTTGCTACAGTACATCTTTTTCCTCTTCCCGTCCAAGATTCACAAGGAAAATTAAGTGCAGATGTACATTGAAAAAAAGTTCCTGTACAAAAAATGATTGCGTTGGATTCTTAAAGTTTAGTCATTAACTTCCCCAACACCCTCTGACCTTTCCACCAACCATGGCAGATAGACATCAACGATCAGAGATCCATCGGGGAATTGGGAAAATTCAGCATGTTAAAAATCCCAGACTCGCTGATTCCAACCATTTTTGGGTCGGAATCAGGGAATCTAGATTGTCCGACATGTTGGATTTCTCTGATCCCCCTGGACTCGGCGTTGGCAGAACGAGGAATTGTTCTGATACAGCCTAGATGTATGGGACCCATTAGGCAGAGAAAGGATTGCAGCTGTAGTGTTCCCGCTAGACTGTTTTGCCAGTACCACGCCAGTGTTCTACCCAGACTGTTTTTTTGCGGGTGCACCACCCGGCAGGAAGCAGCCACCACCCGGCACTTTGGGAGCCTGCAAGTGGGGACAGTATCTGGGAGCTGTATAGAAAAGAACAGATCCTACAGAGTTTGCAGCTTTTTCATAATCAGACTGGGTCTCTAATAAGAAGAGAAGAATTAATATATAAAATGTTATTTCAAGTTTAAATCATTATAAGGTCAGGGTTTAAAACATTTTATTATTTTGAAGGCCCCCACTCGGCTACTTCTTGATGCAACCCGGCTGGAAAAAAATTCTGGGGAGAATACTGAATGCCCTGTTAAATTTTTAACTGATGAGTTGCGCTCTGCTCATTTTTTGAGTGTTGAATTGCTCTCTGCACTTCTCCAGAGGATGACACACTGGGGAGCCACCATGGAGCATTATTAAATGAGTGGAGCAAAGGCTGGGCAACCGGAAACAACCCAGCACCCAGTAGGTGCATATCAGTCAAGAAGACGGGGGACTTCACTGATTCCACTCAATGTCACCACCGGACATGAGTTTGAGCTGGTCTCCCTTGTGCATGCTGTACTGCTGCTGAGCGTGCCAGTAGCCTCGCGCCACAGGCACCCTTCCCCTCACGTAACGTTCCCCCTTCCCTCCCAAGACTCCTGTCAATGGGTCCCTCCAAGATCCCCGAGAGGTTCAGACTGGACAGGGTGGTCGTGGTGACCATCATTCCCAGCAATGTTAACCCCAGGACAGGGGTGGATCTCCTAGAGACAATGGAGGCACCCAACCCCTAAAGGGGCTCCTACATCTACATCATGCACAGCAGAGGGATCTGACTTGACCACCAATCTTCCACCCGCTACTGCTGTAGGTGTCACAAACCATGCTAGAGACCTCTGTCCCAGACCCCTGCATCTTCCCATACGTCTGTGCCATTGCTGCCCGCTGTGCCCTCAGCCTGCTGTTCCAGTGATCTCCGTCCATTGTCACACAGCATACCTGTAGCCCTGCCAGTTCACCCTGTTAGAGTAGCTGAGAGCGCTGCACATTCAGAATGATCCCCCAGGCTACTGCAGAACCTTTAGGGTGACCTTCATTTTACAATCAAGTTTCCCCATCCTCCTCCAGAGAGAAGCTGCCTCACATAGTATGTACCTGGACTTATCATACCGTGAACTTTCACATAAAGAGGAGAGACCTTTTTTCAGCAATCAGGACCTTACCCAAGCCCTCCTTGTGTTTTTTTCATTGAGCCTATTGATACTCAGTACATTCCTAATATAGTGTTCACTCTAGCTCCGGCGGCAGGCAGGGCGCCAGAGCCAGAGAGGGCAACTTTGTGCGCGCGCTGAAGGCGCGCGCTTCTGAAAAGGGACGTGGCCATGAAAAGGGGGCGTGTCTATAAGACGCGTCCCCTTTTTGTTAATACTTGGGGGCGTGCCCGGCACTTACGGACATGCCGGGCAGCCCTCAAGCACTGCAGACAGTAAGAATAGATGCCGGGCGCATGCGCCCGGCGTCTATTCTCCGGCGGTGACCGGTTCACCGAACATTTCTCCACCCGCGGGACACTGCATTCCGCGGGTGAAGACGGCATCGGCAGGCTGTGAGGGCAGGGAGCTTTTTGCCCTCCTTCTGGAGGGCAAGGTGCTTTTTGCCCTCCAGAAGGAGGGCAGGGCGCCGTGCCCCGCTAAGACGGCCTAGCGGGAACGCTACCTAATATACCACGAATAATTGCCTTATATATCAGACCCACTGATGCTCAACATATGGAACTATTATTGGTGTCCTTACATTTTAACAAACCTATTTGATGAATTTCCTATTGAACTATACATCTGCTTACTATCCATACGTATCTAAATCATATATTCTCTCTCTCTTTATATATATACTGTACACACATTTTTCCTAGAGCCTGCAGAGTCACAACTTGAATCAGTGGCGAGTGGTAAAGTTACCAGGTGTAAGAAACACACCTATATAGGGGTGGGATTTTTTCTGCTATTCTTTTGAAAAACACTCCAATCTGTGGATAATTATTGGTGATTATGGGGTCTATTTAATAAGACTCCACATACCGTGAAGTTAACGCCACTCCTGCTTCAACTGCTACCGCTGTGAAGCAGGAGCCGGCTACCGCTGCTGTTACTAAAAATAGACTTGCCGAGGAGGGTGACTGCTAAGTGACCCCCCTAGGCAGTAACAGCTAAGACCTCTTTCGACTGACAGCCTGTGCCTGACTCACCATCTTGGCCGGAAGCTGCAGCAGTGAACTTTTTTAAATTTTTTTTGTAAAATCTTTATCAACACACTTTAAAATGACAACAAGCGCTTCCAGCTTCACCAGTGAGGAGAAGCAGATACTGGCCGCTTCAGGAGGCGATATCAGCGCTGGAGAAGTCACCAGACGATAAGTGCCCTCTCCCCTTAGTAACACCTGGGACACTTAGTGCTGCTGTAGCTGTCTATGGCTGCACTAAGTAGCCTAGGTGCAGTGCGATGTTGCAGCCTGCCCTTAGTGCTGGCAGGCTGCAGGCAGAGAAAATCCCTTTAGTACATACTGAGAAGTAGCATATACAGGGATTTTCTTTGCCTTTAGCGTTTCTAACCCCTTATCTCCCCTTAGTAAATAGACCCCTATATCATCTTATTTCAGCAATGTACTGATGAAGTCTCATAAGGTGCCGAAATGCGTAAGGAGGCTCTGAGATCCACAAAAAGGATACACAACTCTGAGCCCTGGAATAAGGGTAGAAAAATCTTATACCTTGAGTGGAACTTCTGAAGATAAGGGTCTCCACGGTGTATACAATTCATCCAATCGGTTTTACCCTGCAGGGGCTGACAAAGGAATGAACCGGAAGTAGCCTTTGTGAGTTCCATAGTGCGGTCCACCAAGGAGGTAGACAAAAAAGTTTGGTCGCCACTGTTGACACCATCTAGTTGTGTAAGCTGATGCATGAGTAAGTATTAATAAAAATTTGTGCTGCAGAGCTGCGTTTTTGCATCCCAGTATAGTTGCCATCTTTATGTGCCTGATTCTAAATCAGATGGATCTCTCCTCATGGATGCAGAAAGCTATTTTTTATCATATTCAGACTCATAATAAGCCTGGCTTAATATCAATAGTAGAGATGTGCGCCGACCCTCGTGTTTTGGTTTTGGTTTTGGATCTGGATTTCCCCTGGTTTTGGATCTGAATCTGGTTTGGGATTTTTTTCCTTGGTGTTTTGTTTTTCGGTTTTGGTTTTGGATCTGGATTTTATTTCTTAAAATATCATAAAAACAGCTAAAATCACATAAAATGGGCCTGTTTTTGTTCCTACAGTATTATTAACCTCAATAACATTTATTTCCAGTCATTTCCAATCAATTTTGACCACCTCACAATATTATTTTTTTCATCTAGTTAACCACTTAACTGACGAATTCTTTTTCCAAAAACCGCTCCAAAATTGTCGGTTTCTTTTATGATTGAATTAGGTCAAGAACATAATTTTAAACTTATCCATCACTATTTTATTTGAAATTTTTTTTTTTTAAAACCCAGTATACCATAAAAATAGCACTTTTTATGCTATTCTGTAGTGATGGCCATTGACAGCTGTACCATTGATGGTTCAACCATCGTTAGAAGCAATCAATTGTTTAGCGATTCGGCAAGAGCTGTGTAGACCACAATTGTCGATGTTTCCTAAACATCGATTGATGGCTACTATCGATGGTGCAACATTGATGGCCGCCAGCAATGGCAAACCACTTGTTTTTCAGTCAGACCATCGATGTTTGCAAACCATCGATGGTTGAATGAATCCCTAAACAGAGGCTCTGCGATATCTATCGAACATATATATATGCATATATATATGCATATATATATATATATATAGAACATATATGTATATATATGCATATATATATATGCATATATATATATATATGTGCATATATATATATGCGCATATATATACATATATATATATGCATATATATATATATGTGTATATATATATATATATATATATATATTTATTTTATTATGGCCAGGTCCCTTATAAATGTGGGCATTATGGGGGAGGAGGAGCAGCTGAGGCTGGAGGGAGTGGCCCGGATACTTAGAACAGCGGCGGCTACCGGAGCCGCCGCTGCTCTCTATACACACTGTGTGATCACTGCCGGAGCCGCAGCGGGAGAGTGTCCCGCTGGCGGCCCGGACCCATGGCACAGCGGCGGTTACCAGAGCCGCCGCTGCTGCTTCAGCTCAGCCAGTGATCACTATGTGATCACTGCTGTGCCGGAGCCACGGCGGGAGGGTGTCCCGCTGGTGGCCCGGCTACTCAGCAGCAGCGGCGGTGGTTACCAGAGCCGCGCTGCTGCTGCATCCACTGTGTCTCCCAGGAGCCGCAGTGGAAGGGTGTTCCGCTAGCGGCTCCTATACATAGCAGCAGCGGCGGCTCTGCTTCTCACTGAAGGGGGTGGGGCCGGCTGGGCTGCCCGATCACTGCTGGCCACAGTGATCGGGATATACTGGAGCCTGCAGCTGCGCCGGGAGAGGGGTGCCGCCGGATGCCCGATCACTGTGGCCAGCAGTGATTGGGACACAAAGGAGGGGGTGCTGCGGGTGTAGAGGGTCCAGAAGGTCCCTCTAATATAGGCGGCAGTGGGAAGATTAACTTCCCGTAGCCGCCTAGTGGCCATTCCTGACTGGTCGTATCAGATACGACCAAGTCAGGGAAAGTCCAGCCTGGTGTGGTCGTATCTGATACGACCATGCCAGGCAAGTGGTTAAGGCCAAAAGGTTGCATCCAGCTAGCTGGCTGACTAAACTAAGCGACACAGTGGGCAGTACTAACATGTGGCAGTTCAGCTTCCAAGTTCCAACACAGATACAGTGTGTTATACAGTGTGTGTTGGATACACCAATAGTGCACTTACTGTGACAGCAGTGTCGGCAGTGCGGGGTGCTGGCGGTGTCCTCAATGCGAGAATGTCAGTGGTGTCCTCAATGTGGAAGTGCCATCAGTGTTGGCAGTGTGGCGGTGTTGGCAGAGTGGGGGCCCTGGCAGTGTCCTGAGTGCATAGTGCTGGCAGTGTCGGCAGAGCGGGGGTGCCAGCAGTGTCCTCAGAGCAGGAGTGGTGACAGTTTCGGCTGTGCAGGGATGCCCTCGGTGTGGGAGTAGTGGCAGTGCGGGATCGCTGACGGAGTCCTCAATCCGTGGGGCAGTAGTGCGGGGGTGCTGGTAGTGTCCTTAGTGCAGGGTGCCGGTGGTGTCGGCAAAGCAGGGGTGCCAGCGGTGTCCTCATTGCATTTGTGCTGACAGTTTCGGCAGTGCAGGGGTGCCGGTGGTGTCCTGTGTGAAAGTGTCGGCAGTGCGGGGGTTGCTGACGGTGTCCTCAGTACATGGGATGGCAGTGCTGCGGTGCTGACATGTCCTCAGTGAAGGGTACCGGCGATGTTGGCAGTGCGGGGGTGCCAGCTGTGTCTTCAGTGCAGGTTTGCTGGCTGTGTTGACAGTGCAGGGGTTGCTGACGGTGTCCTCAGTATGTGGAATGGCAGTGCTGCAGTGCTGGTGGTGTCCTCAGTGCAGTTACCGGCGATGCTGCGGTGTCCTCAGTGAAGGTTACCGGCGATGTCGGCAGTGCGGGGATGCCAGCTGTGTCCTCTGTGCAGGTTTGCTGACTGTGTCGGAAGTGCAGGGGTGTTCTAAATGCAGGGTGCCGGTGATGTCAGCAAAGCAGGGGTGCCAGTGGTGTCCTCAGTGCATGTGAGCTGACAGTGTTGGCAGTGCAGTTGGCCAAATCAAGAACACTCTCCAGGAGGTAGGTGTATATGTGTCAAAGTCAACAATCAAGAGAAAAACTTCACAAGAGTGAATATAGAGGGTTCACCACAAGATGTAAACCATTGGTGAGCCACAAAAATAGGAAGACCAGATTAGAGTTTGCATTACAGTTCTGGAATAACATCCTATGGACAGATGAGACAAAGATCAACTTGTACCAGAGTGATGGGAAGAGAAGAGTATGGAGAAGGAAAGGAACTGCTCATGATCCAAAACATACCACCTCATCAGTGAAGCATGATGGTGGTAGTGTCATGGCGTGGGCATGTATGGCTGCCAATGGAACTGGTTCCCTTGTATTTATTGATGATGTGACTGCTGACAAAAGCAGCAGAATGAATTCTGAAGTGTTTCGGGCAATATTATATGCTCATATTCAGTCAAATGCTTCAGAACTCATTGGACGGCGCTTCACAGTGCAGATGGACAATGACCCGAAGCATACTGCAAAAGCAACCAAAGAGTTTTTTAAGGCTAAAAAGTGGAATGTTTTGCAATGGCCAAGTCAATCCCCTGACCTGAATCCGATTGAGCATGCATTATACTTGATGAAGGGAAAAAGCCCCAAGAACAAGCAGGAACTGAAGACATTTGCAGTAGAGGCCTGGCAGAGCATCACCAGGGATGAAACCCAGCGTCTGGTGATGTCTATGCGTTCCAGACTTCAGGCTGTAATTGCCTGCAAAGGATTTGCAACAAAGTATTAAAAAGTGAAAGTTAGATTTAGGATTGTTTAGTTTGTCCCATTTCTTTTGGCCCCTTAAAAAGTGGGAGGCACATATAGAAACCATCGTAATTCCTACACCGTTCACCTATTTTGGATGTAATTACCCTCAAATGAAATCTGAAAGTCTGCAGTTAAAGCACATCTTGTTTGTTTCATTTCAAAGCCATTGTGGTGGTGAATAGAGGCCAAAATATGACAATTCTGTCAATGTCCCAATATTTATGCACCTGACTGTATATGCTACAGAATAAAATTCCATAATTCCTTAGTATGTAGCAAAATGCATGTTATAAAATCAAATTGCAGATGGCCCAAGAAGAATGGTGTCCAAATCTGCATCTAACAATAAACCAAACCGGACAGTGCTTTTATTCTTCTTTGGTGTTTTAGGAGTAGAACCATGAGAGATCTTGGCTTGTAAACTGTGGCTTGTAAACTGTGGATTTGTATAGAAAGACAGAAGGACAGAAGGAAAAATTATCCAGTAACAGTAATTCATTTCGATTTCCAATTTTTTTAGTTGCCTCCGCCGTGTTTTAATACGCTCGTATGTAAAATTTCACGATCTTGGCTTGAAAAACGGTGGATTTGTATAGAAAGACAGAATGACAGAAGGACAAATTTTTCAATTTTATATAGTAGATTTTCTAATTGTTGTATTGGGTGTATAGCCCTATGATATTATCTACTGTATTTTGAGTGTAGCATCATTGGTATCTTGTTTGTTAGGGCAGATTTGTAACTTCTAAACATTAGATTCTCCCTAGAACAATTTAATCCTTGTCAGTCAGCTTTATTGATAAGCGCCCTCTACTGGTTTGTTTCTATCTATCTGTCTATCTATCTATCTATCTATCTATCTATCTATCTATCTATCTATCTATCTATCTATCTATCTATCTATCCATACACACACTCACCATATTTGTTTAACCTTTCTGGGGGGGAAGCCAGTCTCCATCTTGCCTTCGGGCGACTGGGATGAACTTACACCCCTGCCCCATATAGGAGGGAGGATTCCTGGGCTTCCACTTAATGCTGCTGTAGTCCCTGCCACACACAAGAGGTGGGAGCCACATAGACTCACAACCTCCACCACCCACGATGCATGCTAAGGAGAGAGGAGCCACCCAGAACCCACAAAGAGAAGCACCACAATTATGAGGTAGACAGAGGTGGTCAGGCACTTTAAAGCACTGGTTACCAAAAGACCTGAAGTCTGACTTAGCAGGTGTTCTAGTTTACAAGTAAAATAACTGGTTCTGCTAAAAGGAGATATAGAAAACATGCATTTTAATTGATGACAGGTTTAAGCTAAAGTCACACCGGAGCAGTCTATATCATGTCATATATTGAACTCATCATTGCTAAATATGTGGATAATATGAATTGGGGCACTACTGTGTGGCATAAGATGAACTGAGGGCATCATATTACAGTACATGTATTGTAACATTAAGGGGAAAATTCAATTAGACCCGATATTTTTTGGGCAAAAAAACCAGGATTTTAACGCTTGAGTTGTCTTCAGGCAATTCAATTAGATCCCGTCTTATTCGCCCGAAAAATAACTGTTTTTGGGCGAATACACATAGGATCTGCGATAAGTTAATGGATCCTATGTGTTAATGCAATCACCTGCCCGGAAACAGATAGTTGTCAGGTATTTTTTTTTCAGAGTCTGCTGAGCTCCTGAAAAGAAATGCCCGATAGCAGGGGCACATAGAGGGGAAGGAATTACCAAGGCCCAGGCTTGTTGGAGGGGACCACTGCCACCCTTTCCTTCATTCCCTCGCCGCCCCCCTTATCTGTCAGCAGCCCAGCACATGCTGCCGTGTGCTGGCCAGCAGGGGGACCTTGGAGACTGCTGCCGCTAAGAAGAAGCAGTCTCCTCTCCCTGTGCTGGGGTGTGGGGGAGCTATCACCCTGATTGCTCCCCCCTCCTTAGCCCGCACAGCGCTGATGGTTTTTCTTCCTAAGGGTGGCGTGGCCATGACTCCTGCGATTAGGCCACACCCTGATAAGTGCGGTCTTCGGTGGCTAATTGAAATAGCCGGCAGGATCAATAAGCCAACGGTTAAGAATTCCCCCCTAAGTATTAATTAAATGTACTGTATACATTAACTTTAGCGTCACGTCCAAAGTCTTGCCCTTCAAAATTATAATGTGCCATTTTCATTGATTAGCACCCTACCTAAAAAAAAATCATTGCTGTATATGAAAAACACGTTTTCACCTTAGATGGGCTTTTCTCAGATAAATAAGCCTGTATATATGTTCTGTTTTCCATGGGAATCAATCTGGATTATTATTTTGTCTCTCATCCCTGATACCAGCTTTGCTCCTGACTGTGTTATTCCCTGGAGTTTAATGGGTCTGGTAAATCTAATTCTATTACTCTTGGACTATATGCCTGTTTTCTGTGAGCACGCTAAGTGACTCTGCAGCTGAATAGTACACCTCCTGGTCCTGAGCTGTGTGTTGCTGTCTGATAATCCACTGCATTATGGAAAAGACTCTTACAAATGACAGACACTCAATTTGTTGTATTGTCTATTCACCAATAAAGTGTGAGATGTGCCTTCTCCCTATGCCTACAGTAAATTCCCTGACAGCAGCAATATAATATAGTTACTGAGCTATAGATAATAGTATACTCTCTTCATTTTGGTTCATAAGAAAGGGCCAATAAAATCTAGACATCTAGACTAGACATCTTTATAGGAATATTAAGTAAATTAATTGACAATCTATTGCCAGTGCAAGCACCACCTACCCCACTGAGACGGAAGCGTAAAAAATAAATGATTTGCTCCTCCTTATTAAATAGGTGTACACAAATAGGGGAAATCCTTCCATGTTCAACATTATCTGGATGTACTAGCCATAAACAAATAATTGTCCTTTAATAATGTAGGTGTATAGCGTCTGGCCTGGTGGGTCGAAGGCGTAATACCTTAAGTGTAACACTATAGAAATGATGATCACAATTTACCTCATAATGCTGGTATCTTTACAATAACTTTACTGCTTCCTTCCTGGACTATTTTATGTTAGTTTAATCTGCATCAGGACATGATGATGGTATTATTGTGATGTAGCCAGATCTTGGCTTAGTGTTCCAGTAATGTTAGAAGTTGAGATAAACCACTTTTATTTGGGAGAACAGCCTTCTAGAGCCTCCTATGCTAATGCAAAATATCTGCACAGTGTGTTTTTTCATTAGTTAGAATTTAGGGTGGAGTATTAGGTTCTTGTCAGCTAGTGATTCCTTGACTCAAAGCTGACCAAAATTTCCTGTCCTTATACAATCCCAGGTTATGCCCTTAAAATGCGGTGGATGAAGCTTTGCCTGAAAGTGATGTTCTGTAAATAACATTACCCACAAGCCTATTGTCATGAATAGAAGGATAGTTCTTGGCAGGGTAGTTCAAAGATCTTCCTAACTACTTCCTAATTCCTTAGGTTTACAGGGAAATCAGGGGAAAGCTGGGAGACCTGAGCACAGGTGGGTTGGAACTGATCTGAAATGTATATCAATTTATATGTAATAATGCTATAGTTATCCACAATTGCAGAGGAAATTACTATTATGAATAAACAATAGTCACTCATGTGGAGGTGCTCCCCTGAGAGTACATGTGTTAATGTTATGAGGACAAAAGAAGAAAAGGAACTCTCATCTTTGCTGGGGGCACTCAAACAAAATATTAAAATATAACTTTTATTATGTATGTTCAAATGATCTTAACAACAAACAAACAACGTACAACACAAAGTATCAAACAATGATGTAGCGAAAATATGAATAATAAATAGTATGATATTACTGAGTGTTAATACTCAGTAGTATAGGCAGCAGTCATGTTCAAGTAAATAGGCAACTCTCTGTATATAATCCGTAGTAAGAAAATATATAATACCTGGTAATAGATTAAATAGTTATCTAGTATAGTCTTCTAATAGACCAAATATGTAGTCTCTTTAGCATGCACTACTTCTTATCTCCAACATATAACTACATATACATTTATATACAGTTTTTCAAAATATAGTGATAGCATCCACCAATGGTACAATATGTATTGCCGTCCATCAATACCCTCAATAAGTCAATACAAATAAATGTACATGTGATTATATGTTGGAGGTAACATACATAATAAAAGTTATAGTTTAATATTTTGTTTAAGAGTACCCCAAGCAAAGATGAGAGTTCCTTTTCTTCTTTTGTCCTATTAATACTTCCTAATTCCTCCCATTGTGCTCTATTTATTAACATTATTTTTACTAAAATAAAGTGAATTGGGTGTTTTCACAACCTTTTCACATTATTTTAGTTTAACATAAAATTACTAAAGGGCAATTGGAGAAGAATTTGTAACATTCTACTCCAACCCCTAATTATCACATATTTTAGTAAGCATATCACAGTTCCCATAATTGTAATGGGAAATGTGATTTTGACAAAGTTACTAATAATAAATTGTGAAAAAATACCTTTGCCTGTTTTTTAGTTGGCCGATGAAAACAGGCATGTGTGAAATAGCCCTAACAGGCAGAGCAGAGCTGGGAGTCGGGCCCCAGTGATCAGCTGTGTGGTCTAAACCGACCACAAGCTAATCACTGCAAAAAAACCAAACACCTGCATCTTGGGTGATTGTTGCTCGGTGATGTCCTCTGGGGCTCCAGTCAGCTAGTTTCCCGGTTCCTGCTGCATAGAACAGCTGACTGTGGTCAAAGTGCAGGATGGGGGACCAGCTTACCGGAGCCCCGGAAGACATCACCGAGCACTGAGCACCGGAGGTAAGTGACCGTTCGGGGGGATGGGGGGTCGCGGTCACGCGCGCAGGGGGGGGGGGTGTGTTAAATGGTGAGAAGGCCAGTGCATGCGCAGGCACCTTCTCACTGTATTTTTTTTTTAAATACAGTGATAAGGCTGAGGATGGGATTCTATGACAGTGGTTCCCACCCTGGGGTGCCTCAGGACACTTACAGGGGTGCGTCGGGTTGGTTGTCCAGTACAAAATAAAATGATTTTTAGTCAGTGTGATAGGCAAAATCAGTGCTAATATGTGGACAGAAAGAAGCACAGTCCTGTCAGTCATCACATACCTGAGCCATATTGTGCATACACACTGTACGATCTGTACCACCAACGGCTTGAAATATATCTTTCAGTGAAATCCTCCTGGCACATCTCTGAACAGGCACAGTTGACGATATCGTCCAAGTTGGCCGGCATGCATGGACGATGAAAGATATCTTTATCGTCCATGCGGGAACGCGCATCGTTGGCCGTTGTCAGGCTGGTGACTGCAACGATAATGATATGAACGATATCGTTATCGTTCATATCGTTCATGAAAGTCGGACCTAGTGTACTCACCATAAGGGTGACAAATAAGCACAATTTTCTTCATTTCATTTTTTCTGAATTTCTCAATAAGAAACTTTTGGCCCAGGGGTGCCATGGAAACAATGCTGATACTCTAGGGTGCCGTGATTTGAAAAAGTTTGGGAACCACTGGCCTATGATATTGCGAATTTATGCAAAAATATCACACTATGATCTGCATTTCAAATGCGGATTGTAGTAAATAGAGCCCATCGTCTCCAGTACATGTATGTGTGTGAATTTTCAAGAAAAACATCATTTTAAATTGTTATTCTTTATGCAAAAAAAGTTACCATATTTCCCTTTGTTCCTTTTTATACTCTGTTACAATAACAGTGCTAATTCTAGCAAATAAACATTAATAATGGGAGGAAGCCTGATTTTGCAATTCACTAATCAGTCAGACAAGAGTGAGAAAAACGTCTGTAGTTGGAGTAGTTGGTGGAATTGTCTCTAGTTGCACAAACGTTACTACTAGTATTTATAGAGCCACACAATAGGCTATTCAGAAGATTAGTAGCTCTTGTCAGAGAAAAGCGTAGCCTAATGATGACAGAAGTAGTGTTTATTTCCTGTTGCTTCCGGCTCTGTTCTTTTAAAGTTAATCTTTCAGATTTCAGTTTCCTCCCTTTTTTCTAGATAAAATAGAAGTAATTTAAGCAGAAAGCGCACACAAAATACTGTTGCTGATATATTTTAGATATGTGCGCCGACCCCCGTATTTTGGTTTTGGTTTGGGATCTGGATCTCCCCTGGTTTTGGATCTGAATCTGGTTTGGTATTTTTTTTCTTCCGTGTTTGGATCTGGATTTTTTCTTAAAAAATCATAAAAACAGCTAAAACCACATAATTTGGGCCTGTTTTTGTTCCTACAGTATTATTACCCTTAATAGCAATGATTTGCATGCATTTCTAGGCATTTTTAACAACCTCACAGCTCACAATATTGATTTCACTATTTTTCACCAATATAGGCCAAAGGCTGCAGCGAGCTGGCTGGCTAAAGTAAGCAACAGAGCAGCGGCACAAACGCACGGCAGTTTAAAAAAATATCAGACATCTATGAAACCTTGCCACACAGCAGTGGCAGACAGGATGGCAGTTTAATGTCAATAAACTATAATAATGTCAGTCGGCATCCACAGCGTTGCTGGCTGGCTCTTGTGCGCTACTGCAGTTATGCCTAACACCCACAAGTACACATAGAAAAAAAAAATATAAATCACTTTCATTGGTTTTTTTTTGGAACACGACTGTGTTGCAACGTGCATTGCTGGCTGGCTCTTGTGCTCTACTGTGGTTAAGCCTAACACGCATGCACACGGAAACATAAAAAGACACTTTGATTTTTTTTTTTTTTACTTTTTTTTTTTTGGAGTCCAGAACCTGGGCCCAGAGATGGACACAGCACAAGCCCAGGACACGGCAGACAGCCCAGGTGGATCACCAGACAGCACAGTGACAGTGACAGCACCATGACCAGAGACCAGAATGGATCAGCACAGACAGCACAGTGATAGTGACAGCACCGTGACCAGAGACCAGAATGGATCATCAGACAGCACAGTGACAGCACCATGACCAGAGACCAGAATGGATCAGCACAGACAGCACAGTAATAGTGACAGCACCGTGACCAGAGACCAGAATGGATCAGCAGTCACCAGCCCAGGACACAGCAGATAGCACTAGCACCTCTCCCAGCCCTACACTACCCACCATCCCAGTTCAGTCTCCACAGCCGGAGTGGAAATGGCATCCGTATCGTGTTCCTTTATATACTACATTGATCATAGAGACGAAAGCTCGCGAACCGCGAGATTTCTGTCTCTATGGTTTTGCCTCAGTTTCGAGAACCGAGTAAGGCGGGAACCTCCGAGTGTGCCTGGATCCGTCTCGGATATGCTAAATTTGGGTGGTTTCGGTTCTCTGGAAACCGAACCCACTCATCTCTAATATATTTTAATGTTAAACATTTCAAATTTCAAGATGTCATTGAACCAACTATCAATGTATTTTTCTGTCAAAAGAATAGAAACCACAGATTTGCTAAGCGGTGGTTCTTATGCTCCGACCAATCAGCGTGTCCCCAGTAATTCCTATGGAGAATGTCCCAGACTGGCCTCTCATTCGCGATGGGGCTCCAGGAGGAGCAGTAGCATTGTTTTTTGTTTCGTGAGAGCTCAACAAGGGCTGTGTGGAATGTACAATACAATATAGAAAAATATTCGGAGAAAACACTGGCGCGTACTAATATTAAGCAGCCAACTTATGAGACCCACTGTCTCCACCAGAGACAGAAAATAAAGAGTCAAACAGTACATAGAAATTGGTCACATAAATGCGGCGCTAATTAGATGCTCCATACAATTTAATCAATACAGAATCAAATGAAAAAAAACAAAGTCTTTGCAATGTGTCTCTATATGTCCAAATTCTTGTTTTTCATTCAGACGAAAGTTCAGTAATTTCTCTTCCCAGTACACATAAAAAAGAGAGAAAATAGTATATAGTGTACTATTTTTGATACTTTTAATGACATATATACATAAAACATAGGGAATACAATTTCCACAGTAATCACAAAACTGACATACAAAAAAGGAAGGTTATTGTATTCTGAGATCACCCAGAAAAAGGTACAAATTGGAACCGTACCGTATGTGGCACCAAAGCCAGGTGCTTCTTAAAGAGCATTAATTAGGAGTCCTCCGGATAGACTGCCCAAAATCCCTTCAAGTCTCTGGCTTCACTCGCTATATATGGTAACGGAATTAACCAGCAGATAGATCCCAGCTGCCAACGCGTTTCGAGTAAAGAAATACTCTTCTTCAAGGCTGTGTGGGATCTATGGCTGGATCATCTGCTTATTTAAAGGTCCAATGACCCAGAAGTGAAACACGCTTGATTTCCTACATACATCAAATAAAACTCAAAAAACCCCTCATTCCTATATATAAACACATCAAATCATTTCATTGTTGACAAACATCTCACCTCAAGAGAATAAATGTACAAAAATAAATATATAAAAAAGAACTAGTCGAATGCAAAATTCATGACTGCAGATTTCTCCAAACCATAGAGCCGCAGTCCTCCACTGAAAGAGTGAAAAAACGTGATTCATCAACCCTATCTAGATGACCTATAGATACGTCACTTCATTCTAAGTCCACTCTTAAATTGGTCCTATGCACTTTATTAAGATACCTTAATGTCAGCGCATCCACCAGAAGTCCTCTCCCAGCATCCGTATCTCCGTGTTGTCACGTGTCTAGAACCTAAACACACATACATGTGTTTAGCCTACACTTCCGGTGACGCATCGTGAGTATCTACTCTACAGTCCTCCCATATTCGGCAGGCACAAGCAGAAATACACTCTGGTCCTTCATCACCCGACTCTCTATCTGGACTACGTAAAGTCCGATCACGTGACTTACATTCCGATCACCTGATTATTGCATGTACATATAAAATTTTAAAAAAAAAATTAAAAAAATATATAAAATATATATAGGAATGAGAGGCTATACATCACACTCTGTACATAATATACATAGCATCATAAAATGTTTCTAAAAAATAATAAGAGCAAAATAGATAAACATAATCCTCCATTAAAAGTTATAAAAACCACTTCAGTTCAAACTCCTTATTAAGACCCATAGGTACAATAGTGTTTAATTTAAAAATCCATGACATTTCTGCCTTTGCTAAGACCCTCTCTACATCTCTATCTTTCCATGAAGCCCTTACACTCTGAATCCCCAGGAACAACTCTATATTCTTTATATGACATTCATGCTTCATTCTGAAATGATTAGAGAGATTATGTGTCTCTAAACCTTTCTTAATATTCCTGGAGTGTTCAGATAGTCTCGTTTTCAGTGCCCTGGAAGTACGCCCTACATAAAATAGACCACAGGATCATTTTATTAAATATATAACATTACTTGTGTGACAAGTAATGAAATTGTGAATTTTATATTCTTTCCCATTCACTATAAAATCAACAATTTTAGAGACAGGACTTGGTACCGCTTTACAAAAGGTACATGTGCCACATCTGCGGAAGCCTTGTGTTCTCACTGGATTATTGACTTCATAATCTAAGGCACTTCTAACCAGATGGGTTTTTAAATTCGTAGCCTTTCTATAAATAAACTTCAGTTTACTCGGGATTAGCTCTTTCAATATCGGATCCATTTTTAAAAGATGCCAATGTTTATTGATAATGTCTTCAATTTTCTTATGATTTGAGCAAAAAGTGGTCATAAAAGAGAAATCATATTTATTCCCACCATCCCTAAAACCATCCTTGGGTGCCAGTAATACCTTTCTATCCATTTGAGACACCTCTTCTCTGTTACTATCTAACTGGGATTTATCATAACCTTGTTGTAAAAATCTACGGCTCATATTTTCACTTTGTACTCTAAAGTCATTCTCGTTACTGCAATTTCTCTTTAGACATATAAATTGACTATTAAGTATCCCTTTTAACCAATTAGTTTGATGTGAACTATTTTTGTTAATATAATTCTGCGAATCAGTGGGCTTGATATAACCTTTAGTATTAATTTTACCTCCATCAATATATATTGTCAAGTCTAAAAAATTCACATTGTCTCTACTCACATCAAACGTAAAGACAACATTATCATCATTTACATTCAGAAAATCACAAAAACTCCTCAGATTTTCTTCGGTACCATTCCAGATAAACAATACGTCATCTATGTATCTGTACCACATGACCAAGTCTCGTGCCCAGCTACTGTCCCAAATCATTCTCTGTTCCCAATATGCCATAAAGACGTTGGTGTAGCGGGGCGCGAACTTGGTCCCCATTGCAGTACCAATTTTTTGCAAATAATAGTCACCCTTATCTTAATAAAGTGCATAGGACCAATTTAAGAGTGGACTTAGAATGAAGTGACGTATCTATAGGTCATCTAGATAGGGTTGCTGAATCACGTTTTTTCACTCTTTCAGTGGAGGACTGCGGCTCTATGGTCTGGAGGAATCTGCAGTCATGAATTTTGCATTCGACTAGTTCTTTTTTATATATTTATTTTTGTACATTTATTCTCTTGAGGTGAGATGTTTGTCAACAATGAAATGATTCGATGTGTTTATATATAGGAATGAGGGTTTTTTTGAGTTTTATTTGATGTATGTAGGAAATCAAGTGTGTTTCCCTTCTGGGTCATTGGACCTTTAAATAAGCAGATGATCCAGCCATAGATCCCACACAGTCTTGAAGAAGAGTATTTCTTTACTCGAAACGCATTGGCAGCTGGGATCTATCTGCTGGTTAATTCCATTACCATATATAGCGAGTGAATCCAGAGACTTGAAGGGATTTTGGGCAGTCTATCCAGAGGACTCCTAATTAATGCTCTTTAAGAAGCATCTGGCTTTGGTGCCACATACGGTACGGTTCCAATTTGTACCTTTTTCTGGGTGATCTCAGAATACAATAACCTTCCTTCTTTGTATGTCAGTTTTGTGATTACTGTGGAAATTGTATTCCCTATGTTTTATGTATATATGTCATTAAAAGTATCAAAAATACTACACGATATACTATTTTCTCTCTTTTTATGTGTACTGGGAAGAGAAATTACTGAACTTTCGTCTGAATGAAAAACAAGAATTTGGACATATAGAGACACATTGCAAAGACTTTGTTTTTTTTCATTTGATTCTGTATTGATTAAACTGTATGGAGCATCTAATTAGCGCCGCATTTATGTGACCAATTTCTATGTACTGTGTGGAATGTATTTATTTAAATATTACAATACTTGGTGTGTGTCTCCCATCTATTGTTTAATATTTTTTCAAGTGGAGCACAGGTGTCAGCGGGCACCTAATGTCCTAGCATGCTGGGCAATCTTGCTGGGACCTGTAGGCCACCTGTAAGGAACAATATTATCTTACAATTTATTTACACTGTTATCCAGCACTCAAAGCCCAGGGGGTGTGGAGAAACATCCCCACTTCCCTAGGGCTACCAGCTCTGGTCTAACCAGTTTGGGGCTAGTTCACATAATGGCAGAGGGACCCCATGTTTTGTGATCTTCCAATACTTGCCCTGGCTCAGAGGCCTGGGACTTTTTAAAAAATTTTACACCTTATAAATAAAACAAAGCCTGCACAGATCATAGTGATATTTGCAGTGGTTTTATTCGACTGCAGATTGACAGCTGATTGCCATCAGATTTTCTATGGAATAGGGGTAATACTGTTTTGTTGGAGTACAATCTGCCTTCTATGCCCCTCGGTTTCAATTCAAAAGCAAATCCGACGTTTAGTAGAGTTACTCCTTGGTATTAGTCTTTTTGCAGGCAGAGCTCAAAGCAGGGCAAAAACTGGTAAAAACCATCCTCAGCACAACACACCAAGGACCCCATTTACTACAATCAGCATTTAAAATGCGGTTGTAGCGTTATATTTGCAACTAAATTCGCATTGCCAGTATAAGAAATATCAGAAGAATTTATTAAAAATCCCTTGTAGGGACAGAGCTTGCGATAAAGCTCTGTGCCTGCGAATCTCGTCCGCTCACTTCTCCCTGTATTTTTCGGAAAAATACAGGGAGAATGTGGCTGCGCATGCTCCGCCGATGGCTACCGCAACCCCCCCTAGCGATTAGACCACACAGCTGATCACTAGGGCCCAGCTCCCGGCTCTGCTCTGCCTGTTAATTGATGACACAACTATCTCTTCTAACCCCAAAGTGCGCTATCTTGGAGTTATCCTGGACTCCTCCATCTCCTTCAAATCACATATTCAGCACCTCTCGCAGTCCTACCATTTCCATCTCAGAAATATTTCTAAGATTAGACCCTTTCTCACCTTGGATGCTACTAAAACCCTCATCCACTCACTGGTCATCTCCAGATTGGACTACTGTAACATCCTCCTATCTGGCCTCCCAGATTCCCACCTCTCTCCACTCCAATCTGTCCTCAATATTGCTGCTCGGCTCATCTTCCTCTCCAAATGTTCTACATCTGCCTTCCCTATCCTTTAAGCCCTAAACTGGTTCCCCTTCCCCTTCAGAACCCAATTCAAGGTTCTTACACTCGCCTACAAAGCCCTCACCCATTCATCTCCCATTTACATCTCTGATCTCATCTCTTTTCACACTCCCGCCCATTCACTTCACTCAGCAAGTGCATGCCATCTCTCCTGATTACTTCCTCCCAGGGCCAAACTGGGACTAAAAATAGGCCCTGACATTAACAGCACACAGGCCCACCCCACGTCTGCACCTAGCATAGATTCCCCCCCTTACTATTCCGGACTCCGCCCACTTCTTAGTCTATTCTCTTACAAATATAATTAATACCAGAATACCATACAAGTGTACATCATTCTCTGTATTAAAATACACACACTACAGAGCTCATCCTGCAGGGGATTCACACGTGTCATATTCAGACATTTGGTATTTGGTTGGTTCTGTTAGTTAAAGCTGGCACTTCATTGGTCGAGATCAAACACAAAGTAAAGGGAAGGCATTTTCCCAATTGACCAAGACCTAGCTTAGCAGTTGTAAAGAATTAGATAGTGTTCACTGTAGGATTTTTTAGGGCAATGCTGCTGACTGCAGAGGATGACACATGTGTGCACACCAAAGCAGAGCAGTAATTATACATGTTGGTTCTGGTATGCAGTCTACATCTAGACGCCGGTCATTTTACCGACGCCGGGAGACCGGCGTCCGGCATTCTGATCGAAGTGATGCCGGGCGCCGCTGCGGACAGCCGCGGGGGGGAGAGGGTTAGGTTTAGGGCTCCCGTGGGGGACTTAGAGTTAGGCCCCCGGGAGGTTAGGGTTAGGCTAGGGGGGGGGTTAGGGTTAGGCACCCCTGGGGGGGATTTAGGTTTAGGTACCCCCCGGGGGACTTAGGTTTAATCAGCGGGGAAGGGGGGGTTAGGTTTAGGCACTTAGAGGGGGGATTAGGGTTAGGCACTGGGGGGGAAGGTTAGGGTTAGGCATGCTAAAGGAGGGTTTGGGTTAGAGAGTTAGAAATAGGTTATTTAATACTTATCTTCGACGATCGGGATTTCCTCCTCTGCCGGGCTCCTGGTGTCGGGCTTCCAACCGTCGGTATGGGGATTGGCGGTAATTAATACTGATTCCGTTGTTTCCCTGTGTACATAAAGAGCATTGGTGCCCTCATCCACAACTGAAGCAAAGAGAGCGCAAAAAAAACAGGTGTGGTCTCGCTGGGAAGGGGCATAACCACACAATAGGGGCGATTCAATTAATTGCAATGTGAATATCGGCAGAATGTTTTTCCCGGTGATATTCAATTCACAATGTTAAGTCCGACTAGAAGCACTAAAGTCATAGAATGCCGTTTCTCGTGACTTAAGCAGTGTGTTTAGTTGGGAGAACGACAATACTC
Source organism: Taudactylus pleione (assembly GCA_031769625.1). NCBI lineage: Eukaryota > Metazoa > Chordata > Amphibia > Anura > Myobatrachidae > Taudactylus > Taudactylus pleione. Next base: position 381,204 of record JAUIMM010000647.1, on the reverse strand, counting down.
TTACTAAAGTGCTGGCTGTCAGGGTGTTAGCAGCGCGATAAGCTGGAAAACAGCCTCGCAGCCGGCACTCTAGTCAGATTTCTTCTCAATTCTTAAGGAGGCTGTGTGAAGAAATCCTTTAGTCAGCTTAAGAATCACAGAGAATTGAATAGCTCCGGGACCATCATCCCGGCGCTATTCACATCGCACTGGATTGAATCGCTCCCTATATATGAAGATTACGATTTTATGAGTCCATCAGACAATTCATTGTGTTGATAGGAGAGCTAGACTAGAACACTAAATGAAATCTTGCAAGCAGTGAACCACAGGCAAGTGTGCGAATAAGCCGCAAATATATAAATATAATGATAAATGCGCCCCTTAGTTAGCAAGTTACTAATCCAATTTATTTTAGCATGGAAGTACAGATTTAAAGGCTGCTCAGCCCTAATAAAGAGATGTTGTACTCTGTAAATAAACTAAAAACTGTATCTGGCACAATAAAATTAACCCCTATGTATGAAACAATCCTTTTTGCTCAATAATTATTAAGTAGTTATAACTTATATGGGTGTCGGGACATGGGGAGCAAGGGGACAGCTCATCATTCACCCCTAACCTTTAAAAGGCGCGGCAGCCGAGGAATGGTCAGGGGGCGTGCTTTATAGCAATAGGCTGTACCGCAAGGAGGAGGAGGTGTAATATGTGGTCTTTAAGATAAAACACCGCACATTACACTTCCTCCTCCATGTGATGCACAGGCCATGCCGTCTATTGCTAGAAATCTGCACAACCCTGACCGTCTTTGGCCACAGTTTCTGCGCAATCAGGTAAGAGAGATGGAGGGAGGAGTGGCAGAGCACGGGGTGTCAGAATGATTTTATGTTGCCCCCCCAAAATGGGTATTTTGATTTCCAATGAAATTATTTTATGGTCATGTATAATATATAATTTGCAGTAATGTAACATGTAAAGTGTCATTAAATCACATATGTCCCAAACATACAATATTTCTCAAACAATATGCAAATATTAGTCATTATACCTGCTATATTATTATTAGTCATTATACCTGCTATATTAATATTAGTCATTATACCTACTATATTATTATTAGTTATTATAACTGCTATATTATTATTAGTCATTATACCTGCTATATTATTATTAGTCATTATACCTGCTATATTATTATTAGTCATTATACCTGCTATATGTTTATGTACTGTGTAAGGCGCTGCGGAACACTTGTGGCACCATATAAATAGAGGATTATAATAATAAAATCAAAACACTACCTTAGCCTCTGTCTCTGTCTGTGATGCAGTCATAGCCCCAGTGTTTGTGCCTACGTAGAACACTACTTCTGATAATTGCCTTAAGAAAACAATGTGCTGCAACACTACGTGTCATAATATGCATAAAATATGCCACTTAATGGCACTTACCTTTGCTTTGTTTGTTTAATACTTCAACTCAATTGCTCTTTTTCCTTATATGCATCTCTGTAATTACTCTATAAGCAAATGCATATAATAAAAATTCATATGAAGTCCAGAAATCACAGTGAGGTTTCCATCTGCACAAACACTATCTACTCTTTCCACAACCATCTATTTGTCTATTTCTAGACATGCATCCAAAAGTAGTCATTAAATCAACCATAGAAGCCAAGACATGACCTCCCATATGAAGCAGCAAATGATTGTGTTACCCCACGCTGCAGCACAGCTCAATGTGCTTTCCTGTAAGACATGAAGTGACAAAATGTTATTTGTTCTTCAGGCTGGCAATTTTGCAGCTTGGTAAATTACCTTTATTACTGGTAAAGGGGAAGGGGGAAATGGGATTATGGTGCATGTACAGAAAGAAAACATAGCTGCGTATCACGCCCTGCTGTATGCCACTTTATGGGTGTGGCCAAGCATAATGCCCCTCGTCGGGCTGAGTTTGTGCCCAAACTGATGTGCTGCCCCCAGCCTCTCTCAAATCACTGCTGCTATTCAGTGCAGAGCAGTAGATGAGAGTGAACCAGAAGGCGGGGTTGTCCCACTAAAATTGGGATGATTGGGAGGTATGCTATTACCTTTCTACTTGTGGTCACTATCCTGCCTAACTCTTATTAGGGTCAACTTCAACATTTATCAGTGTTTAACTTTTAAACTAAATCATATGCACAGTATTCATTTACTGTTATTATAACACAATATTATCATTTTTGGTGGTGCCATCTCACAGTAGTTCTTTCTTCGTCTGGCTGTCTGCTGCATTACTGAGCAGTGCATCTCCAGCCACATAAAATGGCTACATCCGACCAAAGTGCTGGGCGTGTTTGCGAAAAGTGCTATTTAGGCACCCAAACAGGTCACTTTTTGCGCATTTAAGTTCTCCTCCCCAGGGGGGTGCGAGCTCAAATGCCGGCACTGGCAGTTATTTGTGCCCGACAGGAGCAACAATTGAATATTTCAGATGGGTGCGAGGATTGGCCAAAACATTTGAATTGTTCCCTAAGTGCCTGTTTCTCTGATAGTGCTCCGGTACACTTATTGCCTGTTTCTCTGATAGTGCTTCGGTACACTTAATGCCTGTTTCGCTGATAGTGCTTCGGTACACTTAATGCCCGTTTCTCTGATAGTGCTTCGGTACACTTAGTGCCTGTTTCTCTGCTAGTGCTTTGGTACACTTAATGCCTGTTTCTCTGATAGTGCTTCGATACACTTAGTGCCTATTTCTCTGATAGTGCTCCGGTACACTTAATGCATGTTTCTCTGATAGTGCTTCGGTACACTTAATGCCTGTTTCTCTGATAGTGCTTCGGTACACTTAGTGCCTGTTTCTCTGCTAGTGCTCCGGTACACCTATTGCCGGTTTCTCTGATAGTGCTTTGGTACACTTAATGCCTGTTTCTCTGCTAGTGCTTCGATACACTTAGTGCCTGTTTCTCTGCTAGTGCTCCGCTACACTTAATGCCTGTTTCTCTGATAGTGCTTCGGTACACTTAGTGCCTGTTCCTCTGCTAGTGCTCCGGAACACTTAGTGCCTGTTTCTCTGCTAGTGCTTCGGTACACTTAGTGCCTGTTTCTCTGATAGTGCTCCGGGACATTTAGAGCCTGTTACTCTGTTAGTGCTTCGGTACACTTAGTGCCTGTTTCTCTGCTAGTGGTCCGGTACACTTATTGCCTGTTTCTCTGCTAGTGCTCCGGTACACTTATTGCCTGTTTCTCTGCTAGTGCTCCGATACACTTAGTGCCTGTTTCTCTGCGAGTACTCTGGTACACTTAGTGCCTGTTTCTCTGCTAGTGCTCTGGTACACTTAGTGCCTGTTTCTCTGCTAGTGCTCTGGTACACATAGTGCCTGTTTATCTGATAGTGTTCTGGTACACTTATTGCCTGTTTCTCTGCTAGTGCTCCGGTACACTTAATGCCTGTTTCTCAGATAGTGCTTCGGTACACTTAGTGCCTGTTCCTCTGCTAGTGCTCCGGTACACTTATTGCCTGTTTCTCTGCTAGTGCTCCGGTACACTTATTGCCTGTTTCTCTGCTAGTGCTCGGATACACTTAGTGCCTGCTGTATGCCACTTTATGGGTGTGGCCAAGCATAATGCCCCTCGTCGGGCTGAGTTTGTGCCCAAACTGATGTGCTGCCCCCAGCCTCTCTCAAGTCATTGCTGCTATTCAGTGCAGAGCAGTAGATGAGAGTGAACCAGAAGGCGGGGTTGTCCCACTAAAATTGGGATGATTGGGAGGTATGCTATTACCTTTCTACTTGTGGTCACTATCCTGCCTAACTCTTATTAGGGTCAACTTCAACATTTATCAGTGTTTAACTTTTAAACTAAATCATATGCACAGTATTCATTTACTGTTATTATAACACAATATTAGCATTTTTGGTGGTGCCATCTCACAGTAGTTCTTTCTTCGTCTGGCTGTCTGCTGCATTACTCAGCAGTGCATCTCCAGCCACATAAAATGGCTACATACGACCAAAGTGCTGAGCGTGATTGCGAAAAGTGCTATTTAGGCACCCAAACAGGTCACTTTTTGTGCATTTAAGTTCTCCTCCCCAGGGGGGTGCGAGCTCAAATGCCGGCACCGGCAGTTATTTGTGCCCGACAGGAGCAACAATTGAATATTTCAGTTGGGTGCGAGGATTGGCCAAAACATTTGAATTGTGCCCTAAGTGCCTGTTTCTCTGATAGTGCTCCGGTACACTTATTGCCTGTTTCTCTGATAGTGCTTCGGTACACTTAATGCCTGTTTCGCTGATAGTGCTTCGGTACACTTAATGCCCGTTTCTCTGATAGTGCTTCGGTACACTTAGTGCCTGTTTCTCTGCTAGTGCTATGGTACACTTAATGCCTGTTTCTCTGATAGTGCTTCGATACACTTAGTGCCTGTTTCTCTGCTAGTGCTCCGGTACACTTAATGCTTGTTTCTCTGATAGTGCTTCGGTACACTTAATGCCTGTTTCTCTGATAGTGCTTCGGTACACTTAGTGCCTGTTTCTCTGCTAGTGCTCCGGTACACTTATTGCCTGTTTCTCTGATAGTGCTTTGGTACACTTAATGCCTGTTTCTCTGCTAGTGCTTCGATACACTTAGTGCCTGTTTCTCTGCTAGTGCTCCGCTACACTTAATGCCTGTTTCTCTGATAGTGCTTCGGTACACTTAGTGCCTGTTTCTCTACTAGTGCTCTGGTACACTTAGTGCCTGTTTCTCTAATTGTGCTTCGGTACACTTAGTGCCTGTTCCTCTGCTAGTGCTCCGGAACACTTAGTGCCTGTTTCTCTGCTAGTGCTTCGGTACACTTAGTGCCTGTTTCTCTGATAGTGCTCCGGGACACTTAGAGCCTGTTACTCTGTTAGTGCTTCGGTACACTTAGTGCCTGTTTCTCTGCTAGTGGTCCGGTACACTTATTGCCTGTTTCTCTACTAGTGCTCCGGTACACTTATTGTCTGTTTCTCTGCTAGTGCTCTGATACACTTAGTGCCTGTTTCTCTGCGAGTACTCTGGTACACTTAGTGCCTGTTTCTCTGCTAGTGCTCTGGTACACTTACTGCCTGTTTCTCTGATAGTGCTTCGGTACACTTAGTGCCTGTTCCTCTGCTAGTGCTCCGGTATACTTAGTGCTTGTTTCTTTGCTAGTGCTCCAGTACACTTAGTGCCTGTTTCTCTGCTAGTGCTCCGGTATACTTAGTGCCCGTTTCTATGCTAGTGCTCCGGTAAGCTTATTGCCTGTTTCTATGCTAGTGCTCCGGTACACTTAGTGCCTGTTTCTCTGCTAGTGCTCTGGTACAATTAGTGTCTGTTTCTCTACTAGTGCTCTGGTACACTTAGTGCTTGATTCTCTGCTAGTGCTACTGTACTCTAAGTACCTGTATCTCTGCTAGTGCTCCAGTACCCTTAGTGCTTGTTGCTCTGCTAGTGCTCTGGAGCACTAGCAGAGAAACAGGCGCTAAGGGTACACTAGCAAAGAAACAGGCGCTAAGGGTACCTTAGTGCCTGTTTCTCTACTAGTGCTCCGATACACTTAGTGCCTGTTTCTCTGCTAGTACTCTGGTACACTTAGTTCCTGTTTCTCTGCTAGTGCTTCGGTACACTTCTTGCCTGTTTCTCTGATAGTGCTTCGGTACACTTAATGCCTGTTTCGCTGATAGTGCTTCGGTACACTTAATGCCCGTTTCTCTGATAGTGCTTCGGTACACTTAGTTCCTGTTTCTCTGCTAGTGCTTTGGTACACTTAATGCCTGTTTCTCTGATAGTGCTTCGATACACTTAGTACCTGTTTCTCTGCTAGTGCTCCGGTACACTTAATGCCTGTTTCTCTGATAGTGCTTTGGTACACTTAATGCCTGTTTCTCTGATAGTGCTTCGGTACACTTAGTGCCTGTTTCTCTGCTAGTGCTCCGGTACACTTATTGCCTGTTTCTCTGATAGTGCTTTGGTACACTTAATGCCTGTTTCTCTGATAGTGCTTCGATAAACTTAGTGCCTGTTTCTCTGCTATAGCTCCGCTACACTTAATGCCTGTTTCCCTGATAGTGCTTCGATACACTTAGTGCCTGTTTCTCTACTAGTGCTCTGGTACACTTAGTGCCTGTTTCTCTGATAGTGCTTCGGTACACTTAGTGCCTGTTCCTCTGCTAGTGCTCCGGAACTCTTAGTGCCTGTTTCTCTGCTAGTGCTTTGGTACACTTAGTGCCTGTTTCTCTGATAGTGCTCCGGGACATTTAGAGCCTGTTACTCTGTTAGTGCTTCGGTACACTTAGTGCCTGTTTCTCTGCTAGTGGTCCGGTACACTTATTGACTGTTTCTCTGCTAGTGCTCCGGTATACTTATTGCCTGTTTCTCTGCTAGTGCTCCGATACACTTAGTGCCTGTTTCTCTGTGAGTACTCTGGTACACTTAGTGCCTGTTTCTCTGCTAGTGCTCTGGTACACTTAGTGCCGTTTTCTCTGCTAGTGCTCCGGTACACATAGTCCCTGTTTATCTGCTAGTTTTCTGGTACACTTATTGCCTGTTTCTCTGCTAGTGCTTCGGTACACTTAATGCCTGTTTCTCAGATAGTGCTACGGTACACTTAGTGCCTGTTCCTCTGCTAGTTCTCCGGTACACTTATTGCCTGTTTCTCTGCTAGTGCTCGGATACACTTAGTGCATGCTGTATGCCACTTTATGGGTGTAGCCAAGCATAATGCCCCTCGTTGGGCTGAGTTTGTGCCCAAACTGATGTGCTGCCCCCAGCCTCTCTCAAGTCATTGCTGCTATTCAGTGCAGAGCAGTAGATGAGAGTGAACCAGAAGGCGGGGTTGTCCCACTAAAATTGGGATGATTGGGAGGTATGCTATTACCTTTCTACTTGTGGTCACTATCCTGCCTAACTCTTATTAGGGTCAACTTCAACATTTATCAGTGTTTAACTTTTAAACTAAATCATATGCACAGTATTCATTTACTGTTATTATAACACAATATTATCATTTTTGGTGGTGCCATCTCACAGTAGTTCTTTCTTCGTCTGGCTGTCTGCTGCATTACTCAGCAGTGCATCTCCAGACACATAAAATGGCTACATCCGACCAAAGTGCTGGGCGTGATTGCGAAAAGTGCTATTTAGGCACCCAAACAGGTCACTTTTTGCGCATTTAAGTTCTCCCCAGGGGAGTGCGAGCTCAAATGCCGGCACCGGCAGTTATTTGTGCCCGACAGGAGCAACAATTGAATATTTCAGTTGGGTGCGAGGATTGGCCAAAACATTTGAATTGTGCCCTAAGTGCCTGTTTCTCTGATAGTGCTCCGATACACTTATTGCCTGTTTCTCTGATAGTGCCTCGGTACACTTAATGCCTGTTTCGCTGATAGTGCTTCGGTACACTTAATGCCCGTTTCTCTGATAGTGCTTCGGTACACTTAGTGCCTGTTTCTCTGCTAGTGCTATGCTACACTTAATGCCTGTTTCTCTGATAGTGCTTCGATACACTTAGTGCCTGTTTCTCTGCTAGCGCTCCGGTACACTTAATGCTTGTTTCTCTGATAGTGCTTCGGTACACTTAATGCTTGTTTCTCTGATATTGCTTCGGTACACTTAGTGCCCGTTTCTCTGCTAGTGCTCCGGTACACTTATTGCCTGTTTCTCTGATAGTGCTTTGGTACACTTAATGCCTGTTTCTCTGCTAGTGCTTCGATACACTTAGTGCCTGTTTCTCTGCTAGTGCTCCGCTACACTTAATGCCTGTTTCTCTGATAGTGCTTCGGTACACTTTGTGCCTGTTTCTCTACTAGTGCTCTGGTACACTTAGTGCCTGTTTCTCTGATTGTGCTTCGGTTCACTTAGTGCCTGTTCCTCTGCTAGTGCTCTGGTACACTTAGTGCCTGTTTCTCTGCTAGTGCTCTGGTACACTTACTGCCTGTTTCTCTGCTAGTGCTCCGGTACACATAGTGCCTGTTTATCTGCTAGTGTTTCGGTACACTTATTGCCTGTTTCTCTGCTAGTGCTTCGGTACACTTAGTGCCTGTTCCTCTGCTAGTGCTCCGGTATACTTAGTGCTTGTTTCTTTGCTAGTGCTCCAGTACACTTAGTGCCTGTTTCTCTGCTTGTGCTCCGGTATACTTAGTGCCCGTTTCTATGCTAGTGCTCCGGTAAGCTTATTGCCTGTTTCTATGCTAGTGCTCCGGTACACTTAGTGCCTGTTTCTCTGCTAGTGCTCTGGTACAATTAGTGTCTGTTTCTCTGCTAGTGCTCCAGTACACTTAGTGTTTGATTCTCTGCTAGTGCTACTGTACTCTAAGTACCTGTATCTCTGCTAGTGTTCCAGTACCCTTAGTGCCTGTTGCTCTGCTAGTGCTCTGGAGCACTAGCAGAGAAACAGGCGCTAAGGGTACACTAGCAAAGAAACAGGCGCTAAGGGTACCTTAGTGTCTGTTTCTCTACTAGTGCTCCGCTACTCTTAGTGCCTGTTTCTCTGCTAGTACTCTGGTACACTTAGTTCTTGTTTCTCTGCTAGTGCTTCGGTACACTTATTGCCTGTTTCTCTCATAGTGCTTCGGTACACTTAATGCCCGTTTCTCTGATAGTGCTTCGGTACACTTAGTGCCTGTTTCTCTGCTAGTGCTTTGGTACACTTAATGCCTGTTTCTCTGATAGTGCTTCGATGCACTTAGTGCCTGTTTCTCTGCTAGTGCTCCGGTACACTTAATGCCTGTTTCTCTGATAGTGCTTCGGTACACTTAATGCCTGTTTCTCTGATAGTGCTTCGGTACACTTAGTGCCTGTTTCTCTGCTAGTGCTCCGGTACACTTATTGCCTGTTTCTCTGATAGTGCTTTGGTACACTTAATGCCTGTTTCTCTGATAGTGCTTCGATACACTTAGTGCCTGTTTCTCTGCTAGTGCTCCACTACACTTAATGCCTGTTTCTCTGATAGTGCTTCGGTACACTTAGTGCCTGTTCCTCTGCTAGTGCTCCGGAACTCTTTGTGCCTGTTTCTCTGCTAGTGCTTTGGTACACTTAGTGCCTGTTTCTCTGATAGTGCTCCGGGACATTTAGAGCCTGTTACTCTGTTAGTGCTTCAGTACACTTAGTGCCTGTTTCTCTGCTAGTGGTCCGGTACACTTATTGACTGTTTCTCTGCTAGTGCTTCGGTATACTTATTGCCTGTTTCTCTGCTAGTGCTCCGATACACAGTGCCTGTTTCTCAGCGAGTACTCTGGTACACTTAGTGCCTGTTTCTCTGCTAGTGCTCCGGTACACATAGTGCCTGTTTATCTGCTAGTTTTCTGGTACACTTATTGCCTGTTTCTCTGCTAGTGCTCCGGTACACTTAATGCCTGTTTCTCAGATACTGCTACGGTACACTTAGTGCCTGTTCCTCTGCTAGTTCTCCGGTACCCTTATTGCCTGTTTCTCTGCTAGTGCTCCGGTACACTTATTGCCTGTTTCTCTGCTAGTGCTCGGATACACTTAGTGCCTGCTGTATGCCACTTTATGGGTGTGGCCAAGCATAATGCCCCTCGTCGGGCTGAGTTTGTGCCCAAACTGATGTGCTGCCCCCAGCCTCTCTCAAGTCATTGCTGCTATTCAGTGCAGAGCAGTAGATGAGAGTGAACCAGAAGGCGGGGTTGTCCCACTAAAATTGGGATGATTGGGAGGTATGCTATTACCTTTCTACTTGTGGTCACTATCCTGCCTAACTCTTATTAGGGTCAACTTCAACATTTATCAGTGTTTAACTTTTAAACTAAATCATATGCACAGTATTCATTTACTGTTATTATAACACAATATTTGCATTTTTGGTGGTGCCATCTCACAGTAGTTCTTTCTTCATCTGGCTGTCTGCTGCATTACTCAGCAGTGCATCTCCAGCCACATAAAATGGCTACATCCGACCAAAGTGCTGGGCTTGATTGCAAAAAGTGCTATTTAGGCACCCAAACAGGTCACTTTTTGCGCATTTAAGTTCTCCTCCCCAGGGGGGTGCGAGCTCAAATGCCAGCACTGGCAGTTATTTGTGCCCGACAGGAGCAACAATTGAATATTTCAGTTGGGTGCGAGGATTGGCCAAAACATTTGAATTGTGCCCTAAGTGCCTGTTTCTCTGATAGTGCTCCGGTACACTTATTGCCTGTTTCTCTGATAGTGCTTCGGTACACTTAATGCCTGTTTCGCTGATAGTGCTTCGGTACACTTAATGCCCGTTTCTCTGATAGTGCTTCGGTACACTTAGTGCCTGTTTCTCTGCTAGTGCTATGGTACACTTAAAGCCTGTTTCTCTGATAGTGCTTCGGTACACTTAATGCTTGTTTCTCTGATAGTGCTTCGGTACACTTAATGCCTGTTTCTCTGATAGTGCTTCGATACACTTAGTGCCTGTTTCTCTGCTAGTGCTCCGGTACACTTAATGCTTGTTTCTCTGATAGTGCTTCGGTATTCTTACTGCCTGTTTCTCTGCTAGTGCTTCGATACACTTAGTGCCTGTTTCTCTGCTAGTGCTCCGGTACACTTAGTGCCTGTTTCTCTGATAGTGCTTTGGTACACTTAATGCCTGTTTCTCTGATAGTGCTTCGATACACTTAGTGCCTGTTTCTCTGCTAGTGCTCCGCTACACTTAATGCCTGTTTCTCTGATAGTGCTTCGGTACACTTAGTGCCTGTTTCTCTACTAGTGCTCTGGTACACTTAGTGCCTGTTTCTCTGATTGTGCTTCGGTACACTTAGTGCCTGTTCCTCTGCTAGTGCTCCGAAACACTTAGTGCCTGTTTCTCTGCTAGTGCTTCGGTACACTTAGTGCCTGTTTTTCTGATAGTGCTCCAGGACACTTAGAGCCTGTTACTCTGTTAGTGCTTCGGTACACTTAGTGCATGTTTCTCTGCTACTGGTCCGGTACACTTATTGCCTGTTTCTCTGCTAGTGCTCCGATACACTTAGTGCCTGTTTCTCTGCGAGTACTCTGGTACACTTAGTGCCTGTTTCTCTGCTAGTGCTCTGGTACATTTACTGCCTATTTCTCTGCTAGTGCTCGGGTACACATAGTGCCTGTTTATCTGCTAGTGTTTCGGTACACTTATTGCCTATTTCACTGCTAGTGCTCCGGTACACTTAATGCCTTTTTCTCTGATAGTGCTTCGGTACACTTAGTGCCTGTTCCTCTGCTAGTGCTCCGGTACACTTATTGCCTGTTTCTCTGCTAGTGCTCCGGTACACTTATTGCCTGTTTCTCTGCTAGTGCTCCGATACACTTAGTGCCTGTTTCTCTGTGAGTGCTCTGGTACACTTAGTGCATGTTTCTCTGCTAGTGCTCTGGTACACTTAGTGCCTGTTTCTCTGCTAGTGCTCCGGTACACTTAATGCCTGTTTCTCTGCTAGTGCTTTGGTACACTTAGTGCATGTTTCTCTGCTAGTACTCTGGTACCCTTAGTGCCTGTTTATCTGATAGTGCTCCGGTACTCTTCCTGTTTCTCTGCTAGTGCTCCGGTACACTTATTGCCTGTTTATGTGCTAGTGCTTCGGTACACTTAGTGCCTCTTTATCTGCTAGTGCTCAGGTACAGTTAGTGCCTGTTTCTCTGCTAGTGCTCCGGTAAAATTATTGCCTGTTTCTCTGCTAGTGCTCTTGTACAATTAGTGTCCGTTTCTCTGTGGTACACTTAGTGCCTGTTACTCTGCTAGTGCTCCGATATACTTATTGCCTGTTTCTCTGCTAGTGCCCCGGCACACTTAATGCCTATTTCTTTGCTAGTGCTCCGGTACACTTAGTGCCTGTTTCTCTGCTAGTGCTCAGGTATACTTAATGCCTGTTTCTCTGATAGTGCTCCAGCACACTTAATGCCTGTTTCTTTGCTAGTACTCCGCTATACTTAGTGCTTGTTTCTCTGCTAGTGCTCCGGAACATTTATTGCCAGTTTTTCTGCTAGTGCTCCGGAACACTTAATGCTTGTTTCTTTGCTAGTGCTCCAGTACACTTAGTGCCTGTTTCTCTGCTTGTGCTCCGGTATACTTAGTGCCCGTTTCTATGCTAGTGCTCCGGTAAGCTTATTGCCTGTTTCTATGCTAGTGCTCCGGTACGCTTAGTGCCTGTTTCTCTGCTAGTGCTCTGGTACAATTAGTGTCTGTTTCTCTGCTAGTGCTCCAGTACACTTAGTGCTCGATTCTCTGCTAGTGCTACTGTACTCTAAGTACCTGTATCTCTGCTAGTGCTCCAGTACCCTTAGTGCCTGTTGCTCTGCAAGTGCTCTGGAGCACTAGCAGAGAAAAAGGCGCCAAGGGTACACTAGCAAAGAAACAGGCGCTAAGGGTACCTTAGTGCCTGTTTCTCTACTAGTGCTCCGATACACTTAGTGCCTGTTTCTCTTCTAGTACTCTGGTACACTTAGTTTCTGTTTCTCTGCTAGTGCTTCGGTACACTTATTGCCTGTTACTCTGATAGTGTTTCGGTACACTTAATGCCTGTTTCGCTGATAGTGCTTCGGTACACTTAATGCCCGTTTCTCTAATAGTGCTTCGGTACACTTAGTGCCTGTTTCTTTGCTAGTGCTTTGGTACACTTAATGCCTGTTTCTCTGATAGTGCTTCGATACACTTAGTGCCTGTTTCTCTGCTAGTGCTCCGGTACACTTAATGCCTGTTTCTCTGATAGTGCTTCGGTACACTTAATGCCTGTTCCTCTGCTAGTGCTCCGGTACCCTTATTGCCTGTTTCTCTGATAGTGATTTGGTACACTTTATGCCTGTTTCTCTGCTAGTGCTTTGATACACTTAGTGCCTGTTTCTCTACTAGTGCTCTGGTACACTTTGTGCCTGTTTCTCTGATTGTGCTTCGGTACACTTAGTGCCTGTTCCTCTGCTAGTGCTCCGGAACACTTAGTGCCTGTTTCTCTGCTAGTGCTTCGGTACACTTAGTGCCTGTTTCTCTGATAGTGCTCCGGGACACTTAGAGCCTGTTACTCTGTTAGTGCTTCGGTACACTTAGTGCCTGTTTCTCTGCTAGTGCTCCGGTACACTTATTGCCTGTTTCTCTGCTAGTGCTCTGATACACTTAGTGCCTGTTTCTCTGCGAGTACTCTGGTACACTTAGTGCCTGTTTCTCTGCTAGTGCTCCGGTACACTTACTGCCTGTTTCTCTGCTAGTGCTCCGGTACACATAGTGCCTGTTTATCTGCTAGTGTTTCGGTACACTTAATGCCAGTTTCTCTGCTAGTGCTCCGGTACACTTAATGCCTGTTTCTCTGATAGTGCTTCGGTACACTTAGTGCCTGTTCCTCTGCTAGTGCTCCGGTACACTTATTGCCTGTTTCTCTGCTAGTGCTCCGATACACTTATTGCCTGTTTCTCTGCTAGTGCTCCGATGCACTTAATGCCTGTTTCTCTGTGAGTGCTCTGGTACACTTAGTGCCTGTTTCTCTGCTAGTGCTCTGGTACACTTAGTGCCTGTTTATCTGCTAGTGCTCCGGTACACTTAATGCCTGTTTCTCTGCTAGTGCTTTGGTACACTTAGTGCATGTTTCTCTGCTAGTAGTCTGGTACCCTTAGTGCCTGTTTATCTGATAGTGCTCCGGTACACTTCCTGTTTCTCTGCTAGTGCTCCGGTACACTTAGTGCCTGTTTACGTGCTAGTGCTTCGGTACACTTAGTGCCTGTTTCTCTGTGAGTGCTCTGGTACACTTAGTGCCTGTTTCTTTGCTAGTGCTCTGGAACAGTTAGTGCCTGTTTCTCTGCTAGTGCTCCGGTACACTTAATGCCTGTTTCTCTGCTAGTGCTTTGGTACACTTAGTGCATGTTTCTCTTCTAGTGCTCTTGTACAATTAGTGTCCGTTTCTCTGTGGTACACTTAGTGCCTGTTACTCTGCTAGTGCTCCGATATACTTATTGCCTGTTTCTCTGCTAGTGCCCCGGCACACTTAATGCCTATTTCTTTGCTAGTGCTCCGGTACACTTAGTGCCTGTTTCTCTGCTAGTGCTCAGGTTCACTTAATGCCTGTTTCTCTGATAGTGCTCCAGTACACTTAATGCCTGTTTCTTTGCTAGTGCTCCGCTATACTTAGTGCTTGTTTCTCTGCTAGTGCTCCGGAACATTTATTGCCAGTTTTTCTGCTAGTGCTCCGGAACATTTAATGCTTGTTTCTTTGCTAGTGCTCCAGTACACTTAGTGCCTGTTTCTCTGCTAGTGCTCCGGTTTACTTAGTGCCCGTTTCTATGCTAGTGCTCCGGTAAGCTTATTGCCTGTTTCTATGCTAGTGCTCCGGTACACTTAGTGCCTGTTTCTCTGCTAGTGCTCTGGTACAATTAGTGTCTGTTTCTCTGCTAGTGCTCCAGTACACTTAGTGCTTGATTCTCTGCTAGTGCTACTGTACTCTAAGTACCTGTATCTCTGCTAGTGCTACTGTACCCTTAGTGCCTGTTGCTCTACTAGTGCTCCGATACACTTAGTGCCTGTTTCTCTGCTAGTACTCTGGTACACTTAGTTCCTGTTTCTCTGCTAGTGCTTCGGTACACTTATTGCCTGTTTCTCTGATAGTGTTTCGGTACACTTAATGCCTGTTTCGCTGATAGTGCTTCGGTACACTTAATGCCCGTTTCTCTGATAGTGCTTCGGTACACTTAGTGCCTGTTTCTCTGCTAGTGCTTTGGTACCCTTAATGCCTGTTTCTCTGATAGTGCTTCGATACACTTAGTGCCTGTTTCTCTGCTAGTGCTCCGGTACACTTAATGCTTGTTTCTCTGATAGTGCTTCGGTACACTTAGTGCCTGTTTCTCTGCTAGTGCTCCGGTACACTTAATGCTTGTTTCTCTGATAGTGCTTCGGTACACTTAATGCCTCTTTCTCTGCTAGTGCTCCGGTACACTTAGTGCCTGTTTCTCTGATTGTGCTTTGGTACACTTAGTGCCTGTTCCTCTGCTAGTGCTCTGGAACACTTAGTGCATGGTTCTCTGCTAGTGCTTCGGTACACTTAGTGCCTGTTTCTCTGTTAGTGCTCCGGGACACTTAGAGCCTGTTACTCTGTTAGTGCTTCGGTACACTTAGTGCCTGTTTCTCTGCTAGTGGTCCGGTACACTTATTGCCTGTTTCTCTGCTAGTGCTCCGGTACTCTTATTGCCTGTTTCTCTGCTAGTGCTCCGATACACTTAGTGCCTGTTTCTCTGTGAGTACTCTGGTACACTTAGTGCCTGTTTCTCTGCTAGTGCTCCGGTACACTTACTGCCTGTTTCTCTGCTAGTGCTCCGGTACACATAGTGCCTGTTTATCTGCTAGTGTTTCGGTACACTTATTGCCTGTTTCACTGCTAGTGCTCCGGTACACTTAATGCCTGTTTCTCTGATAGTGCTTCAGTACACTTAGTGCCTGTTCCTCTGCTAGTGTTCCGGTACACTTATTGCCTGTTTCTCTGCTAGTGCTCCGGTACACTTATTGCCTGTTTCTCTGCTAGTGCTCCGATACACTTAGTGCCTGTTTCTCTGTGAGTGCTCTGGTACACTTAGTGCCTGTTTCTCTGCTAGTGCTCTGGTACACTTAGTGCCTGTTTCTCTGCTAGTGCTCCGGTACACTTAATGCCTGTTTCTCTGCTAGTGCTTTGGTACACTTAGTGCATGTTTCTCTGCTAGTACTCTGGTACCCTTAGAGCCTGTTTATCTGATAGTGCTCCGGTACTCTTCCTGTTTCTCTGCTAGTGCTCCGGTTCACTTATTGCCAGTTTATGTGCTAGTGCTTCGGTACACTTAGTGCCTCTTTATCTGCTAGTGCTCAGGTACAGTTAGTGCCTGTTTCTCTGCTAGTGCACCGGTAAAATTATTGCCTGTTTCTCTGCTAGTGCTCTTGTACAATTAGTGTCTGTTTCTCTGTGGTACACTTAGTGCCTGTTACTCTGCTAGTGCTCCGATATACTTATTGCCTGTTTCTCTGCTATTGCCCCAGCACACTTAATGCCTATTTCTTTGCTAGTGCTCCGGTACACTTAGTGCCTGTTTCTCTGCTAGTGCTCAGGTACACTTAATGCCTGTTTCTCTGATAGTGCTCCAGTACACTTAATGCCTGTTTCTTTGCTAGTGCTCCGCTATACTTAGTGCTTGTTTCTCTGCTAGTGCTCCGAAACATTTATTGGCAGTTTTTCTGATAGTGCTCCGCAACACTAAATGCTTGTTTCTTTGCTAGTGCTCCAGTACACTTAGTGCCTGTTTCTCTGCTAGTGCTCCGGTAAGCTTATTGCCTGTTTCTATGCTAGTGCTCTGGTACACTTAGTGCCTGTTTCTCTGCTAGTGCTCTGGTACAATTTGTGTCTGTTTCTCTGCTAGTGATCCAGTACACTTAGTGCTTGATTCTCTGCTAGTGCTACTGTACTCTAAATACCTGTATCTCTGCTAGTGCTCCAGTACCCTTAGTGCCTGTTGCTCTGCTAGTGCTCTGGAGCACTAGCAGAGAAACAGGTGCTAGGGGTACACTAGCAAAGAAACAGGCACTAAGGATACCTTAGTGCCTGTTTCTCTACTAGTGCTCCGATACACTTAGTGCCTGTTTCTCTGCTAGTATTGTGGTACACTTAGTTCCTGTTTCTCTGCTAGTGCTTCGGTACACTTATTGCCTGTTTCTCTGATAGTGCTTCGGTACACTTAGTGCCTGTTTCGCTGATAGTGCTTTGGTACACTTAATGCCCGTTTCTCTGATAGTGCTTCGGTACACTTAGTGCCTGTTTCTCTGCTAGTGCTTTGGTACACTTAATGCCTGTTTCTCTGATAGTGCTTCGATACACTTAGTGCCTGTTTCTCTGCTAGTGCTCCGGTACACTTAATGCCTGTTTCTCTGATAGTGCTTTGGTACACTTAGTGCCTGTTTCTCTACTACTGCTCGGTTCACTTAGTGCCTGTTTCTCTGATAATGCTTCGGTACACTTAGTGCCTGTTCCTCTGCTTGTGCTCCGCAACACTTAGTGCCTGTTTCTCTGCTAGTGCTTTGGTAAACTTAGTGCCTGTTTCTCTGATAGTGCTCTGGGACACTTAGAGCCTGTTACTCTGTTAGTGCTTTGGTACACTTAGTGCCTGTTTCTCTGCTAGTGGTCCGGTACACTTATTGCCTGTTTCTCTGCTAGTGCTCCGGTACACTTATTGCCTGTTTCTCTGCTAGTGCTCCGATACACTTAATGCCTGTTTCTCTGCGAGTACTCTGGTACACTTAGTGCCTTTTTCTCTGCAAGTGCTCAGGTAAACTTACTGCCTGTTTCTCTGCTAGTGCTCCGGTACACATAGTGCCAGTTTATCTGCTAGTGTTTCGCTACACTTATTGCCTGTTTCTCTGCTAGTGCTCCGGTACACTTAATGCCTGTTTCTCTGATAGTGCTTCGGTACACTTAGTGCCTGTTCCTCTGCTAGTGCTCCGGTACACTTATTGCCTGTTTCTCTGCTAGTGCTCCGGTACACTTATTGCCTGTTTCTCTGCTAGTGCTCCGATACACTTAGTGCCTGTTTCTCTGTGAGTGCTCTGGTACACTTAGTGCCTGTTTCTCTGCTAATGCTGTGGTACACTTAGTGCCTGTTTCTCTGCTAGTGCTCCGGTACACTTAATGCCTGTTTCTCTGCTAGTCCTTTGGTACACTTAGTGCATGTTTCTCTGCTAGTACTCTGGTACCCTTAGTGCCTGTTTATCTGATAGTGCTTCGGTACACTTCCTGTTTCTCTGCTAGTGCTCCGGTACACTTTGTGCTTGTTTATGTGCTAGTGCTTCGGTACACTTAGTGCCTCTTTATCTGCTAGTGCTCAGGTACAGTTAGTGCGTGTTTCTCTGCTAGTGCTCAGGTAAAATTATTGCCTGTTTCTCTGTTAGTGCTCTTGTACAATTAGTGTCTGTTTCTCTGTGGTACATTTAGTGCCTGTTACTCTGCTAGTGCTCCGATATACTTATTGCCTGTTTCTCTGCTAGTGCCCCGGCACACTTAATGCCTATTTCTTTGCTAGTGCTCCGGTACACTTAGTGCCTGTTTCTCTGCTAGTGCTCAGTTACACTTAATACCTGTTTCTCTTATAGTGCTCCAGTACACTTAATGCCTGTTTCTTTGCTAGTGCTCCGCTACACTTAGTGCTTGTTTCTCTGCTAGTGCTCTGGAACATTTATTGCCGGTTTTTCTGCTAGTGCTCCGGAACACTTAATGCTTGTTTCTTTGCTAGTGCTCCAGTACACTTAGTGCCTGTTTCTTTGCTAGTGCTCCAGTATACTTAGTGTCTGTTTCTATGCTAGTGCTTCGGTATGCTTATTGCCTGTTTCTATGCTAGTGCTCCGGTACACTTAGTGCCTGTTTCTCTGCTAGTGCTCTGGTACAATTAGTGTCTGTTTCTCTGCTAGTGCTCCAGTACACTTAGTACTTGATTCTCTGCTAGTGCTACTGTACTCTAAGTACCTGTATCTCTGCTAGTGCTCCAGTACCCTTAGTGCCTGTTGCTCTGCTAGTGCTCTGGAGCACTAGCAGGGAAACAGGCGCTAAGGGTACACTAGCTAAGAAACAGGCACTAAGGGTACCTTAGTGCATGTTTCTCTGCTAGTACTCTGGTACGCTTAGTTCCTGTTTCTCTGCTAGTGCTTCGGTACACTTAGTGCCTGTTTATCTGCTAGTGCTCCAGTACCCTTAGTGCCTGTTTCTCTGCTAGTGCTCCTGTACATTTAGTGCCTGTTTCTCTGCTAGTGCTCAGGTACACTTAGTGCCTGTTTTTCTACTAGTGCTCCG
The DNA here is from genome assembly GCA_031769625.1 of Taudactylus pleione. Classification (NCBI taxonomy): domain Eukaryota; kingdom Metazoa; phylum Chordata; class Amphibia; order Anura; family Myobatrachidae; genus Taudactylus; species Taudactylus pleione. The sequence continues at coordinate 362,522 of JAUIMM010000647.1, read as the reverse complement.
GTACACTTAGTGCAAGTTTCTCTCCTACTGCTCTGGTAAACTTAGTGCCTGTTTTTTTTCTTAGTGCTCTGGTACACTTATTGCCTGTTTATCTGTTAGTGCTCCGGTACACTTAGTATAAAAAGAATTTAAAGAAACCTGCGCTTCCCTAAAATGCTGCTCAAGGTGTTCTAGGTAATCCCCAAAAATACCTACAATAAACACAACAATCAATAAGAATGACACCAAAGCGCAAAAATGAGTCTTAATACAAAAAAAATATTAAATCTGACCCATATAAAGTCCAACACAATATAAACGTGATCAATGGGCCTGATTCAGACCCACTCGCGAGTGGCTGTCCGCTCGCCAGTGGGTCGATGTTATGGACTGAGCATGCGCACGACGGAGGAAGCTCCGTCGTGCGCATGCGCAAGACGCGACGAGTGAAGGAAAGTCCTTCGCTCGTTGTGTCCGATCAAAGGGGGCGTGCTGTCAATGTTGATTGACAGCACGCCCCCTTTGGTGGGCGTGCCGGGGGCGTGCCTCCCTGACGGGGGCGTTCCCACGGGAACGCCTCCCGTCAGAAGCCGGCCCACTGACATCACTAGTGATGTCAGTGGGAGTGATTTTGGCTCTGATAGAGCCAATATCACTCAGGAGCTTGCGGTTGAAAACCTCAACCGCAGGCTCCGGCTCGCAATTTCGATGGTCGCGATGGTCTCGACCATCACGGCCATCACAATGCACGCTCGTATAGCCTGTGGGTGGTGACCCACAGCTATACGAGCGTCCAGGAGGACGCTCCATGAAAATGGAGCCCGGCCCTCATTCAGAGCGTGCGCTCTGCTCAGAGCGTACGGCTCTGAATGAGGGCCAACGTCTCTTAATTCCAATTCCTTTGTAGTAGGGGAGGAGAATTGAAACTTGAATGTCTTCTATAGAGCTTCAAAACACACTGTGATTGGGTGGGTTTTCAGAGTCTCTTACAGCATAAATCCATGTATATGGAAAACAAGAGACAAGAGAAATGCCACCATAGTGTATTACAATTTTTAATTTAAATGACAAATTCACAATGAGAATGCAATAATAATCCGGATACTGATTTAAAAATAAAGGCGTACCAGATGTAGTTGGTGTACCGTTGTAACACCTAAATGCACTTAATGGAAATAAGCACCTCCTGGGCACAGGAATCTGCAATCCTCCAGATTCTGCATGCAGATGTTCTTAGTCCAGTACTCCCCTCTGCTTGTACTGCAGAATCTATGTGATGACAGTGCTTCCTCTTGTCACTGTTTCCTAAACCGTTTCTGAAATTGGTCTCTGGCAAGATGGTGTCCCTGCTTCCCTCCCTGGTTCATCAGGTAGCTGGTCCTACTTGCAGGTTTCAGAGAGCCTGTTTCTCTGCTAGTGTTGTGGTAGACTTAGTGCCTGTTTCTCTGCTAGTGCTCTGGTACCCTTAGTGCCTATTTCTCTGCTAGTGCTCAGGTACACTTAGTGGCTGTTTATCTGCTAGTGCTCTGGTACTCTTCCTGTTTCTCTGCTAGTGCTCTGGTACACTTAGTGCCTGTTTCTCTGCTAGTACTCCGGTACACTTAGTGCCTGTTTCTCTGCTAGTGCTCCAGTACACTTAGTGCCTGTTTATCTACTAGTGTTCTGGTACACATAGTGCCTGTTTCTCTGATAGTGCTTCGGTACACTCAGTGCTTGATTCTCTGCTAGTGCTCTGGTACACAAAGTGCCTGTATCTCTGCTAGTGCTCCGGTACCCTTATTGCCTGTTGCTCTTCTAGTGCTCTGGTACACTTAGTGCCTGTTTATCTGATAGTGCTCCGGTACACTTAGTGCCTCATTCTCTGCTAGTGCTCTGGTACACTTAGTGCCTGTTTATCTGTTAGTGCTCTGGTACACATAGTGCCTGTTTCTCTGCTAGTGCTTTCGTACACTTTTTGCCTGTTTCTCTGCTAGTGCTCCGGTACACTTAGCGCCTGTTTTTTGGCTAGTGCTCCGGTACACTTAGTGCTTGATTCTCTGCTAGTGCTCCAGTACCCTTAGTGCCTGTTGTTCTACTAGTCCTCTGGATCACTAGCAGAGAAACAGGCAATAAGGGTACCTTTGTGCCTGTTTCTCTGCTAGTGCTCTGGTACACTTAGTGCCTGTTTATCTTCTAGTGCTCTGGTACACTTATTGTCTATTTCTCTGCCAGTGCTCCAGTACACTTAGTGCCTGTTTTTTGGCTTGTGCTCCGGTACACTAAGTGCTTGATTCTCTGTTAGTGCTACTGTACACTAAGTACCTGTATCTCTGCTAGTGTTCCAGTACCCTTAGTGCTTGTTGCTCTGCTAGTGCTCTGGAGCACTAGCAGAGAAATAGGCGCTAAGGGTACACTAGCAGAGAAACAGGTGCTAAGGGTACCTTAGTGCCTGTTTCTCTGCTAGTGCTCCGGTACACTTAGTGCCTGTTTCTCTGCTAGTACTACAGTACACTTAGTTCCTGTTTCTCTGCTAGTACTCTGGTACTCTTAGTGCCTGTTTATCTGCTAGTGCTCTAGTACCCTTAGTGCCTGTTTCTCTGCTAGTGCTCCGGTACATTTAGTGCCTGTTTCTCTGCTAGTGCTCAGGTACACTTAGTGCCTGTTTCTCTTCTAGTGCTCCGGTACACTTAGCGCCTGTTTTTCTGCTAGTGCTCTGGTACACTTAGTGGCTGTTTTTTTTCTTAGTGCTCTAGTACTCTTCCTGTTTATCTGCTAGAGCTCCGGTACAGTTAATGGCTGTTTCTCTGCTAGTGCTGCAGTTGACTTAGTGTTTGTTTCTCTGCTAGTGCTCAGGTACACTTAGTGCCTGTTTATCTGCTAGTGCTCTGGTACTCTTCCTGTTTCTCTGCTAGTGCTCTGGTACACTTAGTGCCTGTTTCTCTGCTAGTGCTCCAGTACCCTTAGTGCCTGTTTCTCTGCCAGTCCTCCGGTACATTTAGTGCCTTTTTCTCTGCTAGTGCTCCGGTACCCTTAGCGCCTGTTTCTCTGCTAGTGCTCTGGTACACATAGTGCCTGTTTCTCTGATAGTGCTTTGGTACACTTATGGTCTGTTTCTCTGCCAGTGCTCCGGTACACTTAGTGCCTGTTTTTTGGCTAGTGCTCCGGTACACTTATTGCTTGATTCTCTGCTAGTGCTCCTGTACACTAAGTACCTGTATCTCTGCTAGTGCTCCAGTACCCTTAGTGCCTGTTGGTCTGCTAGTGCTCTGGAGCACTAGCAGAGAAACAGGCGCTAAGGGTACCTTAGTGCCTGTTTCTCTACTAGTGCTCCGGTACACTTAGTGCATGTTTATCTGCTAGTGTTCTGGTACATATAGTACCTGTTTCTCTGATAGTGTTCAGTACACTTTTTGCCTGTTTCTCTGCTAGTGCTACGGTACACTTAGTGGCAGTTTTTTGACTAGTGCTCAGGTACACTTAGTGCTTGATTCTCTTCTAGTGCTCCGGTACACTAAGTGCCTGTTTCTCTGCTAGTGCTCCGGTACCCTTAGTGCCTGTTTTTCTGATAGTACTCCGGTTCTCTTAGTGCCTATTTCTCTGCTAGGTCTCCGGTATACTTAGTGCCTGTTTATCTGCTAGTGCTCCAGTACCCTTAGTGCCTGTTTCTCTGCTAGTGCTCTGGTACATTTAGTGCCTGTTTCCAGGTAGTGCTCAGGTACACTTAGTGCCTGTTTTTCTGCTAGTGCTCCGGTACACTTAGTGCTTGATTCTCTGCTAGTGCTCCGGTACACTAAGTGCCTGTATCTCTGCTAGTGCTCCAGTACCCTTAGTGCCTGTTGTTCTACTAGTCCTCTGGATCACTAGCCGAGAAACAGGCAATAAGGGTACCTTTGTGCCCGTTTCTCTGCTAGTGCTCTGGTACACTTAGTGCCTGTTTATCTGATAGTACTCTGGTACACTTAGTGCATGTTTCTCTGCTCATGCTCTGGTACACTTAGTGCCTGTTTATCTTCTAGTGCTCTGGTACACTTATTATATATTTCTCTGCCAGTGCTCTAGTACACTTAGTGCCTGTTTTTTGGCTTGTGCTCCTGAACACTTAGTGCTTGATTCTCTGCTAGTGCTACTGTACACTAAGTACCTGTATCTCTGCTAGTGTTCCAGTACTCTTAGTGCCTGTTGCTCTGCTAGTGCTCTGGAGCACTAGCAGAGAAACAGGCGCTAAGGGTACACTAGCAGAGAAACAGGTGCTAAGGGAACCTTAGTGCCTGTTTCTCTGCTAGTGCTCCGGTACACTTAGTGCCTGTTTCTCTGCTAGTACTACAGTACACTTAGTTCCTGTTTCTCTGCTAGTACTCTGGTACACTTAGTGCCTGTTTATCTGCTAGTGCTCCAGTACCCTTAGTGCCTGTTTCTCTGCTAGTGCTCCGGTACATTTAGTGCCTGTTTCTCTGCTAGTGCTCAGGTACACTTAGTGCCTGTTTCTCTGCTAGTGCTCCGGTACACTTAGCGCCTCTTTCTCTGCTAGTGCTCTGGTACACTTAGTGGCTGTTTTTTTTCTTAGTGCTCTAGTACTCTTCCTGTTTATCTGCAAGAGCTCCGGTACAGTTAATGGCTGTTTCTCTGCTAGTGCTGCGGTTGACTTAGTGCCTGTTTCTCTGCTAGTGCTCAGGTACACTTAGTGCCTGTTTATCTGCTAGTGCTCTGGTACTCTTCCTGTTTCTCTGCGAGTGCTCTGTTACACTTAGTGCCTGTTTCTCTGCTAGTGCTCCAGTACCCTTAGTGCCTGTTTCTCTGCCAGTTCTCCGGTACATTTAGGCCCTCATTCAGAGCCGTTCGCTATTTGCGGTCGTTCGTTCAAAAACAAGGGGTGGCTATTCAAATGATCCGTTCGCACATTGCAGTCTGTTCACACCTCTAAGTCTGAACGAGCGAGCAAAACATATGCTCGTTTATTTAATAAAAACGCTCCCTGGCCGTTCGCACCATACGTCATATCCGCTATTTATTAGATTAATCGAGTACATCGAACAGCGTATGAACTGCTCGCTATTCTTGTGGTTGGTTTTTTCAACCGCTATTTTGCGAGCAGTTCTGAGTTTAAAAAAACCAAGTGACGTGGTCATTGACGCTGCTGTATTAATTATGCACACCCATAAAACGCCCGTTTTGACCTTTAAGCACGCCTGCGTTCGAATTCCACTCCCCCGTTTTCAATCACCTTCCCCTGTTACCACCCACATACGCCTCATTCTGTCACTCAAAATAGCAGGCACTCGCAATATAGCGTACAAACGATTTTCGGCCGCACTGACTAGTTCGCACATGCGTACTAAAAACCATACGCATGCGCAGATGTGCGAACATCGCTCGGAACGAGCGTACTGCCGCTAGCGAGCGGCTCTGAATGAGGGCCTTAGTGCCTTTTTCTCTGCTAGTACTCCGGTACCCTTAGTGCCTGTTTCTCTGCTAGTGCTCTGGTACACATAGTGCCTGTTTCTCTGATAGTGCTTTGGTACACTTATGGTCTGTTTCTCTGCCAGTTCTCTGGTACACTTAGTGCCTGTTTTTTGGCTAGTGCTCCGGTACACTTATTGCTTGATTCTCTGCTAGTGCTCCAGTACACTAAGTACCTGTATCTCTGCTAGTGCTCCAGTACCCTCAGTGCCTGTTGATCTGCTAGTGCTCTGGAGCACTTGCAGAGAAACAGGCGCTAAGGGTACCTTAGTGCCTGTTTCTTTGCTAGTGCTCCGGTACACTTAGTGCATGTTTATCTGCTAGTGTTCTGGTACATATAGTACCTGTTTCTCTGATAGTGTTCAGTACACTTTTTGCCTATTTCTCTGCTAGTGCTCCAGTACACTTAGTGCTTGATTCTCTTCTTGTGCTCCGGTACACTAGTGCCTGTATCTCTGCTATTGCTCCGGTACCCTTAGTGCCTGTTTATCTGATAGTACTCCGGTTCACTTAGTGCCTGTTTCTCTGCTAGGTCTCCTGTATACTTAGTGCCTGTTTATGTGCTAGTGCTCCAGTACCCTTAGTGCCTGTTTCTCTGCTAGTGCTCTGGTACACTTAGTGCTTGATTCTCTGCTAGTGCTCCGGTACACTAAGTGCCTGTATCTCTCCTAGTGCTCCAGTACCCTTAGTGCCTGTTGTTCTACTAGTCCTCTGGATCACTAGCAGAGAAACAGGCAATAAGGGTACCTTTGTGCCTGTTTCTCTGCTAGTGCTCTGGTACACTTAGTGCCTGTTTATCTGATAGTGCTCTGGTACACTTATTGTCTCTTTCTCTGCCAGTGCTCCAGTACACTTAGTGCCTGTTTTTTGGCTTGTGCTCCGGTACACTTAGTGCTTGATTCTCTGTTAGTGCTACTGTACACTAAGTACCTGTATCTCTGCTAGTGCTCCAGTACCCTTAGTGCCTGTTGATCTGCTAGTGCTCTGGAGCACTAGCAGACAAACAGGCGCTAAGGGTACCCTAGTGCCTGTTTCTCTGCTAGTGCTTCGGTACACTTAGTGCATGTTTATCTGCTAGTGTTCTGGTACATATAGTACCTGTTTCTCTGATAGTGTTCAGTACACTTTTTGCCTGTTTCTCTGCTTGTGCTCCGGTACACTTAGTGGCTGTTTTTTGGCTAGTGCTCCGGTACACTTAGTGCTTGATTCTCTTCTAGTGCTCCGGTACACTAAGTGCCTGTATCTCTGCTTGTGCTCCGGTACCCTTAGTGCCTGTTTATCTGATAGTACTCCGGTTCACTTAGTGCCTGTTTCTCTGCTAGGTCTCCGGTATACTTAGTGCCTGTTTATCTGCTAGTGCTCCAGTACACTTAGTGCCTGTTTCTCTGCTAGTGCTCTGGTACATTTAGTGCCTGTTTCTCTGCTAGTGCTCAGGTACACTTAGTGCCTGTTTTTCTGCTAGTGCTCCGGAACACTTAATGCTTGTTTCTTTGCTAGTGCTCCAGTACACTTACACTTAGTGCCTGTTTCTCTGCTAGTGCTCCGGTATACTTAGTGCCTGTTTCTATGCTAGTGCTCCGGTAAGCTTATTGCCTGTTTCTATGCTAGTATCCGGTACACTTAGTGCCTGTTTCTCTGCTAGTGCTCTGGTACAATAAGTGTCTGTTTCTCTGCTAGTGCTCCAGTACACTTAGTGCTTGATTCTCTGCTAGTGCTACTGTACTCTAAGTACCTGTATCTCTGCTAGTGCTCCAGTACCCTTAGTGCCTGTTGCTCTGCTAGTGCTCTGGAGCACTAGCAGGGAAACAGGCGCTAAGGGTACACTAGCAAAGAAACAGGCGCTAAGGGTACCTTAGTGCCTGTTTCTCTGCTAGTACTCTGGTACACTTAGTTCCTGTTTCTCTGCTAGTGCTTCGGTACACTTAGTGCCTGTTTATCTGCTAGTGCTCCAGTACCCTTAGTGCCTGTTTCTCTGCTAGTGCTCCGGTACATTTAGTGCCTGTTTCTCTGCTAGTGCTCAGGTACACTTAGCGCCTGTTTCTCTACTAGTGCTTCGGTACACTTAGCGCAAGTTTCTCTCCTAGTGCTCTGGTAAACTTAGTGCCTGTTTTTTTTCTTAGTGCTCTGGTACACTTATTGCCTGTTTATCTGTTAGTGCTCCGGTACACTTAGTATAAAAAGAATTTAAAGAAATCTGCGCTACCCTAAAATGCTGCTCAAGGTTTACTAGGTAATCCCCAAAATACCTACAATAAACACAACAGTCAATAAGAATGACACGAAAGCGCAAAAATGAGTCTTAATACAAAAAAAATATTAAATCTGACCCATATAAAGTACAACACAATATAAACGTGATCAATTTCTCTTAATTCCAATTCCTTTGTAGTAGGGGAGGAGAATTGAAACTTGAATGTCTTCAGTAGAGCTTCAAAACACACTGTGATTGGGTGGGTTTTCAGAGTCTCTTACAGCATAAATCCATGTATATGGAAAACAAGAGACAAGAGAAATGCCACCATAGTGTATTACAATTTTTAATTTAAATGACAAATTCACAATGAGAATGCAATAATAATCCGGATACTGATTTAAAAATAAAGGCGTACCAGATGTAGTTGGTGTACCGTTGTAACACCTAAATGCACTTAATGGATATAAGCACCTCCTGGGCACAGGAATCTGCAATCCTCCAGATTCTGCATGCAGATGTTCTTAGTCCAGTACTCCCCTCTGCTTGTACTGCAGAATCTATGTGATGACAGTGCTTCCTCTTGTCACTGTTTCCTAAACCGTTTCTGAAATTGGTCTCTGGCAAGATGGCGTCCCTACTTCCCTCCCTGGTTCATCAGGCAGCTGAAGTCCTACTTGCAGGTTTCAGAGAGCCTGTTTCTCTGCTAGTGTTGTGGTAGACTTAGTGCCTGTTTCTCTGCTAGTGCTCTGGTACCCTTAGTGCCTATTTCTCTGCTAGTGCTCAGGTACACTTAGTGCCTGTTTATCTGCTAGTGCTCTGGTACTCTTCCTGTTTCTCTGCTAGTGCTCCGGTACACTAAGTGCCTGTATCTCTCCTAGTGCTCCAGTACCCTTAGTGCCTGTTGTTCTACTAGTACTCTGGATCACTAGCAGAGAAAGAGGCAATAAGGGTACCTTTGTGGCTGTTTCTCTGCTAGTGCTCTGGTACACTTAGTGCCTGTTTATCTGATAGTGCTCTGGTACACTTAGTGCATGTTTCTCTGCTCGTGCTCCGGTACACTTAGTGCCTGTTTATCTTCTAGTGCTCTGGTACACTTATTATCTATTTCTCTGCCAGTGCTCTAGTACACTTAGTGCCTGTTTTTTGGCTTGTGCTCCTGAACACTTAGTGCTTGATTCTCTGCTAGTGCTACTGTACACTAAGTACCTGTATCTCTGCTAGTGTTCCAGTACTCTTAGTGCCTGTTGCTCTGCTAGTGCTCTGGAGCACTAGCAGAGAAACAGGCGCTAAGGGTACACTAGCAGAGAAACAGGTGCTAAGGGAACCTTAGTGCCTGTTTCTCTGCTAGTGCTCCGGTACACTTAGTGCCTGTTTCTCTGCTAGTACTACAGTACACTTAGTTCCTGTTTCTCTACTAGTACTCTGGTACACTTAGTGCCTGTTTATCTGCTAGTGCTCCAGTACCCTTAGTGCCTGTTTCTCTGCTAGTGCTCTGGTACATTTAGTGCCTGTTTCTCTGCTAGTGCTCAGGTACACTTAGTGCCTGTTTCTCTGCTAGTGCTCCGGTACACTTAGCGCCTGTTTCTCTGCTAGTGCTCTGGTACACTTAGTGGCTGTTTTTTTTCTTAGTGCTCTAGTACTCTTCCTGTTTATCTGCAAGAGCTCCGGTACAGTTAATGGCTGTTTCTCTGCTAGTGCTGCGGTTGACTTAGTGCCTGTTTCTCTGCTAGTGCTCAGGTACACTTAGTGCCTGTTTATCTGCTAGTGCTCTGGTACTCTTCCTGTTTCTCTGCGAGTGCTCTGTTACACTTAGTGCCTGTTTCTCTGCTAGTGCTCCAGTACCCTTAGTGCCTGTTTCTCTGCCAGTTCTCCGGTACATTTAGGCCCTCATTCAGAGCCGTTCGCTATTTGCGGTCGTTCATTCAAAAACAAGGGGTGGCTATTCAAATGATCCGTTCGCACATTGCAGTCTGTTCACACCTCTAAGTCTGAACGAGCGAGCAAAACATATGCTCGTTTATTTAATAAAAACGCTCCCTGGCCGCTCGCACCATACGTCATATCCGCTATTTATTAGATTAATCGAGTACATCGAACAGCGTATGAACTGCTCGCTATTCTTGTGGTTGGTTTTTTCAACCGCTATTTTGCGAGCAGTTCTGAGTTTAAAAAAACCAAGTGACGTGGTCATTGACGCTGCTGTATTAATTATGCACACCCATAAAATGCCCGTTTTGACCTTTAAGCACGCCTGCGTTCGAATTCCACTCCCCCGTTTTCAATCACCTTCCCCTGTTACCACCCACATACGCCTCATTCTGTCACTCAAAATAGCAGGCACTCGCAATATAGCGTACAAACGATTTTCGGCCGCACTGACTAGTTCGCACATGCGTACTAAAAACCATACGCATGCGCAGATGTGCGAACATCGCTCGGAACGAGCGTACTGCCGCTAGCGAGCGGCTCTGAATGAGGGCCTTAGTGCCTTTTTCTCTGCTAGTACTCCGGTACCCTTAGTGCCTGTTTCTCTGCTAGTGCTCTGGTACACATAGTGCCTGTTTCTCTGATAGTGCTTTGGTACACTTATGGTCTGTTTCTCTGCCAGTTCTCTGGTACACTTAGTGCCTGTTTTTTGGCTAGTGCTCCGGTACACTTATTGCTTGATTCTCTGCTAGTGCTCCAGTACACTAAGTACCTGTATCTCTGCTAGTGCTCCAGTACCCTCAGTGCCTGTTGATCTGCTAGTGCTCTGGAGCACTTGCAGAGAAACAGGCGCTAAGGGTACCTTAGTGCCTGTTTCTTTGCTAGTGCTCCGGTACACTTAGTGCATGTTTATCTGCTAGTGTTCTGGTACATATAGTACCTGTTTCTCTGATAGTGTTCAGTACACTTTTTGCCTATTTCTCTGCTAGTGCTCCAGTACACTTAGTGCTTGATTCTCTTCTTGTGCTCCGGTACACTAGTGCCTGTATCTCTGCTATTGCTCCGGTACCCTTAGTGCCTGTTTATCTGATAGTACTCCAGTTCACTTAGTGCCTGTTTCTCTGCTAGGTCTCCTGTATACTTAGTGCCTGTTTATGTGCTAGTGCTCCAGTACCCTTAGTGCCTGTTTCTCTGCTAGTGCTCTGGTACACTTAGTGCTTGATTCTCTGCTAGTGCTCCGGTACAATAAGTGCCTGTATCTCTCCTAGTGCTCCAGTACCCTTAGTGCCTGTTGTTCTACTAGTCCTCTGGATCACTAGCAGAGAAACAGGCAATAAGGGTACCTTTGTGCCTGTTTCTCTGCTAGTGCTCTGGTACACTTAGTGCCTGTTTATCTGATAGTGCTCTGGTACACTTATTGTCTCTTTCTCTGCCAGTGCTCCAGTACACTTAGTGCCTGTTTTTTGGCTTGTGCTCCGGTACACTTAGTGCTTGATTCTCTGTTAGTGCTACTGTACACTAAGTACCTGTATCTCTGCTAGTGCTCCAGTACCCTTAGTGCCTGTTGATCTGCTAGTGCTCTGGAGCACTAGCAGACAAACAGGCGCTAAGGGTACCTTAGTGCCTGTTTCTCTGCTAGTGCTTCGGTACACTTAGTGCATGTTTATCTGCTAGTGTTCTGGTACATATAGTACCTGTTTCTCTGATAGTGTTCAGTACACTTTTTGCCTGTTTCTCTGCTTGTGCTCCGGTACACTTAGTGGCTGTTTTTTGGCTAGTGCTCCGGTACACTTAGTGCTTGATTCTCTTCTAGTGCTCCGGTACACTAAGTGCCTGTATCTCTGCTTGTGCTCCGGTACCCTTAGTGCCTGTTTATCTGATAGTACTCCGGTTCACTTAGTGCCTGTTTCTCTGCTAGGTCTCCGGTATACTTAGTGCCTGTTTATCTGCTAGTGCTCCAGTACACTTAGTGCCTGTTTCTCTGCTAGTGCTCTGGTACATTTAGTGCCTGTTTCTCTGCTAGTGCTCAGGTACACTTAGTGCCTGTTTTTCTGCTAGTGCTCCGGAACACTTAATGCTTGTTTCTTTGCTAGTGCTCCAGTACACTTACACTTAGTGCCTGTTTCTCTGCTAGTGCTCCGGTATACTTAGTGCCTGTTTCTATGCTAGTGCTCCGGTAAGCTTATTGCCTGTTTCTATGCTAGTATCCGGTACACTTAGTGCCTGTTTCTCTGCTAGTGCTCTGGTACAATAAGTGTCTGTTTCTCTGCTAGTGCTCCAGTACACTTAGTGCTTGATTCTCTGCTAGTGCTACTGTACTCTAAGTACCTGTATCTCTGCTAGTGCTCCAGTACCCTTAGTGCCTGTTGCTCTGCTAGTGCTCTGGAGCACTAGCAGGGAAACAGGCGCTAAGGGTACACTAGCAAAGAAACAGGCGCTAAGGGTACCTTAGTGCCTGTTTCTCTGCTAGTACTCTGGTACACTTAGTTCCTGTTTCTCTGCTAGTGCTTCGGTACACTTAGTGCCTGTTTATCTGCTAGTGCTCCAGTACCCTTAGTGCCTGTTTCTCTGCTAGTGCTCCGGTACATTTAGTGCCTGTTTCTCTGCTAGTGCTCAGGTACACTTAGCGCCTGTTTCTCTACTAGTGCTTCGGTACACTTAGCGCAAGTTTCTCTCCTAGTGCTCTGGTAAACTTAGTGCCTGTTTTTTTTCTTAGTGCTCTGGTACACTTATTGCCTGTTTCTCTGTTAGTGCTCCGGTACACTTAGTGCCTGTTTATCTTCTAGTGCTCTGGTACACTTATTGTCTATTTCTCTGCCAGTGCTCCAGTACACTTAGTGCCTGTTTTTTGGCTTGTGCTCCGCTACACATCTGCAATCCTCCAGATTCTGCATGCAGATGTTCTTAGTCCAGTACTCCCCTCTGCTTGTACTGCAGAATCTATGTGATGACAGTGCTTCCTCTTGTCACTGTTTCCTAAACCGTTTCTGAAATTGGTCTCTGGCAAGATGGCGTCCCTACTTCCCTCCCTGGTTCATCAGGCAGCTGAAGTCCTACTTGCAGGTTTCAGAGAGCCTGTTTCTCTGCTAGTGTTGTGGTAGACTTAGTGCCTGTTTCTCTGCTAGTGCTCTGGTACCCTTAGTGCCTATTTCTCTGCTAGTGCTCAGGTACACTTAGTGCCTGTTTATCTGCTAGTGCTCTGGTACTCTTCCTGTTTCTCTGCTAGTGCTCCGGTACACTAAGTGCCTGTATCTCTCCTAGTGCTCCAGTACCCTTACTGCCTGTTGTTCTACTAGTACTCTGGATCACTAGCAGAGAAAGAGGCAATAAGGGTACCTTTGTGGCTGTTTCTCTGCTAGTGCTCTGGTACACTTAGTGCCTGTTTATCTGATAGTGCTCTGGTACACTTAGTGCATGTTTCTCTGCTCGTGCTCCGGTACACTTAGTGCCTGTTTATCTTCTAGTGCTCTGGTACACTTATTGTCTATTTCTCTGCCAGTGCTCCAGTACACTTAGTGCCTGTTTTTTGGCTTGTGCTCCGGTACACTTAGTGCTTGATTCTCTGTTACTGCTACTGTACACTAAGTACCTGTATCTCTGCTAGTGTTCCAGTACTCTTAGTGCCTGTTGCTCTGCTAGTGCTCTGGAGCACTAGCAGAGAAACAGGTGCTAAGGGTACACTAGCAGAGAAACAGGTGCTAAGGGTACCTTAGTGCCTGTTTCTCTGCTAGTGCTCCGGTACACTTAGTGCCTGTTTCTCTGCTAGTACTACAGTAAACTTAGTTCCTGTTTCTCTGCTAGTACTCTGGTACACTTAGTGCCTGTTTATCTGCTAGTGCTCCAGTAACCTTAGTGCCTGTTTCTCTGCTAGTGCTCCGGTACATTTATTGCCTGTTTCTTTGCTAGTGCTCAGGTACACTTAGTGCCTGTTTCTCTGCTAGTGCTCCGTTACACTTAGCGCCTGTTTCTCTGCTAGTGCTCTGGTACACTTAGTGGCTGTTTTATTTCTTAGTGCTCTAGTACTCTTCCTGTTTATCTGCTAGAGCTCTGGTACAGTTAATGGCTTTTTCTCTGCTAGTCCTGCGGTTGACTTAGTGCCTGTTTCTCTGCTAGTGCTCAGGTACACTTAGTGCCTGTTTATCTGCTAGTGCTCTGGAACTCTTCCTGTTTCTCTGCTAGTGCTCTGTTACACTTAGTGCCTGTTTCTCTGCTAGTGCTCCAGTACCCTTAGTGCCTGTTTCTCTGCCAGTCCTCGGGTACATTTAGTGTCTTTTTCTCTGCTAGTGCTCCGGTACCCTTAGCGCCTGTTTCTCTGCTAGTGCTCTGGTACACATAGTGCCTGTTTCTCTGATAGTGCTTTGGTACACTTTTTTGTTCTGTTTCTCTGCCAGTGCTCCGGTACACTTAGTGCCTGTTTTTTGGCTAGTGCTCCGGTACACTTATTGCTTGATTCTCTGCTAGTGCTCCAGTACACTAAGTACCTGTATCTCTGCTAGTGCTCCAGTACCCTTAGTGCCAGTTGATATGCTAGTGCTCTGGAGCACTAGCAGACAAACAGGCGCTAAGGGTACCTTAGTGCCTGTTTCTCTGCTAGTGCTCTGGTACACTTAGTGCATGTTTATCTGCTAGTGTTCTGGTACATATAGTACCTGTTTCTCTGATAGTGTTCAGTACACTTTTTGCCTGTTTCTCTGCTAGTGCTCCGCTACACTTAGTGGCTGTTTTTTGGCTAGTGCTCCGGTACACTTAGTGCTTGATTCTCTTCTAGTGCTCCGGTACACTAAGTGCCTGTATCTCTGCTAGTGCTCCGGTACCCTTAGTGCCTGTTTATCTGATAGTACTCCGTTTTACTTAGTGCCTGTTTCTCTGCTTGGTCTCTGGTATACTTAGTGCCTGTTTATCTGCTAGTGCTCCTGTACCCTTAGTGCCTGTTTCTCTGCTAGTGCTCTGGTACATTTAGTGCCTGTTTCTCTGCTAGTGCTCAGGTACACTTGTGCCTGTTTTTCTGCTAGTGCTCCGGAACACTTAATGCTTGTTTCTTTGCTAGTGCTCCAGTACACTTAGTGCCTGTTTCTCTGCTAGTCCTCCTGTATACTTAGTGCCTGTTTCTATGCTAGTGCTCCGGTAAGCTTATTGCCTGTTTCTATGCTAGTATCCGGTACACTTAGTGCCTGTTTCTCTGCTAGTGCTCTGGTACAATAAGTGTCTGTTTCTCTGCTAGTGCTCCAGTACACTTAGTGCTTGATTCTCTGCTAGTGCTACTGTACTCTAAGTACCTGTATCTCTGCTAGTGCTCCAGTACCCTTAGTGCCTGTTGCTCTGCTAGTGCTCTGGAGCACTAGCAGGGAAACAGGCGCTAAGGGTACACTAGCAAAGAAACAGGCGCTAAGGGTACCTTAGTGCCTGTTTCTCTGCTAGTACTCTGGTACACTTAGTTCCTGTTTCTCTGCTAGTGCTTCGGTACACTTAGTGCCTGTTTATCTGCTAGTGCTCCAGTACCCTTAGTGCCTGTTTCTCTGCTAGTGCTCCGGTACATTTAGTGCCTGTTTCTCTGCTAGTGCTCAGGTACACTTAGTGCCTGTTTCTCTACTAGTGCTCCGGTACACTTATTGCCTGGTTATCTGTTAGTGCTCCGGTACACTTAGTATAAAAAGAATTTAAAGAAATCTGCGCTGCCCTAAAATGCTGCTCAATGTGTACTAGGTAATCCCCAAAATAACTACAATAAACACAACAATCAATAAGAATGACACCAAAGCGCAAAAATGAGTCTTAATACAAAAAAATATTAAATCTGACCCATATAAAGTCCAACACAATATAAACGTGATCAATGGCCCTCATTCAGAGCCACTCGCTATCGGCAGTACGCTCGTTCTGAGCGATGTTCGCACATCTGCGCATGCGTACAGTTTTTAGTACGCATGCGCGAACCAGTCAGTGCGGCCGAAAATCATTTGTACGCAATATAGCGAGTGCCTGCTATTTTTAGTGACAGAATGAGGCGTATGTGGGTGGTAACAGGGGAAGGTGCTTGAAAACAGGGAGTGGAGATCCGAACGCAGGCGTGCTTAAAGGTCAAAACGGGCGTTTTATGGGTGTGCATAATTAATACAGCAGCGTCAATGATCACGTCACTTGGTTTTTTTAAACTCAGAACTGCTCGCAAAATAGCGGTTGAAAAAACCAACCACAAGAATAGCGAGCAGTTCATACGCTGTTCGATGTACTCGATTAATCTAATAAATAGCGGACATGACGTATGGTGCGAGCGGCCAGGGGGCGTTTTTATTAAATAAACGAGCATATATTTTGCTCGCTCGTTCAGACTTAGAGGTGTGAACAGACTGCAATGTGCGAACGGATCATTTGAATAGCCACCCCTTGTTTTTGAACGAACGAACGCAAATAGCGAACGGCTCTGAATGAGGGCCAATGTCTCTTAATTCCAATTCCTTTGTAGTAGGGGAGGAGAATTGAAACTTGAATGTCTTCAATAGAGCTTCAAAACACACTGTGATTGGGTGGGTTTTCAGAGTCTCTTACAGCATAAATCCATGTATATGGAAAACAAGAGACAAGAGAAATGCCACCATAGTGTATTACAATTTTTAATTTAAATGACAAATTCACAATGAGAATGCAATAATAATCCGGATACTGATTTAAAAATAAAGGCGTACCAGATGTAGTTGGTGTACCGTTGTAACACCTAAATGCACTTAATGGAAATAAGCACCTCCTGGGCACAGGAATCTGCAATCCTCCAGATTCTGCATGCAGATGTTCTTAGTCCAGTACTCCCCTCTGCTTGTACTGCAGAATCTATGTGATGACAGTGCTTCCTCTTGTCACTGTTTCCTAAACCGTTTCTGAAATTGGTCTCTGGCAAGATGGCGTCCCTGCTTCCCTCCCTGGTTCATCAGGCAGCTGAAGTCCTACTTGCAGGTTTCAGAGAGCCTGTTTCTCTGCTAGCGTTGTGGTAGACTTAGTGCCTGTTTCTCTGCTAGTGCTCTGGTACCCTTAGTGCCTATTTCTCTGCTAGTGCTCAGGTACACTTAGTGCCTGTTTATCTGCTAGTGCTCTGGTACTCTTCCTGTTTCTCTGCTAGTGCTCTGGTACACTTAGTGCCTGTTTCTCTGCTAGTACTCCAGTACACTTAGTGCCTGTTTATCTACTAGTGCTCTGGTACACATAGTGCCTGTTTCTCTGATAGTGCTTCAGTACACTTATTGCCTGTTTCTCTGCTAGTGCTCCGGTACACTCAGTGCTTGATTCTCTGCTAGTGCTCTGGTACACTAAGTGCCTGTATCTCTGCTAGTGCTCTGGTACCCTTAGTGCCTATTTCTCTGCTAGTGCTCAGGTACACTTAGTGCCTGTTTATCTGCTAGTGCTCTGGTACTCTTCCTGTTTCTCTGCTAGTGCTCTGGTACACTTAGTGCCTGTTTATCTGATAGTGCTCCGGTACACTTAGTGCCTCATTCTCTGCTAGTGCTCTGGTACATTTAGTGCCTGTTTATCTGTTAGTGCTCTGGTACACATAGTGCCTGTTTCTCTGCTAGTGCTTTCGTACACTTTTTGCCTGTTTCTCTGCTAGTGCTCCTGTACACTTAGCGCCTGTTTTTTGGCTAGTGCTCCCTTACACTTAGTGCTTGATTCTCTGCTAGTGCTCCAGTACACTAAGTGCCTGTATCTCTCCTAGTGCTCCAGTACCCTTAGTGCCTGTTGTTCTACTAGTCCTCTGGATCACTAGCAGAGAAAGAGGCAATAAGGGTACCTTTGTGGCTGTTTCTCTGCTAGAGCTCTGGTACACTTAGTGCCTGTTTATCTGATAGTGCTCTGGTACACTTAGTGCATGTTTCTCTGCTCGTGCTCCGGTACACTTAGTGCCTGTTTATCTTCTAGTGCTCTGGTACACTTATTGTCTATTTCTCTGCCAGTGCTCCAGTAGACTTAGTGCCTGTTTTTTGGCTTGTGCTCCGGTACACTTAGTGCTTGATTCTCTGTTACTGCTACTGTACACTAAGTACCTGTATCTCTGCTAGTGTTCCAGTACTCTTAGTGCCTGTTGCTCTGCTAGTGCTCTGGAGCACTAGCAGAGAAACAGGTGCTAAGGGTACACTAGCAGAGAAACAGGTGCTAAGGGTACCTTAGTGCCTGTTTCTCTGCTAGTGCTCCGGTACACTTAGTGCCTGTTTCTCTGCTAGTACTACAGTAAACTTAGTTCCTGTTTCTCTGCTAGTACTCTGGTACACTTAGTGCCTGTTTATCTGCTAGTGCTCCAGTACCCTTAGTGCCTGTTTCTCTGCTAGTGCTCCGGTACATTTATTGCCTGTTTCTTTGCTAGTGCTCAGGTACACTTAGTGCCTGTTTCTCTGCTAGTGCTCCATTACACTTAGCGCCTGTTTCTCTGCTAGTGCTCAGGTACACTTAGTGGCTGTTTTTTTTCTTAGTGCTCTAGTACTCTTCCTGTTTATCTGCTAGAGCTCCGGTACAGTTAATGGCTTTTTCACTGCTAGTGCTGCGGTTGACTTAGTGCCTGTTTCTCTGCTAGTGCTCAGGTACACTTAGTGACTGTTTATCTGCTAGTGCTCTGGTACTCTTCCTGTTTCTCTGCTAGTGCTCAGTTACACTTAGTGCCTGTTTCTCTGCTAGTGCTCCAGTACCCTTAGTGCCTGTTTCTCTGCCAGTCCTCCGGTTCATTTAGTGCCTTTTTCTCTGCTAGTGCTCCGGTACCCTTAGCGCCTGTTTCTCTGCTAGTGCTCTGGTACACATAGTGCCTGTTTCTCTGATAGTGCTTTGGTAAACTTTTTTGTTCTGTTTCTCTGTCAGTGCTCCGGTACACTTAGTGCCTGTTTTTTGGCTAGTGCTCCGGTACACTAATTGCTTAATTCTCTGCTAGTGCTCCTGTACACTAAGTACCTGTATCTCTGCTCTTGCTCCAGTACCCTTAGTGCCTGTTGATCTGCTAGTGCTCTGGAGCACTAGCAGACAAACAGGCGCTAAGGGTACCTTAGTGCCTGTTTCTCTTCTAGTGCTTCGGTACACTTAGTGCATATTTATCTGCTAGTGTTCTGGTACATATAGTACCTGTTTCTCTGATAGTGTTCAGTACACTTTTTGCCTGTTTCTCTGCTTGTGCTCCGGTACACTTAGTGGCTGTTTTTTGGCTAGTGCTCCGGTACACTTAGTGCTTGATTCTCTTCTAGTGCTCCGGTACACTAAGTGCCTGTATCTCTGCTTGTGCTCCGGTACCCTTAGTGCCTGTTTATCTGATAGTACTCCGGTTCACTTAGTGCCTGTTTCTCTGCTAGGTCTCCGGTATACTTAGTGCCTGTTTATCTGCTAGTGCTCCAGTACACTTAGTGCCTGTTTCTCTGCTAGTGCTCTGGTACATTTAGTGCCTGTTTCTCTGCTAGTGCTCAGGTACACTTAGTGCCTGTTTTTCTGCTAGTGCTCCGGAACACTTAATGCTTGTTTCTTTGCTAGTGCTCCAGTACACTTACACTTAGTGCCTGTTTCTCTGCTAGTGCTCCGGTATACTTAGTGCCTGTTTCTATGCTAGTGCTCCGGTAAGCTTATTGCCTGTTTCTATGCTAGTATCCGGTACACTTAGTGCCTGTTTCTCTGCTAGTGCTCTGGTACAATAAGTGTCTGTTTCTCTGCTAGTGCTCCAGTACACTTAGTGCTTGATTCTCTGCTAGTGCTACTGTACTCTAAGTACCTGTATCTCTGCTAGTGCTCCAGTACCCTTAGTGCCTGTTGCTCTGCTAGTGCTCTGGAGCACTAGCAGGGAAACAGGCGCTAAGGGTACACTAGCAAAGAAACAGGCGCTAAGGGTACCTTAGTGCCTGTTTCTCTGCTAGTACTCTGGTACACTTAGTTCCTGTTTCTCTGCTAGTGCTTCGGTACACTTAGTGCCTGTTTATCTGCTAGTGCTCCAGTACCCTTAGTGCCTGTTTCTCTGCTAGTGCTCCGGTACATTTAGTGCCTGTTTCTCTGCTAGTGCTCAGGTACACTTAGCGCCTGTTTCTCTACTAGTGCTTCGGTACACTTAGCGCAAGTTTCTCTCCTAGTGCTCTGGTAAACTTAGTGCCTGTTTTTTTTCTTAGTGCTCTGGTACACTTATTGCCTGTTTATCTGTTAGTGCTCCGGTACACTTAGTATAAAAAGAATTTAAAGAAATCTGCGCTACCCTAAAATGCTGCTCAAGGTTTACTAGGTAATCCCCAAAATACCTACAATAAACACAACAGTCAATAAGAATGACACGAAAGCGCAAAAATGAGTCTTAATACAAAAAAAATATTAAATCTGACCCATATAAAGTACAACACAATATAAACGTGATCAATTTCTCTTAATTCCAATTCCTTTGTAGTAGGGGAGGAGAATTGAAACTTGAATGTCTTCAGTAGAGCTTCAAAACACACTGTGATTGGGTGGGTTTTCAGAGTCTCTTACAGCATAAATCCATGTATATGGAAAACAAGAGACAAGAGAAATGCCACCATAGTGTATTACAATTTTTAATTTAAATGACAAATTCACAATGAGAATGCAATAATAATCCGGATACTGATTTAAAAATAAAGGCGTAGCAGATGTAGTTGGTGTACCGTTGTAACACCTAAATGCACTTAATGGATATAAGCACCTCCTGGGCACAGGAATCTGCAATCCTCCAGATTCTGCATGCAGATGTTCTTAGTCCAGTACTCCCCTCTGCTTGTACTGCAGAATCTATGTGATGACAGTGCTTCCTCTTGTCACTGTTTCCTAAACCGTTTCTGAAATTGGTCTCTGGCAAGATGGCGTCCCTACTTCCCTCCCTGGTTCATCAGGCAGCTGAAGTCCTACTTGCAGGTTTCAGAGAGCCTGTTTCTCTGCTAGTGTTGTGGTAGACTTAGTGCCTGTTTCTCTGCTAGTGCTCTGGTACCCTTAGTGCCTATTTCTCTGCTAGTGCTCAGGTACACTTAGTGCCTGTTTATGTGCTAGTGCTCTGGTACTCTTCCTGTTTCTCTGCTAGTGCTCCGGTACACTAAGTGCCTGTATCTCTCCTAGTGCTCCAGTACCCTTAGTGCCTGTTGTTCTACTAGTACTCTGGATCACTAGCAGAGAAAGAGGCAATAAGGGTACCTTTGTGGCTGTTTCTCTGCTAGTGCTCTGGTACACTTAGTGCCTGTTTATCTGATAGTGCTCTGGTACACTTAGTGCATGTTTCTCTGCTCGTGCTCCAGTACACTTAGTGCCTGTTTATCTTCTAGTGCTCTGGTACACTTATTGTCTATTTCTCTGCCAGTGCTCCAGTACACTTAGTGCCTGTTTTTTGGCTTGTGCTCCGGTACACTTAGTGCTTGATTCTCTGTTACTGCTACTGTACACTAAGTACCTGTATCTCTGCTAGTGTTCCAGTACTCTTAGTGCCTGTTGCTCTGCTAGTGCTCTGGAGCACTAGCAGAGAAACAGGTGCTAAGGGTACACTAGCAGAGAAACAGGTGCTAAGGGTACCTTAGTGCCTGTTTCTCTGCTAGTGCTCCGGTACACTTAGTGCCTGTTTCTCTGCTAGTACTACAGTAAACTTAGTTCCTGTTTCTCTGCTAGTACTCTGGTACACTTAGTGCCTGTTTATCTGCTAGTGCTCCAGTAACCTTAGTGCCTGTTTCTCTGCTAGTGCTCCGGTACATTTATTGCCTGTTTCTTTGCTAGTGCTCAGGTACACTTAGTGCCTGTTTCTCTGCTAGTGCTCCGTTACACTTAGCGCCTGTTTCTCTGCTAGTGCTCTGGTACACTTAGTGGCTGTTTTATTTCTTAGTGCTCTAGTACTCTTCCTGTTTATCTGCTAGAGCTCTGGTACAGTTAATGGCTTTTTCTCTGCTAGTCCTGCGGTTGACTTAGTGCCTGTTTCTCTGCTAGTGCTCAGGTACACTTAGTGCCTGTTTATCTGCTAGTGCTCTGGAACTCTTCCTGTTTCTCTGCTAGTGCTCTGTTACACTTAGTGCCTGTTTCTCTGCTAGTGCTCCAGTACCCTTAGTGCCTGTTTCTCTGCCAGTCCTCGGGTACATTTAGTGTCTTTTTCTCTGCTAGTGCTCCGGTACCCTTAGCGCCTGTTTCTCTGCTAGTGCTCTGGTACACATAGTGCCTGTTTCTCTGATAGTGCTTTGGTACACTTTTTTGTTCTGTTTCTCTGCCAGTGCTCCGGTACACTTAGTGCCTGTTTTTTGGCTAGTGCTCCGGTACACTTATTGCTTGATTCTCTGCTAGTGCTCCAGTACACTAAGTACCTGTATCTCTGCTAGTGCTCCAGTACCCTTAGTGCCAGTTGATATGCTAGTGCTCTGGAGCACTAGCAGACAAACAGGCGCTAAGGGTACCTTAGTGCCTGTTTCTCTGCTAGTGCTCCGGTACACTTAGTGCATGTTTATCTGCTAGTGTTCTGGTACATATAGTACCTGTTTCTCTGATAGTGTTCAGTACACTTTTTGCCTGTTTCTCTGCTAGTGCTCCGCTACACTTAGTGGCTGTTTTTTGGCTAGTGCTCCGGTACACTTAGTGCTTGATTCTCTTCTAGTGCTCCGGTACACTAAGTGCCTGTATCTCTGCTAGTGCTCCGGTACCCTTAGTGCCTGTTTATCTGATAGTACTCCGTTTTACTTAGTGCCTGTTTCTCTGCTAGGTCTCCGGTATACTTAGTGCCTGTTTATCTGCTAGTGCTCCTGTACCCTTAGTGCCTGTTTCTCTGCTAGTGCTCTGGTACATTTAGTGCCTGTTTCTCTGCTAGTGCTCAGGTACACTTGTGCCTGTTTTTCTGCTAGTGCTCCGGAACACTTAATGCTTGTTTCTTTGCTAGTGCTCCAGTACACTTAGTGCCTGTTTCTCTGCTAGTCCTCCTGTATACTTAGTGCCTGTTTCTATGCTAGTGCTCCGGTAAGCTTATTGCCTGTTTCTATGCTAGTATCCGGTACACTTAGTGCCTGTTTCTCTGCTAGTGCTCTGGTACAATAAGTGTCTGTTTCTCTGCTAGTGCTCCAGTACACTTAGTGCTTGATTCTCTGCTAGTGCTACTGTACTCTAAGTACCTGTATCTCTGCTAGTGCTCCAGTACCCTTAGTGCCTGTTGCTCTGCTAGTGCTCTGGAGCACTAGCAGGGAAACAGGCGCTAAGGGTACACTAGCAAAGAAACAGGCGCTAAGGGTACCTTAGTGCCTGTTTCTCTGCTAGTACTCTGGTACACTTAGTTCCTGTTTCTCTGCTAGTGCTTCGGTACACTTAGTGCCTGTTTATCTGCTAGTGCTCCAGTACCCTTAGTGCCTGTTTCTCTGCTAGTGCTCCGGTACATTTAGTGCCTGTTTCTCTGCTAGTGCTCAGGTACACTTAGTGCCTGTTTCTCTACTAGTGCTCCGGTACACTTATTGCCTGGTTATCTGTTAGTGCTCCGGTACACTTAGTATAAAAAGAATTTAAAGAAATCTGCGCTGCCCTAAAATGCTGCTCAAGGTGTACTAGGTAATCCCCAAAATAACTACAATAAACACAACAATCAATAAGAATGACACCAAAGCGCAAAAATGAGTCTTAATACAAAAAAATATTAAATCTGACCCATATAAAGTCCAACACAATATAAACGTGATCAATGGCCCTCATTCAGAGCCACTCGCTATCGGCAGTATGCTCGTTCCGAGCGATGTTCGCACATCTGCGCATGCGTACAGTTTTTAGTACGCATGCGCGAACCAGTCAGTGCGGCCGAAAATCATTTGTACGCAATATAGCGAGTGCCTGCTATTTTTAGTGACAGAATGAGGCGTATGTGGGTGGTAACAGGGGAAGGTGCTTGAAAACAGGGAGTGGAGATCCGAACGCAGGCGTGCTTAAAGGTCAAAACGGGCGTTTTATGGGTGTGCATAATTAATACAGCAGCGTCAATGATCACGTCACTTGGTTTTTTTAAACTCAGAACTGCTCGCAAAATAGCGGTTGAAAAAACCAACCACAAGAATAGCGAGCAGTTCATACGCTGTTCGATGTACTCGATTAATCTAATAAATAGCGGACATGACGTATGGTGCGAGCGGCCAGGGGGCGTTTTTATTAAATAAACGAGCATATATTTTGCTCGCTCGTTCAGACTTAGAGGTGTGAACAGACTGCAATGTGCGAACGGATCATTTGAATAGCCACCCCTTGTTTTTGAACGAACGAACGCAAATAGCGAACGGCTCTGAATGAGGGCCAATGTCTCTTAATTCCAATTCCTTTGTAGTAGGGGAGGAGAATTGAAACTTGAATGTCTTCAATAGAGCTTCAAAACACACTGTGATTGGGTGGGTTTTCAGAGTCTCTTACAGCATAAATCCATGTATATGGAAAACAAGAGACAAGAGAAATGCCACCATAGTGTATTACAATTTTTAATTTAAATGACAAATTCACAATGAGAATGCAATAATAATCCGGATACTGATTTAAAAATAAAGGCGTACCAGATGTAGTTGGTGTACCGTTGTAACACCTAAATGCACTTAATGGATATAAGCACCTCCTGGGCACAGGAATCTGCAATCCTCCAGATTCTGCATGCAGATGTTCTTAGTCCAGTACTCCCCTCTGCTTGTACTGCAGAATCTATGTGATGACAGTGCTTCCTCTTGTCACTGTTTCCTAAACCGTTTCTGAAATTGGTCTCTGGCAAGATGGCGTCCCTACTTCCCTCCCTGGTTCATCAGGCAGCTGAAGTCCTACTTGCAGGTTTCAGAGAGCCTGTTTCTCTGCTAGTGTTGTGGTAGACTTAGTGCCTGTTTCTCTGCTAGTGCTCTGGTACCCTTAGTGCCTATTTCTCTGCTAGTGCTCAGGTACACTTAGTGCCTGTTTATCTGCTAGTGCTCTGGTACTCTTCCTGTTTCTCTGCTAGTGCTCTGGTACACTTAGTGCCTGTTTCTCTGCTAGTACTCCGGTACACTTAGATCCTGTTTCTCCGCTAGTGCTCCAGTACACTTAGTGCCTGTTTATCTACTAGTGCTTTGGTACACATAGTGCCTGT
This sequence comes from Taudactylus pleione, assembly GCA_031769625.1. Lineage (NCBI taxonomy): Eukaryota > Metazoa > Chordata > Amphibia > Anura > Myobatrachidae > Taudactylus > Taudactylus pleione. The sequence continues at coordinate 337,944 of JAUIMM010000647.1, read as the reverse complement.
TTCTCTGATAGTGCTTCGGTACACTTATTGCCTGTTTCTCTGCTAGTGCTCCGGTACACTCAGTGCTTGATTCTCTGCTAGTGCTCCGGTACACTAAGTGCCTGTATCTCTGCTAGTGCTCTGGTACCCTTAGTGCCTATTTCTCTGCTAGTGCTCAGGTACACTTAGTGCCTGTTTATCTGCTAGTGCTCTGGTACTCTTCCTGTTTCTCTGCTAATGCTCTGGTACACTTAGTGCCTGTTTATCTGATAGTGCTCCGGTACACTTAGTGCCTCATTCCCTGCTAGTGCTCTGGTACACTTAGTGCCTGTTTATCTGTTAGTGCTCTGGTACACATAGTGCCTGTTTCTCTGCTAGTGCTTTCGTACACTTTTTGCCTGTTTCTCTGCTAGTGCTCCTGTACACTTAATGCCTGTTTTTTGGCTAGTGCTCCGGTACACTTAGTGCTTGATTCTCTGCTAGTGCTCCGGTACACTAAGTGCCTGTATCTCTGCTAGTGCTCCAGTACCCTTAGTGCCTGTTGTTCTACTAGTACTCAGGATCACTAGCAGAGAAACAGGCAATAAGGGTACCTTTGTGCCTGTTTCTCTGCTAGTGCTCTGGTACACTTAGTGCCTGTTTATCTGATAGTGCTCTGGTACACTTATTGTCTATTTCTCTGCCAGTGCTCCAGTACACTTAGTGTCTGTTTTTTGGCTTGTGCTCCGGTACACTTAGTGCTTGATTCTCTGTTACTGCTGCTGTACACTAAGTACCTGTATCTCTGCTAGTGTTCCAGTACTCTTAGTGCCTGTTGCTCTGCTAGTGCTCTGGAGCACTAGCAGAGAAACAGGCGCTAAGGGTACACTAGCAGAGAAACAGGTGCTAAGGGTACCTTAGTGCCTGTTTCTCTGCTAGTGCTCCGGTACACATAGTGCCTGTTTCTCTGCTAGTACTACAGTAAACTTAGTTCCTGTTTCTCTGCTAGTACTCTGGTACACTTAGTGCCTGTTTATCTGCTAGTGCTCCAGTACCCTTAGTGCCTGTTTCTCTGCTAGTGCTCCGGTACATTTAGTGCCTGTTTCTCTGCTAGTGCTCTGGTACACTTAGCGCCTGTTTCTCTGCTAGTGCTCTGCTACACTTAGTGGCTGTTTTTTTTCTTAGTGCTCTAGTACTCTTCCTGTTTATCTGCTAGAGCTCCTGTACAGTTAATGGCTTTTTCTCTGCTAGTGCTGCGGTTGACTTAGTGCCTGTTTCTCTGCTAGTGCTCAGGTACACTTAGTGCCTGTTTATCTGCTAGTGCTCTGGTACTCTTCCTGTTTCTCTGCTAGTGCTCTGTTACACTTAGTGCCTGTTTCTCTGCTAGTGCACCAGTACTCTTAGTGCCCATTTTTTCTGCCAGTCCTCCAGTACATTTAGTGCCTTTTTCTCTGCTAGTGCTCCGGTACCCTTAGCGCCTGTTTCTCTGCTAGTGCTCTGGTACACATAGTGCCTGTTTCTCTGATAGTTCTTTGGTACACTTATGGTCTGTTTCTCTGCCAGTGCTCCGGTACACTTAGTGCCTGTTTATCTGATAGTGCTCCGGTACACTTAGTGCCTCATTCTCTGCTAGTGCTCTGGTACACTTAGTGCCTGTTTATCTGTTAGTGCTCTGGTACACATAGTGCCTGTTTCTCTGCTAGTGCTTTCGTACACTTTTTGCCTGTTTCTCTGCTAGTGCTCTGGTACACTTAGTGCCTGTTTTTTGGCTAGTGCTCCGGTACACTTAGTGCTTGATTCTCTGCTAGTGCTCCGGTACACTAAGTGCCTGTATCTCTGCTAGTGCTCCAGTACCCTTAGTGCCTGTTGTTCTTCTAGTCCTCTGGATCACTAGCAGAGAAACAGGCAATAATGGTACCTTTGTGTCTGTTTCTCTGCTAGTGCTCTGGTACACTTAGTGCCTGTTTATCTGATAGTGCTCTGGTACAGTTAGTGCATGTTTCTCTGCTCGTGCTCCGGTACACTTAGTGCCTGTTTATCTTCTAGTGCTCCGGTACACTTATTGTCTATTTCTATGCCAGTGCTCCAGTACACTTAGTGCCTGTTTTTTGGCTTGTGCTCTTGTAAACTTATTGCTTGATTCTCTGTTAGTGCTACTGTACACTAAGTACCTGTATCTCTGCTAGTGTTCCAGTTCTCTTAGTGCCTGTTTATCTGCTAGTGCTCTTGTACACATAGTACCTGTTTCTCTTTTAGTGCTTCGGTACACTTATTGCCTGTTTCTCTGCTAGTGCTCTGGTACACATAGTGCCTGTTTCTCTGCTAGTGCTCCGGTACACTTAGTGCCTGCTTTTTGGCTAGTGCTCAGTTACACTTAGTGCTTGATTCTCTGCTAGTGCTCCGGTACACTAAGTGCCTGTATCTCTGCTAGTGCTCCAGTACCCTTAGTGCCTGCTGCTCTGCTAGTGCTCTGGATCACTAGCAGAGAAACAGGCAATAAGGGTACCTTAGTGCCCGTTTCTCTGCTAGTGCTCTGGTACACCTCAGTCAGAGTCAGTCATTGCGGCCGCACGGTCGTACGCCACCGATGTTCGCTGAACTGCGCATGCGTAAATTTCGTAATGCGCGTGCGCAAACTAGTTGCTACTATCAGAAATTTCTCTCTCCTTGAACACAGCCAGGTCGGTAGTTTGAGTGACAGAATGAGGCGTTTGTGGGTGGTAACAGGGGAAGGTGCTTGAAAACGGGGGAGTGGAGATCCGAACGCAGGTGTGCCTAATTATGCGAACAGCGTTTAATGGGAGTGCATAATTAACATAGTAGTGTCATGGCACACGTGACATGGGCGGTTCGTACAATGACCTGATCGTAGTGCTTAAGAGAGGGTATGGTCAACCTTAAGCTATACGACCAGTTTCGATGGTTCCCGATGGTCTCGATTAATCCTTATATGCCGGAGATGACGTGTAATGCGTATGAGACTGGGGCGTATTTTTTGTCTTCCGGCCGCTTCCTCCCCTTGGTCGGCCAGCTGACGATCCGATCTTAAGGACGCAACATGCGAGTGCATCATTTGCATATCCGGCCCCTTTTCCCGTACGACCATGCGGCCGCAACGACCGACTCTGAATGAGGTCCTTAGTGCCTGTTTCTCTGATAGTACTCTGGTACACTTAGTGCCTGTTTCTCTGCTAGTGCTCCGGTACACATAGTGCCTGTTTATCTGATAGTGCTATGGTATACTTATTACCTGTTTCTTTGCTAGTGCTCCGGTACACTTAGTGCCTGTTTTTTGGCTAGTGCTCTGGTACACTTAGTGCTTGATTCTCTGCTAGTGCTCCAGTACACTAAGTGCCTGTATCTCTGCTAGTGCTCCGGTACCCTTAGTGCCTGTTGTTCTGCTAGTGCTCTAGATCACTAGCAGAGAAATAGGCAATAAGGGTACCTTAGTGCCCGTTTCTCTGCTAGTGTTCTGGTACACTTAGTGCCTGTTTCTCTGCTAGTACTCTGGTACACTTAGTGCCTGTTTCTCTGCTAGTGCTCTGGTACACTTAGTGCCTGTTTATCTGCTAGTGCTCTGGTACACATAGTGCCTGTTTCTCTGATAGTGCTTCGGTACACTTATTACCTGTTTCTCTGCTAGGGCTCCGGTACACTTAGTGCCTGTTTTTTGGCTAGTGCTCCGGTACACTTAGTGCTTGATTCTCTGCCAGTGCTTCTGTACACTAAGTACCTGTATGTCTGCTAGTGCTCCAGTACCCTTAGTGCCTATTGCTCTGCTAGTGCTCTGGAGCACTAGCAGAGAAACAGGCAATAAGGGTACCTTATTGCCCGTTTCTCTGCTAGTTCTCTGGTACACTTAGTGCCTGTTTATCTGCTAGTGCTCTTGTACACATAGTGCCTGTTTCTCTAATAGTGCTTCGGTACACTTATTGTCTGTTTCTCTGCTAGTGCTTCGGTACACTTAGTGCCTGGTTTTTGGCTAGTGCTCTAAGGGTAGCTTAGTGCATTTTTCTCTGTAGTGCTCTGGTACACTTAGTGCCTGTTTATCTGATAGTGCTCCGGTACACTTAGTGCCTGTTTCTCTGCTAGTTCTCCGGTTCACTTAGTGCCTGTTTCTCTGCTAGTGCTCCGGTACACTTCCTGTTTCTCCGTTGCTCCGGTACACTTGGAGTGGTATTCAATATGAAACGTTAACCTCGCCAGCGAGGCTTTCACCGCACATCAGAGGTTTTGCCAGCGAAAAAGTATTGCGCGCGCTTCCGCTTATCCCCGTATTCAATTTGAAATCGTCGAAAAGGGACCCGGTGATACTTGGATCAGCGAAAAAAACCTTGAATTTTCAGGAATTCATTGTAGGAGCCCCGTAAAGATGTTCAGACCTTGGTGATCACTATGGGTACCCCCGTTTTTGCCTGCAGAGGAAAGTCTGGGTTTTTAAATAGCCGTGCAGGTGTTTTTTTTTCCGACATTGAAGAAGTGATGCAGAAGAGCACTTAGGTTTTTTTTTTCGTTTTTTTAAGTGGTCTCATCAAATTTGGTGTACATGAAAATGGGTACTAGCATATTTTGAAGTCCCTAAAGGTAATTTTAAAAAATTCTGCAAATATACACCTGCCGCTACTTTGCGCAATGAGAAAAACACCCGCCCCATACTTGGGGACCCCACCAGAAATAATTTTTTTACTTTTTTATTTTTTTAATTAATTTTTTTTTTTAAACACAAATTTTTTTAAATTTTTTTAAGGGTGCCCCGATTTTTTTTAGGACATTTTTTTTTAACATTTCCTTTTAAGGGGACATTCCCAAAACTACAGGCAATTTTTTATAAGCCTACACCCCCAAACCCCTATTCTGTATTTTTTTTCACTTGCTATAGTGCTTAGAAAAATTATCCCTGTTTTTTAAAAAATGACCCTTGACCCCATTTAAGGAAAAAAATGGGAGTTTTGGGGAAATATGCCTGTGACCCCCGTAAAGATGTCCAGACATGGGGGATCACTATGGGTAACCCCGTTTTTGCCTGCAAAAGAAAGTTGGGTTTTTAAATAGCTTTGCAAGGTGTTTTTTCCTGCTGCGGCTATTCGAATCCCCGACTTCCTTCAGTAGTTAAAAATGGGGGTACCCATAGTGATCCCCCATGTCTAGACATCTTTAGGGGGATCCCTAGAATATTTCCTGAAAATTCCCGTTTTAGTTAACTTGTAAAAAAAATTTGTAAAAAATTACAAAAGAAATGACATAAGGTCCCCCCCCAATAGCCAAACCAGCCCCAGGCTTGCAGCCAGTGGTGGTTTCTAAAAATACGGGAAAAAACAAAATGTGTAGGGTTCCACTGTATTTTAGAAACTAACACCAGGCTGCAGGGACTAGTGCTGGTTTTAAATATAGAGGGCAAAAACAACGTGGGGTACCCCCTATATTTAAGACCAGCACCAGACCCAACCGACCGGGGTGTAATGCCACAGCCCGGAGAACCAACCACCGGGGCTCCAGGTCCAAAGCATTACACCCCAAGTCGGTCAGCGCAAGCCGGTGATCTCGGGGGAGTTGTGGACCCCCCCAAAAAAAGGGTCCTTCCTCTCCCGAGCACCACAGGCTTACGCTGAAGCCTGGGGCTCATCCACATACCCCTGGAGCGGTGGGTATGGGGGTAATAAGGGGGCCAAATAATGTAACACTATTGTACTTTACAGTGGAACTACAAGTGCCAGCATGCCTGCCATTTTTCACTTGTGGAACTACAAGTGCCAGCAGACATGCGGCACATGTAATTTCACTGTAAAATAAATAGTTAAAAAAAGATAAAACACACACACCATGCCCAGTATAAGTTTATTACATACACCTACCCATTCACACATACTTACCTATACCAGAAGTTTCTGTCCCCTTCTCCTGTAGAGATCCTAAAAACTTGGCCCTGCAAGGAAGATTTCATACTCACCTACATCCAGCGCTGGTCTCCACAGTAATCCTTGGGATTTAAAAAAAAAAAAAACACATTTAGCCGAGCCACGCAACACAGCTATCTGTATGTGTGTTGTCACACATACAGATAGCTCCCGAATGGACGCAGCAGGCACTTCACGGGGCATTGCAGTCCCGTCAGCCAATCAGCGGCAGCGCTGACTGTAGAGCGCCCACTGATTGGCTCTGGAAACTACTCACCCACGTGGGAACTGTCAGTTGCCAGAGCCAATCAGCGGGCGTTCTGCACTAGTGCACTAGTCCCTGTAGCCTGGTGTTGGTTTCTAAAATATGGTGGAACCCTACACATTTTGTTCCCCGTATTTTTAGAAACCACCACTGGCTGCAAGCCTGGGGCTGGTTTGACTTTTGGGGGGGGACCTTATGTCATTTTTTTTGTAAATTTTTACAAATTTTTTTTACAGGATAACAAAAACGGGAATTTTCGGGAAATATAATATGGACCCCCCTAAAGATGTCTACACATGGGGGATCACTATGGGTACCCACATTTTTAACTCCTGAAGGAAGTCTGGGTTTCTAATAGCCGCGGCAAGTGCATAAATGCGACTTTGAAGAAAGTGGTGCAGAAGAGCATTTAGATTTTTTTGGGGGGGAAAATAACTATGCCCAGCAAATTTGGGGTACTTGAAAATGGGGGTCAGCATATTTTAAAGTTGCTAAAGAGTCTTGAAAAAATTGTGAAAAACCCACCTGCCGCAAGGAGCTGCAATGAAAAAAGCACCTGAGGCATACTTGGGGACCCCCCCAGAGTCAAGTTTGCTATTTTTTAACTTTGTTCCCCAACATTTTTTTTTTGGCACCCAAAATTCAAACTGCTTTTTTTGGGGTGTCCCGATTTTTTTTTTTTTACACAGATCATTTCAAGGGGTCATTCTGAAGGGTGCAGGCTATTTTTTTTAAGCCTGCACCCCTAAACCCCACTTCTGCACTTTTTTTCGCCACCTATTCAGTGGTGAAAAGTTATCCCCGTTTTTTTTCAAAGTCTTTTCGACCCTGTGAAAAGTCTTTGAAATTGAATACAGTGTAAAAGCAAAACCTGCGATAATGACGTCATAGGTGCGAAAACATCGCAAAAACTGAGTTCTCACTCCCATATTGAATACCCTTATTAGTGCCTGTTTCTCTGCTAGTGCTCCGGTACACTTAGTGCCTGTTTCCATGCTAGTGCACCGGTACACTTAGTGCCTGTTTCTCCACTAGTGTTTCGATACACTTAGTGCCTGTTTATCTGCTAGTACTCGGTACACTTAGGTCCTGTTTCTCAGCAAGAACTCTGCATTCTCCAATTGTCTTGTTTCTCAGTAAGTGCATTCTCTAAAGGATCTTTTTCTCAGCAAGTGGTCCACTTATATCAAGTGCCTAAAGTAACCACTCCATCTGCTAGAACACTATCAGTGGTAGGTGATGGGTTTCTGTATTCTGGGTGTCTGGTAACCAGGGCTAGCACTGAGTCTCAGTTTCCATTTCCAGTTCTGTGTATCAGTGTATAGGTTCCAGGTCTGTGCGAAAGTAATCAGCTCGCAGGCTTGCGTTCCTTGTTAATGCTCTCAGTTCTTGATTCCAGTTTTAGCTTATTCCGACTCTGAGTTTCCGTTGGCTGTATCTGTCTGAGTTCCCAGAAGTGGGTACCAGTTCCGAGTGACTGGATTCAGGTTTGGGGCTGAGCTGTCCACGATCAATTCCAGATTACTATAGCTGCGGTTTCCAGTTCTGTAATCTGGTTCACTTCCGGGTCTTTGGATTCCTTCCCTCCTGCCAGTGATACTCTGGTTCTGGTACTTCATAGATGAGCAGAGGTCGTATCTAAGCTCCAGTTTCAGCTTCACTCATGCCTCAGATAAATCCAATGGTCCCAATACGAAACAACTAAAACAGACGTTTGTGACAGTTATAAATCATTAATGTTAATTTCCTGGCTCAGTGACTCCCTGTGACTGACTTTGTAATTAAAAGACACTGAAATAACACGCTGAAGGTCACAAAGTGTTGGCAGAGGATTCTAACCTGTCTTCTCTGAGGTAGACTGTTAGCAATTTAGTGGGATACAGTCAGTATCCCGGCAGCCGTGATGCCGGCGCTGATATTACCGGCGCCGGAATCCCAACGCCTCTCACAATACCGACACCGGCATCCTGACCGCCGGGATTCCGACGGTAAGTAGCAGGGTGGGGGGGAGGGTTAGGCACTAGAGGGAGGGTTAGGGTTAGGCACTAAGGGGGGCGGGTTAGGTTTAGGGTGCTAGGAGGAGGAGGTTAGGTTCAGGCACTAGGGGGGGAGGTTAGGGTTAGGCACCAAAGAGGTGTAGGGAGAGGGGGAGGGTAAACATACCGAACAAAAAGTGTAGGTATGCTAGCTCTGTCGGGATGCCAGTGTTGGGATTCTCACAGCCAGGATCCTGACTGCCAGCATCCCATACCCAACCCCAATTTAGCATCTCTTTGTACCATACACGTACACTTTATGCTGAACATCATGTAGAATTACAGAATTGTTCATAAAAACCCATTTCTGCATTATATCTACTATCTTCTGACCTCCCAATTGTCTTAATTCATAATTTTTTTCAAGATTTTATGCAATGGTAGATAAGAAAAGCTAAATAGATCCCATAATCTGTATTAAACTGCAAAGATACAGTAATTGCTGTTAATGTTATAACCGAGCAGATTGTAAAGAAAAAAACTAATGGAACAGCTACAACTTTTTAGTGACTTGTGCTGTGTGTAAATTTATAACAGCAATACTAACTCATTAGTTAATGTGTTGGTAGTGCTAAAATAAATTCACACATTGTTCTCTAAATGATTAAACTATGTCTGCAAATATCTGTAAAAATAAACAAGACAAAGGAAAAGTGTCTGTAGGTGCACCGGGGCCCGACAATGCTGGGTAATCTCCCAGAAACAGAGCAGGGGCCTGAAGAGCAGGACAGGGGCCCAATCTGAGCATGTGTGGGGTCCAGCGCATGCACACTGATGCCAGGTTCTGCACACATTCTTGATTCTGAGAACTGGCACAGATCATACCCTTGATCAGATTGGTATGCACAATAAACATTCAAAAATTGGTAATGCCAGATCCCTTTGTGCAGCAGAAAAACAGGACTGTTGGATGAAGCATGAATATGTCATCCTACAGGTAATTATCTCCTTTTTATGTGCCTCTCTGGAAGGGCAAACAGTAATGACTGGCAAAAGGTTACATCAGTCAGCATGTCATGTGATGAGAGAGGGAAGGGGATGATGTCACTGTGCACAGAGCAGACACAAAACACATTATCTGGCAGCCAGACAAAGACACACTCAGTTTGCCATACAGATACAGGATCACAGCTCTCAACATGTCATGTTAAGGCAAAGGGAGAAGGTTGTGGAGAACTCAGGGAGGCATTCCAAGGCCTCTCTGCTCACTACATCATATGCTATGTAACTGTTGTCCGTGACACTGTGGAAAATGTATAACTTATTAGCAACAGTCTAAAGACACAAACCAAGGGGAAATAATTACCAAGCTGCTTCTTATTGCCTGCCACCGGGATTTACGTTAAATAAAACAAATGAGATTGTTTCTTTAAATGAAGTATTCAAAATTAAACAATGTAGAATGATCAAATGTGGTAATGCACAAATGTGTGACATGATGCCAGACTTAGGGGGGTATCCAATTAGCCCTGAACATTGTTCGGGCGCTAATGGATCCCCCGGAGCTATCCAATTAGGACCGAAGTCAGGCACTTATCAGGGGGTTTTTTTCGGGACCTGATGTATCCTGAAAATTAATCCACAATAAGTGCAGTTTTTTCATCCCTGAAATAGTGAAAACACATAGGTCCGCAAGCATATCGCGGATACTATGTGTTTTCGGGAGAAATATCCTATTATTTCAGATTAAATAATAGGATAGGGTGAAAAAAAACCTAGTCGAAAAACTATTATAATCAGCGTTTTTTGTTGATTGCGCCTAATTGGATACCCCTCTTAGGGTAATCAGGGCAAGATTTAAATTTCTTTCCCTTCTAGGCTTCATTTTCCCACACCAATAATACTAGTAATTATACTGCCCATCAGAGGTTAATGCCGCAAAACAGTGCACTTGCATATGACATATGATACAAAATGTATGTAGATATGATTTATAAACTGTTGTGGAATAATGATTAAACAAAGCGGCAGCCTATGCGGCCATCATATAAATCATAACACCATTCTATTACAATAACAATTTTAAGTAATGTATCAGATTATTATAGAAGGCATATAAACCACTCAACAATTACACATTCTGCCTATCCCTACACTGATATACACCCATCACTATACAGTACACAGGTCACACTGATCACTATAAACAGGTTACACTGATACCACCCACCTGATCACCATATACAGGTCAAATTTATATCACCAGGGGCGTTGAGAAGGAGAGCGGGTAGTACAGTTCTTACTCGATAGTTGGCAGAGCAGTAGGGGTGATTGCTGACCCGGGCCATTTCAACCAGCTCGGGTCAGTAATCACCCCTACTGCTCTGCCCACTATCGCTGATCATGCCAGTATAGCAGTGCAGCTGAAGCGGCACATTGGGCAGTAAGAGAGCAGAGACTGCTGGTGTCCCAACCTCATTGATATCACACATTTAATACACAATTATCACTATATACGTGTCACACTAATACACACACAGATACACACTAATGTCACACCAGATACACACTAATCATCACTATACACAGGTTAAAAAGAAATCACACACTGATTACTATGCATGTGTCCCACTGATATCACTATTACTGGTGGGAGAGGAGGTTCTGTCTGAAATCTGGTCTCCAAGGAGACCTGATGCCTCTAGTCCTTGGTATGCTATATGGTATTTCCTTTTTCCGTCCCAGAGCCTCTCTTGCCTGTTTCGTATTGCTGTCTCTGAGATACTGTAAGTGATGCAAGTACAGAAGTCTGAAGCTCTCCAGGGTGATAATCCAATGCTTTTCATATGATTAAGGGCTCTATTTATCAACATTATTTTTACTAAAATAATGTGAAAAAGGGTGTTTTCACACCCTTTTCACATTATTTTAGTATCACCTATAGTTATTACAGGGCAATTGGAGTAGAATTCGTGAAATTCTACTCCAACCCCTAAGTATCACTTATTTTTAGTAAAGCAGATCGCATTTCCCATAATTGTAATGGGAAATGTGATCCGACCATAGTTAGTAAAAATAAATGTGAAAAAAATATTGGGGAAAGCCCTGTGATAATAACACCACCTGGAGGTGGCGTTATCCAGGGTCTCCCCCGGTTACCGGACTCCTGGCTTGCTCTAACGGGGAGAGCAGAGCCGGGAGTCGGTCCCTGTAATCAGCTGTGTGGTCTAAACAGACCGCAAGCTGATTACTGTAAAAAAAAGAAAAAAAAAAATAGTAAAAAAAAAATTACTTACCTGACTCCAGGGACCGGTGATCGGGCCTCCGGTGATGTCTCCCCTCCGGTCAGCTGGTCTCCCACAGTGCACTGCGGCCCGGTCATCAGGTGATCGGGCCCCAGTGCAGTATGGGAGATCACCTGACCGGAGGAATGGAGACCATCACCGGAGGCCCGGAGCATGCAGGTAAGTGTAATTAAGGGAGGGGGGGGTCGCGGTGGGGGAGGGGGGGTCCGCGATCGTGGGGGCGGGGCTTAGCACTGGGGGCGGGGCTTAGCACCGGAGGGGGGTTAGCAGCGGCGACCGGTCGGCGCATGCGCGGGCACTTAATCATGGTATTTTTTGCGAAAATACCGTGATAAGGCTCCGAGGGGGATTCACAGGGACAGAGCTTTATCGCAAGCTCTGTCCCTGCAAGGGATTTGTAGTAAATCCCTGTGATATTGCCTGAATTCGCAATGCGAATTCAGTCGGTAATATCAAACTACAATCTGCATTACAAATGCGGATTGTAGTAAATAGAGCCCTAAGTGTACTGTTTCACACAGCAGACTGTAAAAATGGCTACTAAAGACCTGCAGTCTATATTGGATCATTATTATGAAATAAGATTTAAAAATACTCCTATACATATGTTTAGAGTTAGAGTTTGTATCTAATTGTTAGGCAGAATAGTTATCAACCCATATTTTGGTAATGTTAAGAGTGGCACCATCGCTGCCCCATGGCCCTTGCTTCTGGCTATCAGGGTGCCTGGAACGGCACCCTGCAGCCAGGATCACTCCTTTAGACCTTCCAGACATGTACCCTGTGCAATTCCAGCTACACCACAGATACCTGCCTGCAGTCTGCAGTTATCATACATTCGCAGATTGCACATATCACTAGTGTGTATCCCAGACTGACTCGCATTCTGTTGTGTCGCTGACACGTCTCCTGCTCCTACACTTCTTGTGTCCTAGGCTTCAGCTGGTATCACTACTACAGCCAGGTAGCATACCTTATCAGTATTTATTCTGTACTCCTTTCTGCTCATATCCAGAGGGTAGAACTGAATGAGGAGACGCATCACTCATTCACCTAATTTCACTCACTCCAATTCTAGCCAGACCTGCAGAGTGGCCCTAGCCAAATCCTGAATCTGACAGGCAGTGGATGGCTGGCAAGTCCTCTGGAGCCCACCGAGCTCTAGGCAGTTACCTGTGCTGCTTCATAAATATCCTTCCCTGCAGAGGTAGATGGTCTACTGGTGCTATTGCCAAATGTTCCTAAATCTTGCCACCTGTAACCTTCCCAAACTTAAAGCCTTACTAACTAAATAGTCTTGTACAGTAGGTCTATCTCACCCTGTTTTCCAGGACAGTTTCCTTTTTAAAATCGATTATTAATTTTTTTGTATTCAGTGTTTATGTCCTGCTTGTTCTTATATGTCCTGCTTGTCTTATTTGTCCCCAGTTTTGAAGTGGTCAAAATTGGAACAACTTGTACTGTACCCAATCATATATTTTGGATGTTAACAAGACCACAGACTACTTTAGGAGATGCATGTTGATCTAGTAGGAGATAGTTACTTGTCCACTCCAAATTATGTGATTGCAGGAAAGAGCAGGATCCCCCAATTGTCACAAATTCTCGGATAGATAGTAGATTTTTGCCTGTACTTGACTAAGACTAAGAAGTACAGTACAGGGTAGACCCAGGACAGAGGTGCGGAGTCTAATGTGTCTGCGGTATTCACCAGGGACGTCCGCAAGGAGGTTTTTATTTAGCTGCATCCGACATGCAGGTCGGGGTCCTCTCACTTGGCTCTCTGCTACAGGTGCCGGTGTACATTACTAGGGTATGTAGTAAGCGTACTCGTGGTCAACAAGCCGGGTCTGAACCAGACGGATGAAGCAGTACCAGGGATCAGATGGAAACAAGTCACAGAGAATAGCCAAGGACAAAATCGAAATATCAAACATAGTACCAGGGAGGAGACGGAATCAGGTCACAAGCAAAGCCAAGGGTCAGGAATGAGCAGTAGGGATTGCTAGAGGTTGGAACGCTGCAGTATGGTTTGGGAGCCTATACTCTGGCATTGTCTAGTGCCCAGAGACTCCCTCTTATAGGTAGGACTACAAATCTCGCACCAAACATGACCTCCCGTTTGGCGAGCCTATCCCTGTAAATTTTGCACAGGTCGTGTCTCGGCTGCCGACACTTGAGACTCCTGGGAGGAGGCAGGCCTACTAGGCAAAATAAACTGGGGTGGCTTTAGGAATTACCTTTTCATGAAATCTCGATAGCACGGAATAAAAATAAATAGAATTTATTCACAGGAGAAATATAATAGCAATGTCTCACATAGAGTCTCAACAACACTGAGATTCACATAAGCAATAATGAGTATAGGACAAAACCCCCCATATAGTCTTTAACACAGAAAAGTTAATATGGTAGGGAACCCCGAGTCCAGTATGAGTATGGTATAGAGGAGCTTCACCTGGGTAGAAAACTGTAGTGATGGAGATCCGGAGCAGAGTGAGCCCTGTGATGTGGTGAAAGACAGAGCAGGGTTGAGCCCTATGATGCGATGAAGTCGGAGCAAGGTTGAGCCCTGTGATGCAGTGAGGTCGGAGCAGGGTTGAGTCCTGTGATGCGGTGAGGTTGAAGCAGGGTTGAGCCCTGTGAAGCAGTGTGGTTCCGGAACAGAGTTGAGCCCTGCGGTGTGACTAGAATGCAGAACGGGGTTGAGCCCCGCAATGCGGTGATGGTATCTGTAACGGTGCTGTTCACAACTGTAACTAAGATGGGTTCGATGTCCACAGGAGTGAGAGGCAACAGGCAAAGCAAATAGTGCAGCAAAAAGTGAAACCACAACAGTGGAGCAAAAGTAATACTTAGGCAATGACTATGCAGAGCACTGGCATCACAAGGCGGTTGTGGGGGGTGCGGGCCGCACCGGGGGCACCATCCAAGGGGGTGACACCAAAATAGCAGAGCTGCTCTGCTATTTTGGTGTCACCCCCTCGGATGCTGTTACCGAGCAGCCATCCACACTGCAGTGAGAGGCAGGGGCTGTTGGCTGTCCAGCAGTTGCTGCTGCGCTGACCCGGGATTACTCAGCGGAGCAGCACAGCAGCTACAGGCCAGCCTAGCCTCTCCCCTGCCCATTGAATGGTGTGGACATGGGGCGTCCCCAAGAGTGTACCCATGAGAGGGCGGGGCTTCGCTAGATGAAGCCCCGCCCCCTGTCGCCCGTGCGCACCCCTCCAGCGCGCAAGAACATGGGTCCCGGCACCGGCCACCGCACCGGGTACAAGTAAGGTAAGTGACGCCACTGATGCTGAGCTCTGTAGTGCGGCTGGTAACTGGCATCAGAAGTTTAGCTGGAACATCAGCGGAGATATAGCAAAGTCCACAGCAACCCACAGGCACAGCAGGGATCTGGCAGGAGTCCAAGAAAGACCTGAAAGTAACGTTGCACAGACACTGAGACACAATTAGTAACAGGCTTTATACGGTACTAGAGGTCTGTAATCCATAGGAAGTTTAGAAGATGTGACCCAAATGGAATCAGGTTTGAAATAATGAGCAATCTAAGAATCCCACAACCTGACAACACCTTGGAAACAGATGATTACTTTAACTCTCTATTCCCTGTATGTGAAGAACGCTAGCAAGCAGGATAGCTCCTCCAACGACCACAAAGGAACTTTGGAAAAAGTAATCTATCTTTATGTACTGAAATAGTCGCAGTCCTGACAGGTCGGCGCGCGCCCCCAGGGGAGCCGCAGCCGCCTGCACATTGCTGTCGGGAGAGGAAGCCGGAAGACACAGCAGCGGCCGCCGGGGACTCCCCGCCCACTGCCCTGCTGTTGACCAGTGCTGCCGGACTCGGTAAAGACACCGGCACACTGTGACAACAAAGATAACACATTTTGCATTTATTATATCATTGGAAATTAATACTGTTTATGGAGTTATTTAATCATTAGATTCTAAGGGGGAAACATATAAAATCTTGGAGAGAGATAAAGCAGAGAAGTTGCCTAAAGCAACCAATCAGCTGTCATGTTTCTAGCACAGCCTGTAAAATGACAGATGCTGATTGGTTGGTATATTATCTCTCTCCACTTTATCTCTCTCCAAGATTTGATAAATCTCCCCCTAAGCTGTCACAAGCCAGGTCCTACCTGTCATCTGTTTCCATGCCTATACTTATTATGTCTTTGTTGTTTGTCTGTGTTTTAGGTAGCTGAAGACTGTGTAAAGCTGGGTACACACTGACAGATACATTGGCCGATCAATTGATCGGCCAATGTATCTGCTGCCCGTCCGGCCGTGTGTACCCGTTATATGTCGTGAACGCCGGCGTTCACTGACATATCGCATTGGCTGTGCTGCACAGCCGATGGACAGATATGTCTGCAGACATATCTGTCCATCGGCAGCTGTGGCTGACCGCCCGCACACACACAGCGGTAGCCGCGAGGAGGGGGGCGGTACACGCCCCTCACCCACCAGGACACGCCCCCGACATGCCCCCTGGTCGCCGAGACCTGCGGGCAGACACAGATGATGGTTGTACAGTGTGTACGAACAACCATCATCTGCAGATATATCTCTATAGTGTGTACCCAGCTGTAGCCTGATAAGTGGCTAGTCTTGGAGGCTGATAGGTGGTTAGTTTGTTAGGTTAGGTATTATAGATTTATTTTAGATTGACAGGTTCAGATGTGGGTCAGCTAGCATATTGTAGTGTAGCAGGAGAGGGTACATATCAGGGAGGGACAAGATCTGTCACTTCCTCTTTCCCAGTCAGCCTTCCCTATGTGTTTTGTTGTTTTGTATGTTGTGGTTGTTGATTATACAGTATTTGTCTGATTTGCTAACTTTTCATTTCAGAAAAGGCGCAGGTTGACGGGAATGCGTTCATAGGCCTTCATAGCTCAGTTTGCGTCAGGAGCGTACACCCCCCCCATTGTGAGTTAAGTGCGTCATGGCTAGAGCTGAGATTTCTTTCTTAAGGAATCCCACTATACGATGTTGTAAACGATGAGACGGTAGTACAGATTTCCCTAAGTCCTAAGAGCACACGATATAGAGCGTACACACTATGCAGTCTTCCAAACGATGGCATGATATATCATATCGGACATTTTATCCAATTAATCGTTTCACACACTATGCAATCATCGTGTATATCACTGGCAGTTCAGGTGACGTCTTCAGATGGAGAATTGGACCAATACTGTATAACTTGTGGTCATGCGATTGTGCATACACACTACACGATGTGCACCACCCCCTTCATTGCATCGTCCCATCTGATATGCAGCACAGAAGATGGGATGATGCAATGAATGATAGAATAGAATTACGGACTGGGAATACACACCATACACTGTACGATGTGTATGATATATATTGTTCCGATTCACATCGTAACCTTTATCAATTTGTAATATCAAATTAATAAAACCTAAGGCCTTATTTAAATACTTGTTTCTGGTTTGTTTAGTTCAAGGTTATGGGTAATTGGTTTATATTATTAACAAACAATAATAATAATTGATGAAAAATTTATTTTGTTCTATAGTAAAGATGATCAATCAACATTGTTTATTACTGATTAATATAGAACAGTATAAATAATACAGTAATACATGTTGTTTATCTTGTTAATCTTACCACGTATGAGCAAATCCTGTTGGCACATTTGGTTGTTTCAAAAGTAGTGGGTGTGAATCTTGCGATACTGCTGTATGCCCTGCGGGTAAAGACATAGAGCAACTCACAAAAGATATTATAATGCAGCTGTCTGAATTAGTTCAGGTTTTTGGTGTTAAGTTAAAGAGAGATTGTGTTTGACATAGGGCCTGGCAGTATCAGTTGTAACAACTTCCACAGCTGGCCTTGGTAAGACTAGGCTCTGTCTGATTTATCGCACAATATAACCGGGGGCGACACAGAATGTGCTTGTTCACATAGGACCAGAGAACATATTCTTGTTGGTCATTGTGAACACAAATTCATTGTTAGGTAATAATGTGCTACAGTAACTGCTTAGTTATTACAACATATTGTATGGAGCAACATTCTATCACAGCAGTTTACATACTGATCAAATCTTTACCAGTGGAACATTTATTTCTGATTTGGCCACACACATGGATGGGGAAGAGTCAGCCTTTCGCACTAATTCCAAAACACGTGGTGGGTGGGTCACGTGCCCAGTTGTGCAGCCGCCAGATGACTGCACACATAGACATGTTATTGCTTGTTTCATTCACTCTTGGACATGCCAATCATTTTGGGGAGCATGCATTGATATTTGGGTAATTTACTAATATCAGCACATATGCCTCCCAGACGTCATCCTATCAGCAGGACAGTACCGATTTGAGGGCTCTGTCCCACTGTCATGATTGGTACTGTATTGTCCCAGGCAATTGTAAGGTTTGTCCATTCACTGCTGGTCTTCATGCCACTGGTGCCCTCAACAGTTAAATAGCAATAGGAGGAACCAGAGGCAAATAAGGGGCATCCTTGCGCTTTTCAGCCACACCTTCTGTCCCCATCCACTAACTTGCAATGTAGGAATGTATGAGCACAGGCAGGATCATGGCTAGGGTGTTATTGCTTAAACACATTATGCCACACAGTAGGGGCCGCCCTTACCTATCTGTTACTAAAGAGTGGACTGGGCCTAATGCAATGCCACTCAACAGAGGCTCAGGCTATTGCAAGCCTACCTTAGGGCACCTAAAGTGACCTGGGCCTAATGTCCAGAGTCACTTTTACTTATGGCACGGGCAATCTGCATGCCTAACATGTCCCACAGGCCTGTGGCCTGATTGCATCCATAGACCTATTGCCTGACACTTGGTGGTCTAAGTAAGGGGAGTGATAAATTACCGGTGGCCAAGGCCGCCTAATGGTAAGTAGTTAGAGGCTGTAGTGGGGAGCTTTGTTTAGCTCTTTGCTTGCCACCACCTGCAGCACTCTCTGGTCCTCATCTTCTTTCTTCTGCCGCCGTCCTGTCCTGGCCAGTTGCGGAGCTATATTATGGCTCGCCATCATTGGCTCGCCGTGGCTGCTTCTGATTGGCTGCCGATCCAGGCCAAGTTCAAATAGCCTCTGCTGCCTATTAGTTCGCGAGCGGCACCAAATTTAAACTAGCACCGCAACCGCTTGCCTGGTGCCTATTAAAATAGTGATCGAGTCGGCTGCCAATTTCAAGTCAGGATGGCGCCTCTCCAGCCCGGCACCCTCCTGCAATGCTAACCCCCGCTTCCCGTACAGGTATCAATATGTTTGTGGCCAGCATCACAGTATAACAACTGATTCACAAATACTATTGTAGATGTTGAACTCAGTATTATGAAGCATTTTAATTGTGTGTTTTTCTGTGTCTTTGGTATTAGAAAGAAACCACCTTTGCCCCTGCAGTCTATTTTTTTTTATCTTACAAATGACGACTTCAGTGGGGTGAATAGAATGCCCTGTCATTAATGAAAACAAGGCAACTTCTTACAGCTTATACTTTTTCCAGACATTGATTATAAGTTACATGAATCTAATAAAGCACTTAGCAGGTCTAAATCATTTCAAAAGATTTTTAAAGATTTAAAGCTATTTTCTTACAATTTGTTTAAAAGTAATCAAAATTAAATTTAATTTAGTTGTATATAGTATAGTATAATGTACACTTGTGAGGATCATAGTTCATTTATTCATAAATAACGTAATTGAAACAGTTATAACTATATTAGTTTTTACATGTTTAACTGTGACAGATAAGGGCTCCACCTGTGCTCACAATGCCAGAATCACACAGCTTATCCCAGAGTTTCCACTTTCCCTAAGTGACAGATAACAGACATGACGTCAGAAAGCCCACTGGGCCTGATACATAATGACACTGTGTGTGAGAGGAAGATAAAGGCAGAAGTCACACAATGGAAGGAGGTAGTCTCTCTTGGGCTGACCTTTCCATCTTAAGTGTTTCTTGGGTGGGCACTTTGTGGAATTTGTTGCACAAATTCCACTTGTGTAATGGCTGTTTGCCTGACGCATTCTGCTTGGGTGTGATGATTGTAACAAAACTGAATGGGCACAAATTAACTGTCCTATAAGGTGACATTTAACAGATTACAGATGTAGCTTTATGATCTTATTTACAAAGTTTCTCAAAAAAATTCCATTATCTATCCATTCTTATTGCCCCATGTCACCCACAGCTCGTGCTTGTGTAATTATACTTTCTCTGGCAAATATTTGTAGCCTATAGGTTACAATGGCCGGCTACATCTTTAGATGGCATTTGCTTCTGAGTGACTGCTCTGAAAAGCAAAGTAAAGTTTTTTGGGAGCTTGGAAAATCACCCATTTTCGCACTCCCCATAGAAAGCTATGGAGACCCTTTATGCAACTGAGGACAGATGGACCGAAAACATCTGCAATTATTGCTTTAATAAATAGGCCCCTATTTTGGAGGTCATAGATAAGGGACAGCATTGTTTCAGCAGATAGAATAGTCAGACCACTGGCAAAACATATTGCTAAGAATACAGTAATTCAAAAAGTAGCAGTCAGTCATGGGAAGTGGCTATAGTTTGTGCATTGTCTGTGATAGTATGTGCATGGTCTGTGATAGTTTGTGCATGGTCTGTGATAGTATGTGCATGGTCTGTGATAGTATGTGCATGGTCTGTGATAGTTTGTGCATGGTCTGTGATAGTTTGTGCATGGTCTGTGATAGTTTGTGCATGGTCTGTGATAGTATGTGCATGGTCTGTGATAGTATGTGCATGGTCTGTGATAGTTTGTGCATGGTCTGTGATAGTATGTGCATGGTCTGTGATAGTTTGTGCATGGTCTGTGATAGTATGTGCACGGTCTGTGATAGTTTGTGCACGGTCTGTGATAGTTTGTGCACGGTCTGTGATAGTATGTGCACGGTCTTTGATAGTTTGTGCATGGTCTGTGATAGTTTGTGCACGGTCTGTGATAGTATGTGCACGGTCTGTGATAGTTTGTGCACGGTCTGTGTTAGTTTGTGCACGGTCTGTGATAGTATGTGCACGGTCTTTGATAGTTTGTGCATGGTCTGTGATAGTTTGTGCATGGTCTGTGATAGTATGTGCATGGTCTGTGATAGTTTGTGCATGGTCTGTGATAGTATGTGCATGGTCTGTGATAGTATGTGCATGGTCTGTGATAGTATGTGCATGGTCTGTGATAGTTTGTGCATGGTCTGTGATAGTTTGTGCATGGTCTGTGATAGTTTGTGCATGGTCTGTGATAGTATGTGCATGGTCTGTGATAGTATGTGCATGGTCTGTGATAGTATGTGCATGGTCTGTGATAGTTTGTGCATGGTCTGTGATAATTTGTGCATGGTCTGTGATAGTTTGTGCACGGTCTGTGATAGTTTGTGCATGGTTTTTGATAGTTTGTGCATGGTCTGTGATAGTTTGTGCATGGTCTGTGATAGTTTGTGCATGGTCTATGATAGTTTGTGCATGGTCTGTGAGCTATGTAGTATATCGTTACATGGATTACCTGACTCACTAGGGGAAATGTCTTGTAATTACTTTTACAAAGTGGAAATTACTTTATGCAGCTATTGTTTCCCAATGAAATTCTGTAATTTATTAGATTAAAATAATTATTAGTTTACTCCTGACCTTTTGAGCCCTTTACTTTTGCTAAAAATAGTCTATTAATGCTATGTATGTAAATAGAAATGTGTTCATTGGAAGGAGACTTAGGGGTTTATGTAATAGGGTGTGAGTTGTGCATATCAGTGCGATTTAGGGGATCCCGGCTGCAGATTTGAAGAGTCAATAAATTTAAAGGCAAAACCAATTTGGTGAAACTTGGTAGATAACATGGATTTACAAGCTAAACCTGAAATATAAGCCCATTCTCTGTCTGTGTCAGGACCTAAGCCATCCTCCCTGAGAGATATAACGTTATCTGCATTAAAATATTTCAACAAGACTGTGTACCATTCAGTGGCTGATTGAGGAGGTTTTTTCAGGGTACTTTTTAAAGGGAAGACTGGAAGCTGTGGCACACTGTTCTCATATTACGCCTGGACTGAATGTCAACTAAGGAAACAACTGATAAGCAGGCACCAACAGTCACATATAATGCTTGGGGACCGGGCAGCTGTATGGGCATACAAGTGTATCTGTATGCCTTTACACTACTCTTACATCTGGTCTTCCGATGAGCACACACTGCGTTATGATGAGTTCAATCCTACAACTTATATGGTTTTACAAATAGTGCAGAATCCTTCAGAATCCGTCCCGGTTGGGCCGCCGGGAACTCAGGAGAGTTCCAGCTGGGCCGGACCCCTGCTGCTTGCCACCGGGCTGCCCCTCATTGTTGCGGGCCGGCTGCTTTGATAGAAGCTCGGCTCAGATCAGGCAGCATTGGCAGTCTGGTAGCCGGCACTGTTAGCATGGAAGCAGCTTCCGTATATTGACCATGACGTCATCAGCAGTGTCCAACGTCATTCCCTACCATCCAAGTGGGCATAGAGGAGGAATATAACCATGTGAGTGTAGCGAGCCACCGCGCCCGAAGCCTGGCGAGCGTAGCGAGCCCGCGAGGGGTTAACTTTTTTTGGTTGACTGTGTGGGCTGGAAACTACACTTCAGCCCTCAGTGCACGTCACTTCCAGGTACAGAATCTGAAGTGGAAATAGTCTCTACCCTGTTAGCATTGGCAGTCTGTTAGCCGGCACTGCAATAAAGTTTATTTTGTATATTGAAGCAGTGCACGTGACGTCATGACGTCACGCGCGCCGCACTGCTGAGACTGCCGGAGAGGAGCCGTGGACAGAATAGAAGGGAGCAGGTGCACCGGCTAGACACTGAATTACGACGAGGCTGCTGCATGGTGTGTGCTTGGCTGGAGTGTGTGTGCTCGCTGGGGGACTTTCAAGAGCTCAGACACGCCCTCTTACTCAGGTTGTGAGTGGGGCTGGAGGAACAGGTTACAGCAGCAGCTACAGTACAGTATATACAGTAT
The DNA here is from genome assembly GCA_031769625.1 of Taudactylus pleione. Classification (NCBI taxonomy): domain Eukaryota; kingdom Metazoa; phylum Chordata; class Amphibia; order Anura; family Myobatrachidae; genus Taudactylus; species Taudactylus pleione. The sequence goes on along the minus strand of JAUIMM010000647.1, from coordinate 315,540 downwards.
AGTGATTTCAGCTGCCAACTTCCTCCTTCCACCAAAGCTGAATTCAGGACTGTGCCCTGCCCCTGTCACCTCTGTCCTGGCCCTATTAACCCTGTCCCCTCTGTCCTGGCCCTGTCACCTCTGTACTTGTCCTGTCAATGCTGTCCTGGACCTGTTAACCCTGTCCCCTCTGTCCTGGTACCTCTGTCCTGCCCCCGTCCCTGTCACCTATGTACTTGTCTTGTCAATGCTGTCCTGGTCCTGTTAACCCTGTCCCCTCCGTCCTGCTACCTCTGTCCTGCCCCCGTCCCTGTCACCTATGTACTTGTCTTGTCAATGCTGTCCTGGTCCTGTTAACCCTGTCCCCTCTGTCCTGTCCCTGTCACATCTGTACTTGTCCTGTCAATGCTGGCCTGGACCTGTCCCCTCTGTCCTGGACCTGTCTCCTCTGTCCTTGTCCTGTCACATCTGTCTTTGTCCTGTCATCTCTTTCATGGTCCTGTCATCTCTTTCATGGTCCTGTCAATGCTGTCCTGGACCTGTCACCTCTGTCCTGGTCCTGTCAATGCTGTCCTGGACCTGTCACCTCTGTCCTGGTCCTGTCAATGCTGTCCTGGTCCTGTCAATGCTGTCCTGGTCCTGTCAATGCTGTCCTGGACTTGTCTCCTCTGTCCTTGTCCTGTCACATCTGTCCTTGTCCTGTCATCTCTTTCATGGTCCTGTCATCTCTTTCATGGTCCTGTCAATGCTGTCCTGGTCCTGTCAATGCTGTCCTGGACCTGTCTCCTCTGTCCTTGTCCTGTCTCCTCTGCCCTTGTCCTGTCACATCTGTCCTTGTCTTGTCATCTCTTTCATGGTCCTGTCATCTCTTTCATGGTCCTGTCAATGCTGTCCTGGACCTGTCACCTTTGTCTTGCACCTCTGTCCTGGCCCTGTCACCTCTATCTTGCCCTGTCACCTCTTTACTGCCCTATCCCCACTGTCCTGTCCCTGTCACCTCTCTCCTCATCCTGTCATCTCTGTTCTGATCCTGTCATCTCTGTCCTTTTCCCAATGTCTGGACCACCAAAACTGCACCACCAGACGTACTGGACAGAAATATTTATAGGTGTGTACGCAGCCTTAGGATAAATCGCACAAGTATCAGAAAAGTTAAAAGCTGGCATATCAAGGTCAGACAAGCCCGGTAGTAGAAAGAGTGTCCAGAGGATATCAGAAGCTTGTTTGAAATGGAGCCACAGCACTTTCTACTCACAGGCGTGTTTGCCCCAGATATGCCAGTAATATAGCTGCATTCAGTGGCGTAACTACTGCCTCCGCAGCCCCGCGGTGGCTTGGAGGCGCCGGGTAGCTTGGAGGCACCGGGAGCAGTGGTTACGCTAAGGAAGCCTCCGATCACTTCAGAGGCCAGCGTTCCCAGTAATGCATTGCATCATGACGTCACCCGCGCAGTGAGGAACCTGAGCGGCTGCGTCTGCTGGATCAATTGATCCAGTCAGCGCGGGAGTCGGGAGAGACAGCCCGGATGACAGCTGCAGCCTGCACGGAGTCAGGTAAGTAGGGGGGGAACAACTACAGGGCGCACTAATTGAAGGGGCACAACTACAGGGGGCAGTGGGCACTACTTTAAGGGGCACAACTACCGAGGCACTACTTGAAGAGGCACTAATCAAAGGGGCACAACTACTAGGGGCAATACTTTAAGGGACACAGCTACAGAGGGCACTGTATAAGGGGCACAACTACAGGGGGCACTACTTGAGGGGCACAACTACAGGGGCACTACTTGAAGGGGCACAATTACAGGGGGCACTACTTGAAGGGGCCCAATTACAGGGGACACTACTTGAAGGGGCACAACTACAGGGGCACTACTTGAAGGGGCACAACTACAGGGGCAATACTTTAAGGGCCACAACTACAGGGGCACAGCTACAGAGGGCACTGCCTATGGGCACAACTACAGGGGGCCATGGATAATGGGTACTACTACAGGGGGTATTGCATAAGGGGCACTATTACAGGGGGCATTGCATACGAGGCACAATTACAGGGGGCACTACTTGAAAGGGCACAACTACAGGGGCACTACTTGAAAGGGCACAACTACAGGGGCAATACTTTAATGGGCACAGTTACGGGGGCACTGCATATGGGCACAGCTACAGGGGGCACTACTTTAAGAGGCACAACTACAGGGGGCCCTGGATAATGGGTACTATTACAGGTGGTATTGCATATGGGGCACAACTACAGGGGGCACTGTATAAGGCGCACTAATTTAATAGGTTATAAACTATGTTCCCAATAATCTGGTTCTACATGGACATAAAAACTGTGCAACCTGTCTTGAGCTGAGATGACAGACTGGCAGGAGCGGAGAGGAGGGTTGATGAAGTGGATCTGTCAGGGTGGGATGTAATGGACATTATTGTGTGGCATAAAGTGTAATGGGCATTACTGTGTGCACAATGTGCTATTAGGGGCATTACTGTGTGGTATTATGTGTTTTAAGAGGAATAATGTATAAGGGGCATTACTGTGTGGCATAATGTGTTATGTGGCATAATGTGAAATAGAGGCATTACGGCATGGCATAATTTGTTATAAGGACATTACTGTGTGGTATGTGTAAGGTTCATTGCTGTGTGGCATAATGTGTTGTAAGGGGCATTCCGGTGTGGCATAATGTGTTATAAGTGGATTTACTTGGTGTGTCATAATGTGTAAGGCACATAACTGTATCATGAACATGAAACCACACACCTTAAACGTGGTCTATGGGTTTGTTTGTTTTTTGGGCAGGGGGGGCGCCTGAAACTTTTTTGGCATGGGGGAGCAAAATTTATAATTATGCCACTGGCTGCATTAGCATAAAGTCACAGACACAACTGCTGCAAAAGACGCAAGGAAGGCCAAAATATTATTTATAAAGGATAGAGAAGGATAGTTATTGCATTCAACATGCAAAACTAGACAAATTGGACTAGATAGTCTGTAATTAAACCAGGGAACAAAATATTAAATCATAAAAATGCTGGAATTATAGAAATAAGAGACATTTGACACTTGTGTTATTTGCTAGACAAACAACCATTCATTTTTGGTACCAATGTAAACATATGTCTATGTGGAGGGTGATGAATCAACTAATAAGAAAAATAGCGGCATCTCATTATTATGTTAATATCCTTTGACAATTTGCATATCTTTAACATATGTCTAGTTACCAAATGATGCCTGACTTCTTCTTTATCTGTACAAAGCTCCCCCAGATGCAGGTTTATGTAATCATTGTGTCGTGTCAGTCTCTTTCTTTACGCATGTCCATTCCAGCTATTTTTAGGTCTTCAATGACCTGAATTTGTCGCTTGAAGGAATCCACAAACCTCTCTTTTTCTGCATGCATGTGATATTAGATGTCTGACGTAGGGCATAGACACAGACACTAAGATGCAGTGAATAAATCGAGGGAGAAGTGGGGGTGAGGGGGTGATGTCTGCTTCTTAAATTAAGTGGATGATTTAAAAACCAGCTAGCACATTCTTTGTCATATACTGTAGCAGGATTTCTTAACTGGTTTCTTTTATCATTTAAATCAACTTTAAGACCCATGGTTCACGGTTTAATCTAAAGAAATACATTTTTTAATTATTGTAGTTTGCAAATGAAGTACGATATGGCATTCTTAATGATTAGAACATTGGTGAATTATAATAAAATATAGTTTTGTAAAAATAAGTATTATGGGTCCACAGATCAAATGACATGGCAACCATGTTTAGATCCTACCCAGTTGGTTTGGAATTGTCATCATGGAGTAATAGCTAGATAGTAAGAGCTACTGTATGAGACATTAGATTGTATCAGTTCAGCATTTAGGCTGGGAATGATGCATTATGTTTAGGGGCACATAGAGGGGGCTGTGTACCAATGGCGTAACTAGACCTAAGGGGGCCCCATAGCAAAATTTTCACGGTCCCCGGTCCCCCCTCCAGCCGCACACTCCTCACTGCCCTCTCCTCGACTTACCTGCTCCATGGTCGCGCTGCGCAGGGCAGACACACCTCCTCTCCCGGTCGGCTCCATCTCTCCTCACTGACTGATGCTGGGAGGAGGTGGCCATGCCTCCTCCCATTATCAGTCAATGAGGAGAGCCGGAGGCGTATCCGAACGGAAGGACGTGACCACAAAGGGGGAGGACGCGACCACGGAGTGGGGGGCCGCGGACTGAGGCCTGGCACCGTAGGTGTAGAGGGAGTGCCGGGCCCTGCGTCGGTCTGGGCCCATAGCAGCCACACCCCCTGCACCTACGGTAGTTACGCCACTGCTATGTACAGCTTCTGTGAAAGGCACTGCACCCAGTGCTTCACCCGCCCAGTACTTATGCAGGGTGACCTCTTGAAACTGCTCTTGATATTTTATTCAATCATATATTATAAATTGATGTAGTTGTTACAGTCTTGTATTTATTAGCATATGTAGCCTATTTCTACTTGTGCTTGTACACATAGGGATTTTCAAAGCCGCCACCTCTTCGGTTTCAGCTGCTGAATTTAATGTTTGTGCACAAAATGATCTTCTATACTCTTTTAAACTCTAAATTGCTTGCCTTGCAGCAGGGGCATTTTATGAGAGGATGGGAGCAGTGCAGTGCAGTAACTAGGAGCAGTGCTGTACTTCCTGGTGCAAGAGGCCCCGCCCCCTCATTGCGATTTCATGCATTCAGGGGTCAGGGCTGAGATACAGGGTGCACTGCTGGCCTGTTAGGGCGCTGGGCTCTCCTCCACCCCTGTGCTGGCCCAAGTGCTTAGATTGCTCTGTCAATTCCTGCACCAGTTTCCTGGTGATTTCTACAGCACTTTGAGCAGGATAAACAGTGTAGGCCTTCCTTGACTCAGGACACATGTGCACTGCATCCATTATGGATGCACCACTGCCTTGTAAATCCATTGTGGGGCAGCAGCACAATATTTCCTGGGACATGAGCACTGCCATAGAAGATGTGCGCTCTTTACTAGCTGTCAAATAGTCAGAACACCCAATGATCTCTCTCCAGTTTAAAGCATACTTGCCAACTCTCCCTCATTGTCAGGGAGACTCCCTGAAATAGTAGCAATCTCCCTGTCTCCCTGAAGAGTCTAGCAATCTCCCTCATTTCATCCTTACCCCCATTATGAAGCTGTTATATTAAAAAACAGAGATATATACATTCAAATGGGATCATTAGTGTAATTTCCTTGCATTGGTTATTATAAGGCACAATGATCCCTATGAATTCTGAAAAGTATTAGTGTGTTTTCATCAACAAACAGATCTTACTATCTGCTTTTGGGCTGGGTTTACATTGGATGTAAGTCAGGTTTAGGACACGCCTCTCAGATTTATCAGTACACGCCCACTGTAACACGCGCTCATAGGTGCTGCTTTCACAATCTCCCTGAAATGCTTTTTCAAAAGTAGGCAAGTATGGTTTAAAGTACATATTCCTGTACTAAACCAGGGGTTAATAATTCAAGTGATCACAGTCGTGTTGGCCTCCATTCCTTGACTCCCTCACACATTGGGGTTTGTAATGTATGTGGTTATCCTTCGCTTTGGCATAAGGCCTACATACTGTACACTAATTTATTTTTAATGACAGGGGTTGGGCAACATTGGATTGGCATAATGCTCATATATTGTTTTCCCGTCATCAGGCAATACATTACTTTTCCCAATATTGCAGAGATTCCTGCCAAGCAATTAGCAACACGACACGGTTATACAATGCATGCAGAACAGGGGTCAACACCGAAATAGAGAGGGGTTAACTTAATCATTGGAACGGGCAAGTCCTTGTCGTGCTGTTTCCTCCTACCCTTATGGAGTGGGTTCGGCAAGTTGGACAGCTCATTGCCGTATAACTGGGACACTCTCTGGTTTTACCTGGACGTTGTGAGGAAGCATCAACTGGAGTAAGTTAACAGCACGGTACCAACACTCACACACAAATAATGTAAAAAAGATAATGGCTAATACATTGTAAACAAACAAATAAACATCTAGACAAAACAGGCACAAAACAGATGAAACATTCAGTAATCAATAGTCTATTTATCTTCCCTGCTCTTCCTGCTACCACTAGCTCCTAGGCAGTCTTATGTCCTGCAGCTGACAAAGAATTTGTGCTTTTTTGAAAACAGCTGCAATCTATTTTATTGTAAATTGCATCAATTTACAGTAGTCACATCAGAAAAATAATTGCAGTTTTCACTTAAAATCTTCAGCTGAATAATAAATCTGGCGGTTTGGAGGGTGAACTTTTTGTGATGTGTGGCAGTTGCATATCTGCAGGAGGAAAAAAAACAGCCTTTGATAACTTTTCCCCTTTATGTCTCTTTTTTTATGGACCTTATGCAAAGGAAGTATTTATTTTTCAATAAATAAAGGTTTCTCTTACTTCCTTGCATTTTTTATAATGGATAGTTGCTTTTGCGTATTAGAGAGGTTTTTGTAATTTAATTGATGTCTAAATTTAATTGATGCGCATAAAATAGATGGTTTGCAACATGGGCACAGCTGACACACAAGAGTCAGTGACATTTGCTTAGCATAAACTAGATGCTTGTGCTGCTGTTGCCATCCGGAATTCATCTGCATATGCGGCTATATACAATTCTTGTGTGCATATTTCTAAAGACCTTACACGCTAGACGATATTTTGAACAATTTGGTAGATTCCGACACATCGAAACAACAAACCGTCAAGTGTGTACGCACTATGCATGCTTCCGCGGTGTCGTCCATCGCATCTTCAGGTCTTCCCCACATACAGCTCAAACTGACAATCTCGTTAACAATTTCCTGCAAATCGTGCAGTGTGTACGCACTACCAGATGACCAGGCGATATATTAACATTATATAGTTAACGATCTAGCCACCAAACGATGCACGATATATTGTTTGGTAGATTCCACAGTGTGTATGCACTAGATCGTTTGTCTGGGAGTTCATGGGAAATCTAAACGACCAACGCATTGTTTGCAAGTCGTCTAGTGTGTACCCAGCAGAAGAGTAATTAATGCCCATTTTGCTACCAATTTAGGCACATTAGGGGTGATTCAATTCGGCACAATGTTTAATAGTCCTGGAAAGGAGTGCTCAGAGCTGTTCATTTGACCGCGCTGTTAAGTCCGACTAGAACCACTTAAGTTGGAGAATGCAGGTTACCGCGCCTTAAACTGGTTGTTTAGTCGCGGCAACCGGCATTCTCTGGCTAAAGTTTCCGGGGCTATTCAACATCGTGCTGAATTGAATGGCCCCAATTCTGTCTGGTATTATACTGCTTCTGCACATTGATTTACACATCAGGACGGCATTTTATGTATAAGAAAGAAGACTATAATTGCTTAATTAAAAACTAGAGACAGACTATATGGGGGGAATTAAAAAAAATGTTCACGCCCGATCTCCCATCTAAAGTGAAGGGAGATCGGATGGTTATGTTCAGTTGTTTTGGGCGCCCACTGCACCGGGTTTAGACGCTTCAAGCGACTAAACCTGTACAAATCTCTGGTTAGTTTAGGTGCCCGAAAACCAGAGTTTTCGTGGATTCCTGCTTACCACCTCAGGAGGGACCTAGCAGAAATCTGTGCATCCTCCACACTCGTGCCCGATCAGAGCAACAAGTGAATTGCTCTGTCGGGTGCCCATTTGTAATGGTTACACAAAAAATAATGTAATTCCCCCCTATGACGGATTAGGGTGGTGACCTCCTGAATTTTCAAGATAGAAAGCAAATCTAGAAGAGCATTCCTCTGGAGCTTGGCAGTGTGATTGCCCACTATCTTTGAATGAGATCCCTGCATCACTGCATTACTAATGCATTATCCTATGGTATACTGTCTGAACAAAAATATAAATCTGCAAATTAAAAACTAGTAATCAGTGATAAATATTAGTACTGAACTTCCAGAAACAAATCTGTAATAAACCTGTCCTTGCCAACTATTGGCCTGATTCTGAGATAAGTGTAATAGTGCAGATGGAATAGGTATGATATGCCGGCGGATGAATTGCAGGCGGTTCAAATCCCGACACTAAAATCCCGATGGTGAAGTATCCCGACAGGGGCCGATAAGTACCCTCACGCTGACCCTCTCCCCCCATAACCCTCCCTTGGTGGTGCCTAACCCTAACCTCCCCCCGGTGCTACATAACCCTAACCCCCCTTCCCGCACCATAAAGCTAGTCCTCCATGGCCGGTGCCTAATGGGCCCATACACCTACACCAGCATAAGATCCGATTCATATACGATTTCCCTACGACTCCCCGGAGCTCCCTTGCAGTCCCGGCAGCATGTTTGTTGTTTTTCTTTAGCACAGGATCTGTCATAAGATCGATCCTGTGTCTCACAGGCTCATAAAAAAATGCAACACGATGGATCGCATGAACAAAATAAACAGCACGATCTGCACACGATAAGATGGACCATATGGGCTGCACATCTGATCATAAGATCCGATTCTAGGAGCTGCGGGAGCGCGCCTCGGATCTGATCTTACTAAAAAAAGACACGATTTTCACAAGGTCCATCTTATGACTCGTCGAAAATCGTACAAACGGACCAAAATCGTGTAAGTGTATGGGGGCCTTTACCCTATCCTCCTCCCGATGTTGAATAACCCTAACCTCCCCTCCCCGCACCCTATCCGTAACCCTTCCCGTGGGTGCCTAACCCACCCGGGGAGGTTCCTAAACCTAACCCCGTGCTGTGTGATACTTACCCGCATACTGGGTGTGGTATAACAGATAGACAGTAATTAGATAGACACCAGATGTTAGACAGTCAGTAGTTAGACAGAGACAAAAGGTCGACAGGGGCAAAAGTCAGACACACTAAAGTTCGACATGTAAAAAGGTCAACAGTGTCAAAAGTTCGACATGAAAATGGTCGACACAAAAATGGTCGACAATTTAAAAAAAAATTAGCCCTAATCTTCACTCCTGGTGCCTAACCCTAACCCTCCAGTAAGTGCCTATCCCTAACTCTAAACCTAACCCTACATATAAAAAAAATATATATATGTCAACCATTTTTGTGTCGACCATTTTCTGGTCAAACTTTTGGCCCTGTCGACATTTTGTACATGTTGACCTTTTTACATTGTCTATCTAATTACTGTCTATCTATAGTCCGAAACCCACTTACGTTCGGAATGCCGGACGTCGGTATCCTGATGTCTTCGGGATGGCGATGTCGGCATTATGCCAGACTTCGGGATTCCGGCGTCGGTATATTGGCATCCGGCATCTTCAACGTATCCCGTGCAGATTGCTCCTTTTTTTGGCTGTGAGTGATCAGTTTAGTAAAGCATGAACTGTCTCCTGTACTGACTTTGCCTGTTTTCCTAGGGCAATCTGACCTAAGGAGTTGTTGCAGAATCTAGCCATTTATTATGTGCCCATTTCCATTTGCTAGAGCAGTTGCGTTATTTATAGCGTTTACAGGAAATAAGGTCATTTGTTCCATTAAAAGCCTTTTCATAGGAATGCATCAGGAAATGAAGAAAAGGAGACTGACATGTCCAGTCAAGGTCACACCCTGTGGGATAGAGCTGTTTGAGCCTCTGCAACTTGTATCTATAATACATAATGGAAAACTGAAAATCTCACTTATGTGTAAAAATAACTCATACAAAATAGAAGGAATAACATACATATGGGCAGGGAATAACCTCTAAGAAAACTAAGACAGATAAAAAACTGATAATTTATATATAATGTAAAGTGGCTACAGAGGAACATATACATATACAAATCTGTTTAATAAGCGACAAAGTGTGTGTGTGTGTGTGTGTGTGTATGTGTCTGTCTGTCTGTCTGTCTGTTTGTTTGTTCTTTATACACGGCCAGACTTTTGTACCTAGCTCCACCAAATTTGGCGTAGTTTGACCAGGATTAGGTTTTTGTCTAGGTTTGAACTTCGTCAGGGCCATACACTGTCACACAATCACATAAAACTGAGACACTCTTAAATTACACAGGTTCTCTTCCAAAGTGCTGTTATATCACTTTTCCAATAGTCGCATACATGATATACGGAGGACTACTTATTTTCTCCATAAAATACTGCTTTATGCCATTCTTCACCACTTGTGCAAATAGTGGCAATTGTGCGAACTTAAGTATCCCCAATCAGTTGTATTACGGCTAATCGGGGACTAATACATTTATCTCCAATGTTTCTGCATCTTTTTGGGGGGTTCAGGCTGATTCTCCCAGTTCTGACACCACTTTTCGCGTGTTCTGACTTCGCGTGTCTCCGTTTTAGCATCTTTTGGAATTGAATAGGGCGAATCGCGGGTACATGCACGAAAAAGTTTCTGCTACTAAAATACGCGTTGTAAGCAAAAAGTCCGTCATGCGAAACATTATCACGTACACGAAATTAATTGAATACGGGCCTAAATTTCTCATTTACCTACATTAGGCAAACTTATTGCAACTGTCCAACGTTTTCTTCATTCAGATAAGCTAATATAACTAAACTGTGTCTGTTTGTTATTTGCTACGTAACATGGATCTATTTTTCCTAACATTCTCTAATTTTCCATGTCTTTGAAGATTGCATGATGTTAGATTTTCCCTATAGATTGTAAGCTTGCAAGCAGGGCCCTCTTACCTCTATGTCTGTCTGTTATTACCCTGTTTTGTTCTATCAATGTTTCCAATTGTAAAGCGCAACGGAATATGCTGCGCTATATAAGAAACTGTTAATAAATAAATAAATAAATTCTGTAATTGCGTCCTACTCAGCTCTTAATAGGCATGGGATACTGGCTTTCTGGCTGTTGCACAGCAAGCTGTGTGATGGGTCTTCTACCACAAGCTGCAATCTTCCGCTTTACATAAATCAACAGAATAATTTGTATACAATAAGGGAACACATTAGAACACAAACTATGTTACTTATTTACAAGGCTGTAACTAGGTGAGGGCATGCACCGTTGTTGTCCCGTGTCTGGAATGGCACCTTCTAGTCTAGAAAGCCGGATCTAGAGCGACTGATGCTATTGACGCTCAGCTTCTTTCTGTCCCAGCTGCAAGGACCCTCCAGACATTTTGTCACCTAGAGTGTCGTTAGGTCGCTCCTAGAGCTCAGTTTTTCCTTGGCGTCCTCAACCCTTTTTGTGACATCATGATTACATGTTAGGGGGCAGGACTGGCATAGAGCACATTTTCACCTTGTTTATTTATTTTTCAATCTACCAATGAAATACAATAAATGGTAAATAATTGTCATTCATTCCCTACATTATGCAGCCCCCTAAAACCTGCACCCAATTAAATAAACTTACCTCTCCATCGGCCCGGTGATGGCTGCAGCACTGCAGAAATCACCAGGAAAATGGCCACCACGGCCATTTCCTCAGTGATTTGCACATGAGCAGTAGAGATGTCCCGGGAACGCGGCACGGGCACCATGTTTCCGGAGACGTGCGCATGCGTAGTAGACTCTGGCACAATGCCAGAGTCTACTGCATAGCTGGAGAGGAGGGGGCTCGATTTCAGCCTGCACACATGCCCCCTTCTCTCTTAAAGCGCCACTTGCATGAGCAATTGTGAGCGACTCTTTATAAGCCCCTAAGAGGGAGATGTATCAAGCTTCCTAAAGAGTACAGAAGTAGACACGTGGGGGAGTTACCCTAACAATCAGCTTCTAGCTAGCATTTATCAAGTACACTCTAGCAAATGATAGGTAGAAGATTTGTTACTATGCAGGGGAGGAGCTATGGGAGACAATGGAGGCGCCTGCTGCCGGGCGCCAGCACTGAAGGGGCACTTCATCCATTGACCACAATATATTCACTCAACACCGAGGGCTGTAACTATGTACCGGGGTATACCGTCACGACCACCCAATACATGGCACCTCTTCCTGGCACCTGAGAAGCTATCATACACTAATGGGGGGCTCCATATCACGCCATCAGCCTGTCCCCGCTCATTGGTGTTGCTGCTTCTCAGCAGCTTCTTATGACTGTGTAAAACATCTGGCACCTCCCCCACCCACAACTCCCTGTCCCACTCCTCCCTGGTGGCAGCTCTAGCCGCGGACCAGAGCGGCTGCAGAACTTACAGGGGCTGAATGTCAACAGGGGTGCACCGGATGGAGCTGTGGGTAGGACTGCATGGGAGGCGGTGGCCTTGGGCACCGGCGACTGAGTCTGGGGGGCAGATCTTTGGTGGAGCAACTTCCCGGCATGTGAAGCAGTCAACAGTAGACTGTCCATTTTGTGATTTGTAGTCCCACCACAGTGGCAGCCTTACAGTATCTTGACTCAAACTTCAATCTTCAAAACCCCCACATCAGGTGGTTTCTCCTCCATCAGGGGTATCAGCAGGGCTCCCCACCCCACATCAGGTGGTTTTCCCTGATAATCAGGGCTCCCCACCCCATATCAGATGGTTTTCCCCACCATCAGGGGTATCTGGAGGGCTCCCCACCCCGCATCAGGTAGTTTCCCCCTCCATCTGGGGTATCAGGAGAGCTCCCCACTCCACGTCAGATGGCCTTCGCCTCCATCAGGAGGACTCTGAGCCTCATGCTAATTGCACTATAAAGGTCACTATCTTATCTGTCACTAATGCATAGCTGTATATACCCCTAATTACCCCCAGGGCTGTATCTGAGGTCGCTCAACAAACAAACATACAATAATTTCTCAGTGCAGTCCCCATCCTTATAATGGATAATGTTGCAATGTTATCTTATGTCTCTGGTATAAAATGGGAGAGCTGTATACCTTTTCATGTGTATCAGGCACATTAACTGAATCTATACACAACCCTAATGCGAATCCTTCAGTTCCCCTTCAGTGCTACTGTACATGCGTGGTCTGAGTGGTAAGTGCCAGGGAGGGATGCAACGGATCCCTCTGCGATCTGTTGTCCATATGCAACAGCAGCTAACACCACCTTAAGATAGCATTAGCTACCGGGGCCATTCTCCAAAATGCAGATACATTTAGGGGATTCTATACATTTGCAGATATCTCCCGAAAAAGGGTGTTTTGGGTGTCTGTCCTGCAAATTTAATTTAGTAAATAGGCCTAATGAAAACAAATGCACATATTCTTTTTTAATGCTTTTCTGTGGATAGATAGATATGCACCATATTTATTTTCCTATTTTTTGGGGGGGGGAGGGGGAAGCCAAATTATAACTTGCCTCCAGGCATCTGGGATGAACTGACGCCACTGTTGCTATGGGTAACTTGTCCACTTCACTCTTTAGAATGCTTCATACATCTCCCCCTAAGCTCCTGTTTATGTTCCACATTTATTGCCTCTTTTATATTGTAGTTTGCAATCCATTTTTACTAGTTCATATTGGTTTATAGTGGTTGCTGTGCATAACAAGGTTTACTTTCCCAGCAGCTAATTCATTTGAAACGAATGTATGAAAGGGACACTTATACTGAATCAAGTCATTGCCTGGTAAAGCTTAACAAGTATCCTATTTCCATATACGTACTGTAGTTTAGCCACTGTGGGGCACTGATCCACTGAAGGCTTAGGCTGATAGACGCAGCAGCCGTCATTCTGTCTACTAAATGTGAATATTCAGAATAAACAGGCTTTCTAGAGAATAACTTACTGTACTCCCAAAAGTTTTACTGCACTTTTTTTTAAAGAAAAAAAATGAAATAAATACTGCTTAAAAAATATTTTCGACTCCCTGAAACAAATACTTTTTCATAATTTCAGAATTGATCTGACTAATTTTATGTCGTTTAGAAAGAGACAAGCAATAACTTGCATTTATGTTGTCATTGTGTTTGTGCCTGTAATGCTGTGGCCAGTACAGTCATTTGTCACCAAGGAGCAGTTTGTTCCATTACAAATGCTCTTTCTTTCCTTCTCTGCAGCTGAGAAAGTAACCTCATTGGGAAAGGACTGGCACAAATTCTGCCTGAAATGTGAGCATTGTAATAAGACTCTTAATCCTGGTGGGCACGCTGAGGTAAGTTCTCTCTGTTACACATTGTAATCACATCCTTTCTATACAAAATCCCATAAACAAATGAAATGGAATCTCTATGGGAAATAAATGATAAGAATAAAAGTTGGCACAACTACTTACTCGTACTCATATTTAAATCAGCAATGCCATAAATGTAATTATTGTAGTTGTGTTTTCGTAACATAAATCATTGTGATTGGCTACAAGGCCAATGTTGGTATTTATCATTCCCCTAGGTTTTTTTCCTCTATGCTGTGCTATAAATGATGTATAATTGGGGTTTTCCTGTGTGTTCTCCTTTCTAAAGTGATGGTAGATCGGGGGTAGATATTCAATTGTTTTGGGCGCCGCTTACATTTTGCACATGTTGTGCCCAAATTCACAGAGTTTAGACGCACAAAGCGGCTAAACTTGTCAAAATTATTGAGCACGCTACCAAAAATGTAATTTGGGCACCCAAAACCCAGACTTTTCGCACATTTCTGTTCACTACCTTAGGAGGGAGTGAGCAGAAATAATAGGTACCTGCATCACTCGCATCTGATCGGAACAACAATTGAATAGTTCAGTCGGTCGCCCAAAAAACAATTAAATTCCCCCTTATATGTTGTCATGAACTTCCATAATAACCACAGCCACAAGGAACATGATGTACTGTACTGAGCAGAAAAGCTTTGAAATGCGCCTCTGAGTTCTGTTTTCACTGTGACATTCTCCCCACTTTGCTGAGAATCAGCTTTTACTTCCAGAGACATATTGAAAATGAGATAAAAGTTTGTAGAAGCTAAGATAAGACTAGAGACTAAAAATTACAAATGCCTGCTATTAGCTTGCTATTTAAAAAAAATATATATGTAGCATTGCAGTTTTAAGTAAATAAATAACAATCTAGTACAATTTCTCAATATATTTCGTACAATTGCACATAAAATGATTGGGAATTTAAGGAGCAGATTGAGAATTTAACTTGGCCCTATAACAAATTATTAAAGCGATCTAATATTAGACATGACCAGCACAAAAGTAGCTGGGATTAAAATCCTTTTTTGTCCATAGCAGTGGAAATAAAAACACATTGTCTGTACCCACAACTTAGAGCATCCTAGTTAGATTAAACACAGGGAGCATCGTATTGGCCCATGTACAATACATAAAGCATTCTGTGAATTTATATATATCTTATTGAGAGCATCTGAGTGACCAATATAAATATAGAGAGCATCCTGGTGATCAATAAATACAGTGGGCATCCTAGTATAAAATATAAACTGCATCCTAGTGACACCCACACAATACAGAGACCACTGTTATGTACAATACACCACACATTCTAGTGACCATCATACAATACAGAGGGGGTCCTTATGACTGACACCATACAGAGAGCATCATAAAGCTACCATACAATGCAGACAGCATTCTTGTGACTAACAAACAATACAAAGAGCATTCTAGTGACTATATCTAGTGACCACCCTATAATACAGAGAGTATTATAGTAACTGCTATACAATCCAGAGTATCCTAATGACAACAATACAGAGTGAGGGCCATACAATACAGAGAGCATCCTAAATGACCGCCATACAATATAGAGCATCCCAGTGACTGCATCTACACAGCTACTTACTTGGCCAAGGTACCTGAATCCAGCCTGTTTCCTGAGTAGGATCTAAGGCTTCACCATCCATGCCATGGAGGATGGTCACTGAGGTATAGTCAAACAATGGAAACTAAGAGCTGGGTGATGGAGTTAACTTCTACCTTATTTTCTTCTTCATTTTTCAAATTCTTCTCACTCTACCTTGTCCTTTCTCCTTCTTAAACCTTACCTATCCTATTCCTTCTTTTTCGCCCTCCATACTTCTTTGTCTTCCTCTTCTATTCCTCTTCCACTGTCACTCTTCCTCAGTGAGAGCAATGTGTCCTTATCTCTGACTGGAGGAGTTCAGCACAAATAACCAGGTCTTGGAGGGGCGGTGATAGCTTTGAAACTGACTATTACCTTAGGAAATTATAAGATCTGAAAATGCAACAAGATCACCAAATGATTGGAGCTGTGACTCTTCATAGTTTTGAAGATCCAAGTTCTGAACATTTGATCACTTGGTTGGGTGTCAAAGACTATGTTGCAAAGTTCCCTTCCTCTTTCCTAGGAGCCAGGTTGTAAAATCTACCCAATTCAATTTGATTGATAAAATTGTGATGACTTAGAATGATGATTTGGCACATTGTAGCCACCCGGAAAATTGTGTTGCTAAAAACCACATTACTCATTTTGGGGGGGAATTTTGTTTAAGGCTGGCTACATTTTCCTTAAATAGTACTACTGGCAGGCCACAGTTAATAACGCTTTTAAATATATATTTGTGCCATTTAACCAACATTTACTTTAATGAGTGAGGGGGGGGGTTGACATCTAAAAAAAGAAAAAGTACTTACGCACTCCTGCCTTCTGCTACGTCCTGTTTCCTTGCATGACAGTGAGCCTATCATGGCTGCTATATGCCATGGTTATTTTATTTATTTTTATTTATTAACAGTTTCTTATATAGCGCAGCATATTCCGTTGCGTTTTACAATTGTAAACATTAATAGAACAAAACTGGGTAATAACAGACAGATATATAGGTAGGAAGGCCCTGCTCGCAAGCTTACAATCTATAGGAAAATAGGCATTGATACACAAGGATAGGTGCTATATATTGCATTTGGTCCAGCCAGAATGCACAGTTTCTTGGTTGGCTGCATGATCCAGTCACACAGGAATGTCGACCAAATGTCATGAGGATGTGAGAGAAAGACAATGTGTGAGATTATGTGTGGACTGTAAAAAGGGGATGTAATTAGATATGGAAGCTATGAAGGTTATGTGAGAGGTTCTGGAATTTGATAAGCTTGCCTGAAGAGGCGAGTTTTCAGGGATCGCTTGAAGGATTGGAGACTAGATGAAAGTCTTATTGTGCGAGGTAGTTCATTCCATAGAGTGGGTGCAGCGCGAAGAAAGTCCTGTAACCGTGAATGGGAGCAAGTAATGCATGGGGATGAGAGACGCAGATCTTGTGCTGAGCGGAGAGGTCGGGTTGGGAGATATTTTGAGATGAGTGAAGAGATGTATGTTGGTGTGGTTTGGTTAATAGCCTTATGTGTAAGTGAAAGTATTTTGTATTGAATACGGTAGAAAACCGGCAACCAATGGAGGGACTGACAGAGCGGGGCAGCAGAAGAAGAACGTTTTGCAAGGAAGATAAGCCTTGCAGCTGCATTCATAATGGATTGTAAAGGTGATAGCCTGTTTTTGGGAAGACCAGTAAGGAGGCTATTGCAATAGTCAATGCAATAGTCAATGCGGGAAATAATAAGTGCATGGATTAGAGTTTTTGCAGTGTCTTGTGTGAGATATGGTCAAATTTTGAATATGTTTTTTAAGTGTATGTAACATGATTTTGAGACAGATTGAATGTGGGGAACAAAGGACAGTTCAGTCAAGGATGACACCAAGGCAGCGAGCTTGTGGGGCGGGGTGGATGGTCGAGGTATCAACAGTGAGAGATCAGGTTGGTAACTGTTATTGGCCGGTGGAAATTTAATTAATTCTGTTTTAGAAATATTAAGTTTCAGGTGGCGAGATGACATCCAAGATGAAATGGCAGAAAGACATTCAGTGACACGGACCAATACAGATGGAGATAAATCTGAGGATAGGTAGATTTGAGTATCATCCGCATACAGATGGTACTGAAATCCAAAAGAGCTGATTAGTTTGCCAAGAGAGGTGGTATAGATTGAGAATAGTAGAGGACCTAAGACAGAGCCTTGCGGTACTCCAACTGATAGAGGTAGCGAAGAGGAGGCAGAATCAGAAAAATGAACAGTAAAAGAGCGATCAGATAGGTAGGAAGAAAATCAAGAAAGAGCTGTGCCCTTAAGACCTATGGATTGTAGTGTTTGCATGAGAAGAGAGTGGTCAACAGTGTCAAAAGCAGCAGAGAGATCTAGAAGAATTAGAAGTGAATAATGGCCTTTAGCCTTGGCAGTGACAAGATCATTTACTACCTTAGCCAGTGCTGTCTCTGTGGAGTGTTGGAAACGAAAGCCGGATTGAAGTGGGTCCAGTAAGTTGTGTGAGTTAAGAAAGTGTGTGAGGCGGGTGTAGACAAGTCTCTCAAGTAGCTTGGAGGGGCATGGGAGCTGGGAGATAGGACGGTAATTTGAGAGCGTACTAGGGTCAGAATTTTTTTTTTTCAGAATGGGAGTAATCACTGCATGCTTGAACAGTGATGGAAAGTTGCCAGTAGAGAGAGAGAGATTACAGATTTTAGTTAGGGTTGGGATAAGCACAGGAGACAAAGCTTTACTGATTTGTGAGGGTATAGGATCTAGAGGAGAGGTAATAGAGTAGGAGGATGAGAAGAGGGAAGATACTTCATCTTCGTTTGTGAGATCAAATGAGGAGAATGTGCCAGAGGGTTCAGGTAGGGAATTGAGCAGGTCACTAGCTGAGGAAGAGCCTACTATTTCATTTCGGATCTTATCAATCTTGTCCCTAAAATAGGAAGCAAGATCTTGTACACAGATAGTAGCAGGTGGTTTGGGTGATGGAGGGGTAAGAAGCAGTTTAAATGTATTAAAAAGTTGCTTTGGATTAGAAGCTTGAGCAGAGATTAGAGATTGGAAATATGTTTGTTTGGCAGTGTCCAGAGCAGTACGATAAGAGTTGTAGATAGTCTTATATGTGAGGAAGTCACTTGGAATATTAGACTTTCGCCACTGACGTTCAACTTTACGCGAGAGTTTTTGTAGATGCCTTGTTAAGCTAGAATGCCATGGTTGACGTCTAACTCTACGTGGTGTGTGATGGGTAGCTGGAGCTACTTCATCGAGGGCTTTTTCTAGAATCTGGTTTAGGTGTGATGCAGCAGTCTCAGGAGAAGTGAATGTAGAAATTGGCGAAAGCTGTTGTTTTAGAGAGGTAGATAGTTGTTGAAGGTTAATGGCATTAATATTTCTACGGGTTTTGGGTTTAGGTTTGGTTGATTTCAATGATGTTGATGTAATGGAGGAGAGTGTGCAGGTGATAAGGTTATGATCTGAGAGAGGGAAAGGAGCATTAGTGAAATCAGAAACTGAGCATAGTCTGGTGAATACAAGATCAAGACAGTGGCCCTCCTGATGACTAGAGGAGTCAGTCTATTGGGAGAGGCGAAGAGAGGATGTTAAAGAGAGTAGTTTGGAGGCATGAGGAGATTGTGTACTGTCAATGGGGATATTGAAATCACCCATAATGATGGTGGAGATGTCTGAGGATAGGAAGTGAGGGAGCCAGGCAGAAAAGTGTTCCAGAAATTGTTGGGGTGGCCCAGGTGGGCGGTAGATAACAGCAACTCGCAGAGAGAAAGGGGTGAAAGTCCTGATAGAATGCACTTCAAATGATGTAAATGTGAGTGAAGGTATCTCTGGGAGAACTGTGTATGTGAAAGATTGGGAGAGTAATATTCCTACCCCACCTCCTTTACAATTACCAGGCCTGGAGGTGTGTGAGAAGTGTAGGTTACCATGTGAAAGTGCAGCAGGGGAGACAGTGTCTGATTGTGTAAGCCATGTTTCTGTTATTGCCAGAAGGTTGAGGTTGGTTGAAATAAAGAGGTCATGGATGGATGTTAGCTTATTGCAGACAGAGCGTGCATTCCATAAGGCACATTTTAGTGACTTGGATGGTGAAGGGAGGCACGCAATGTTTATGAGGTTAGCTGGATTTATAGTTCGTTGTGGGTGTGGCATGTGGGTTGGACCTGGATTTGGTGATATGTCACCAGCTAATAGAAGCAGCAGGAGAGAGATATAAATATAATTGTTGGATTTGTCCAAAAGTTTTTTATGGCGACAGGTTGTAAATGTTATTTTCAGTGTGTGTAGATAATTTAAAAGCTCATGTGTGTTCATAAGTGATGAGTAGATTAAAGAGGCAGCAATATGTACAGGAGGGTGAGCTGCAGGAAGAGTAAAGGATGTAGTAGCCTTAGAGAGTATTCCATGGAGTGAGATTATAAAAAGAAGTTTTTGATACATTGTCTTTTTTTTGTATTTGGAAAAAATAAAATTTTCTAAGTAATGGGTTTGTAATTACCTGGTCTTCAATGTTATTCAATGTTTTTCAACTGTTATTTAACTGTTCAGAAAGCACACTTGATTTTAACCACTTAATGCATAACCACATCAAGCTGCTACCCTCAGCAAGCTGCCCTTAAGCTGGCCACACACTAGACCAACTTTCATCCAACCAGCCAACTAGTTGATTGGTTGGAATGAAAACCTGGTAAGGTATTAAAGCAAATGACAATCAGCAATTTGCTCCCAAACGCCGGAAAATGGACAAAAACTGTTGTTTGAACAAATTGTTTAGATCAAACATTTAACAAACTTGTCTGACTGACCATTTTCATCTGTTTTCTGGCATTTAGGAGCAAATTGCTGATCATCAGTTACTCCCATTCCTTACCAGATTTTAATTCCAACCAATCAACAAGTTGGCTGGTTGGATGTAAGTTGGTCTAGTGTGTGGCCAGCTTAAGACTGAATGTTAAGAAATAGTATGCCTGATTAAGACACTAGCTTACATCTGAGCCAATTGGTCAGCTGGTTGAAATGCAGATTGATCAGTGGACATATATTGCAAAGTTTAAGTAAACAGGCAGTATGGCACTATAAACTATGCTTCAGTGATCCAAGCAAGTCAAAAAAGATTCACAGACATTTAAACAATACTAATTACAAACATGTACAGCATTAAACACATACTTTAAATACACAGCTAATTTTGCATTAATGCAACTATAGATTAGGAGTTGTGGGTTGCAGGATGTCAGGTTATTATGCAGGAGCACCCATATAATTACCTGACAGGAAGCAAACTCATCTGCAATATGTCCCAGCATTCTATTTATGGCGGCTACAGCAGTCTGAGGAGTTGGGGCACTCTGCAGCAGGAAGAAGACCGGAACATAATTACATTTAATTTGTACAGTACATTACCTTGTACGCACTAATTGACAAAAGAAATGAAAAGCACTCAACAGGCTACACTCAATGATTACCAAATGTATCTTTAAAAGTGATAAGGACATCCATCTTGCCTGTAACATTTAATTCAAAGGTGTCAAATTTAGAATCCAGTCACTTGGACAAGCATTTTATTCTAGGAAATTGCCCCTTCAACTAACATCCATGCATAGATTAGACAGGCAACATGGTGCAGTGATTTCAGTAACTATAGAAGGAACAGACTGTACAGTATGCTTGCAGTATGATTGCTTAAAAGAATAGCAGCACATATAATAAAGGAGATAATACAAACATGTTCCAATCAGGGCGAGATGCAGCAAAGGTAGAAATGCGGTCAAACCCTGAAAATGTGGGTTTGACTGCATTTCTCATATGCACCAAGCCCTGGACTGCAAAGCACTCTGGGACTTGGTTGCAGTGGCTAATGCTATCTTCCTGGTGGTGTTACCCTATAGAAGCCTAAGGGCTTCTATTGAGAGAGTGCTGTGAGAGGAATCCAATCAGATCCCTCCCAGCACCCTGCATAGAGGACGCCACAGAGGCTTCTGGGTGATAGACCCGGAAGCCCCTCCATCGCAAAGAGACACTATTACCAAGAGAGCTGTCCTTCGCGTAAGCTCGTAAATTCATACCAGCGTTGCTAACGCCGGCATGCATGCGAAGGATGGTGGGATACGTCAGATCCCGAATGCATCACATCCCAAGACTGCAATATAGTTACATTAAACGTTCTCCTACTTTCTTGTTTTTCTCTGCATTCTGTTTCTGCGCTCTATGGTAGATAGATTTCTTACATATATTTCCAGCATTTTAGTTTTGCAGAAATCTTGAGAAAACCTTTATAAAAAAACAGCGATGTTAAGTTTTTAGTAACCTCATAGGCTATAAAGTGTGTAATTGTTAGTAAAATTATCTAATATAGCTCCTCTGGGCAACTCTTATACCTTGGTAGAGATTCCATAAAGATGTAGAATACCATACAAAAGTGTTAGGCAGGTGTGGAAAAAATGCTGCAAAGTAAGAATGCTTTAAAAGAAGTGTTAATAGTTTGTTTATCAATTAACAAAATGCAAAGTGAATGAACAGAAGACAATTCTAAATCAAATCAATATTTGGTGTGACCATCCTTTGCCTTCAAAACAGCATCAATTCTTCTAGGTACACTTGCACACTCATTGGTTCCTATGGGCAACATCTCCACTTCTAAAAACCCTCACTTTAGTAAACATACCCCTTAGTGCTTGGAAGGATAACCATTGTCTGCAAATAAAAAAGTACTAATGGATTTAGCGACTGAGTGAATAAAATACAATTTGATAGTGTTGCAACTAAGTATTTAATATAAATATATTAAAACCGTATCCAGTCAAGCATTGTGCACTAGGGGCCTAATTCAGACCCGCTCGCGAGCGCTGAGCGCTCGCAAGCGGGTCGATGTTGGCCCAGTGCGCATGCGCATGACGGAGTCGGCTCCGTCGTGCGCACGCGCGAGACCTGGATAGCGACGGGCAAGCCATCGCTATGGGTCTCGCTACAAAGGGGTCGTGCTGTCGATGGTGAGTGACAGCACGCCCCCTTTGGTGGACGTGCCGGGGGCGTGGCTGGCCAGACGGAGGCGTTCTCATGGGAACGCCTACCGTCTAGGGCCGGCCCCACTGACATCACAAGTGATGTCAGTGGGAATGCCTTCTGCTCTGATAGAGCCGAAAGCACTCCAGGGCTTGTGGCAACGAGACCCTACCACAAGGGTCTCGTCGCAAGCCCGATGGTCGCGATGGTCTGGACCATCGCGACCATCTTCCTGGCTGCTCGCTATAGCTGTGGGTGGTCACCCACAGCTATACGAGTAGCCAGGAGGCCGCTCTAAAAAAAGAGAAGGACGGCCCTGATTCAGAACGAGCACTCTGTCAGAGCGTCCGGCTCTGAATCAGGGCCTAGGTTCTTTTGGAATTGTGTTTTTAGTCCGATTCCTTTACAGCAGTATCACCATTTGTCATAATATATTAATAAATATCTGTGGCACAGGGGTATTGAGGTCTGCTGGGATCCTGAGAGAGAGAGAGAGAGAGAGAGAGAGAGAGAGAGAGAGGGAGAGAGAGAGAGAGAGAGAGAGGGTGAGAGAGAGAGGATCCGTGTGTATGTACTGTACTTTTAGAAAATTGGGTGCCCAGAAACTCATTTTTACATACTGTCTTCCATTACCAGGTTATAGTGATTGAAGCAGGTGTTTATCCTTGGATAATTGTTTTATTAATGCTTCCTTTAGAGGTACAGCCGGAGAAGCCAGCTTAATAACAGTAACTATACGTTTAAGTGGCTGCAAAGTGGACACTGATTTATGAAAGAAACTATGCTAGTTAAAAGAACAATCTGTTAAATTGAGACAGCCTTAATTATATAGCTGTATATCTTGGAAAGTATGCCCATTACTGGTAAAGTGATATGGATCAAGACCTCCACCTTTTCAGTCTGTAAATAATTTTATACATCAGTGGAGCAGATGATACTGATAAATCAAAAAACAAAATCACTCTCCTACAAAAATCTTTATCATGATCATTTCAAGTCAGCCGGATGCATGTGTTACATTTTTCATCTGTTTGGTATGGAATTGCACATGTCTGTCCAGCTGTGACTTTCCTGATCTTTCTTGAAACATTGCCATCTTACAGCCTTTTCAAGGCTTAAAATAGCGCTTCTCAGTTTCATGTTTGGTTACTATGGAGACACTCCATTTCCATCAGAGAGACAATAGAAATCTTGTTTCTGGTTGGGAACAGGTGGTTCCCAAGGGTGTAGTCTCTGTGCTGTAATCCAAAAATTACTATGGAATTTGATCAGGCACCCGTTTCATTCTTCATCGAATAACATTTATGTAACGTGTTTTTATACTCTAAATCAGTCATTTAAAGTTTATTCAATTAATAACCTGTACACTATGCTTCACAAAGGCAAGAGATGACTCACTTTTATTCATGTATGGTAATTTGAGAAGTACATTCTTCATATACCTTATTAACAACTGGATGGTAGCTGTGTGCAGGATTGCAACACTATTTGGGAAAATTAGAATTACATCCCAAAAAAAGGAAATTATTTTAATAATTTTAGTTCAAACTTTGGGGCTGATGCAGAGTTTAATGGAAGCCACTGGCAACAGTGGCAATGCAGGGCTTTTACAGGGGGGTTTCCAAATGCTTGATTTTAGAGTGAGTGTGGTAGCTAATGAAGAGGGAATAGGTAGCATGTAGTTTGCCTCTAATACATCAGAAATATCACGGTAAGCCATTATATGCGGTAGTAGGGCCAGTCCATCTAACCTGCACCCATAATTATACTTACCTCGTCAGCCAGCGCTGCAAAACAACAGAAATCACTGGGAAAATGGCATGACGGACATTTACCTGGTGTTTCGCGTATACGCAATAGCGAAGTCTCTGGGAATGTGTCACTGGTGCCATGTCTAAAGTAGGGATGTGCACCGGACCATTTTGCAGGATTTGGTTCTAATTTCTCATCCAGCTTTGGATTTGGATTTTTTTTACAAAAATTGACAAAAAAAAGCTAAAATCACATAAATTGGTCTTTTTTTTCTTCCTAGAGTATTATTAACCTCAATAACATTAATTTCCAGTCAATTTAGACCACCTCACAGCCTATAATATTGTATTATTGGCCAAAGGTTGCAGTGAGCTGACTGGTTACTAAGCGACAAAGCAGCGGCACAACGACACAGACACCACAGTATAAAGCACATCTATGACACATTGCCACACAGCAGTGGCAGAAATGAAAAGTAGTGCACCCACCCAGTGGGATACGGCCAGCAGAAACACAGTACTTGTTTACAAAGTGGACTACGGCCCAAGGAGTCACAGTGCACAATCTTATTCACATTACACCACACATAGTGCCCCTGATTCACATTACACCATAAAGTAGTGTCTCTTATTTATGTTACGACACACAGTAGTGCCCCTTTTACACAATGCCCACAGTAGTGACCCTTTTACACAATGCCCACAGTAGTGACCCTTTTAAACAGCGTTCTTCCCTACACTCGAGGAGCCCTGATGTCGGATTCTCTAGCGAGAATCCAACATCAGGCGGCCGCCGTTCGGCTCAGAACGGGGATCTGAGTCAGGCAGGGAACACCCGAACAGGGTTCGGGTGGACTTGGATCCCCTATGTTCGGAGCAGTTCGGATTCCACAGAATCCGAACCGCTCATCTCTAGTCTAAAGCCAGAGTCTATTGCTCTGCCAGAGAGGAGGGGGATGCACAAAGCCTGTACCATGGTCCTCTGCTCTGTTAAACCACTTCTGGTAAGCAGCGTCCATAATCCAAATCCCACGCTCTGCGGAGCATTGGAATTGGTTCGGGAGTCTGGTTTGATATTTGCCATCATCATCGACGCACGCTTGAAATGCACCTGGCGGTTGTGGACTTTGCATAGCCTGCATCCCATTGATGTGCCCTCAGAAAGGCAGGTGTAACGGGGATGCAAATGATTCTACATCATCCATATTTGCTTAATCTTGATTCATATTTGCTTATGCTTGATTCTAGAACATGTGTGGTGCAAATTCACTCCAGATATGCACTGGATACAGATGTATGTTCACTCTGCATTGGCCCCTTTTAGATTAACATTTATTTAGCATTTTAAGTTATGTAATCATACAACAAACACCCTAAACTTAAGCTGCCCATCCACTACTAGATGCGGGGACGATGGCACGATTACGACATAGTAATAGTGCTGTCGTCCCCCTAGGGGTGAAATGAATACACTGAAAGTTCAGAAGTTCAGTGTATGCAGATCAATCATCCCCGAACATGGCAACCTGACGGCGGTCGTCAGGTTGACCATCATGTTGGGGCAATGGTAGATGTTAAAAATGACCAGCGGGCACGCGCATTGCTGGTCGACTTTTAAATTTTACTGCCCGATTTGCGGACGATTTGCAAGCGATTGCATGATAACAACATCATTATCGTGCAATCGCCTGTGAAGATCGCCTAGTGGATGGGCAGCATTAGGCAGATAGTTAATGGCAAGTAGGAGGAAAATAAAAACTAGTTTGTAATAAGTGGGACCATGATGTTGGGTGCACTCAAAAACTCAGGGAGCAACCAATAAACAGAAAATGGTGATGCAGAACATGCTGTTATTTGCTGCACTTAACACAATTGAATGTATTGCAGACATGTAAAAGCAACCGTTCTGTGGGCCTGATTCAGCCGTACACTGCTGAATGCAGATTACTGATGTTTGGGAATCTGCATAGGTGCCAGACCCGTTCTGCGCATGTGCAGAACAGGTTTTGCAAACTGGCAGTAGAATGTCAGTAATTGACAGTCTGCTGCCGTTTGGGGGCAGGGAGGGGGCTGCGACAGCCTCCAAACCCAAAACGGAGGCGTGTCACTGCTGTTGGTGGGGGGGGGGGTGGAAGAGACCAGGATCTCCCGTCGGGTGACGGAGATTTTCTGGCCTCTTCCTCTAAACTGCGGCAGCCGGCTGTAGGAACCTATGGGTCACCACTGCCGGCCAATGGTACCATGAATAACCATTGCTGCGTTGAACAACGCAGCTCCGTTAAGTAATGCACAGGGGGCGTGATGCCTCCTCTGCATTACCATATCTGCAAAGGATCGCAATTGCAAAGCTGCCTGAGTGCATACATCATATATCTATAGCCTGAGTGCAGCTTTGCAATTACGATCCTTACAGATCAGTCCCTGTTACTGGAGATTATCCACACAGCATGACATACTTTAGGCATGTTTAAATGCAAAAGCAATCTTATTAATTATGCAAAGGTATATAGGTAATTATTACAAAACAACAGGTATTCACCACTGTATTTTATCTTCCCCTCTATGACCGGCCTACAATAAATATCCATTAGTTCTTTCGAATGTCTGGTTCACCAAACCCTTACTGACAATAATGGCGCGTATCCACTACACAATATGCCCCATGAGCGATATCGTCTAGTGTTTCCCCGTCAGTGATGTGCTCAATGTCGTTAACGACTGAACGATATCATTCACAATATCGTTCAGTGACATCACCCTCCCCCATCCCCGTACTTGCAGAACCTGACAATATTGTCAGGTTGCCCTGCAAATACGGGAGATGAAAGATGTCGTCAACGGCCAGCGGTAGCATGCATCGCTGGTTGTTGATGGCATATCCACTGGACGATACTGCGGACGATGAACAATAATGATATCGTTATCGTTCAAATCAGCCAATTTATCGTCTAGTAGATATGCAGCATAAATTATTGTCAGTAAAATAAACAAACAGAATGCTCCTAACACTCCTAAACATCTCTTTCTGTTTTAAGACTACAAAAGGAAAAACCATGAAGATAACTTTATTACCTCGTAAAATAATTTTATAGAAAAGCATTTTAGTTATAATCCCAGTTTAAACCCTCCAGTCAGAGAGCTTTCAATATAGGATTTAAATCTATGCACAATTATATTTTATTTTAATTCTATTTCCACCCTTATTTCATATTTGGAATGTGTTCCAAGTTCTTAAATTTCATTTCAGCTAAAGTGTGTTTGGCTTCATTGAAATGTGCTGGAACCTGCAGCTGTTTTACTTTATATCTACAGTAACTATAGATTTGTGTTAAGATATTCTATGTGTTAAAATATTCTATTCTATTTAGAATGACACAAAAATTGGTTGCCAACAGTAAAGCATCCTAAGACCATTCATGTGTGGGGTTGCTTCTCAGCCAAGGGAGGGGGATCACTCACAATTTTGCCTAAGAACACAGCCATGATTACAGAATGGTATCAAAACATCCTCCAAGAGTAACTTTTCCCAACCATCCAAGACAATTTGGTTACGAACAATGCCTTTTCCAGCATGATGGAGCACCTTGCCATAAGGCAAAAGTGATAACTAAGTGGCTCGGGGAACAAAACATCTAAATTTTGGTCCATGGCCAGGAAACTCCCCAGACCTTAATCCCATTGAGAACTGGTCAATCCTCAAGAGGTGGATGGACAAACAAAAACCCACAAATTCTGACAAACTCCAAGCATTGATTAGGCAAGAATGGGCGGCCATCAATCAGTATGTGGCCAGAAGTTGAGTGACAGCATGCCAGGGCGAATTGCAGAGGTCTTGAAAAAGAAGGGTCAACACTGCAAATATTGACTCTTTGCATAAACTTAATGTAATTGTCAATAAAAGCCTTTGACACATATGAAATGCTTATAATTTTACTTCATTATACCATAGTAACATCTGACAGAAAGGTCTAAAAACACTGAAGCAGCAAACTTTGTGAAAACCAATACTTGTGTCATTCCCAAAACTTTTGGCCATGGTTATATAGTAGGCAATGTGAAAATTCTATATCTCACATGATATGAGGCCTCTAATAGTATTTCTCATTGTGTGAATAAAAGCAAGAACTACAATGAGAACATTTGGATGTTGCATGTAATGTAAATATAGAAATTAGTATTTTAGTATTTAGTATTTTAGTTAAAGGCATTTTTTCTATAAGAATACAAGGTACATAAAAAATGTCAACTTGGGCTAGGTGGTCTGGCAAAATCTTTGGTCTTTTCAGACTTGCTGATGTTATGCAATGTAACTATTCGTCATGCTAAAGCATAAAACATATGTACAAATTGAATCTGCACCTTCATTTTATCATAGTTACTTATTCAATTTTGTTAATGATGTTTCTACTGCAGGGTCCATAGGGCTCCACAGGATACATTGGGGTATAGGTTGATGACGTCAGTTGTCGTACACCTCAATAGTTAAATTTGTGCTCCCAGGATGCATCGGGCTCCTCTCGTATACACCGCCCCAGTCAAGGCACCTCAGTTTCATAGGTGCTCGGCACGGAGTCGGGTCACTTCAAGAGGGACTGCGTTGACAGCCCAGAAAATAGTTGTGTTTTACTGCAGAGTAGTCAGCATGGGCTGTCCAGTGGACGCCCATGCTGCCACTCCGGCACCCTGCCGGCGCCGAGACACAGGCACTGCGGTAGGGATCGCGGCGGGTGTCTGGGGGTTTTGGCTAGCAAAAGCCCCCAGACGCCCAGCACTGTGGCCGGACGTCATGGGGGACATTCAGGTAAGCAGCGGGCGTCTGTGGCGGGCCCCCGCTGATAACACAGTTCATTACTTCCCAGGGCTGGGGGTCTCTGGGAAAAGGCTGCGTGTGGCACCAGGGGCGGTGCCTGTGCTGTCACTAGACCACCAGGGATAGGGGGCCAAAACGTGCAGACGTTCTGGCATCCCAGGGGTTAATAGCACACCAGGGGAGCGGACCTTCCCTGTATGGCAGCCAGCCCCTCCCCCGCTGCACTGCACGCCTCTCCACACGGTTTGGCGGTTGCAGGCAGCTCTCCTCCGTCAGGCACGCCCCCTGTGAGTCCTCCAGTGGCCATTTTAATGTGCATAAAATGCTAGTCTTACGGGGAACTGCGGAAGCTGGGTCTCCCTACATACCCCTTCCCCCAGCAGGGCGTACTATTCCAACTAGACACAAGGTCTAGTTAGTTGATAATAGTGCAGCCTAGTGCAGGATTTCCAGGCATTGTATGTGTCTGTTGCTAGCGCTGTCTGACTGTAAAACTTTTTCTCTGTCAGCCATTTTAGCTATCCCTGTACTTTCTCTTCCACTAGCCCTTGCGGTGACAGTGCTGCTGCGGGATCAAATTTACTTCACAGCTCAGTTGATGAAGGAGCCTAAAGCTGGCCACACATCTACAGATTATCTGTCCAACCAGCCAACTAGTTGATTGGTTGGAATGAAAATCTGGTAAGGAATACAATCAGCAATTTGCTCCCAAACGCTGGAAAATGGACCAAAACTGTTGTTTGAACAATAGTTTAGCTCAAACATTTAACAAACTTGTCTGAACGACCATTTTCATCTGTTTTCTGGCATTTAGGAGCAAATTGCTGATCATCAGTTACTCCTATATGTTACCAGATTTTCATTCCAACCAATCAACAAGTTGGCTGGTTGGATGTAAGTTGGTCTAGTGTGTGGCCAGCTTAAGTTGAGCTGAAGAGTTTGACACATACATTCATTATGTCAGGAAGTGATTCTGCTCAGGCTGATATCCCCCTTACACAGTTCTGCAACAGGTGCTTTGCTGGACAAAAGGAGGGAGAGATTATTGTGGGAGGATTGTGTACCCTGTGTACCAGAAATGCAGGATTACCTGCTGGGCCCAGCTCTTCTCAAGAGCCGCCCTGCGCTTGTTTTGCACAAGGCCTAACTAGCCTGATGGGTTGGCTTGCTGTACCTCCAGTGGCCCCACAATTGGGGTACGCTCCGCAGGTTGCAATGCCATCTACGTTACAGGGGATTCCCCAGCAGCTGGTTGTTGCTCACAATATGCCCTTACAACCTACTCCCTGCCAGACTGAACCTGTTTGGGTTAATACTCTCTCCAATACAGTGCAAAACCTGATGGAGATTTTATAGGGGGAGTCTTTCCAGTGCTCTGCTAGGAAGGAGGTACTGTCTTTCCAGTCCACGTATTATCAAGATGATGTATTGACTGATGATGGGGAAATACAGGACTTATCTGATACAGAGCTCCCTCAAAAGGAGGCAGAGCCTAAGTCCAAAATTTATGTACACGGTTCATTCATGCAGTCCGTGTGGCTATGGATATTGGGGATGAGGATACCACAGCAGCCAAATCCAAATATGCATTCTTTAAGGAAGTGAAAAGTTCAGCGACGGCTTTTCCCCTATCAGATCAGCTAGTTGAACATCTGGAAGAAGCCTGGAAAACTCCAGGCAGGAGGTTTCAACCGCAGAAACGGTTGGAAGCCACATATCCATTCGAGGAGAAGTATTTCTCTAAATGGGAAACTCCTCCTCAGGTGGATTCTCATACTACACGCCTTGTCAAAAGTGTGACACTTCCTATGCTGTCCATGTCATCATTAAAGGATGTTATGGACAGAAAAGTGGAGGTGTGCCTAAAGTCCATTTATTCCCTCTCGCGGGGGGGGGGGCGCTAGGCCAGCTATGGCTATATGCTGGGTGGCCAGGGCCATGGAACGTTGGGCAAATGCCTTAGAAGCGTCCTTGCCTTTAGAGGCTACCAGTGAACAAATTGAACTGGTAGGTTATATCAGGGGCTCGGCTACATATGTGAATGAGGCTGCTTTGGATGTTAGTTTCCTAACATCTCGCATTTCATCGGCTGCAGTGTCAGCTCTTTGGTTGCGATCTTGTAGAGTGGATGCTGATTCCAAGAAAGGGTTAGAATGTTTACCCTTTAATGGCCAGGTCTTATTTGGGTCAGATTTGGACAAAATCGTGGACACTTTGGCTGTTGCCAAGTCTGCCTGTTTACCTTCGGCACCCAATGCCATCAGGATCTGGAACTCAGTCCATTCAGACTTTCCGTCCTCAGGTTAAGGCCAAGGTTCAGTCCTTTCCCAGACCGTCAGGAGCTAAGAAGGTCACAAAGCCCAAGAAGCAGGCTTGGAGTACCAGGCGTCCAGCTGCCAAGCCTGACACTAAACCCTCAGCCTGACGGGTCGGGCCTCTCTTTGGGGGACCCCAAGGTGGGAGGTCGACTTCTTCAGTTCGCCCAGTGTTGGTGGCATACCACAACAGCCACATAGGTAAGGGAAGTGGTCTATCAAGGGTACGCCCTTTTCTTCCAATACAGACCTCCTCATCAATTCTTCCCTACGGGACTTCAGATGGATCAGGAAAAGGCTGTGGAACTGCAGAAAGTTATACGATCTATGATCTTACAGGGAGTTATAGTTCCGGTACCTACTCCCCAGAGGGGAATGGGCTATTATTCCACTCTCTCTTTGGTTCCAAAACCGAATGGTGCATAAAGGCCTATCCTAAACCTCAAGTCCCTAAACAAGTTTCTCCGAGTGTCTCGGTTCAAAATGGAAACCCTGCGGTCAATTATACTGGCTATGGAACCTGGGGATTTTCTGGTGTCTCTGGACATTCAGGATGCCTACCTGCATGTTCCGATAGCTTTGTCTCACCAGAGGTACCTCAGGTTCGCAGTGTTGTAGCAACACTTCCAGTTTCAGGCCCTGCCGTTTGAACTGTAGACGGCACCCAGTGTGTTCACCAAACTTATGGCAGTGATGGCGGCCCAATTGCGGCTGCAGGGGGTCCGCCTGTTGCCCTACCTGAATGACCTACTATTGCTAGCCAGGTCTCCGGAATTACTTCTTCAGCATATACTGCTGACAATAACAGTGCAACAAAGCCACAGTTGGTTGATCAACTGGAAGAAGTCCTCGCTGACGCCCTCACAGAGGATGCTACATCTTGGGGCATTGTTGCATTCTCAGCAACAGAGGATTTTCTTGACCAGGAACAAGATAACCACACTGCAGCAGCGGGTTCGCAGCTGCCTGCACAGTCGCCGGGTGTCGATTCACTCGGCAATGCAGTTACTGGGCTCCATGGTGTCGACCTTCGACATGGAGGAGTATGGCTAGTTCCATTCCCAGCCTCTATGGACACTGATCCTTTCCATATGGGACGGATCTCCATGCCGGATACGAACCCAGACATTGGTACTGTCCCCGGAGGTACGTCTGTCTCTGACTTGGTGGCTTCAAACAAGTCACCTTACCAAGCACCGCCCCTTTTGGATCCCGGAGTGGGTCCTTCTGACAAGGGACGCCTGTCCCCGGGGTTGGGGTGCAGTGACGAGTTCACACCTCTTCCAGGGAAGGTGGACAATAGAGGAGTCCATGCTTCCAATAAACATATTGGAACTCAGGGCGGTTCTAAGGGCTCATCAGCAAGCAAGGCTCATTGTCCAGTCAGACAACACCACCACAGTGGCCTACATATACCGCCAATGAGGCACTCGAAGTCAGGTGGCACTAATGGAAGTGTCCTGTTTCCTGACTTGGGCGGAGGAAAATGTCCCAGCCATATCGGCGGTGTTTATCCCGGGAGACCTGAACTGGGAAGCGGACTTCCTAAGCCGTCACGATGTACACCCAGAGGAATGGTCACTTCACCAGGAAGTATTTCAGCTTCTGGTGAACAAGTGGGGACTTCCCGAAGTAGATCTAATGGCATCTCGGCACAACCACAAGTTGCCAAGGTACGGCTCAAGAACAAGAGACATTGGGGCTCTGCTGGTAGACGCTCTGTCTGTCAAATGGACCTTCCAGTTCGCGTACCTGTTTCCTCCATTCTCCCTTCTGCCTCGGATGATTCGGAAGTTCAAGCAAGAAGGAGGTATGCTACTGCAGGTAGCTCCAGCGTGGCCCAGACGTCACTGGTACGCAGATCTTCGCAGTCTATCCATAGACACTCCGATGCTGTTGCCTCAACATCCGGACCTGTTGTCCCAAGGTCCTTGCCTCTACCCGGACCTGAGTCATCTGTCTTTGACGGCATGTCTTTGACTGCCTTCTTGAGTTCCAAGGGTTTTTCCAGCTTGGTGGTGTACACCATGCTCAGAACTCGCAAGCCTGCTTCTGATCGAATTTATCACGGAGTGTGGCACACCTTCTTTGAATGGTGTCACCCCAGAGGTTATAATCCTCAGTTATTTGGATTATCCAGGATTTTGGCATTCCTACAGGCGGACTTAGATCACCGGTGGCTCCTTGGGATTTGACTGTGGTCCTTAGGGCTCTACAAGGACCGCCATTTGAACCACTGGGCTCAGTGGATTTAAAATGGCTTACAATTAAAACTGTGTTTCTTCTAGCCATTGCCTTGGCCAGAAGGGTGTCAGATTTGGGGGCTCTCTCATGTCGCCCTCCCTTTCTGATTTTTCATAGGGACAGGGCTTCGTACTCGCCCTGGTTTCCTACCTAAGGTGGTATCCAGCTTCCACATTAATGAGGAAATTGTAGTACCAGCTTTTAACTCCCCAGACCTTTCAGCTGGTGAGGCCTCTTTGGATGTGGTATGTGCTCAACAAACTTATGTGGACCGTACCAACTTATTTCAGAAGTCGGACTCGTTGTTTGTTCTTTTTGGTTTCCGAAAGAAAGGATGGCCTGCCACTAGGCAGACTTTGGCAGACTGGATTCGCCTGGAAATTTCAGAGACTTACCTTCATGAGGGCCTTCCTGTACCGTCCTCTGTTAACTGTTCATTCTACTCGGTCTGTGGGTCCTTCGTGGGCAGCTCGTCGTGGCGCCTCTGCTGTTCAGCTGTGCAAGGCGGCCATGTTGTCTACTGTCCATACATTCTTAAGGTATTATGCATTTGATACCTTTGCCTCTCAGGATGCTTCCTTCAGGCGGCGGATTCTCCTTTCATCACAGAAGCGTCCCCACCCTTAAGGAGATTGCTTTGGGACATCCCCAAGGTCTCCTGTGGAGCCCTATGGACCCTGCAGTAGAAAATAAGATATATGGTAAGACCTTACCTTTGTTATCTCTATTTCTACGAAGTCCATAGGGATCCACAGGACTCCCGCCCTGTCGCACCTGTGCTGCAGATGGGCTGTGTTCTGGTCACTGGTTTTCCATTTCCTTCTGTATGTGAGAATGTGGTACTTGAGTGTTCGAGAATTTCTTCCTTCTCTATTCTCCTCCTCCGGCCATTGGCTTGTTACAAAACTGAGGAGTCTTGGCCTGGGGGGCAGGGTATAGGGTATACCCTGCCCCCCAGGCCAAGACTGCCAAAATCCTCATGCCAGGCATCTCGCCCTGTCGAGCGAGATGCCTGGCATGAGTCAGCAGCCAGGTCCATCTTTTTTGCCTGAAAATTTGTCTTAGTCGCAACGTGATGCGATTAAGATGCACCAGGAGACTGCACTGGTTAATCTGTGACACTTGTATTCTTGTATATCTATGAGTGGCTGAGCCTGTATATGGAGCACAACAGGACTTGGCATGGAAAAAAGCTGCAGCCACTGCATCGTAGCACTTCGTATACAGATTTAGGCTCAGTCGCACACACATATACCAGTATATACATAACCGTAGCTAGCCCCAAAGTGATCAGACCCAATGGGGTTTTTACTTTTGGGGTTCCCACTTTCATAAGAATTCCAGATCTGGGCTGACTGGTTTAGGGCTGGTTGATGTTATGGCACCCCACACTGTGTCTCCCTGCTGTAGCGTCAACCCCCAGACTGTTTCAGCCCAGTGCATGTTTTTGGAGAATAGGGGGAACCCCGTGCCTTTTTTTCTTTTTATTTCCCAATACCAGACCAGGTTCAGAGGTCCAGGGCTGGTTATTGATTTAGAGGGGGGAACCCTACAGGTATTTTTTAATTAACTATTTATTTTATTTTTTACACATAACTAAGTCTGCACAGATCAAACTATGTATGGAAATCAGGGTCAATAATGATAGATGTGGCAATAAAGGAGCCCTGGTTTCACCTGGCAAGGGCAGCACAGACACAGTCCATACAAAACTGGAGTGGCCGATGGCAGGGCTGCAGATGCTGTTACAGGGTTAAATGTGGTAGACTTACCTATAAGTAATTTTTCTTCTCCTCTGGCCTCCCACCGACTTCCTTTTCCAGTTCTCCCCATGGTTACACTCCTCCCTTTAGACTGTTAACCTGGGTACACACCAGAGATATATATCCACAGATCGACTGAACTTCAGATATATCTGTAGATGATGGTTGTTCATACAAACTGAACAACCATCACTGCCATCTGGCCGGGGGTCGCATCGCGCCACCCCTCCACCACCGGCCTCTGCAGCAAGTGTACAGGTGGTCAGCTGCCGTACACATAGCACGATGTGCAGATACAGTGCATCCGGAAAGTATTCGCAACGCTTCACTTTTTCCACATTTTGTTATGTTACAGCCTTATTCCAAGATGGAATAAATTCATATTTGTCCTCCAAATTCTACATACAATACCCCATAATGACAACGTTTAAAAGTGTTTTTTTTTATTAAATTTGCATAAATCTAAAAAAAACCTCAAAGAAATCACATGTACATAAGTATTCACGGCCTTTGCCATGAAGCTCAAAATTGAGCTCAGGTGCATCCTGTTTCCACTGATCATCCTTGAGATGTTCCTACAGCTTAATTGGAGTCCACCTGTGGTAAATTCAGTTGATTGGACATGATTTTGAAAGGCATACAACTGTCTATATAAGGTCCCACACTTGACAGTGCATGCCAGAGCACAAACCAAGCATAAAGTCCAAGGAATTGTCTGTAGACCTCCGAGACAGGATTGTCTCGA
This sequence comes from Taudactylus pleione, assembly GCA_031769625.1. Classification (NCBI taxonomy): domain Eukaryota; kingdom Metazoa; phylum Chordata; class Amphibia; order Anura; family Myobatrachidae; genus Taudactylus; species Taudactylus pleione. Next base: position 279,290 of record JAUIMM010000647.1, on the reverse strand, counting down.
GACACAAATCTGTGGAAGGGTACCGAAAAATATCTGCTGCTTTGAAGGTCCCAATGAGAACAGTGGCCTCCATCATCCGTAAATGGAAATGGAAAAAGTTCGGAACCACCAGGACTCTTCCTAGAGTTGGCTGGCCGTCTAAACTAAGCGATCGGGGGAGAAGGACCCTAGTCATGGAGGTGACCAAGAACCTGATGGTCACTCTGTCAGAGCTACAGCATTCTTCTGTGGAGAGAGGAGAACCTTCCAGAAGGACAACCATCTCTGCAGCAATCCACAAATTAGGTCTGTATGGTAGAGTGGCCAGACGGAAGCCACTCCTTAGTAAAAAAGCACATGGCAGCCCGCCTGGAGTTTGCCAAAATGCACCTGAAGGACTCTCAGACCATGATAAGACAAAGATTTAACTCTTTCGCGTGAATGCCAGTCATTATGTTTGGAGGAAACCAGGCATCGCTCATCACCAGGCCAATACCATCCCTACAATAAAACGTGGTGGCAGCAACATGCTATGGGGATGTTTTTCAGCGATGGAACTGGGAGACTAGTCAGGATAGCAGGAAAGATGAATGCAGCAATGTACAGAGACATCTTGGATGAAAACCTGCTCCAGAGCGCTCTTAACCTCAGACTGGGGCGACGGTTCATCTTTCAGCAGGACCATGACCCTAAGCACTAGAGCCGACCCTAGGCATAGGCATAATAAGCAAATGCCTAGGGGCGACTGGAATGCCTAGGAGCATTTCAGGGCTCTGCTGCAGTCCCTCCCCCCGCTGGCGCTGCATGCCCCTCCCCCCTGCCCTGCTGCTGCCGTGTGGAAAGCCATGCTGGGATCAAGTGGCTGATCCCAGCATCGGCACAGCAGGAGGAGATGTGTCCCCTGTGGGACGCATCAGCATCCGGCACTGGGATGCTATTTCTGCTCCAAGTGCCGGGGAACCATAGGCGGCGGGTAGCCGGCGCTGGGATGGAGTATGTGTTCCCAGCACTGGTGAACCGTCGGGCGCGGCGGGCAGGACTTTGCTCCAGGTGTGGGCTTACTATAGCCCGTCACCCGGTAGCCTTGGTACAGTGTCGGCCACGGCAGGTGTTTGGCTGTGGCCGCGAGCCAAACCCGGCTCGCGGGCCAGCAGCCAATAGGAGGCAGACGTGACGAGGCAATCATGGCTCGCCGCGTCATAGCCCCACCCACTCGCGGCATCTGATAGACGCGGCTGAGTGGGAAAAGGCAGAGAGGGAGGAGTGAAGACCTCCCGAAGAGTGTGTTGTCACGGCAAGAGTTCCGGCGGCTGCGGAAGAGGCCAGAAGACGCCGTGATCAAGAAGGAAGACAAGCAGCGCTGGCTGGAAGAAGCAAAGAAGAGGCGGCGCCGCTGGCCAGGATGGGCCAGCGGCCGAAGAATGCGGCTGAGGACTGGAGAGGACTGCGGGGGTGAAAAGTAAAAGAGCCAACGAAGCTCCCCCCCGCAGCCTCTTCCAACGGAGCAGGTAGGCCTACCATGTTCCCCCTCCCTAGACCACCAGGGTTGTCAGGCACTAGGCCCGTGGGGGCACTGTCGGGCAATAGGCCCGTGGGCATATAGGTGGGGGCAAGGCCCGGGATACATAGGGGGCATTATGCCCTAGAGGGTGTTATTGCCTTATAAGGTGTAAGTGACCTGTGCCCAGGTCACTATTGAATAAAGTAGGCAGCCACTAGGCCCGTGGCCATAAGGAGTTTTGGGAAGTTGTTAGGGGGCACCAGTAAATATTTTGCCTAGGGCACCAAATGGGCTAAGCCAAGATATCAAAGGAGTGGCTTCAGGACAACTCTGTGAATGCCCTTGAGTGGCCCAGCCAGAGCCCAGACTTGAATCTAAATGAACATCTTTGGAGAGATCTGAAAATGGCTGTGCACTGACGCTATCCATGATGGAGCTTAAGAGGTGCTGCAAAGAGGAATGGGCGAAACTGCCCAGAGATAGGTGTGCCAAGCTTGTGGCATCATATTCCAAAAGACTTGAGGCTGTAATTGCTGCCAAAGGTGCATCAACAAAGTATTGAGCAAAGGCTGTGAATACTTATGTACATGTGATTTCTTAGTTTTTTTTTTTGCAATTAAATTTGAAAAAAAATCGCAAAAAATTTTTTTACACGTTGTCATCATGAGGTATTCTGTGTAGAATTTTGAGGACAAAAATGAATTTATTTAATTTTGGAATAAGGTTGTAACATAACAAAATGTGGAAAAAGTGAAGTGTTGTGAATACTTTCCAGATGCACTCTATATCTGCCATCGGATGTGCTGCATAGCCGACGTGATGCATGCCGGCGTTGGTAACGCCGTTATGCATGACGATCCCTGTCGGTAAGAGCGGCCCTTTGCGGTGGAGGAGCTTCCGGGTCTATAACCCAGAAGTCCCTCCAGCGTCCTTCTGTGCATGCCGCGGGGGGTACTGGGAGAACTTGGTGCATATGAGAAATGCGGTCAAATCACATTTTCGGGGTTTGACCTAATTTTTCGCATTGATACATCCCGCCCATTATGTGTACAGGATGCCGTCGCTCGGGATCATGGCGATCAGAATCCTGACACCGGCATCCGGACAGGGTTAGGATTCCGACACCTGTCAGTCAGTATCCTAATCCCCCACCCTCCCTAACCCTCCCTCCTCCCTAGTGCCTAAACATAACCTCCCCTCCCCGCACCCTAAACCTAACCTCCCATCTTGGTTCCTAATCCTAACCCTCCTCCTAGTGCCTACCCCCTAACCCTCCCCCTAACTCCGCTACTTACCTTCGGGATACTGACGCCGGGATTCTGACAGGTGACAGGATTCTGGCATCGGCATTTTGGGCTCCGTAATACCCGCAGTCAGTATTGTCTGCATCCCTTCACAGACATATCGTCTGTACACACTGGCTGATGCCCACATGATAGCCAGTGTATACCCGGCATTAGTCCTCAGTGCAGGGCCCTCTTCCCTTGTTCACTACTGCTAGCACCGTCCCTGTCACCAGAATGCCACAGGTACCCTGTCTTCCAACTTTGAACCTGTGTCCCCCACCTTGTTGGGTACAGGATCACTGAATGCTGATTTACTTGCTACACCACCCCATCACCTCAACATCATTTCATTACTAGCTTCTCTGGCCATACTGAGTTGCTGAACCCTTCCCTTAACTTCCCCCATTATTTCCCCCTTTTGTTTGTTTGCCTAATTATAATAGTAGTTATACTATATTATCATATGTATTGTTGTACAATTGTTTTGTTATCTTTGTACAGCGCAATGTAAATAAATAGTAACCTGAAGGAGGACAGTCTTTGGGAAATTTAGGTGGTAAGCTTCAGGGACAGAGGGGCTACTGGTGCTACTAGAGGGCCGTCTAAGGGGACACAACAGGAGTTATTGTCATTTTGCCTATCTCAATCTGCGATAAGGGCAATAAGCTGCAGCACTCTCATATGTGTACATCTTGACTTTTGTGTGTTTGTGGTGATGATGATGATGATGATGATGATGATGATGATAGTATTGCTACTTTATTAGGTGTTGACAAACCTGATCACTGGTGAAGACGAAACAGATAGAAGATGATATGTTATGTTGAATACATTAACAAATACAGACGTTATGCATGGTAAATATTACGAGCATGTTGAGAATATCAAGAACAGACACGTTTTCTCCTTCATCCACTAGGGGACACTGGAGTTTCAGTACAGTGGGGTATAGATGTGGGATAACTGGGAGCTGGCACTTTAATAAATCTGAATAGTAGCTAGCTCCTCCCCCTCTATACCCCCCTACAGGTCAGTCTTAATTTTGTGCCAAGGGAGCTGGTCACATACAACGAGCTCTCTGCTACAAAAGAGGATCAGACAGGCAGCTCACTGCCCCTTCCTGTCTGCTTCGTTGGAGCTGCCGGAAGACCTCACTGCCGCTGCTTGCGGCGTGCGCTGGGGTCTTCAGCTACAGACACCACTATCTCTGGGGGGTACCCAGATGCACTGCGTGCGGCACTCAGCCCGCCGCCGGCAGCATTTGGCAGCAAGAAGGTTAGTGACTCCTGGAACACTGAGTAGCAGGGTGGCCAGGAGAAATGACAGGCGGGCTTTAAAAAGCAGCAAATGATACAGCGCTGAAAGGTGCCAGAACAGAGGGGGCGGAGCCTAACACACAGCTCTGCTTCTGCCTCCCAGCTACCCCAGCGCTCCCAGAAGGAGGCTGGTGACCATTTTAGAGTCACAGGCTACTGACAAAAGCTGAAGAGAGACCTGTCTGCCCAGATTGTGACTGCACAGTGTGGTTAGACTTGTGAAGAGCAGGTTAGACTGTGTTTACACAGCAATTACAGCACATTATATTGTGTTACACAGCGCTGGTCTCTGCATCAGCGCTGGTTGGGCTGGGTTAAAAGTATAATCTCCCTCTATGCCCTTAATCTCTTCTTTCTAAACAGTCTCTCTGTGTGTGTTTGTGTGTATAACTACCTTTTGTCTGTGTGTGTGTGAATAGTGAATTGGTAACATGACTTCAAAGGGGTCTAAGGCTGCAAAAATAGCGTAAGAATTGTGCAGAGAAGTTTACACAGGGACTATCATCCAGTTCTCTGTTGTGTTAGAAGTGTATTTCAGAAACACAGACTGCAGCATCCTCACAACACCCTATTTGTGCTGATCAAATTATATCAGTCATGCCTCAAATGTCTGCAGAGCTGGAAGCTTCTCGCAGGGAGAGAGGTTGAAAGATCTCAGAGGTCTGCCTTCTCTAAACCAGACTGGGTGCGCTCTTTAGCTAGGTCTGTAGAAGGGCTCCCCAGGGTTATGTCAGCCCAGGTTCCTCCCATGGCATAGTCCTCTAGTGTCCCTGCTAGGAGACTAATACCAAATCCCCTTATGTGGGATGATCCGTAAGAGGACGACATACCTGATTCAGAGGAAGGGGAGGTACAGGACCCTATAGAGGAACAGGCGCCAGAGGAAGCGGAGCCTTTATCTCAAGGTGTAGAGGTGCTGATTGCATCTATACGCCAGGTGTTACATGTTGAGGACATGGGCCCTGTGGAAGTTAGGCCGTCTATCTTTAATAAGAAACAAAGAGTAGCAGCCTCCTTTCCAGTGTCTGAGGAATTGGACGAGATCCTTACCTCAGCGTGGAAACACCCAGATAAAAAGTTTCAGATCTCACGTAAACTTTTATCCTACTATCCCTTGCCTGCAGAGAGCAGGAAATTATGTGAAACACCTCCTTCAGTGGACCCTTCAGTGTCACGTCTGTCTAAAAAGATGGTGCTCCCTTTTCCAGGAGCAGTTTCTTTACAGGAGTCTTCTTACAGGAAGTTAGAAACAACCTTAAAGTCTATGTACACTGTAGAGGGGGTGTCCCTTTGACCCGCATTAGTCAGCTGTTGGGTCTACAAGGTGGTGGAAGCATGGGCTCCACAGTTTGCTGAGGGCCTTAAGACTGGTGTTCCGGCAGAGGATCTGGTTCCTCTAGCGGAACAGATTGCAGAGTCTGCTTCTTTTCTTGGAGAGGCTTCAAAAGATATTTGTAGTGTTTCCTCTAGATCCTTGGCTTTGGCTGTCTCAGCCCGCAGAGCCCTGAGGCTGAGACAATGGCAGGGCTCAAGAGGGACGAGTTTCTCGTATCCTTGGACATAAAGGATGCCTATCTCCACATTCCCATTTGGCCTCCTCATCAGGCATTTCTTCAGTTCGCAGTGCGTGCCTCTCATTTTCAATTTCAGGCCTTACCTTTCGGTCTTTCATCAGCACCAAGAGTGTTCACGAAGGTCATGGCAGTAATGATGGCCCTTCTTCGGATTCAGAGGGTTACTATCGTCCCGTACTTGGACGACCTGCTTCTCAAGGCTCTGTCAGTCACTCAATTACTGCAGGACATCCGGGTAACACAGAGTCTTTTGTTACAACACGGATGGATCCTGAATTACCAAAAATCTCATCTACAGCCTACTCAGCGTCTGCCTTTCCTAAAGATGATTTTGGACACAGTGGAGCAGAAGGTATTTCTTCCGCAGGAAAAGGCTACCTCCATCCAACACATGGTGCGTTTAATACTACTTCATCGCAGGGTGTGCATTTGCCTTCTGGGGAAGATGGTTGCAACCTTTGAGTCCATCCAATATGGGGGGGTTCCATGCCCGTCCATTCCAACTGGTCCTCCTCTCTCGGTGGTCAGGGTCCCACCTTTTTCTTCACCAGTGAGTTCAACTGTCACCCAGAACTCAAACATCTCTCCTTTGGTGGCTGAATTCCTCTCACCTATTGGCAGACAAGCAGTTTTCAATGTGGGAATGGATTCTCCTCACCACAGATGCCAATCTGAGAGGATGGGGGGCAGTGACACTTTCAGGGCCGCTGGACTCGACTGGAGGCGGTACTGCCCATAAACATTCTGGAGCTAAGGGCCGTGTTCTATGCTCTTCAGGTAGAACATCCTCTGTTGAAGGGCCGTGCCATCGGAGTGCAGTCCGACAACGCCACGGCTGTGGCGTACATCAACAGATAAGGCGGTACCAAGATTCAGTCCGCCACGCATTCTTCTATGGGCAGAGGAATTTGCTGTAGGGATATCAGCAATTTTCATCCCAGGGGTAGAAAATTGGGAGGCCAACTATCTCAGTCGACAAGACATTCATCCAGGAGAATGAATGCTCAATCCACAGGTGTTTCAACAACTGATTCAGCGTTGGGGTCTCCCTCAGGTAGATCTAATGGTGTCGAGGTTGAACCATCAACTGCCACTTTACTGCTCACGGACAAGAGATCCACAGGCGGTGGCAGTGGATGCCCTAACAACTCCTTGGTGGTCTCAGTTTGTTTCCACCACTCCCACTTCTTCCTCGTCTGATTCAAATAATCAAACGAGAAAGGGTAAAGGTTCTATTGGTGGCTCCAGACGGGCGTGGTATTCAAACCTACATCTTCTACTGATAGATGACCCATGGCCTCTTCCTCTGCAAGAAGATCTACTGCAACAGGGTCCATTTAACTATCAGGACTTAAAGCGGCTTTGTTTGATGGCGTGGCTGTTGAAAGGGCTATCTTAAGAAGAAAGGGTATCCCTTCCAGGGTGATTCCTACTATGTTAAGGGCTAGAAAGGAAGTTACCCCAAAGCACTATCATCGTATAGGGAAGGCGTATGGCTCTTGGTGTGAACGCAAGGGTGCGCTACCATCAGAATTCAAATTAGCCAGGCTGCTTCTTTTTCTAAAGGGTGGTTTATCAGCAGGTCTTCATCTGGGATCTTTGAAGGTTCAAATATCGGCTCTGTCAATTTTCTTTCAGAAGAAACTAGCATTATTGCCGGATGTCCAGACATTTCTACAAGGGTTGTCAGGTTACAACCTTCATTTGTACCTCCAACAGCCCCATGGGATTTGGATTTGGTTCTCTCTTTTCTCCAGTCTTCCCTATTTGAACCTAAATTTTTATCATGGAAAGTGGTTCTCCTTTTGGTGCTCGTCTCTGCTAGGCATGTGTTGGAGCTAGGGGTGCTTTCTTGTCGTCCACCTTACCTCATTTGTCATGAGGATAGGGCTGAGCTACGTACGCAGTTATCTTTTTTGCCTAAGGTAGTGTCTGCGTTTCACATCAACCAACTGATTGTGGTTCCAGTGTTTAAAGATGATCCTTTGGCTTCCAGATCCCTAGACGTTGTCCGGGCTCTTCGGATTTATGTTGATAGGACTGCATCCCTCCGGAAGTCGGATACGCTGTTTGTTCGATATGATATGGCGTGTCCGGGCTGGCCAGCTTCTATGGCAACTATTTCTAGATGGATTCGTCTGACAATCAGACAAGCCTATCTGGCTGCATCAGAACAACCTCCTACTTCACAGAGCATTCTACGCGCTCGATGGGTCCTTCCTGGGCGGTTGCCCGCGGTGTTTCCTTGACCCAGGTTTGTCGGACGTCCACTTGGTCAGGCCGGCATACTTTGCAAAGTATTACCATTTTGACACGTTTGCGGCATCTGCTTCACAGTATGGCCATGCTGTTTTGCAGGGTTCTCAGTGCTCTCCCGCCCGGGATGTGAGCTCTGGGACGTCTCCACTGTACTGAGACTCCAGTGTCCCCTGGTAGATGAAGGAGAAAACAGGATTTTGGTACTTACCGATAAATCCCTTTGTCCGATTCCACAGGGGACACTGGACGCCCACCCGGCGCTGTTCCACCTGCATTGGCTATTGTTCTTCCTTGTTTGGACAGTCGTTTTTCTTCAAGGTATGCTTGATTTGTTTGCATATTTGCTTGTTTGTTCATGTATGTTCTAGCTTCTCTTCTCCTCTATTATTCTATTTTCCAGCTCTCCTCGGGCACAGTTTCTTAAGACTGACCTGTAGGAGGGTATAGAGGGGGAGGAGCTGGCTACTATTCAGATTTATTTAAGTGTCAGCTCCCGGTTATCCCACATCTATACCCAACTGTACTGAGACTCCAGTGTCCCCTGTGGAATCGGAGAAAGGGATTTATCGGTAAGCACCAAAATCCTGTTTTTTTATTACAATCCTCACACAAGGCATCCATCATTTATAGATCAAAAAAGTAAAATGTTACAGAATAAAATAGAAAAAAAATAATACACCAATTAAAACATGAATGAAATGGCTGCACTTGTTTCTGCTCCTCTTACTATATTAGAAGCACACGTATTGTTATCTTTAAACTATACTTAACTATACATACTTCAGTGCTATGACCCTGCTAAATACAGAGAAGAGTGAGGGCTCCAAGGAATGAAGTATATTCAAGCCATGCCTTCCAGCTGTAAAGATTTATGTGATGTATCTTGTCTGAGCCTCCCTGGCAAAGTAAGGGACTCCCCCCCATATTTCTGGATTAATTACACACTCTACTTATAACTTTAAAAACTAAATAGAAATTAATTTACCCATTAGTTATCTTCAGCCTCATTGTCACAAGCGTGGAATTTAGGAGCTGTGTTCCCGGACTGGGCCTTGGATCTGTATTACTTGGCGCAGACGCTCGCTGGAGGAGACTTGGCTTAATGAAGTTTCTCCGCATGAGAGGGTGCAGCGAACTGACAGGAGTTTGAGGAATGCGGCAGTAACGTGGTAGCTAGGAAGCTACGTGGAGCAGCTGGATAGCCGTGGGTAGATGTTGGTAGCTGAGTGGCTACGTGGGGCGGCTGGATAGCTGAGGGTAGACGTTGGTAGCGGAGTGGCTACGTGGAGCGGCTGGATAGCCGTGGGTAGACGTTGGTAGCTGAGTGGCTACGTGGAGCGGCTGGATAGCCGTGGGTAGACGTTGGTAGCTGGGTGGCTATGTGGAGCGGCTGGATAGCCGTGGGTAGATGTTGGTAGCTGGGTGGCTACATGGAGCGGCTGGATAGCCGTGGGTAGATGTTGGTAGCTGAGTGGCTACGTGGAGCGGCTGGATAGCCGTGGGTAGACGTTGGTAGCTGAGTGGCTACGTGGAGCGGCTGGATAGCCGTGGGTAGACGTTGGTAGCTGGGTGGCTACGTGGAGCGGCTGGATAGCCGTGGGTAGATGTTGGTAGCTGGGTGGCTACGTGGAGCGGCTGGATAGCCGTGGGTAGACGTTGGTAGCTGAGTGGCTACGTGGAGTGGCTGGAGCGCAGTGGGAAGGCTTGCTTAGTTAAACTAAGAAACTAGTTGCACTGGCAACTTGTGTGAGCATTGGGGATCCTTTTGTAGTGGACACTGGGAGCTGACAGGCTGAGAGAAGGAGAAGGCTCCTCATTGGTGGTAGTGGGGTCACATGGGCAATCCAAGATGGCCGCACCCATGGACCGGAGGACAGCGCTTCCTGGAGGTAGTCAGCGGGGACCAGCGGTCAGCAGAAGCCGGCGTGGGAGCAGCACAGCAGCGGGACCCTCCAGAGGACAACAGCGGAGACTGCCTTGAGAGATGAGGAAGGAGCGTACACACAGGGTGAGGGTCAGCGCCCGCACAGGTAAGCGACGGGGTCTGATACTGGGGTCTCCAGGCCGGCGTGTGACACTCATCCCCTGTGTTTCTGCAGTTCCAGCTCCACAGTGTCTACAACTCCAGCTGGCACCCCTTCAATTTCACTGACCAGCCCCCTCTGTCTCTACTGCCAGCACCCCCTTCTGTCTCTCCAGCCAGCCCCTGTTCTGTCTCTCCAGCCAGTCCCCTTCTGTCTCTTCAGCCAGTACCCCCTTCTGTCTCACCAGCAACAAACTTTATTCATTGTACCAGGCAGCCGCCGGCAAGCGCCACCAACTACCTGGTCCTGGACTCTACGCCACAGTTACATCGGCATCCCTGATTCTGCCCCCTTGCCATGGGTGTGTTAGGAGCTGAGGGTTAGTCAGGCAGGATAGAGGTAGTGGCCATAGACTAGATGCAGTCTTTATGCTGTGAGATTGCCTTGATGGCTGGCTGGTTGCGGCCTGCGAGGTAGGTATGAGAAGCAGCTTTTGGGCTGTGTGGTGGCCTGGAGGTCTGGTCTGCTTTGGCTAGTTGCGGCCTGTTAGCCGAGGATGAGATGCAGCCTTTGAGCTGTGAGGCAGCCTTGAGGGCTGGTATGACTTGGCTCGTTGTAACCTGTGGGCCGAGGATGAGATGCAGCCTTTGGGCTATGTGGCAGCCTTGAGGGCTGATATGCCTTGGCTTGCTGCGGCCTGTGGGCCGTGGATGAGATGCAGCCTTTGGGCTGTGTGGCAGCCTTGAGGGCTGATATGCCTTGGCTTGCTGCGGCACAAGGAACGCTATCGCCAGCATGGAGTGAAGGACTGGCTGCAATTTAACAGACACAGGGCTCAATCCGAGCATGCCCTGTAAGCCTCCCTAATGACAAACCCCTGCACCTGGCCTGTGCACACAGACAAAATAATCAATTAGTGTGCAGCTGATATTGTACAGAGACAGAGAGCAATTACTGAACACATGAGATCAGCACACAGACAGATAGGAATGAATGCAGTGTCTCAGTAGCAACTAAAATTATCTGCTTAACCGCAGATTCTAACAGGGTGGCACCGCTGGGCAGTGCCCCTGGAGAATGCCATCCTGGCCAAGGGTTAGATACGTCCCTGGATAGTCAGAATTCTGGAGGATTGTCCCAGCCCTAAGTGAGTGCTGCATATCAATGCAAGGGAGTTAGGCGAAGCATAGTACTTGAGAAGTTCTAGACATGCCCCTGGGAATGTGGCCACTCGCCACAGGTATGGGAAATTTCTGCCATAACGGATTAGCCATGTCCCCACTTATGGTGTCACAATTACAAAAATCTGAAAATATGCCATAGAAGGGAATTTACTGGGACTCTTCTATGAAGTGAAAAACACTTTTAAAATTCAGACTCAATGTTGATCATGAAATGCAATATTGTGATAATTCCCCCAAATTCAGTTGTATTGAATAAAACTTTTAGCTGCTTGATAAATAATAATTTTTTCACCATTCACAGTACTGTTTGTTAAGATCAGTATTATCACACAGAGGTCCATACTAACAAGATCATTGTTAGACACACGCAAACACACATGCACGCACAAACATACAAAGGCACACAGTGGCTCTCCATGTCAACTCTGCACAATACCGCTTTCTTTGTGGTGGTGGTGGTGGCTGTTTAATGTCTAGTGGCAGTGCCAAGCAGATTATGCCTGTAATCTAGTTTTGGCATTCACTCCTGCTCATGTGCATAGTGAAACATGAAACAACCAGAGCAGAATATTTAACCACAAATGTACACTATTATACAATGAGAGACTCACATCATGTTACCATGTTAATTTAATACTGTAATTTGATCATTTAAATTGCAACGGAAATGATTTCATAGCATAAAACATAATTTCAGATAGAACCTGTGCCCTGTCTGCAAAAAGGGTTTATTGATGTCAAGCCAGCGAGAGGCAGCTGTCATTGAAATGTTTTCTTGGATTTTCACTAAAGATGTAGAGAATATTATGTAACAAACCAATAAAAATACACAGAATGTTATTATGGTTTATTGGATGTCTGTAATACTTATATTTCATGCCAACCATCGAGCTGTCATTTATCAAGGACATAATGATAGCTAGAAGCTGATTGATTGCTATGGTGAACTTCTCCTCCTGTCCTCTTTAGAGGGTCCTGGAGAGATCCCCCAAAATTTGGGAGTCCCCTGGAAATTCCATGAGAATTGGCTAGTACGTATATTTATATAATATTTATATAATACCCAACTAATAAGTAAGTTTTTATTCATAGTACTGAGACAAACATGGAGAACAAAAGTCTATGTTGGCACAGTCAATGTCTGCATTACTGACGCTTGACAACTTCAGCTGACACAGTATCATGCCACATCCTCAGAGATAAATGCATCATGTGCAAAGCAGTTAGATAAAAGCTATTACAGTCATTGGTATGGAAGATTTGAAGTGTTGAAGATAGATATTGTCCTTGTGCGTCTCCTGTGGAAAAGTCCATAAAAGCAAATGGAAAAGGTATGAGGAGGTGGGAGAGTGTGGAATGTGCACTTACCAGAAGACCAATTACAGTATGTAAAACATGCTGCTGTTTTTACAGATAAGAGGTAGGACAAGGATAAATTGTACTAGTGTAGCATTGATGACAGACATTTAAACTATTTTTACTATATGTTACCTTGGATCTTTTTATTGTTCCCATTTGTCATTATATTGTTCCCAAGTGTCATTATAAAGGCCCAACAGAGTATAGACATTCTCTCATACACTGGGCCAGACAGATCTCTTGGTGGCCCTGTACACCCCTGGCATATTGTTTGAGGGAAGCTTTTAAATGGAGACAATTAAAAACTCAACTCAAATCAACAAAAATGATCAATGGAGGAAGAAGAACAAAGATGGAGGGCATATTGGGTGACTCCATGACCAGAAAATCATTAATGACGTAGACCAGGGCTGTCCAACTAGTAGCTCACCAATGGGTCTATTCATCATCACTTAATTTCTACAAAAGCCTATGAAAATGAAAATTTTCACCTGCAATTAAGTGTTCGGGCCATTCATCAAGAAGGCAAAGTACGAGATTTTACAGATATCTCCTGCTTACCTTTCTCCCCTGGAATGGCCCTCTGTCCCTATACATTTGTATGAGGACAGTATTCATCAAGCTACGAAAACACATGAGCTTGATTGCGGGACCACTCGCCATCTTCAGATGGCGAGTGCTCCCGCTCTTGGGTTGCAACCTGCTCCTTTCTTATGGGAAGGAGTCCAGGGTTGCAAAGATGGGTCCTTTCGGATCCCTCCACACCTGTCTGGCTCCTTCCGCCGGACGTGAGGGCTCTTGTGCGCATGCGTGACCTGTAAGTCATGCATGTGCACTTGTCTAACTGCTCCAAAAGGAGCAGTGAAGCCACTCGTGGAGACAGCTGATTTTCAATGATGAATTGCTCAGGCGTTCGCGGCAAGTTAGTGTGTTAATTATCGGGGTCCGTTCAGACCCCAATAATTAACATAATGAATAGACCCCCCCCAAGCCACCTCTTTATGTCATTTGGCTTGATGGTCAGCACTGCAAATACTACTGTGAAGACAACCTATCTTTCTGTCCACTTCAGCGTTACTCCCCATTCACAGCAGTAAGTTGTTTCACTTCTCGGGAGATAATTAGCTTTAGAACTCGCATGGAGTTCTACCTAATTATAGGTGGAATTCATCATTCCACCTCTCCATAAGTATCTATTCCGAAAAGCTGTAATTTTTGCGATGACAGCTTTTCGGGAAATAGATACTTTTCCCTGCCTAAACTACCTTATCGCATCTGGAAACAGTGCTGCGCATGCGCTGTTACATCTGTAAAACCAGCGCATGCGCAGCACTGCCTACAGATGCGTTAAGTTTGTGTACCCCCCATGACCCCCCCCACCCCCCTCCCCCCTCTGCTCACCTCCATCCCCCCCCGACTTACCTGTCCGCGCAGCAGCCTCCGGCTCCGTCCTGCTGGTCTGTCATGTGGTTTCCCAGCAGACCACATGACAGATTAGAGTAAAAAAAAACCTTCTTTTTTTTTTGTCTAAACTTTCTTGTGCTCTGCTGGGGAGCACACATGTCCGACCAGCCTCCGGAGCCTGAGGATGGAGCAGAGCACCGGAGGGACTCGTCGGGGGACCTGCACATGCGGATACAGGTAAGTTTCACCTGCTATTTGCCACCTCACAGTGGCGAATAGTAACTGCATCAAATTACGAAAATTCATAATTTTCGGAATTTGATGAATACCACAATTTCCACATCCCCATACTAATGTATGGGGAGTGTGGAAATTAACGCAGGGGAACTTAGCAAGGAGATATCTGTGATATCTACTGTGCTAAGTGGCTACATGAATACCAAAATAACGTTATTTAAGGTAAATGTCCTTAAAAACGTTATTTTAGTGTTGATGAATAGGCCCCACAATCTGTAACAAGCAGAAGCCACATGTTACAATTACAATATAGAACTACTGTGATACCCCTACATGATACCCTGGTGGTTTAACTGTCTGGGGTCTACGGTTACATATATTGGTGGACTTGAAATGTGAGGCTGATTTGTGGGCAAACCTACACACATAGTTGTATGTGATATTTATGAAACTGGTGGGCAAGAAACTTCATTACTGCACATATGGCTGATACTGTGGTGGGAACAAGACTTGTCATGTTGGCAAAATGGTATATATGCTGGGTATGGTAATGAACAAAAGGCTGTGTGTGGCACGCATAGGGCTGGTGTGGGCATGAAGATGTTAATTGGGCACATGCTTTTGGCATGGAAAAGTATAGTATGGTGTCCATTGAGCTGTTATGCATGACATTATAAGTAGTGGGCATTAGGCTGTAAATTTAGTGGGTATTGCTGCATCGTGGGCCACATTTGCAGTTGGCTGTAATTCCAATTTTCAAGAGCAAAATTATTTTTTGTGTTACTACGCATACAGTAAGTGCAGTAAAACTTTTTTACACTTGCATCCAACTACATGCAGAGAGGTGGATCCGGTGCTTCCAAATACAACTGAATGACAGTAAGAGAGCATTGCATGCCTCCTGGAGATGCAGCCTATTTTGAGTAGATCATATTTCTAGTTACTACTGTTAGAATAGTTACTACTGTTAGAAGGCGTAAAAAGTGCAGCTACATGTGTCCTGGAGTAAAGATATAGGGCTTGATTCAGAGGTCTACGTTCATCTGATGATGAACATACATCTCTGATGGTTAGGAGTCTGCGCATACGCAGAACGGGTCCTGCAATCTCGCTTGCAGACCACCCAAGTCGCAGCATGGGTGACATACTGCAACGTTTGGGGGGGCGGAGCAGGGGCGTGCCTGGTCACCATTTCCAAAAAGGGGACAAGGCCAAGGTCTGAGTCGGTGGACGCAGATACCTGGCCTCTTATGTGACTAGCACCCGGTCAGACTGCGGGAAGCTTCAGGTCCCACAGCCTGACCGAAGGAGCAGCCATCTCAACCATCAGTCGTGTTGGTGATCCAAGCCTGCGATGTTGGTCACAGTGCTGAGATTGCAAATGCAGCAAACAGGTGTCTGACACTTCCATCTGCATTTGCATCTGAGAAGGACGGACTTGCACAGCCGCTTGTGTGCGGCTCTGCAAATGCATCCATCTCTGAATCAGGCCCATAGTAAAGATATGTGATGATAAAGACAGCTCATGGGCCAAATGTAATAGGGTGAGAGTTTAGCAGTAGCCTCTCACATTGGTCGAGTATTATCTCCAAAATGCATTTGCTGCTAAACTCACACAATTTCTAAACTCTCACCCTATTACATTTGGCCCCATAGCTTTACTCAGAGGTGAAGATGGGCGGGGGGGGGGGGGAATCAAATGAGGCAAGTGCCCCTCCTGATGAAGAGGTCAACAGTGGGGGAATGTAGTAGGATGTATGAGTAAAAACTTAGTAAACCGAGGATGAGGGGTGGTTGGCTGGATATACTTATCCCGTCCCAGGGGCCGTACACTGCAGCAACATTCTGTATTTCTTTGCTCAGGGGCTCTGTCGCAGGAGTGTCCCACGTGACCAGCAGGGCTGTTTAGGCCGGTGGCAGCAGCACCTTAACCCACCACTCACACCAATGTCACTGTGTGCTCTGTGCACAGACTGCTATGTAGCCTATCCTATTCAAGTGAATGTGGACTCAAAGCACCTCTGCCACACCTATCTCTTGCATTGTTGAAGTCAATACATTTTGGTTTTGTTATTGCTCAGCTTTAACTTGACGGATCGAGATTAAACAAAGTGCAGGTTTTTTTCTAGGAGTTTCCACTACAAAATGATGCAGTTCTCAGTAAAATCAGTTTAGTAGTTTTTGCGCCATCTTGGAATAAGCAGATAGACTCAACGTTCTTATTAGATTAGTGCAGCACACAAGTATACCTTCCAGCTGTCCCGATTTTGTCTGAATCCTGACTTGAGAGCTCTGCCCTGCCATCCAAACAGAACATTATTGGCATGAACGGGGAAGGATGCAACGGTCAGCGGTTGGATTTAGAAATCATGTGAATATGCCCAAACAACAAAATTTTCATTTTTTTTTTAAATCATTTTTATTGAAATGCCTACATGACAAACAGAAAAAAGAAACATAAATGTTACAATTCCAGTTTTACATTTGAAAACAAAACCGTATGTTTTTAAAGATAATACAAAAATCAACACAATAATAATACAAACCCAGTAGAAAATTTAGCAGAACATAACTAATTAAGTCATCCTACAACACAGTAGTAGAGGTCCCAGTAAGGTTCCCAATTCAATTCATCAAAAAATAGGAGATAGGAGTCATGAGACCGAGAACCCAGCAAACGCTAAATTAAATTAAATAAAAAAATATATATATATATCCTTCTATAGATTGTACTCAGGATTCCAAAATAATCGGATGGTCGTTAGATAATTCACTGAGGTTATACCATTGAGTATTCTTAAATGACGCATGAATATAGCTCTCTCATGTGTTAAAAAATGTAGAGACACGGACTTCCTTTTCTAATGTGGTTTCTATCCAATCCATGTTGAACACATGGAAGAGTTTCTCATTAAATAATTTCAAGGTAGGAGGGGAAACACTTATCCAGGCTTATAAAATGGCTTTGCGGGCCACTGCGCTGATGATCAATAATCATTGTTTACAGCCTTTTGTCACTCTCTGACCCTCTGGTAATATCCCAAATAATGACAAGATTTTCATTTAACTTCTTTTTTTTCTTCATTTCAGCATGATGGTAAGCCATATTGCCACAAGCCCTGCTATGCCTCTCTATATGGACCAAAAGGTACGTATTTGTACTAGGGGTGTGCACCGGCCACTTTTCGTGTTTTGTGTTTTGGTTTTGGATCTGGATCTTTCTTCGTGTTTTGGATCTGGATTGGTTTTGCCAAAACCACCATTCCGTGTTTTGGGTTCTGGGTTTTGTGTTTTGGATCTGTATTTTTTTGAAAAAAAGCATAAAAACAGCTAAAATCACAGAATTTGTAGGTTTTTCTGCTCCTATGCTATTATTAACCTCAATAACCTTAATTTCCACTAATTTCCAGTCTATTCTGAACACCTCACACCTCACAATAGTGATTTTATGTCCAAAAGGTTGCACCGAGGTAGCTGGATGACTATGCTAAGCGACACGAGTGGGCGGCACAAACACGTGACCCATCTAGGCGTGAAACTGCAGTGGCAGACAGGATGGCAGTTTGAAAAACTAGGCCCCAAACTGTACATAATGCAAAGAAAAAAAAGAGGTGCAAGATGGAATTGTCCTTGGGCCCTCCCACCCACCCTTATGTTGTATAAACAGGACGTGCACACTTTAACAAACCAATCATTTCAGCGCCAGGGTCTGCCACACAACTGTGGCTGAAATGATTGGTTCGTTTGGGCCCCCACAAAACAAGCTAGCAATTAATCTGTCCCTGCACAAACTGGCTCTACGGAGGCAAGATGTCATCCTCATCCTCCTCATCCACCGATTCCTCACCCTCTTCAGTGTGTACATCCTCATCCTCACAGAGTATTAATTCGTCCCCGCTGGAACCACAGGTCCCTCTGTACGTTCTGGAGGCTGGTCTCCCTGGAAGAGTTGATAATTCATTTTATGAACATCATCTTCTCCACATTTTGTGGAAGCAACCACCTACGCCTTTCGCTGACAAGGTTCCCGGCTGCACTAAACACTCTTTCGGAGTACACACTGGAGGGGGGGCAACTCAGGTAAAATAGAGCCGTTTGTACAGGGACCTCCAAATTGCTTCTTTTTCCTGCCAGTACAGGTACGGACTGTCTGACATGCCTACTTGGATGCTGTCACTGATGTAATCCTTTAACAGACAGACGCACGCTTGTCGCTGCTGCTTTGAGGATGCAAGTGCGGCAACAGCCCACACAATTCACAAAGACAGAAAAAAAAAAAAGAATATTTTTATTGTTTGTGGACCGCACTTTGAGGGTTACACCACCCTTTAACAGACAGACGCACGCTTGTCGCTGCTGCTTTGAGGATGCAAGTGCGCCTACAGCCCACACAATTCACAAAGACAGAAAAAAGAAGAAGAATATTTTTATTGTTTGTGTAGCACACTTTGAGGGTGTCACCACCCTTTAACAGCCAGACGCACGCTTGGCGCTGCTGCTTTAAGGATGCAGGTGCGGCTACAGCCCACACAATTCACAAAGACAGAAAAAAGAAGAAGAATATTTTTATTGTTTGTGTAGCACACTTTGAGGGTGTCACCACCCTTTAACAGACAGATGCACGCTTGTCGCTGCTGCTTTGAGGATGCAAGTGCGGCTACATCGCACACAAGTCACAAACACATTAAAAAAATAGTTTTTTATTTTTTGGAGCACTTTGAGAGTTACACCACCCTTTAACAGACAGACGCACGCTTGTCGCTGCTGCTTTGAGGATGCAAGTGCGGCTACAGCCCACACAATTCACAAAGACAGAAAAAAAAGAACAATATTTTTATTGTTTGTGTAGCACACTTTGAGGGTGTCACCACCCTTTAACAGACAGACACACGCTTGTCGCTGCTGCTTTAAGGATGCAGGTGCGGCTACAGCCCACACATTTCACAAAGACCGAAAAAAAAAGAACAATATTTTTATTGTTTGTGTAGCACACTTTGAGGGTGTCACCACCCTTTAACAGACAGACGCACGCTTGTCGCTGCTGCTTTAACGATGCAGGTGCGGCTACAGCCCACACATTTCACAAAGACCGAAAAAAAAAGAACAATATTTTTATTGTTTGTGTAGCACACTTTGAGGGTGTCACCACCCTTTAACAGACAGATGCACGCTTGTCGCTGCTGCTTTAACGATGCAGGTGCGGCTACAGCCCACACATTTCACAAAGACCGAAAAAAAAAGAACAATATTTTTATTGTTTGTATAGCACACTTTGAGGGTGTCACCACCCTTTAACAGACAGACGCACGCTTGTCGCTGCTGCTTTGAGAATGCAGGTGGAATCTAGACGGGATTTGGAACCGGGGACACACTACCTCCATCAATTGTCTAAATCTCACTGCACTAATGGCGGATACCGGACGCACGTCTAACACCAACATGGCAGTCAAGGCCTCAGTTATACGTTTTGCTTCAGGATGACTGCTGTCGTACTTCATCCTCATCGCTAGGGACTGTTGGAGGGTCAATTGTTTAGTAAAAGTAGTGATGTTCCTACTTCCTCTCTGGGATGATGAACAACTCCCAGCAGCAGCAATAGCACTAGGAGGAAGTGGTTCTTGATCTTTCCCTATTTTATTTTTATCGGAGAAAGTTTGGTCCTCCATTTATGTTATATTGATATATACGTGCGGCTAAAGCGCACACAAACACAGAAATTTTTTTTTTATTTTTGCTGGAGAGTAATGCACTTTGTGGGTTACATCACCCTTTAAGAAATGAGCCAGCCGGCTCTTTACTTATGGGACACAGGCGCACGCTTGGCGCTGCTCCTTTGTTGATGCACGTGCAGCCACAGTGCACACAAGTCACAAACACAGAAAATATATATTTTTTTGGTTTGGAGTGCACTTTGGGGGTTACAGCACCCTTTAACGGTCAAGCCAGCCGGCCCTTTACTTATGACACAGGCGCACGCTTGGCACTACTTTGTTGATGCATGTGCGACTACTGCGCACACAATTCACAAACACAGAAAATAATATTTTTTTTGGTTTGGACTGGAGTGTACTTTGGGGGTTACAGCACCCTTTAACGGTCAAGCCAGCCGGCTCTTTACTTATGACACAGGCGCACGCTTGGCACTACTTTGTTGATGCACGTGCGGCTACTGCGCACACAATTCACAAACACAGAAAATAAATTTTTTTTTGGTTTGGACTGGAGTGTACTTTGGGGGTTACAGCACCCTTTAACGGTCAAGCCAGCCGGCCCTTTACTTATGACACAGGCGCACGCTTGGCACCACTTTGTTGATGCACGTGCGGCTACTGCGCACACAATTCACAAACACAGAAAATAATTTTTTTTTGGTTTGGACTGGAGTGTACTTTGGGGGTTACAGCACCCTTTAACGGTCAAGCCAGCCGGCCCTTTACTTATGACACAGGCGCACGCTTGGCACTACTTTGTTGATGCACGTGCGGCTACTGCGCACACAATTCACAAACACAGAAAATAATTTTTTTTTTGTTTGGACTGGAGTGTAGTTTGGGGGTTACAGCACCCTTTAACGGTCAAGCCAGCCGGCCCTTTACTTATGACACAGGCGCACGCTTGGCACTACTTTGTTGATGCACGTGCGGCTACTGCGCACACAATTCACAAACACACAAAAAATATAATTTTTTTAGCACTTGGGGGGAGCACCCCTGATGGACAGAGCACCCCCTGGACAACACTACAGCACCCCTTTAGGACTGGGACACTGCACAGGACTTTGGAGTGGACACAGCCCCTATGGAGAACTGACTGCACAACACAGTCCAGCCAGCCCCTATGGACTTTGAAGTAGTGGACAACAGCAGCACAGCGCAGCACAACACTACTCTGCACTACACTACACAGCCCAGCCAGCCCTAACTCCCACCCTCCCTCTTCACTGTCCACAGCCGAGTGAGAAAATGGCGCCGACGCAGGTACCTTATATAGGATCCAAAACCCGCGAGACTCGGAAGGCGGGATGATGATGTTTTGCCTCGATTTCAGATCCGAGTCAGGCTGGAAAAGTCGAGCCTGATTCGGATCTGCCTCGGATTGGGGGGGCTCGGGGGGGTTCGGATTTCAGAAATCCGAACCCGCTCACCCCTAATTTGTACATGTTTTAGATATACACAACTTGAAATCAGTATTTTACTTGAAATGTAGCAAATAGGGTCACTGCTTAAAGCTGTCACTAATGAGTTAAAACCAGGAGACAAATATATGCAAGGAATTACACGGTTGTTTTACATTAGCCCTGGGAAAGTTTTGTCACCACTGATAAATATGTAACTGTCCCAAGCCCTGTCTGGTAGTCTGGTAGGAAGTGAAGTCTTTCAGTGAAAGGCTCTATAATGGGGAAGAATGTGGAAAGTGCTTCGTGGGGACAGCTTCTTTTTGGATGCGCTGTCCCACCTAGCGAACTTTGTTTAGTAAGATAAATCGGAGCTACTGTAAACAATGTGAGTTAGCATGTTATTTATTGGAACCCCTTCCCTGTTTTATACAATACACTCTTCTGCCTAGGGCTTTTCCTTTGCGACATGACAATTAGTGATCTATGGGCCTGATTCAGCAGCATACTTTATTACAACTACGTACGCAGCTCGGCCGATTGTTCTGCACTGCGCATGCACTGCTCTGCACATACACTCCAATCACACACACATAGGAATCCATAACAGAGTGAGTGACAGGCCGTGAGCATTTGGGGAGTGATGACGGAGGAGAGGTTGGAGAAATGCAGGGGTGTCTGCATGGGCGTGCATAAATTAGCCACTGCGATTGCCTACACAGCTTGAGTACTCACTGGTGCGACGAGACTTGCAGTTTCTGCTACTGGTCAGACCTGCTGTAATTGTGCGTGACAGGCTGATGTGCTTCGATGGTACAGATGTATATGCAGGACTGGGCATCTTTATGCTGGCTGAGCTGTGACAGGCATTAGCATATTTTCACAGTTGCATTGCGTGTGATTGACCAACAGTAGGTCCTTCCTGCTGTATGCCCCATCAGCCCCAGATATTCCACTCTGCTTTATGCCCAGGAAGCATCACCCACAGTCCCAGCTGTTACTGAATAAAAGCTTGGCTTGCAGGTGGATACTCAGCAGTTAAATTCATCACTTTGGGTTGGGTCCCTGAGTCTGTTTTTGGTGTCTCCTGATTGTCAGATATGCAATTCATTCAGTTAGCAACTGCTTCTTTTGATAACAGCGCACTGACACGCAGGGGTAAATTTACTAAGAATCGTGTTTGGGCGAAAATGCATTCTCAAATGTGTTTGGTCATTTTTATAATCTCGCAAATTTACTAAAGGCAGACTCAAGTGAGAAATCATGAAACTCTCTGCAAAACACAGGTGAAAACACAAATAGAAATAAATACACCGTTGGCCAAATTCGCAGGTACTTTCCATAGACAGGAATACAACATGGGAATTTAGCAAGAATCATGATTGTAATCACGGATGTAAATTAAGCAGACTCAGTCCAAAATAGATGGTTTAAATAGACTAAGGTGTGATCAGGTCCAGGATCAGTGTGATCCGTGTATGCTTTTGCCTGTAATAAAGGAAAGAGAGGGTTAATAAAAAAAAAAAGATGTGGGGTCTCTCCCCCCAAATGCATAACCTGCCCCGGGCTCTGTGAGCCGGTCCTGGTTTTACAGTAGTCCCACTGTAAAAAACAATATTACTCTGGGCCTAGGGTGATCAGGAGAGGGGAGCCCCTTTATTGGGGGGGGATCCCCAACTTCTCTGGGATCCACAGCCTGGGCTGACAAGATTAGGGAGTTAATACTTTGGCCAGGGGCTCCGGTGAAAGGGTCCCCTGGCTGCGGCATTACACCCCGACTAGTGGAGCCCGGTGCTGGTTTTAAAAATACAAAGAGCTCTACGCCATTTTTGCCCCATATTTTTAAATCCATGACCAGCTCACAGAGCCCAGTGCTGGTTCTTTCAATATGAAGGTCCCCTACACATTTTGTCCCCCGTATTTTTTGAACCAGGCCTGGCTCTCAGTGCCCGGGCTGGTTATGCTTTTGAGAGAGCACCCCATGCCTTTTTTTCAGTTTTGAACACTTTTTGTTTACACTATACACACAAGCAGCCTGCATGTATCTCACTGATATGTGCTGGCTGTATGTTCGGGTGTGTTTGGCTGCGGTCAGACACAGGGAACACGGTAAGAAACACGATCACATACACCTTTGAAAAACTTGCTTCAGCAAAACACGATTCTTGTAAATGTAAGTGTTTCAGCTGTCAAAAGCCTCCTGTGTTTCAGTGATGCTGTAAGTGTTTAAACTTGAGCAATAACGGACCAGACACGATTCTTAGTATATTTAACCCTAAGGGGCTGATTTGGAGGTGAACGTAGTGCCAATGTTTGTGCAGTTGAGCTATTATTCGCAACTGCGCATACACAAGAAGTCCTGAAAACCCCTACGAAGCATGTGTCCCCCTGAGTTTGTGGCTCCGTACACTGCTGCGTATACCATGGGCATTCCTGGGAGGTGGCCTAAAGTGAACACAATAAAAGGCCATCAGATGTTCCGGGCGGCTGCATTCTCATTCACGGAGCCGCAGCCACAGATGCCATGTTAGGGGAATTTCAGAAGGAGATGCTGCGTCTCCCATACGCTGTTGCAAGTGTCAATGGTGAACTTGATGGTGCGCCAGTGGTGGATTGTTTGGAACCACTGGCGGAGTTGCACCATCTACAGGAATTGTAAGTGGGAGTCTCAGGGCTTGCACATTCCAGCGCTCGCTAGTACACAAGGGGAAGGCGCATTTGTGGGGCTATTAGCCCTCTGAATCAGGCCCTTAGACTCTGAAAATATGGCACACTGATACTTTAAAAAGGTTGAGAATGGATAAGTGTGCTTCCTAATTATTCCCTAACACCAGGCAGTTGTTGGTTTCTTTTTTTTTTTTCATTTATCCCTTATCCAGCTAGTAATGCTGGACAATGCTGGACAATGAACTTACTGTATATCTAAAACTTCAACATGCATCACATTTTAATTAAACAACAACCATAGTTGTTAACTTCAATGTACAATACCCAAATTTCTGTTTAGTAAGAGAAAATCTAAATATTTACACAGGATCAGATTAACAATGAGACGGATGTGCCTAGGCACTAGACCTAGGCCTCCAGTTAAAAATAGGCCCATCATCATGGTAACATGATGCTGAAAAGCCACCAAGCTGTCCACACGGTCGTCCGTAAATCATAAGTATTAAAGTTGTATTTTTATATTCCTCACAAATTATGAATTTACTCTAGTTTTACTTATTTAGGGAGACATCGGGGCTGACTGTGTAGCAGCCCTCAATGCACTGGCCACACTCACACAGCACAGGTCACTCGGGATGGCCATCAACAGAGTTTCAATTAGGGGAGAGTGTTGACGGCGCGCACAGTAGGGATAACAACAGCGCTTCAGACTCAGAAGAGGATACATCGTGTAAAGTCTTAAAGGAACAGCTGAGGATGGCTAGGGTTAACTGTAAAAGGAAAAGGGTAGCTGCCCTGGGTGCGGACGCAGTCGTGGGCAGGCTGGGGCATGCGTAAAAATCAAAATCAGTTTTCTTGCAGCAAGGAGGTTCAGTGGATTACGAGCTTGGCGCATTGGAAGCGCACTTGCCTAAGAAGCTTAGGAAGGAAATTGAGAGAGGAGATTTCATTGACATATGCTCGCTCACTGAAGAAGGTCTGAAAGACAGGGAAGGTTGCAGCGAAAAAGGCGTAGGGCAGGGCGAGTCCTATAAGACGATTGAGCATTGGGTAAGTGGGATGTTTGTGTATGCAGGTTGCTATGTAGAGGCATACCCCAACATGGCCATGAATATGATGAAATATATAAATTTCATCTACTCCGTATATAAGGAGTTCGGCGGAACTGCTTGGCGGAAGTATGATGAGGCGTTTAGGTTAAAGTCACAAGGGCAAAAGCCCATCAAGTTCGGCACAAGAGATGTTGATCTTTGGCTGAAAGTTCAGGCCAGGGGTATGGCAGATAAGAGTAGCGCAAGGTCAAAAGAGGGTACAGGCTCAGGGAGGCATGGCACGTACAGGCAAGATAGGCCTAAGTGCTACACCTTCAACGATGCACGTTGCACCAGGGCCTATTGCAAATTTAGGTACGCATGCACTTTCTGTAGCGGCAGTCACCCAGCAAAAGACTGTATTAAAAAAAAAGGGACGACAAGGGGAGAAAGTATCCAGAGCGCTTGTGCCTGTCAAAGGCAACTTGCCCGGTGAGGCTAGGTGGGATCCTGGAGTGGCTAGCCAGGTACCCCAGGCATCAGGAAGCCCAGTT
Organism: Taudactylus pleione; assembly: GCA_031769625.1. NCBI lineage: Eukaryota > Metazoa > Chordata > Amphibia > Anura > Myobatrachidae > Taudactylus > Taudactylus pleione. Next base: position 253,801 of record JAUIMM010000647.1, on the reverse strand, counting down.
GTTGCAAGAAGGATTCACGGGAGGGTTCAGGATTCCAGTAAAGAGGGTCGTCCCCCCAGGCGCCTGCTGCAGGAACCTGCGTTCCATCAACGCACAACCAGAGGCAGTGCGCAAAAAAAAATCGTGAAAGAATTAGAGCTGGACAGAATTTCGAGCCCATTTCCGGCCCCGCCTCTACCCAATCTAGTAGTGTCTCCCCTGGGTTTAGTTCCCAAAAAAGCGCCTGGGAAGTTCAGACTCATCCAGCACCTATCCTTCCCGGAAAGGGCGTCCGTTAACGATGCCCTAGACGAGGAACAATGTTCTGTGCAGTATCAGTCGTTCGACCAGGCAATTAAGATGGTCAGGGCGCAGGGGAAAGGAGCCCTGCTTGCAAAGCTAGACATTGAATCAGCTTTCAGACTACTCCCGCTGCACCCGGATAGTTTTGGCCTCATGGGTTTTCGCTATGATGGATATTTTTTCATAGACAAATGTTTGCCCATGGGCTGCGCCATATCCTGCGCTGTGTTTGAGATTTTCAGTTAATTTTGCAGTGGTGCCTGGAAGTGCGAACGGGTATTAAGGCAGTAGCCCATTACCTGGACGATTTTTTGCTCGCAGGTCCAGCGCAGTCAGGACAGTGTACGCAGCTGCTAGGTGAGCTCGAGTCTATGTTAGGCGAGTTCGGAGTTCCCATTGCCAGGGAGAAAACAGAGGGCCTAAAGGCAGTCATTTCATATTTGGGCATAGAGATTGACACAGTAAGGATGGAGTGTAGGCTGCCAGCGGAGAAGGTGCTGAAGCTCGGTAGGGAGATCAGCTCGTTCGCTGGCGCAAAGAAAGTTACCTTGGGCCAGATGCAATCGCTGTTGGGGTTGCTGAGTTTTGCGTGCAGGGTAATCCCCATGGGGCGAATTTTAAAAAGGCGGCTAGAGCGGGCCACAGCGGGGGTGAAGAAAAAACATCACTTCATCCGCATCAATAGGGAGTTGAGAGAAGATCTGCTGGTGTGGGAAGGTTTTCTGCGGCAGTTCAACGGCGTGCACATCTGGCCTAGCGCAGTGCAGCCAAACCATGAGTGGCAGCTGTTCACAGATGCAGCAGGGGCCACAGGCTTTGGGGCATATTTGCAAGGAGAGTGGTGTGCGGCGACATGGCTGGATAGTTGGAGGGACAGGGGCCTGACAAAGAACCTGGCAGCTTTGGAGTTATTTCCCATAGTGGTAGCGGTGGACATCTGGGGTCACAGGCTGGCAAACAAGTCCATACAGTTTTGGTGCGACAACAAGGGGGTGGTGCAGGCTATAAATAATCAATGCGCATCATCAGCACCAATAATCAAGTTGCTGAGGTGGTTAGTGGCGGCCTGCCTATGCCACAACATCACATTCAGGGCCAAGCATGTGCCAGGGGAGCAGAACATGATCGCAGATGCGCTGTCGCGCCATAACTGGGGGCCTTTAGAGCAGCAGCACCGCTTGCACAGGTCAAAGGCTTAACATGCCCCTCTCATCTTTGGCAGATAGTCGAGCAGGGCTAAGTGATTTGGTGGCAAGGTCCCTAGCCCCAAAGAAATGGAGAGCCTACGTAGCAGCCTAGAAAAAATGGCTCCTGTTTCAGAGTAGGGGAATCCCACAGGGTGAGGAGTCCCCGCAGCTAGCGGCTGGCATTCTTGGAAAAATTGAGGCAGGATCGGGCATCTAAAGCCACGGTCTGCACCACATTAGCAGGTATATCATTTTTTTCCAAGTTAAATGGTAAGCGAGACGATACCAAGGCATGATGCGTGGGTGGGCGAGAACTGAGCCAAGGAGGCTAGACACTCGTGAGCCAGTAACCATAGAGAGGTTTAAGAAAATTACACAAATAGTGTCAGCAGTGTGTAGTAACGAGCTAGAGGCACAGTTATTTAGGACAGCGTTTATCATGGCGTTTGGCGGAGCATTTAGGGTGGGGGAGTTAGTAGCCGAGTCAAGTAGAGCTGTGGGATCTGGCTTGCTGTTTGGAAATGTGAGGGTGTATGAGGACATGGTGTTGTGTAAGGTCCATAAGTCTAAGACAGACCAGCTAGGAAAGGGGAGATGGATCCAGCTGGTGAGGCAGCAGGACCCAGCAGTCTACCCGCTAGTGGCGGTGAACGCTTTTATGGCAGGGAGGCCAAGGGGAGGGGACAATTTCCTCATTCATGCAGACAAGTCAGCTCTGACCAGGTATCAGTTTACGGCCATATTCAAAAGATGCATTGCGGCAGTTGGATGGGACACAAAAAGGTTTGGGACACACTCCTTTAGAATTGGCGCAGCAACATCTGCGGCCAGTCAGGGGCGCACAGCGCAAGAGATAACAGGGCTGGGGGGATGGAGGTCGGATAGTTACAAATCATTCATCAGGCCGGTGGCAGGGACGGCAGCGCAGTAGCAAAATATGCTAATTTATCTCACCCTCAACCCCCTCTTTTTCACCGCATGTTTCACAGGGGCCAGTAGGAAGAAGAGGGTTTGGATCACCGGGCATTCGTACATATACTGGGCAGCCGAGCGGGCCACGCACAGGTCTTATGGGCACAGCTGGGGCTGCCGCTGGAGTCAGGAACAGTATTCTGGTTTGAACACAGGGGTATGTTATGGGAGCAGGTTAAGGAGGCTCTGCTTGCAGCAGAGCGCGCAACAGTGCAGCCCGATGTGATTGTGTTGCACCTTGGGGGCAACGACCTGGGGAAGACGAAGTCTCTGGACCTGATAAGGATGGCCCGGGAGGACATTACATGGGTTAAAGGGCGGTGGAGCAAGGTGCACATTATATGGTCAAGAATCATCCCAAGGCTAGCTTGGAGAGGAGCCAGGGTGGGGTACGGTTTAGACAGGGCCAAGAAAAAAGTGAATCCAGCCATCAGTAAGGCAGTGGGTGCTAGCGGTGGTGGCACCATCCAGCACAGGGATTTAGCAGTGAAATGTGGAGGTCTGTACAGAAAAGACGGAGTACACCTGTCCGACAGGCCTGGACATATTCAACAACGCCTTGCAGGACGCGCTCGAGGGCTTTAGGTGGTAGGGGTCACAGGGCGGGGGGCTTCGGTCCTCCGTTTCACGGGGACCTCGTGTGGTGGGGAAAGAACGGTACACAAGGCATGGTAAGTAGGGGATTGTCAGAATGCCTCGCATAGTCACCAATTAGTAGGCCGCACGCCTGGTTCCAGCAAAATGCGTCATGGGCCATATGGGCTGCGTGTCAGGCGAGGGTGGTATGCGCATGGTAGCTGGTCCCAAAAGGTAGGGGGTGTGGTCGCTTGCCTACAAGGTTGGGCTGGGCACGCCCCAGGTTGAGATTGGTAGGGGGCGTGGTTGCGTGCCCACGTCATTGGGCCCAGCATGCCCCAGGCAGTAGAACACCATAAGAGCCTTGTGCACCCCGTTCTTTTTCCTTGCCCTGCAACTGGTGGTAAATTGTTATGTTGAAATAAAGCTGTGACCGATTTATTTGCCCAAAAAGTTACTGGTCTCGTCTCAGTTATTGCTTCGCTCAAGACGGCGGGTCGGCGGTAAGTCGGCCCCTCCACCCGCCGTAAAATGGCCGCCGCAGCGGGATAAGGGGGAGGGACGCTAGGTGGCCCGCGGGCCAACGGCGCGAATCCCTGGGGGGGTGCCGGGGCCCATCCCGTTTTTATCACCTCACTATCCCCGCTGGCCAGTGGCAGGCAATGGGGCTGGCGGCAGAGATGGGGGGCGGGGAATGGATTAAAAGAGGCAGCCATAACCGAGGGAGGATTGTTGCCTCTCTCCTGCAGCCAGGGACACCCACCCACCCATCCCAGTAGGAATGACAGGGCTTAGGTGAGTACGGGTTAAGGGGCGTGCAAGAGAGCGGGGGACCTCCAATAGGTGATGGTGATAGAGGGGGGTAAAAGGGCTGTCTTTGTGGGTTTGGTTTTTCTGTATATCTGTGAATACATTCTGGTTTCGAGACCTCGGAAAAGGAGCAAGAAAAAAAATAAAAAATAAAAAAAAATTAAAAATAAATGAAAAAAAATAAAATAAAAATAATAGATGAATAAAGCAGGAACATTTAAATAAATGAAACATTGATGGGTTGTTTCGCTGTACAGGAAGCTCTCGTGATGGCGTACAGTTATTGTCTTTTGCATTTTATTGTCACAGTATGGTACACGGGGAAAGAACGGTAAACAAGGCATAGTAAGTAGGGGATTGTCAGAATGCCTCGCATAGTCACAAATTAGTAGGCCGCACGCCTGGTTCCAGCAAAATGCGTCATGGGCCATACGGGCTGCGTGCCAGACGAGGGTGGTATGCGCATGGTAGCTGGTCCCAAAAGGTATGGGGCGTGGTTGCTTGCCTACAAGGTTGGGCTGGGCACGCCCCAGGTTGAGATTGGTAGGGGACGTGGTTGCGTGCCCACGTGATTGGGTCCAGCATGCCCCAGGCAGTAGAACACCATATGAGCCTTGTGCACCGCGTTCTTTTTCCTTGCCCTGCGACTGGTAGTAAATTGTTATGTTGAAATGAAGCTGTGACCGATTTATTTGCCCAAAAAGTTGCTGGTCTCGTCTCAGTTATTGCTTCACCCAAGACGGCGGGTCGCCGGTAAGTCGGCCTCTCCACCCTTATAGTACCATGAGCACACTTTACCCAGGGCACACAGAATACATACAGTCATGACACGTGGCTTTGATGAATCGCCGTAACCCATGGTGATCGTCACTCTATGTTATGCTAATTTGAGAATCCGCAGGACTAATCAGGGTTTGTGTGCCTGCAAGCGGAAACCCGTGCCACAAACCAGTCCCATGCTAGGTGCAAAAGATCCATGAGATACAGGTTTCCCCTCCCTGTGCGTGCACCTCAGAATAGCACAGAGCTTTACCTACACGCCCATGCAACTCCCATGACACTCCCACATGTCAGGGCGGCTACCTGTGCTCACATTGTTGCCATCCCCGAAACACCCAATTTCATGAAAAGACAGATCCAAACAAGTTCCGTCTGACACAGAATAGGACGGACTTTCCTATCCGCATCTGCACATGTGCTGCATGCAAAAACTCGCCATTTGCCTCAGTGCACAGAGATCAGTGTGACGCAAACCTAGTGTTCATTTGTCACTTTCTCCTTCCCACAACTGATTAAATTATAGAACAAAAAGGATGATTACACCAGTGCCCTCCAATTTTCAGCTGGAACCCAACTGCTAGTTTGTTATTGTTCTGGGACCCCAAATTTCATTGTGATATTTTTCTGGAACCAATAAACAAGATTATTTCCATACAAATGTATAAACCTTCTATCGGATGAGGTGTTGTCATGTGTGCAAACCACTTATCATACTAACTTAAAATAAAGACACTGAGACGTGGATTTAGCAGATAACTTGATGGCGATTTAATTAAGCAAATAAATTATTATTATTTATTATTATTTAAGGTTGTATGGTGGAAAAGAAAGGACTGCCAGAAATCAGCCAAATCTGCTATGCCAACACACAAACAACATAAGGCATAGCAGGCGTAGATCGCCCAGAGTGCATACACATAACCATGTAACTCATATCATCAACAAAAAGGTAACGCTCACCCCCATCTTGACTTCCCACCCCTTTAAGTGGTGATAATTGCACCCGGACTGGTGACCTGCCGTTCTTTCCCGCCACAGCAAGGTTCTGCTTAAAGAACCGCCGCACCGCCACCATACTGAGAACTACCCCAATAAAGTCAACTCCCCAAAAAGATCCCCAATAAACAAAGACAAACCCTCCACTGTCAAATGTACTCGAAATTGGATGTTCCTATGATAAATAACCCGGCCGTCATTGGCCATCACAAATTTGGCTACAGCAAAGTTAAGCTTCTTCCTAGCTTCGTCAATAGCAGGAAAACTCCTAACCCCACGCCAGACCTGCCGAGGTACAATGCAAGACCACAATAAGATACACGAGGGCCAGGCTGAGAGCACCCTCGACAAGTCGTTGACAATATCAACCCGTAATTCCACAGTGGGCCTTTGACCTAAATAGTTACCTCCTAAATGTGCCACCAAAATACGTGGCCTACCAAAAAGCCTTGCATATTCCAACAGTTTAGGACAAAAGGAATGCCATCTCATACCTCTGAAACCTATCCAACGGACCCTAGGTAAATGTTCAAAAGATGGAGCTTGATCTGAACTCATAAACCTAGCAGCCCAGAAAATATATGAGTGGCCTATAACCCAAATGTTCTGCGTGTCAAAGAGCAATCCTAAAGGTGGAGGAAAGCGGTAAAGAAAAATTAGTATTTGTCATAAAACAATAAAAATTTAACGGTGTATTAGTGGGATCATAAAGAACATAAGTGAGTATCTGCCAAAAAGAAAAATTTTCTATTGGTCGCCAACTTTACTATTTAAAGTGGCTAAGACAAACAGAAGACACAAAGGGGAAGAATGGGTGGGGGGGGATTGGGAAAAAACAGGTGAACTCGGCAAGAGGTAAAATAAAAACCTGCTGAGGGATGGACTATGACCTAATTAAATGATTGAGAATAGCCGAATTGAATCCGTCAGTTCAGGTAAAAATTGTAAAATCTCTCAAGACTCCCATTGCCAGCAATGGCGAGTAGCTAATCCAGAGTAGGACGGACAGGGATAACGGACAAGATAAGACCAGACAGTACAGGAGACAAGACAAAAAACCAGGCAAGCATAAAATATAAACGTCACAGGAACAAACTGTGGTATGAACAGAGGACCTTAACGCCTAGGTCGAATGTAACTTTTATAACTATCAGATTTCCAAAGCCCGAGGGCCTTAATTTCCGATGCCGAGAAACCCGCAGCTGCTGCCGAAGTTGCGGCTCCGATCCGAAATGAGTGTGTACCAAAATCATGAGGCGGGAGACCTAAAGCTGATACACATCTCTTCAAAAACCAACTGAACTGGTATTTGGTAAGCGGAGTCCTGTCCAAGTGCATGAGCCATGAACCAGGGACATCCGGCCGTACCAATGCAAAGCGGGTAGCTAGTGCCACAGGGCAGATCCGTTCGTCCTTAGACGGACTCAACGAGATCCACCTGCCCTTACCAACCTGGTCGGTCTTTGACCGCCGAATTCTACACAGCACAGACCTTTCACTGACTGCGACATCCGAGAGGAGCATGGTGGCATCAACCCATTTGGAAGATGCCACCAGCTCCGATACCCGCAAGGCGCCGTGAAAAGCCATTGAAAATGCCAATTAGATCAGGATCGCCTCATACTCGGTAAGAGCAATTCCGTGAATTGCCCCCAACACTGCCGGCAGCAAATGAGCATCTACAGGTCTCCTACGGTCAGCTACTGGCCGGAAGACCCGTGCCCAACCCTTTAAAGCCTTCTTGATCAGAAAGCTTTTCGTAAAGTCAGGCTGACCCTTCAACTTACTATAAAAAGCAATGCCTGCCAAAGAGCGCGTGACAGAAGCCCTGGATCTGCCAGCCAAACGAAGACTCCAAATAAAAGAAAGCATCGAATGATGCTGACCCTTACCTGCCTGCCTGCTGCTACGGGAATAATCTTCCCATTCATGCCAAGCCTGACGATATGCTCGCAATGTGGAAGGAGCTAGAGACTGTTCTGCTAAGCCCTCCATGCCGGCTCGATCACCTGCCAAACATAAGAGGGGCAAAGCACCGCGTCAGCACCAGGGGCCAAAGAACGGAATTTAGCCCCCTGAAAACATGATAACGCATCGGCTATCTCATTCTCTACCCCAGGCACGTGTCTTGCCTTAAACATGATGTTACAACGCAGACATGTGAGCACCAGCTGCGCTAGCAAGCGCAAAACCAGCAGGGAAGCCGCGCGTTGCCGATTGATCGCATGGACCACGCCCAGGTTGTCGCACCTGATAATGATGCTGCGATTGCGTAAACGGTCCCCCCAGATTTCAAAAGAAACCATAATGGGGAAGAGTTCGAGAGGAAATCCTTAGTCAAACCCTTCGCAACCCATTCCTCCGGCCAACTGCCAATGCACCAGGAGCCATCAAGGTAACAACCGAACCCCGTGGCTCCTGCTGCGTCAGTGAACAGCTGGAGCCGCAAGTTGTCAGCGGCTGGAGACATCCACAATCGAACTCCATTAAAATCCAGAAGAAACGAACCCCAGACAGAGAGGTCCCGCTTAATCACGGAGGATAAACGTAGCAAATGTCTTGGCTTAGTGACCCCAGCCATGGCCCTTTCCAGCTTGCGCGAAAAAACTCTGCCCATTGGTATGACCTTACAGGCGAAGTTCAATAGGCCAAGGAGGGATTGCGCTTGCCTTAGGGTAATTCTACTGGAACCCGCGCACTCCGCTATTGCATTGCGCAACTTGTCGACCTTATTGAGAGGCAGGCGGCAGGCGCCCGCCGAGGTGTCGACCTCGATACCTAGAAATGACAAGCAAGAGGAAGGGCCCTCAGTCTTGTCCGCAGCAACGGGAACTCCAAAATGAAAAAACAGCGCTTGCAAAGAAAACAACAAAAAACTACATCCATCAGAACCGGCAGGGCCGACACAGAGAAAGTCATCGAGATAGTGGGCTATCCCATGACCACCGCAAGAAAATTCCACGCACCAGTGTAGGAAAGTGCTAAATCGCTCGAAAAATGCACATGACACAGAACATCCCATAGGCAAACACTTGTCTACGTAATATCCGTTGTCCAAGCGAAAACCCATAAATCGGAATGACTCAGGGTGTAAAGGCAAAAGGCGAAAAGCTGACTCAACATCAATCTTAGCCATCAGAGCGCCTGGACCATAAAACCTAACCACGTCCAAAACTTCGTCAAACGACTGGTACACCACCGAGGAATCCTCAACTGGTATAGCATTATTCACTGACGAGCCTGGCGGATAAGACAGATGCTGAGCCTGTATTTTCCTGGAATCTTCTTGGGAACCACGCCCACCGGGGAAATCACAAGATCCCTAATGGGAGGTTCCGCGAAAGGACCCGCCATGCGCCCTAAGCTAACTTCACCATAGACCTTCTCCCTAAGAATGTGAGGCAACTCAAACGCAGACTTCAAATTCCTAGGCGAGCCTGTGTCAACATCCCTGCAAATAGGTAAACGAAAACCAAAACTGAAACCGTTTAACAAAAATTCTGCATCCTGCGGGACCGGATACCAATTCAACCATTTTGCTAACGCGGTGACGCGGATAGGGGATGGAGCTTTATTTAGCACTAGCGCCTTTCGCTGGCTGAGCAGGCTGTTGTTGGGAACCCGCTTTGAAACACTTGGCAACTGGGTGGTTGCCACCGCATCGCAAGCAGAGGTGACGAAAACGACACTTTCGTCCCTGCGTACAGGAGGCATTATTAAATGTGAAGCATTTCCCCCCAGACGTTGGCCTGGACGAACCGAGCTAGAAGTTTTGCTTGCGTTGTACCCCTCATACGAAGGACTCAAAGGCTGCGTGACTTCCAGCCACACCTCCACGTCCTTCCACCCTAGATCCATAACCTGTATGCCATCCTGCTTGCGACGAAATTCTTCGTCGTAAGTGCGCCAAGCCATGCCCCTGGCGGATAACTGCATGCTGTGAATTAAATGCAGATATCTAATGACGTTCAGGTGCTCACTTGGACGCGTCTCCAAATAGCAAGCCGAGAAAATGCAAAAACCGGCCAGCCAATTATTGTACGATTTGAACGCCTCTAGGCATATACCGCCTTTTGCCCTGGCCGCCTTAAATGCCTTCTTAGCTTTCTTGGTAAGAGCAAAGATATCCACATAGTCTCCCTTGCGTATCTTACTGTGGCAAGTTTCCCTTAAACCTCGTAAAACTGCGGTGTTGTCGCAGTGTACGCCTGCGGCACCCTCCAACCCTTTCTCTATATTCTTACGCTTAGGGGTGCGATGCCTACGCCTCGAGCGCCGCCTTGCTTCCAGTTTTGCATATTGCTCCGCTCGCTTGCAGGCTCTGCCAGCGCTGTCCGCGTTGGAGATAGAGGAAGCAAAAGAAGATGTCAAGGAACTAGAGTCTGAGGAAGACCCACCTGAACTCTCCGATGCCACGGAATCAGAGGAAAATCGGGACGGCCCCTCCCCGACATCCATGTCCACCAACTCCCCTTCCTCGAGATCGTCATCTGAAACAGAAGAAAGGACACCCGCTGCCGCCTCTGCGGCAGGCGACGCAACAATCGCACTGCTCTGACTCAAACTCTGACTCAGCGGTAGGGAGGGTGCGGAAGCGCCTAAACTTTGCGGGGCCAAACTAGGTGCGATAGCCCTCAATGCCTGCACCAACTGCTCAATCTCCGACCCCCCTTGGACCCTCGCAGGGTTAGCGTAAGCGGGCGCAAGAGTTTGGTTAGGCAAAGGGCCTGCAGGCGGAGCTGCTAAAAATGGGGCGAACACAGCAGCCAGGGTAGACAATGCAGAAGCAATGGCTGAGGGTTCTGGCTGTACAGCAGTGGAGTGAGGGGCAGCAACAGGCAACACTGCAGGGGCTGACTGTGATTGTGCCATCATACTAGCACTAGGAGCCTGGGACAAGCTGGCCGCAAGATGGCTGCCCCCCTCTACTAAGCCCCGCCCCCCGCTCACTAACATGGCGGGCGCCCCGCTGCGAGCGGGGAACGGGAAGGGCCCTAGGCACAGCAGAGCCCTGCTGTGCCCTAGATGGAGCTCTGTGCCCCCGGCGGGACCTCCTCCTTTTACTGGAGGTTATGTCCCCAGTGTAGGACGGGAGCACACGCCCGCATACAGCTGACGCGGCATGCTCCCATCCGCGACTATGAGAGGGAGCCAAAGCCGGGCCCGGGCTCAGCCGAGCCGGACGCCGGCGCAAACTCCTCTCCCCAGCCGCAGCGGCGTCAGGGGCAACACCTGCCGCATCCGCGGGAGGGGCCACCCCGCGACGACGAGACCCATACAACACAGCGGAGGCAGCAGCATCCACCGCCTCCGCGGCGGAGGCCGCTCCCCCACGCCGACGAGGGACCTGCGGCGATTCTTCAGCGCCGCCGGAAGCAGCAGCCGCCGCATCCGCCGCAGGGGCCACCCGGCGACGCCGGTCAGCGTTAAGAACAGCGCCGGGAGCAGCACCCACCGCGTCCGCGGCAGAGGCCGCCCCCGAACGCCGGAGTGGGCCCCTCAACAAAGCGGCGCCATGAGCAGCAGCCGCTGCATCCGCAGCAGGGGCCGCTCCACGACGCTGGGGTGGGCCTTGGTCACCATCAGGGTGAATAAAACAGGCAGGAGGGGGCACAGAGCGGCGGGGACGCATGGTAAAGAGTGGGATGAATGAGGCCAGCAACAGGGAGAACTAAAGTGAAAAATGGACAGGTCAGGAAAGGGAGGGAAAGAAGAATGTAAAGAAATGAAAGAAGAATATGTATAGGGATAAATAGGGAGAGATAAATCAAGCAAAAAGAACCAATGTAATCAGTATTAACTGTCAAACTCTGTCACTGACCGAAATCTGGAACAAAGAGGGTTAAGCCCACACTTCAAGCCCATTATATAAAGTTCCTGTTGCAAAAACGCCCCTAACTGCCATAGGCTAACTCCCACCAGTCATTTGCATACATGCCGGCCCCCATCCTAGAGGTTTAAAACACCTCTTTTCTTATTTAATCTTTCGGTTTCTCTTACAGACCTTAGAGAACTAGATACATGTAACAGAGAAGTTGCACCAAAGCACAATTTATTCATGCAGAATAACCCAATCTAGAATAATCATATTTAGGGGAGATGTACTAAGCATTGGAGAGTTATAAAGTGGAAAGGGATAAAGTACCAACCAATCAGCTCCTAAATGTAATTTCACAGGCTGCGTTTGAAAAATGACAGTTAGGAGCTGATACCTTATCTCTCTCCACTTCATCTCTCTCCAAACTTTCATACTGTACATTCCTCCCTTAAAATTTATCAACATAATTCTTCTCCAGGACACTAAACAATAAAGGGCCCCAAACGTGGTGCGATGTGCACCTTGCGATGCGACGGGCGATATTTCGGGCGGTCCCCACACGCGGAGCGATATGCCGGCACCCCCTCCCCCGGCATAGCGCTGCATGGGATCGTACATTGCATCACCAGATCTCTTGTGCAGCATGTAAGATCTGGATGAGCGATGTACTATCCCACGGGAGCGTGCACTGGCCGATATCATAGCCACACAGAATGATATAGCAGCGATATCATTCCAATCCGTCTGATTTGCTGCTACATCGCACTGTATATAGGGGCCTTAAGATTAAAGATAAAGGCAGATAGGTCCTCATTCAGACCCGGTCGCAAGCGGTGAGCGCTCGCAACCGGGTCGATGTCTAGGCCCTGAGCACGCGCAGCGGCCACACTGCGCATGCGCAAGCCCCGGAGCGAGAGAGAATTTCTCTCATTACGGAGCTCACTACAAAAGGGGCGGCTGTAGATGTTGATCGACAGCTCGCCCCGTTCTGTAGGCGTGGCAGGAGGTGGTTTCACAAACAGAGGCTTTCCTTAAGGAACACCTGCCGTTTTGTGGGCGGCCGCACTGACATCAGCAGTGATGTCAGCGGGGAGCTTCCAGCTCGATCAGAGCAGGAAACTCCCTGGGGCTTGCAGTTGCCGAGACCCAACCTTAGGGTCTCGTCGCAGGTCCCGATGGTCGCGATGGTCCGACTCTTTTGACCATCACGACCATCAACCTGGTCGGTCGCTAAAGCTGTGGGTGGTAACCCACAGCTTAACTAGCAACCAGGAGGCTGCACTAAAAAAACAAGCGGACACCCTCATTCAGAGCGAGCGCTCGCTTCTTGCGACCACCTCTGAATGAGGACCATAGTCTCTTAAGTAGAATGCACATTGATCTTAATTGATAATGTTTAAAATATAAGTTTTATCAACACAAGTATGTATTACCATCTAAATATAGTTTTTATTTTAAAAATCAGCTAACTAAAATAAAAAGAGAGAAAGAAATTTAAAATACGGCTGCGTACCATCACAAACACCTTATGTTTAGCTAGGGTCTTGTTATAGAAATATGAATCCCAGGATTTAATTAGTGAGTCAGATATTACTATTTATTTTGGCTCTGTAATCCTAGGAAATGAGTGTACTGCTCTGTAGGGTAATATAAGGCTAAACAGGTAGAGTAACGTTATTCAAATCACAAAATATTGTCAAATAACATAATATAGTTTGTTCCCCATGTTAAATTCCTTTTAAATGTAATGACGGGATGCAATCGGGAAGCCGGCTGACATTATACCGACAGCCGGCTTCCCAAATGTCATATCCCGGCGAGGGTGAAATGACAGGCGTCTAGATATAGACGCCGCTCATTTTACCGATGCCGGGAGACCGGCGCCCGGCATCCCGGCCGAAAAGATGCTGGGCGCAGCGAGCGGACATCGGCAGGGGGGGGAGGGTTAGGATTAGGGCTCCCGGGTTAGGCACCCCCCCGGGAGTTTACGGTTAGGCTAGGGGAGGGAGGGTTAGGCACCCCCGGGGGGAGGTTAGGGTTAGGCACCCCCCCGGGGACTTAGGTTTAGGCAGCGGGGAAGGGGGGGGTTACATTTAGGCACTTAAAGTGGGGATTAAGGTTAGGCACTTGGGGGGGGAGCTAGGGTTAGGCATCCCTAAGGGAGGTTTAGGGGGGTAGGTTAGGTTAGTTAGTACTTACCTGGGGACGATCGGGATTTCCAGCGCTGTCGGGCTGCCGCTGCCGGGATCTCTTCCTCTGTCGGCATGACGCTGCCGGGATTGGAACTGCCGGCCATGCGGCCGGCGTTATTACATACCGATTCCGTAATGACATATTATTTCTCCTCTATATACTGCATCACAGTTTAACTCTTCAGATTGGATTTTAATTATAGCCCCGTGTTAAATGGGATTATTGCTATAGGCTATATCAACAATATGTAGATGAGTCAATGTTCTAACTATGTATTACCATTTAAATATGGTTATTAACTTATGCTAATAAAAGTTATATTTTAAGCATTATTTTTTGCAGGATCAATGTGCACTTACCTTAAGGGACTGTGGGCCTGAGTGATCAGTGCTGCGTCTTCGGAAGCAGTGGATCTGAGAAGCTATGTAAATGATATAGACATCCACCTGTGTCTTCTCAGATCCGCTGCATGCATCCGAAGACGCAGCATTGGATCACCATAGGAAAAACCGCGCTGGCCATAAGGCATCTGAGCAACCCTAAGGTTGCTGAGAGTGCCCACCTCAACTAAGCTGCCGAGGCTAGTGAATTTGCATCCGACAACACAGCCACTGGCTTCAGCGCACCTCACAAAAGGATCTGGCACACCACCGTTTTGTTAAACGCTACCCCTCCCAGCCCCCGAATGACTTGAGTATGTCAGTCACACTGCGGGCCAGTTCACAGTGCAAACGGAGCTGCAACTGCATCGCTGCACATGCGCACTGCGGCTCCGGCGCATGCACAGAAAAAAAACACCATCAGCATGTGTCTATATGTGTCTGTATCCTAGACCAGAGGTGCTCAAACTTGGTCCTCAGGACCTCCCACAGTACACGTTTTCCAGGTCTCCTCATTAATTAGCTACACCTGTGCATCTTGAAAAATGTGTCAGTGAGTAATGAATACACCTTTGCACCTGCTAGGTGACCTGGAAACCGTGAACTGCGTGGGTCCTGAGTACCAATTTTGAGAACCACTGTCCTAGACCTTAGAAAAAATTGATCCTGGGACTCAATCTGGACCTTGACCCAAAGGGGTTGTAGTTAAAATGTTGACATGGTCAATGCTGACATAGTAAATGTCGACATTGCGACCAGGTTGACATTCTCATGTCGACACAATATACCAGACACGATTCACAGGTTGCACACCGCCGGATTACACTTCGTTGAATTGACCAAACTATGGGCCTCATTTATCAACGAGTTTCATCACTCACAACAAGTGATAACACTCGTTGCGTATGATAACGGTGCTCCAGCCAACTAGCTCCCAACTGTCATTTTTCAAACAGATGACATTTGGAAGCTGATTGGTTGGAGCACCGTTATCATACGCAACGAGTGTTATCACTCATTGTGAATGATAAAACTCGTTGATAAATGAGGCCCATAGTAACCAGAAAGCTACATATGGATTTTTTAAAATTACCTAATATTCTCTGAATATTATTTTTATATTCAAGATTTAATGACATTACTTTTTGTTTCAAAATGAACACTTTGTATTTTCCAGGAGTTAATATTGGGGGAGCGGGATCATATATCTACAGGAAACCAAGTGAAGATAAACCTGTGTCTCCCACTGAGGATGCTCCAAAGATGGAAGAGAAGAAATTTAGTGGACCCACAAAGAGTCTTAGCAAAGGTGAGATTACTGAGAGTGAATACTCATATACAGTATACTTTTTCCAATCATCTTATCTAGCAGGGGCTAAAGGTAGGCATTTCTGAAGGGGTGATTACAGAGTAGGACTCAAAGTAATAACCCACTGTTAGCTGAATATTGGTAATTTGCATATAACAGCATGGAGAGGAAATGGCAGGACTGGAAGTATGTTGTGAATGTGAAACTATTTATGCTGTTTGGTGTAGGAGAGTACAAGCATACTGATTATATGCATGTTGTTACACTGCAGTTATGCTTAATGAATAACTCTTCCGAGCTGTTGTTTGTATTGGACATCCTCAACTCTTTAGCTGCTTTCCGGTTCAGCCTTCCATTGACTCTTCCCGAACCCTTTTCACAACTTATACTACCAGTACTGAACCACTATTCCACCGTACATGACAGCATGCTATATTGCATTGTGATGAAAGTGGGTGCCTAGGCCATGAAAAAATAGTTTTCCAATGTGTGCTAACCTGTTTTCACATCTACTTCATAGTTTTTAGATGTTTGTCTCCATAGGCATTTCACAGATGTCTGGTTCAAAAGCATGAAATCCACCAAACAGTTAAACTCACCTGAGCAAGTATGTTGTACATAGCTCAGTATGTTACCATGGCCTTTTTGCCCAACTTCTCCATCCCAGTAACAAGAGCCATCTCATAAAGGGTCAGTGAGAGGGCATCACCAGCCCTCTTGCTGATCCAGCCCATCTCCATGTCCCTTGACCATGGCAGGCATGCCAACATCCATGTTCTCCTAGTGAGTGGTGGTATCTGCTATTTGGAGACTCCAAACACAGTGCAAACACATCTATAATTTTCAGTAATGGCATGGATATTTATTTATTCATTGGGCAGTAAGCACATGTACATTATCAATCATTGCATATATCTCTGCATGAACAACCCCCCAAAAAGAGCACTTGAATATAATGTGGCTGATTCTGAGTCAGGCGCATCTATGGTGTTGGGAATGAAATACTGGCGGCATCCAGATGACTGAAGATCCCGACAGGGGCGGTAAGTGCCCTAACCCTAACCATCCCCCAGTGGTGCCTAACCCTATCCCCCTCTTCCCGCAACCTAAACCTAACCATCACGGAGGGGGGGTGCCTAACCCTAATCCAGACCGGGGGGCCTAACCCTAACCCATTCCCCGTAGCCTAACCCTCCCCAAGGGATTCCTAAGCTTAATCTTCCCCCAGGGGTACCTAAACCTGACCCCCCTATCCCCGGGGACAGCGATACTTACCCGGCGTCCGGACGTTCGGGATTCCGGCAATCAAGATGCCAATGCCACTATCCCGATCTCATTCGCAATAGCAGTTTCTGCACTTTGCCAGCGGTCGGGATTCCGGCATCGGTCTATCGTCAGCCGGGCTCTCGTCCACCAGCTTTTTAAATACATCCCCATCTACGAATGCTTTAACATACGGCCATGGCAGCCTGCTTAATTTATTATGCTAATGCAAGTATCCATTCGTCTGTGCCGATTATACTGTATATGTGTCTGCATGAGGAAGGCCGGTGCGCCCACTGTTTTCTCTATTTGCAGCCTCTATCATTAGTATCGAGACTTGCATCCCCTCCAAATGAGTATGACCACAATCATAAGTTCTCATTGTACCACAAAGTGTGCAGAACATCGTACAAGAATAAGGAAGGGATAAATTAAAATAAATTATACAACAACATTAGATATTTTTCTTAAGAGAAGCAGTCAGTGATCCCATGCCAGGGAAGGGCAGACAGATGGTATCAAAGTCAATACTTATATCTCAAAGTGGGGACAGACAGGAGATTGGGAAAATGCAGGCTGAGAACCGAGAAGGTGGAGAGCCCTGCTCGTGAGAGCTTACAGTCTAAAGGATTGGAGGTCAACTTGGAGGTAAACTGGGAAGATAGGATAAGGAAGGATGGCATATGAGTGTGATAAGGACTAGTAGGCTTTAATAAACAGGTATGTTTTCAGGACACATTTGAATCCCTGCAGGCTGGTAGACAATCTGATATTACGGGAAGCGAGTTCCAGAGGAAAGCAGCAGCATGGGAGAAGTCTAGGATACGAGAGTGGTAGATGGTGATCGGTGAGAATAGAAGGTGACAACTAGAGGAAGGACGGAGAGGGCAAGAGGAATTGTGGATTGAGATAAGGTCGGAGATGTAGGAGGGGGGGAGTAATTGAGTGCGTTCAAGGGGAGGATTAGAAGCTTATACTGGAATCTCTAGTGGTAGGGGAGTCAGTGAAGGAGTTTCAATAAAGGACGAGAATGTGAGGATAGGCAAATGAGGCGAGCAGCAGCACTGAGGACAGATTTAAGAGGGGAGAGGCAGGAGAAATGTAGTCCAGAGAGTAGGAGGTTACAGTAGTCCAGGTTGGAGATGAAGAGGGCGTGAGTAAGAGAATTGGTAACCTCCTGGAGATATTACAGACGTGAAACCTGCAGGATTTAGAGATAGCAAGAATATGAATGGTGAAGGAGAGAGAGTAGTTAAGGATGACACCCAGACAGCGTATTTGGGGACAGGCTACAATATTAGTGACAGAAAGAGTGAGATGGATCAACAGTAAGATCATTCTTGGACATATTGAGCTTAAGAAAGCACTGGGACATGCAGAATGAGATAGGAAATAGACAGATATGAGAATGATGGTGGAGGGGCAGAGGTCTGGGACGACAAATAGATTTTCCTATCATTAGCATGTAGGTGCTATTGTACACCATTGAGAATTGAATAGTGAGCCTTAGACTTAGCAGTGAGTAGGTAATTGGTGACCTTGGCAAGGGCAGTTTCCATGGAATGAAGGGAGCAAAAGCCAAATTCAATCAAGCAGAGAGTGAGAGGAAAAAAAAGGTAGAAGGATGGTGGAAGACAAGCTGCTCTAGGAGTTTGGAAGCAAATGGCAGGAGAGAGATTTTGGGGGATAGTTTGAGAGGGAGAGGCCCAAAGATTTTTTTAAAAATTCGAGAGACGATGGTATATTTGAAGGAGGAAAGGACAGTACCAGTGAAAAGAGAGGTTAAATCAGTGGCAAGATAAGGACACACACATAGAGAAAGAGAGATTTACTAAACACTGGAAAGTGATCAATTGGAGAGTGATAAACTACCAGCTACTCAGTTCCTAACTGTCATGTTACAGGCTGTGCTTGAAAAATGACAGGAACTGATTAGTTGGTAGTTTATCAGTGTCCAATTTATTACTTTCCAGAGCTTAATACATCTGCCCCAAAGAGAGAGAGAGAGAGTGTCAGTATCTGCCCTCTCTGGATCTGTCAGGATAGTCAGCGGACACAGGATCAGAGACCCCTGGGCAATACTGAGTAACTCAGTGATCCTGGGCTAGACTGGAACTCTAGCCCAATATTTTAGCTGATTGATAGAAGGTCACTGGATGTTTGGCTGATTTATAGACAGCATTCTAGCTCACCATGGAATGAAGGGAGCAAAAGCCAAATTCAATCAAGCAGGGAGTGAGAGAAAAGAAAGGTAGAAGGATGGTGGACGTCAAGCTCCTCTACAAGTTTTGTAATCATAACAGAGAGAGAGAGTGGAGAAGGTGAAAGGGGATTGGGTTTAGTGAGCAGGTAGAGGGAATACAATAAGAGGAGTGAACAGACTTTATTGTCAATGGCAAGCAAGAAGGAGGAAAATGTAGGCTGTCCAGCATTACAAGAAGGGGTGGGCAGCAGAGAAGGCTTAAAGGAGGAAATGTCGGATAACAACAATTTTGGATGAAAAGAAAGTAGCAAGATCAAATACTATGAGAGAAGAGTGGGGGGGGGGCAAAGGAGAGAATTAAAGGTGGAAAAGAGGCATCTGGGGTTGGAGGATTGAAAGGAGATGAGGATTTTGAAGTAAAACTAATTGGATAGACCAAGAATTAGGTCTGAGAGTGAGCATGATTTTCTCCAATGGCATTCACGGTGCGGGAACATTTTTGGAGGAACTGTAGCAAGTAAGTCTGGAGTGGTAGGGTTGGAGAAGCACCATGGTTGTACAGAGTAAAGGTAGACTTAGAATATTTGTCATAGTGATGGAGAGAAAGGGGGATGGAGATGAGGTGGTGCTCAGAGAGGGGGAAGTGAATGATCGTGAAATCAGAAATAGCACAACGATGGGAAAAGACAAGGTCTAGAATATGACCACTGGAGTGAGAAGGGGAAGAGGTCCACTGAGTAAGGTAAACAGAGGGAAAGACGTTTAGTAGTGGAAGAATACACAGGAGATCCATCAATGGGGATATTACATTTGCCCAAGATAAAGTTGGAGAGGTCAGAAAGTGGGGAAGCCAGGAAGGGAGCTCTCCAGGAAGGTGGAGGAGGAGCCAGGGTGAGGTTAGATGACTGCATCTTGAAGGTGGACAGGGTGGAAGAAGCAGATAGTGTAGACTTTGATAGAGGAGCAGCAGAGAGAGGGTTCCAGAGTAATGAAAAGAAAATGTGCACAGGTGGGATATGTATGCTGCCAACCTCTCAGTCAACAGGACAAAGATAGTTACAGGAAAAGGAAAACCCAGACTTTTAGCTAATTTTGGTAATAATTACCATCCCTGCATTGGAATGGCTAATAGATGCCTCTACTGGTGTTTTGCAGTTCACTTGTGCAGTCTCCAGTAAATTTGGCCAATACTTCAGTAGTCAATTTGTATTGTACAAAGGATTGTTCTTTGTTCAGAAAAGGCTGTAGTATAACTACTGTAGCAGGTGGTCAGTTCTTACATACTGTATTTCTCTGGCATCACATGCCATTTTCATTAAAGAATCAATGCAAATAAAACTCCTTAGTATTTAGCTGATTAATAGACAGCATTCTAGCTCACCATATGCAATTAACTAGATTGCAATAGCTCCAAGGGAACGTGTAAAAATTAGATTGTACAAAGTACAAGGTAGCGTGTAAAAATGATACAAATGACAATAACAATAATATCCTTAATGCATATTAGAGATGTCCGGAAACCCCCGTGTTTCAGTATTGGTTATAAATCATCGTCGTCTTTTTGTTCTAGGTACAATTTATGAGAGGAGGGGGCCCATGAGCAGACTACTCCATGCGGATCCCCCCCTCTCTGTGGCATTGTGCTAGAGTATACTGCGCATTCGCACGCCTCCAGTAAAATGGGGCCCCTGCCACGGTATCTCTACTGTGCATGTGCAGGTCTCTGTTAACATGGCGCCCGCACCTTGGTACTGGGGACACCATCTACTGCACATGCAGAAATGTCCTTTCCCGGTGATTTGCGCTGCCATTGCAGCATTGATGTTGGAGAGGTAAGTATTAAACATGGGTGCAGAGTATGCAGTGCGGGCCCCTCTAGGCCCACAGTCTGCACTCATTATAGATACGCTAATGTCTGGTTCTGTGGGTTTTTTTTTTTGCTAAACCAAGGCCCTGTGTAAAAGGCAATATTATTCAATATATTCTTTACGCAATCAACCTGGCACCCACTACCCAGGGGTGCAGGGGATAGCATCCGGGCTATCAGCCCTGACCTTGGCTGACTAGCGGTCAGGTGCTGAAAGCTTTTGCTGGGGGACCTGGTGAAACGGTCCCCTGGCTGTGGCATTACACCCCCACTAGAAAGAGTCCGGTGCTGGTTGTGGAAAATACAGGGGGCTCCTAATCATTTTGTCTCCCGTATTTCCACAACCAGAACTGGCTCACTGAGCCCGGTGCTGGTTGATGAAAATACAGGGAAACCCTATGGTTTTGTCCCCTGTATTCTCACAACCAGGACTGACTCCGAAAAGCCTGGTGCTTTCAGGAAGGGGGAAGCACATATTTTTTTTTTTTTTTTTTTTTACTTTTTCTTTTAAAGAATTTTTAAGTGAGACATCATAGAACAAATATTAACAAATATAATATAACTAAATATATATAGCAAATAAAATATACGATAGAGTTTGAATAAATGTGGTCACATTAGAAAATCACACATAGACAAAAATAGATAATATTGATAGTGTGAGAATAAACCACGTGACATACATATTGTAACATACAGACTGTCAACATATAAATAAATTATATAAAACAAACAAAAAAGGAAGAGCAAAAAAATAAACAATAATCAGGAGCAACTACAGCCGCGATTCTGAAACACTATAATAGGAGCCTTGGGAAGGAACCTATGGAATTCCTTATCGATTAAGTTAAGGTAGTAGCTGGATCTTGTGTCACTAACCTGGTAAGATACCACGTGGTATTATTAATGTTATGTTCTGGGTTGTTTGTGGACCCGGGGTGGTAGCAGGAGCGATCACAGAAGCAGATTTGAAAATAAAACTAGGATTTTTAATAAGTGCTTGAGTAGACATATAATGTGGCAGTAAATAAAAGTTCAGGAATATATAAATGTGCACAAGAGTTCTGTGGTGGGAGCAAAAGGGTTAATGTCCAAGTAGAAACAATTAGAGCTGTCCAGGTGTGCAGGTAGTGAAACTGAAAATAATCAAGCCAGGTTTGCAGGTAGTGAACTGAAGCGCAGGATGTCAGCAGGCTCAGGCACTCAGGTATGGGCAAGGGTGATGGAGGAAGCGGGGTAGTCCAGTGGGAGCTAGGAGCTGACAGGCAGACAGCGAATTCACAGGAACAGGAAAGCACAGAGAACTCCCTCTCAGCTAGGCTGAGATACACATTGCACTGGCAAAGAAGGAAGGCACTGACCCTTCCTAAATACCCCATGCCGTGCTGTTACTGGCCGGAGGGAACATGTGACTCACCAGGATTGGCCAGCCGCATCACATGGCCAGAAGGCAAGATGGCGGCGCCCATGCCAAACGGAACGGAGATGCCGCCAGGCCTCACCAGCGTGAAAGTGACAACAGGGCCGCACAACAACGCGCGCAGCCAAAGCCCCCCGCCAGACACCAGCTCCGCCACCAGACAGCCCGCGCTACAACGACCTCACAGGTAACACCCGCCTAGCGCCATGCTGAAATACCCTGGCCGTGACAATTAAAGCTATGATGGATTTGTTTCCTAGTTGTGAGTGGGAGACTATTTATATTCGACTTCCATACCAAAAAGAAACATTCCACGTATTTTTCTTTATATAGAAGTGTTTCCACCCAGTCCATCCTGAATAGAAAATAAAGTTTGTTCAGCAACAGAGGTATTTGAGGAGGTGTACTGTCTATCCAGCTCTGCAAAATTGTTTTAATGCCAGCAGCATTGATAGCTAATAAAAGTTTCCTTCTTGCCATAGTCATTCGTATATTGGATTCAAATAAACCCCATTCCAGGGTGAAAGGCACAAAATTAACTAGTTTCGCTTCTACATAGGGGCGACTAATGTGCCAAAAATATTGGATTATGGGGCAGGCCCAGAGGCAATGATATGTATCAGCCTCCTCCTGATGACATTTTGGACAAGCATGACTTTCCGAAGTCCCCATTTGGAAACCTCGGAGTGGGGATAGATAGGTATTATGATATATATTGAGTAAGAGTTCAGTGTACATGCTGGATGTTAGTGTTTTCCTGGAAAGCTAAAAGGCCTTTTCCAGTGTTGACATAGTTAAAGTAGGGAAGTGGGTCAACTATCCAGCCATACCCTCAGTTATCTTAATATGGTCCAAAATGTCCCTCAAAAATGTATAATAGACAGATAGGTACAGGTTGCTTTAAAAAGCAATTCAAAGTATTACCCCATTCCCCATCCGAAAAATTACCAATAACATTTGTTACGTGAAAACGAGTTTGTAGGAAAGCTAAACATGGCAAATTTTGAAGAAACTTCTGTATAGCTTAGTAAGCGTTTGTTTTCTGTGGATACCAAAGATCCAATATTGTATATCCCCGCTAGTCTCCACAAAATGAAGGGGTGAGCAGCCATGCCATCCAGAAAATTAGGGTTTCGGAGTAAGGGTAAGTAAAGGGAGTGGAAAACATTTAAGCCCGCCTTATGTCTGAGGATATGCCAGACTTTCGTGGTCATCCACAAAAGGGGATTTAGTTTCAGATTATCTCGTATTTCCTGGTCATGTTGGTGGAGAAAACAAATGAGATCCATGTCACCCACAAATTCCTGTTCCAATGACGTGTTAGTGTAAACAGAAGTTTTATCAAGCCAGTCACACAAATGCCTTAGGATAGCCGCGTGATTGTAAGTTACTATGTCTGGAAAATGAATGCCTCCATTTGAGTTTGACTGGCAACGTTTTCGTAAGGCAATTCGCGAATGGCCCCCATTCCAAATAAATTTACGAAACAAGGCATTTATCAATTGTACATCCGCTTTCGGATTATAGGGAGTGACTGTAGAGAATATAGTAGGCGAGGCACTGCAACCATTTTAAGTAAATTAGCTCTCCCTAGGAAGGACAGTGGTAAGCGTTCCCAACTCTTTACATCATTTGTAAGGGTACGTAGAGCCCAACCTATATTAAGCCTATCTGCGGGATTGCGGGGCAGAACTATTCCCATATATGGTATATGAGTTTTGGCCCATTGTAAAATAAATCTAGTAGCCCAGGAAGGACATATATTCTTACCGTAGAGTATCTATATATATATATACTAACATGGAAACCTGAGATGGAGCCAAATAAATCTTTCTTATTAAATATTTCAGAAAGAGACTGATCAGGATTAATTATATATAGAAGGATATCATCGACAAAAGGCAAAATTTTTATTTACTTGCGGCCCGAAAGACTGCCTAGTTTTGGAGTGTTCTCACTAATGCTAGATTAAATAGTAAAGGAGATAGAGGGCAACCCTGAAGGGTACCCCTCTCCAGAAGAAAGACGAGGTCCTATAATCCCATTAATTAGGTGAATGGGTTGTTGTAAAAATAGCCTACCAAATCTATGAACCCTGCCCCAAAGCCCCATCCCTCCAATATCTTTAATAAATGTGGCCGCAGCACCATGTCAAAAGCCTTGTGAGCATCTAGGCTTAATAGCAGTATTCTGCGGCATGGGAGAAACATGAGAAGCCATTATTGCTGCTACTTCTGTACGTATGGCCTGTATTGCGTGTCTACCTCGTATAAAGCCTAATTGCTGTTCTCTTAAAATAGAAGGAAGTATAGTTTTGACCCGCATCGCCATGATATTAACTAGAAGCTTAAAGTCTACATTCAATCAGGTTTTGGTATGAGAGTCATATATGCTTAATTGAAAGCAGGGTAAGGAGAACTTCTGGTTTGAATTGACGGATACAGTTCCAATAATGTTGGAGGAAGATGAGGCTGTAACATGCTGTAACAGTCTCCCGAAAGACCGTCCGGGCTCGGACATTTACCGCTAGGAAGGCGCGATATAGCCATATTCACCTCCTCTAATGTAATATCACCTGCCAATGCTTCCCTCTGTTCCGAGGTTAACTGTGGTAACATGTCTTCTGTTAGGAAACCGTCTTGAACTACAGGATCTATTGGGGAGGAACGGAATACGTTCTCATAATATTCCTGGTATTGGGCAGCAAAATCTTGGGATTTAGTTAAGATTGCTCCTGTAGACGGATGTTTCAAAGAAACTATAGTATGGCGCCGTCAAGATGGTTTCGAAATTACTGCTAATAGTTTACCAGCTCTATTCCTCCATCAGTAATATTTATTTTTTGTGTAGTCTAATGAATGCTTTGCTTGTATTGCCAAATATCTCTCTAGTAGTTGGTGTGTTGCTTGTAGGCATTCATTGCCTCCTCAGATGGATGCGCAGAGTAAGCCTGAAAAGAGTCAATCATAGCGGATCTAAGGGAGTTATATTCCACCTTGGTTTCTTTCTTTTTATGTGACACATAACTGATAATGTGGCCCCTCATGACTGCCTTAGAGGCATTACAAAAAAGAATTTGGTGGTCCCAATATTCTAAGTTGTCATCAACATAGTTAGTCCAATGGTAAGTGCGATATGATTTAAAGTCTTCCAAATGAGCTAAATAATAAGGGAATCGCCAAATTCGGTCTGTCTGGTGCATGTGTGGATGAGACAGGGCTACTGAGACAGGGGCATGATCCGACACAATTATATCATGGATATCTACCCGATTAATATGAGTCATCAACTCATCTGATAGTTAGTCGAGAGGGACCCATGTACCATTCCATGTCCTATCTGTTGGATTTATATTTTTCTTTTTTTTTAACACAGAGCATGCACGGATCTCATGGATCTGTGCATGTTTCTGTGTAACTCGGACCTGCTCAGACTATACTCGCTAGCCTGAAGAAGGTCTTTTTTTTTTTTACGAGTTTTAGGTCATTAATACTCTGTTACATTGTCCAAGCTGTATCCTCACAATGGCAAAACATCTGGATGCGAGATTTGCCATTGTGAGCTACAGGGGTGTGAGAAACATGCGAGTTTGGGATGCAGTCAGGAAGCCGACGGTCGAAATGCCGACCGCCAGCTTCCCGACTGTCAAATCCTGGCAGGGTACTAATGACAAGCGTTGAAATCCCGATGCCTGTCATTAGACCCACGAAGGGAGGCCGACGCCCGGCATACCGAACAAAGGTAAGCCGGGCGCGGACAGCCGCAGGGGAAGGGGGGGGTTAGGTTTCAGGGCTCCCGGGGGGGACTTAGGGTTAGGCACCCTCCGGGGAGGGTTAGGCTAGGGAAAGGAGAGGTTAGGTTAGGCACTCCCCGGGAGACTTAGGTTTAGGCTGCGGGAACGGGGGGCTAGGTTTAGGCACTTAGTGGGGGGTTAGGGTTAGGCACTAGGGGGGAGGTTACGGTTAGGCACCCTTAAGAGAGGGTTAGGGGGGGTAGGGATAGTATTACTTACCTAAATCCGCTGTCAGGATCCTCACCCCTGTAGGGCTCCCAGCGTCAGGATTTGAACCGACGGTAATACATACTCGTTCCGCGAGTTTACATGTTCTTGCACCCATTACATAACGTGAGTTCTAAAAATATTTGAGTATGGCTCTCTATTAGCACATTTTCAAAACTCAGACCCTATTACATTAGCCCGAAGTCTGCAATTCTCCTGGTTTTAATCAGTTACAGAACCTGTATAATTCATATGTATCCCTAATTAAAGCAATATTATAGAAACCCTAGTGTAGATGTGTTTATGTAAAGTACTTTTCTATCGGTCAAAACAGGTCCCAGCAGGCCTGGGATGTCAGGGCATGCTGGTGCTTGTAGTTTGAGAGATTGCAGTGAATTTTCACATTTTAAGAGATTCCAATGAGTTTTCCAAATATAGGTTTGAAAAACAGTTTCTGGCCGGTTCTGAAAGCAAGGTGCCAGTCTCACAGGTTTCCCCTCACAGATGCCTAGTAACTATTGCCAGTCTTGGGTGTGTTAAGCCAGTAAAATGTTTTAAGCATATAAGACATTTGGAACATTTTAAAAGTTATGTATGGAAAATGTGTGGGCCAAATGTGGCACCTGTTTAAATGATTAATAATGTCACCTTTTGATTTGTGTTTATTTTTAATCTTTACCAATATAGAAAACTATTTTACTATTTAGGATTAAATTTAAATGTTTATCTCTGCCTGTGAAAATATATGTACCATAAATAAGGACCTGTGCTCTCTGGGGTCTATGCATAAAAGAAACCTTATACATTGGGCCCTATTCATTATCGATCGCTACTGCGTTCACATCTGTGATTACGCACGCAGGTCTACTGCGGAAATATGCTAATGACTGCAATTGCAAAGCTATTATAGAGACACCCAAAGCCAGCATAGAGACACCCACTACCGCTTTTGCACATCTGTAATACCTTGCAAACCTGCGTATACATTGTATTACAACAGGTCTGACCTTACTCAGATATTGCTAACCTCGTCACATGCAGTGAGCACACAAGCTGCGTATGCCGTCACAGTGGCTAATTTATGCACACCCATGCAACAGTGTTCAAACGGACAGACACGTCTGTGTTTCTCCGACCACTCCCCCACATGCTGACGTTCCGTCCCTCTGTCTGCGATGGCTTTCTATCTGCGTAGATGAACGGAGAGCGATCGCAATACTGACTCGCGCACACACACTGCGATGCATACGCATGCGCAGTACACAACAATCGGCTGTCTGCGTACTCTATGGCAATAGCAATCCATGCCGAGTCAGGCCCATTGTCTGCACTTCATACTTTCGTAAATATATTTCCTCCAATTAAGTGATCACAGATTTCTGCAAGATTTAATTTGCATTAATTTGCTGACTTGTTTAAAACACTATTTCTTTTTCTTTCAGCTTCCAGTATAACGACTTTTACAGGCGAACCCAACCTGTGTCCTCGCTGTGAGAAGAAAGTATTTTTTGGTAAGAGAATGTTTACACCTACATGAGATATCATATTGTTTACTTTGGAGAAAGGCCAGACACTGGTTACACTTAGATATGTTATATTGTCATTCTACCCAATCTACAGAAATAAAAGGGAGGAATGTGTGGGGGATTTCTTTGTTTTGTAAATGCATATAATGCAAAACAGTGTAGTTATACGAAAGGAAGCAGCAGGAAATAAGAGTGGATGACTGGACCTATATTATGTGTCCTTTTGTGGTGCCATACATTATTTTGTTAGTTATGGCTACGTACACCCCTCTGCAGCTGTGTGCACATATTCACCATCACCGCCTGCCTCCCTTTGGCTTGGACCATGTACCTTGCATCTTGGTGCATCATGCGGGTGAGTCAAGGGTCATGTAGGCGGTGTGCAAAAGGGCATTGCCATGATGTTGTTTTGGTTGCACTCCATACAGCTACACAGATGTCATGGTATTAACTTGCAGTACTCTTTATGACACTTCTTTATATTGCTGCTCTTGCTTACCTTTGAATGTACTAGATGTAATTCTCTTTATGATTTCATCCTCAACCATACTACCTATTTATAGGCATGGTTGCTAGATTCCCACAAACCTCTTGATGGAGCTGTTGATAAATACACATTGGGGCTTGGGTTCCATGTCAGCCTACCACTCATTAATATCATACATTACATTGTAGGCTTCTTTACAAATATGCCTTCTTCCTGAGTTTTTCCTTTTGTAAGGGATAAGAGGATATAGCTTTTTATTTTCATTTAGCAATAACCACGTTATATACATCGATCAGCCATAACATTACAACCACCTGCCTAATATTGTATAAGTCCCTCTCGTACTTTAAAAACAACTGTGACCGGTTGAGACATGGACTCCACAAGACCTCTAAAGGTGTCCTGTGGTATCTGGTACCAAGACATTAGCAGCAGATCCTTTATATCCTGTAAGTTGCGAGGTGGGGTCTTCATGGCCCAGACTTTTCCAGCACATCCCGCAGATGCTCGATCGGATTGAGACCTGGGGAATTGGAGAGGTCAAGTCACCACCTTGAAGTCTTTGTTATGTTCCTTAAACCATTCATGAAAAATGTTTGCAGTGTGGCACTGTTGAAAGAGGCCACTGCCATTAAGAAATATCATTGCCTTGAAGGGGTATACTTGGTCTGCAACAATGTTAGGTAGGTGGTACATTCACATAAATGCTAGGACCCAAGGTTTCCCAGCACAACATTGCCCAGTGTATCACACTGCCTCTGCTAGCTTCCCATAGTGCATTCTAATTCCATCTCTTCTCCAGATAAATGATGCACACACACCCAACCGTTCACATGATGAAAAAGATAATGTGATTTATCAGACCAGGCCACCTTCTTTCATTGCTGCATAGTACAAGTCTGACGCTCACGTGTCCATTGTAGGCGCTTTCGACAGTGGATAGGGCCCAGCACCTTTATCATAGTCAGCATTAACTTTTTCAGCAATTTGCGCTACAATGGCTCTTCTGCGGGAGAGACTCGCTCCCCATGCGCATCGATGAGCCTTGGGCGTGCATGTACCTGTCGCCAGTTTCTTGGTTGTCCTTCCTTGGACCACTTTTGGTAGTTACTAACCACTGCATACCGGGAACACCCCTCAAGACCTGCCGTTTTGGAGATGCTCTGACCTAGTCGCCTAGCCATCACAATTTGGCCCATGTCAAGGTCCTTATACATATCCATTTTTTCTGCTTCCAACACATCATCATTAAGAAGTGACTGTTTGTTTGCTGCCTAATATATCCCACTCATTGACAAGGTGCCATTGCACTGTAACGAGATAATCAATAACTTCACCTGTCAGTGGTTTTAATGTTATGACTCATGGGTTTATATTATCTATGCATCATCTTAACAGGGGAAATAAATTAGCCTTGATAATTTTTTGGGAAGCTAAACTGGGACTTATCGCATTTTTCTGCCTTCGGGCAATTCAATTAGATCCTGTTTTATTTGCCCGAAAAATTATCCGTTTTCGGATGAATACACATAGGATCCGTCTGTCACGACTAGGGTTTCTCGGCATAGGGGACGACGTGTATTACCTGTGAGGGCGCTGTGGTACAGTTCTTCTGGCAGAGTGGCTGGTGTCTGGCGGCATGCGTTGGCTGTGCGAGGTGTTCCGCAGGCACTGTGTCATTTAGGCTGGGGTAAGCATGGTGGTGTTTCCATTCTGTTCTGGTATGGGCGCCGCCATCTTGCTTCTGGTCATGTGACTTAGTTGCACCAATCCTGGCGTGCCACATGCTCTCTCTGATCCTGCACTGTGAGAGAGTTCCTGTGCTCCTGAGACTTGTCTGTTCCGTGCTCGCCTGTGCTCTTGCTGGGTCCCAGCTTCCAAGCAGCCTGCATCGCTCTACCTGCTCCCAGTCTCCTGCTGGAACCACCCTGCACCTTCTGTTAACCCTTTCCCTGCCAAAGAACCTGAGTGTGCAGTTAACCCTGTACCTACACTGCCTCCATTTACCTAGCTCTCTGTTGGCTCATATCACAGCTGATCCTGTTTCTACACTCAGCTATCTCAGTACAACTATCCACTTAACTCATCAGCTGCTACTAATCAAATTACTCCATAACCTCTCTGGATTTCATCTCACCAGTATCAATCAGTAAACTGTTATCCTGTCTGCAGCCTTGCAGGGACCATTTGGATTACAAAGACTTTTATTAGCTCTGCCACTACTTGGACATTACCCATTCATACTTCACTACAGTTTCTAGTCATCACTACCCTCTCTCTATATTTTGGACTTCATATTATCCGTGTACATGTCTGCAAGTTCACCCATTAAAAAAAACACTTTTCAGTTTAAGTCTGTTCAGGTGTCTGCTCCTATTTCCACCCCGGGTCCACAACAAACCCAGATCCTAACATCGTCATGGATCTATGTGTTTTCACGGCTACGATCGCTAAAACTTGGCTGCTTATCAGGAATTTTTTTTCACCTGCCTCAAGCAGGTTAAATGTAGCTGCAAGTGACGCCAGGTCCAGCAAATCGCAGCTTATTATAAAATGGGCCCAGAAGTTGCTTTATGAGTAAAATTTTGTAATATCAAGAAGTGTGAGATTATGTAATAAAAAGGGTTAATTTGAGCAATCCAAATCCACATGGGCTATGGTCTTAACTATAATAGACTCTACATATATATTTTTTCAATGGCAAAAGACTTCTTTTTACCTCCAGGACTGTAACAACAGCCTATTATCTTGGACCAAAAGGGAGCAAGAAAACCCCTTTTTAAACAACAACGGACTTTTATTTATATATGTTTTGTAAAAGCCTTTTTTACATGTAAATTTATATGTGTTTACCGTTAACGGTACTTAATTTCTTACTGGTTCAAATGTGTTCAACCAGCACTAATTTTATTACTTTAAAATCATCCATTATATGATACATCTTAAAAGAATAAACCATATTATATACATAATTCATACTTCTTTCTTATGCTATTCCATCTGTATATTTTATATATTTTTTATTTTTTATATCTCACCCTACATTTTTAGGAGGCTAATTATCTTTATATTTGCGCCAGGAGAACTCTCACCATTTCACAACAAATCCCTGTGTCTTTGGAAAGACGCACAACACTTTGCCGGCAGCATTATAAATTAATTTCTCCCTACCTGCACACAAACTGAGGGAGAGCACAGGGAAAAGCCCAATTCTCTTTGGGACTTTTGTACCAACTTTCTAGATGAAAGTTTGTAACTAGAAGACTGGGAACTATTGTAAGATACCTTGCTAATTGACTTCTGATGAGAATTGGTAATAACATTAACAAAATTTCTTGCTGATGTGCAAAATGTTGCTGGTCTCTGTTGGCCAATTGTCATATAAAGAACCATGGAACTTCCTTCAACGCAAGCATACCATCTTTTTTCTATCGTTTTATAACCTGGCACTGTTTAATAATGTCTCCTTTTTCTCAAATCTGCTAGGAAGATTCACATTAGCAGACACATTGGTATTAATATCTGGATGTTGTTATAGGTGCCTATATGATTTTATGTTTTGAAAGTACATATTTTGTGATAAATTTACGAGATAACCAGAGGAGATTTGTGCTGGGCAATTGGAATTCTATCCTTTATGGGAAATACCTATGGAGCTCTCAAGCCCTTTATCAGTTTTAGTAAGCATAAAACCTACTGTATCAGGCATTTATGGCGGCTCTTTTGCTATTCATTCCTGGAATTCTTGAGAATCTTCTTTCTCACACATTCTTTGCTGTGGAGGTGAAATCATGTCACAGATTATTTATTAATGATATACACTAAATGTTTGTTTTTAATTGCTACTTACTCTATTCCAATGAGATAAGCCTGCTATATTTGTTGTTTTTGGGAGGGGGGTGAATTGCCTCTTTATTGGCGGCTGGGTTCAGCCGATGACGTTTGGTGTCTGTTTTTCTGTAAGCTACTTGGGTATGTCAGGCTTATAGATATACAAGTGCCAACATACCCGTGGCTGCCAGTGTGTTCTAGAGCTTGTGGAATGTAAGCCCCAACACGCCCTGGTATACAGGAACTTGCAGTGCTATACTGTATATATAGAAAGAATGCATTTTAAACGATCAAACACATTCATCATGAAAATATATTTTTTTACATAAAGACTTCCTCAACCCCTCTTTGCTATTTTATTATTTACCTAAATGCATAGAGTAAATCTTCTTTCTTGCAGCTGTTAATTCACATAAAAAAAACCATAACAAGACAATGGTGATGCGCTAATAAACAAATAAATAATATACTAAGTAGTTCCCGAAATGGCAGAAAAAATTCTCAAGACACCACCAATATAATATTAATAATCTTTATAAAAATGGAATATGTCAGTACATATAATCACATTTACACTTATAAATAATCACTTTTATCCAATATGGAAAGACTCAAATACAGTCCTGAGAATTGAAATATATAAAATATACAGCCTCTAATAGAAATGAATCACTGGATCTTTGATGCCTGGAGCAGTCTCTTGTCAAATTAATGACATGTGGAAAATCCAATAATATATATAGCTCTTTCTGTATGATATAAGTGTGCACACTGTTATACCATTCTCTCACCACATTGATACCTAGTTGCAGAGTCCCATGAACAATCCGCTGAGTTTGGAGGACACACCTCCTATGAAGCACGCTCATGGTGGGCACTCCTGGTAAGTTTTGCTGTCACGCTACTGAAACTGGGATCTTGTGCTGTGGAAGCCTAATAGACTGAGGCCCTCATTCAGAGGAGGTCGCAAGAAGCGATCGCTCTCTCTGAATGAGGGCGGCCGCTTCCTTTTTTTTAGTGCAACCTCCTGGTCGCTAGCTAAGCTGTGGGTTACCACCCACAGCTTAGCGACTGACCAGGTTGATGGTCACGATGGTGAACACCATCGCGACCATCGGGGCTTGCGACGAGACCCTAAGGTTGGGTCACGGCAACCGCAAGCCCCAGGGAGCTTCCTGCTCTGTTCAAG
The DNA here is from genome assembly GCA_031769625.1 of Taudactylus pleione. Lineage (NCBI taxonomy): Eukaryota > Metazoa > Chordata > Amphibia > Anura > Myobatrachidae > Taudactylus > Taudactylus pleione. Next base: position 220,712 of record JAUIMM010000647.1, on the reverse strand, counting down.
CAGGAAGCTCCCCACTGACATCACTGATGATGTCAGTGCGGCCGCCCTCAAAACGGTAGGCGTTCCTTAAGGAACTCCTCCATTTTTGAAACCACCCCCCCGGCCCGCGTACAAAACCGGGCGAGCTGTCGATCAACATTGACAGCCGCCCCTTTTGTAGTGAGCTCCGGAGCGAGAGAGTTTCTATCTCGCTCCGGGGCATGCGCACGCGCAGTGCGGCCGCTGCGCGTGCGCACGGCTAATCTTCGACCGGGTTGCGAGCACATCGGCGCTTGCGACCAGGTCTGAATGAGACCCTGAGTCTCAAGCAGGGAGCTGGAAGCCCCATCAGCACAAATATACAAGCAGCTGTGACTCAGAACAGCTCTCTTTGCTTGGGATTGTGCATTGGAAACTCGCTTGGTTATTAGTTGCACACGTGAAACACCAACCAGACCCCCACTAGTTACCAGGAGTGCCCACCGTGAGCGTGCTTCATAGGAGATGTGTCCTCCAAACTCAACTTATTGTTCATGGGACTCTGCAACTAGGTATCAATGTGGTGAGAGACTGGTATAACAGTGTGCACACTTATATCATACAGAAAGAGCTTTATATGTTTATATGTTTATTATTGGATTTTCCACATGCCATTAACTTGACAAGACACTGCTCCAGGCATGAAAGATCCAGTGATTCATTTCTATTAGAGGCAGTATATTTTATATATTTAAATCCTCAGGAGTGTATTTGAGTCTTTCTATATATGTATAAATGTGATTATTTATAAGTGTAAATGTGATTATATGTACTGACATATTCCATTTTTTTAAAGATTATTAATATTATATAGGTGGTGTATTGAGAATTTTTTCTGCCATTTCGGGAACTACATAGTATATTATTTATTTGGTTATTAGAGTATCACCATTGTCTTGTTGTGGTATCTCTATATCAGTAGTGGGCAGACACAAGCCCATTGGGTGAATTGGCTGCTATTATTTATAATATTCCCTTCATTGATTAGCGCCCAGCTTTTTTGTTTCTCTGTTTATCACATAAAAAACCGCATACATGCCACAAACTGCTCCTTCAGTTCCCCAGTGTGAGTGAGAGGATTCAGAGTTCTGCCAGTAACTAACCAGTACAAAGCTCCATCATTAATACCCCTTTCAAATCAACCTGAAAATCCCGGGTTGATGCACGTGAACGCATATCAACCCAGGATTTTTGTCAGTGTAAATGGATCCACCCAGGTCCAGGGACCTGGAGATCCAACTTCAGTAGTTTGCAGGGTTGACCACAGGTCGTTCCCTTGTCACCTTGCAGTGTAAACGGCGCCATCCAGGTCGTGATGACCCGAATCGTGCCAGATGCAGCCTGATTGGCCGACTTCAGTGGCGCTTGGAGATGACATCATCTCCAATTGTCCACTGCAACCAGGACCGGGCTGAACATCATGGAGCAGCGCATCCCACCTGCTCTCTCTCTGCCTCTGGACCACTGTGGAGTTAGGTAAGGAGGGAGGGTAAGAAGCACTGCTCACCTGCCCCAGAAAAGCCAGGTCAGTGCTGACCAGGCTCCGGTGTGTAAAAGAGGTATTAGATTGGTCAGAGCTTGTGAAAGCCGCTGATCTGTTAGTAGCTGTTAGATCCTACGTGGGTTGAACTACATAGAGAAAATATAAATGAACCAGAGGTGGCCTAAAGGCTACTAACCAATCAGAGCGGCTTTCTCATGCTGTGAGCAATCAGATAGTGACTGCCACTTGGTATTCCACTGATACAACATTAGGGGCTGCAGCTCCATGACAGCCTCTCAGTATTCCACTGATACATCATTAGGGGCTGCAGCTCCATGACAGCCTCTCGGTATTCCACTGATACAACATTAGGGGCTGCAGCTCCATGACAGCCTCTCGGTATTCCACTGATATAACATTAGGGGCTGCAGCTCCATGACAGCCTCTCAGTATTCCACTGATACAACATTAGGGGCTGCAGCTCCATGACAGCCTCTCAGTATTCCACTGATACAACATTAGGGGCTGCAGCTCCATGCATCACTCCCCAGCCTGTGTGGGGAGGATTGGCTATAATGGCGTATCTATAATGGGTGCAGGGTGAAAGGGTGCCCAAACGGGACACACCCTGCTACCATTGCATTTACTTACCTGCCAGCTGCCTAAGCCATTATTCTGGTAACTTTTTGAAGCCAGCGGTGACTTCTGAAGAAATCACCATGGGAAACTTTTCAACTGGCACACTTCTCCACTATTTTTACTGCTTCATACATCTACCCCAGAGTTCCTTCAGAGAACTCGGCATTGGAAGATATGTACTGTGATCCTGTGAGGAGATGTAGGAAGTGGGTGGAGGGGTGCTATGGTAGGGTCAAAGGTGTCACCGGGTCTGGTGACACCCGGCGCCCGTGTCCAAATAGGGGACGTGACCTAAAATAAAGGGGAGTGGCTTAACGGGGGATCCCAACTTCACTCTGGAGATGCTGGGCTGCCCCCGGAGACTGGGCTGCAGCACTGTCGGCTCTTCTATGACAGGACATCCTGAACATAACACTTTTGGATATGGATCTTATTCTTTAACAAGGACAAATGTATTACTAGTTTTAGAAAACAGAATTAATAGTTTTATTTCTTAATATTTTAGCAGAAAAAGTGACCTCTCTGGGGAAGGACTGGCACCGACCTTGCCTACGGTGTGAACGGTGCTCAAAAACGCTGACTCCGGGTGGTCATGCTGAGGTGAGACATGTTTTATTTTTAGATTTTGTTAATATAGTTCTGTAAACATAGCAGAAGCCTGACAACATGTGGCCCTGATGTAACACAATGGATGATATATTTTAATTTCCTGAGCCGGTTTGTAGTCCGCCCTCATCTGTGTGCTCCCACAGGAAATTGGCCACACAACTCTTTCTGCTACCTCTTTGTATACAAGTTTTACATAAATATGTTTGTACAATATATGTGTGTGTGCATTGTGCACCTCCCTCCATTTGTGTGCACTATTGTGTGATCCTCCCGTATGTCTGTGTATATATTGTTGCTTGGCACGCCTTGTATCAGCATATGTAATTAATTAGCGCTTTATTTCAGGTTGTCCCCTTTAATAGAACTCTCACCAACTCCTAGTGGGTAATTCAAACCCACCCAGGCTGGAGATGTGTGCCATTAATGCAGCACCTAGTTGGTCAGAATAGTCTGGACAGCCATTGTGCTGTAACACTTGGCTTTGCTTCCTCTACTGTGATCGTGGCTGGTAATGGCAGGCATACTGAGGGGACCTTAATCAAGTGAAGCACCAGCCATTTACCAGAGACTGACTTGCTCATAAAATACCACATTCTAATGGCATCAAGTTTAAGAAAGAAAATATCACCACCTCCAATGTGAGCTGAGTGATAGACACATAGCAATGCTGTGCTGTGATAGGAAAGCAGTGCCACATAAAAGAGAATAGGGAATGATTATGGGCGCACAAGACAGTGATTTATGTCAGCATTGTTATTAGACACAACTAGGGCAGTTTTGACAACTAAAAGGTCGAGTGTAGAAAAATGAGAGTACAATATAATTTACATCTCCTTCACACATTGGTGTCACAGAGAGCTGTTCCTACGGTGTTCTAAATAAGATATTCCTGCTGCAGAGAGACTAGGGGCCTCATTCAGAGGCGGTCGGAGGATGCAAGCGGTCGCTCAGAAACTGGGCGGCCGCTTGCATCCTGACCGCCCGCCCGCCACTGTTGCGGTCGTTAGGCTGTGGGTTAACACCCACAGCTCTAACGACCGCTCCGGTGATGTTCGCGATGGTCACAGACCATCGCGACCATCGGGGCTTACGACGAGACCCTAGGGTAGGGTCTCTCTTGTCGTAAGCCCCAGAGAGCTTCTGGCTCTGTCTGAGCCGGCAGCTCTCCACTGACATCACTAGTGATGTCAGTGGGGCCATCCCCAAACGGTAGGCGTTCCCATGGGAACGCCTCCGTTTGGGCTGCCACCCACCCAGCCCGCCTTCCAAACGGGGCGAGCTGTTAATCAACATCGACAGCTCGCCCCCTTTGGATCGAGACCCGCTATGACCGGCGCTGTCGGTAGTAGCGGGTCTCATGCATGCGCACGCCGGCGCCGTCGTGCGCATGCTCTGTGGGGGGCCATCGACCCGGTCCGAGCGCATCGGCGCTAACGACCGGGTCTGAATGACCCCCTAGGAGCAGTAACAGGTATATTGTACAAGACTTAAAGGGCCTGATTCAGAGCTGGACGCTCTGAACGAGCGCCCGCTCTGAATCAGGGCGTTTTTTTTATTTAATTGTGCGGCCTCTTGGACGCTCGCATAGCTGTGGGTTACCACCCACAGCTTATGCGAGCGTCCATGATGATGGTGACCATCGCGACCATCTGGCTTGCGACGAGACCCTTGCGGTAGGGTCTCGTTGCCGCAAGCCCTGGAGTGATTTTGGCTCTATCAGAGCCAAAATCACTCCCACTGACACCACTAGTGATGTCAGTGGGGCCGGACCCAGACGGTAGGCGTTCCCATGGGTAACCACGTCCCCAGCATGCCCACCAAAGGGGGCGTGCTGTCACTCACCATCGACAGCACGCCCCCTTTGGTGCGAGACCTGGAGCGACGGCTTCCCCGTTGCTCGCCGGGTCTCGCTCATGCGCACGACGGAGCTCCCTCCATCGTGTGCATGCGCACTTGGGCACCATCGACCCGCTTGCGAGCGTACAGCGATCGCGAGCGGGTCTGAATGAGACCCAAAGTGCTCTTCCAGCGGCATTCTTAGCTTTGTCTTCTGCCTCTATACATCACCTTACTGTAGTGCCATGCCACTCTCAATAGTAACCTCACTTTTTCATGTTTTCAAGACATTTGATATTGATATTTTTAAAATTATTGCATTTCCGCAGCTGGACTTCACTGGCAAGCACCCAAGCATATCATTTTATAAGCTGTCATATGCTTAACACATGTTATCATATCTAAGTAACTTCATATACTAAACGTCTAGCATTACACTAAGTAACCGCTGAATGTGCAGATGCTCAGCACATGTAATTCTGGGCATGTGCCACCAATTATGCGCTGAGTGCATGACAAGTGCATGCCAGCTACCCAATTTGTGGACCCCCCCATCTGTTCAAGTGTGATCATTTTTGGGGTTGTGGGTACAGACAGGAAATTTTATACTAGCAAACTGGAAAAGAACACTTAAATGTCTGCTTACTACCTGCTTTATTCCTCCTTTCATGCCTTAAACACATTAGACATTTTGAAATGTTTGATGCAAAGGTATGTGATCTGCAGCTCCATTAAGGGTTTAAATAGTAACGTATGTATACAGAACGCCTTGTATAATAATATAATAGGAGAAATGTGAAAAATGCTGAAAACACTTAAAATATTTAAAAAATATATAAAATCATTCAAAACATGACAGGCATTAAGTACAATAATGTTTATATTGGCTGATTCAGAGATACACGCAGACCCGATGATGGCCATTGCTGTATGCGCATGTGCAGTATGGGTCTGCGATCCTGCACGCAGAGCAGCGGCAGACTGTCAGTAATTGAGAGTCTGCTGCTGTTTCTGGGAGGGGAGTGGGCGGCAACAGCCTCCATTTCCCAAAATGGAGGTGTGTCGCTACCGTTGGGGTGGAGGGAAGAGGTCAGGATCTCCGTTGGCTGACGGAGGTTTCCTGGCCTCCTTTTTGCATCTGTGGCAGTTGGCTAGAGTGACCCCGTGGTCACTCAGTCAGCCGAGGATACTGCAGACTGTTGGTGCTGCATCCATGGACACAGCTCGGATCAGTAATACATGCAGGAGGCATGATGCCTCCTGCCGCATTACCATATTAGTGCTATTGCAGTACCTTCTGAGGTTGAATCAAGAGGTAGGAATAGGGAAGGCTAGCTATCCTGCCCACGTCCTTTCCATCGAACAAGTTGCTCCGTTCTCCAGATATACCCTATTGCCAACCCCGCCACCCCGGCTCTCAATCTTTTCTCTCAAAGAGCTACTGTATAAACATTATTGTGCTTAATGCCTGTCATGTTTTGAATGATTTGATGTATTCTTTATGTATTTTAGGTGTTTTCAGCATTTTACACATGTCTCCTATTACATTATTTGACAAAGTGCTCTGTATATATACATAGTACATACATTACTATTTTGAAATGTATACACTCAGGGGCTGATGCTCAGGGAATGGAAGTCTGTTTGCAGAGCGTATCCTCCATGTTTTCACACTGCGCATACTGTACTTCGGAAGTGAGCATATATAAGTACAGGAGATGTAGAGTCTTACTCATTTCATTCGCATCTTCACTTACAACCGAAGAGGCGTAAAGGGGGCTGTAGTGAGGCAATCGCCCTATTCAGGGTGTGTCGATAGAATTGCGGAGTTGTGCATAACTGTAAATACACCTGTGTTCAGACGGATCCTTTGCGCCTAGTATAGGGCAGGTACAAGTGAGCACTGATAATAATGAGGGATGTGGTCAGTATCCCGGCGTGTGGCATGCCGACGCTTAGAATACCGGCGCACCTGTCAGAATCCTGGCGCCAGCATACCGATGGTAAGTAGCAGGGCTAGGGGGAGGGTTAGGGCTAGGGGTTAGGATTAGGCACTAGGGAAAGGGTTAGTGTTAGTCATTAAGGGGGAAGGGTTATATTTAGGAGAGGGTAAGGTTAGGTTTAGGCACTAGGGGGAGGGGGTTAGGTTCAGGCACTGGGACGGGAGGGTTAGGAGTAGGGAGCTGCAGGGCTGTTTTTTTGCAGCCTCCCAAAATGGCCCTTTATTGACATATGAGCTGTTTGGTTGTTGTTTTCTCATTGGTTTTCCTTGAATCTATTAATCAAACTTTGATAATACTCTGATAGCAATTCTAAACAGTAACAGTAGATTTGCAGATACCACTCCTATTTATGAACGGGAGATAACTATTTCTGTTGATGGCTTCCCACGGTGTGAGCTTACAGATTCCAGAACCAATTAAGCCGCACGGTCTCGGAAATGTATTGGGCGGTGACGATAAGCTGGCTGTTCAGGCGCACGGAAATGCACTGTCTGATGGGCGTGTTGTGGGCGTGTCACATGGTTAGTCGCTTACATTGGAGACCACACTCTGATGGGTAATCGGCACCTAGCACGGGGATGGGGGATGTTTTGATGGGGCGCATCTGATTGTAGCGACTAAGGATGCACCAAGCGGGATTGTAGCGTCTGAAGATGCGCAGTCTTTGTACATGTGGACGCACACTTGTACACCAGGTAAAGGACTTTTGCTACAGAAAGTCGTAGATGTGACTACAGCATAAGCCCCTATACGCCAATGGATTACACAATACTTTCAGTAATTTAGGATCTTGGTTTACCTTTTCATATAATGTTTTCATTCTGTTTCCAATTCACACTTTGCACTATAATTTTTCATGGGATTTTCATATTTCACTGTATTCCCATATAATGTGCAATGAATTCAAGAAACATCGTTACAGGGGGAATGATAGCATTACATTTTTTTTTTATGTATATCTAATAGAGTAAGATTTTATTTTTAAAATTAGTTTATTACCCCTGAGTGACCTATAATGAACACGTTTGGATCGCTTTCCTTTTAGCTTATATTGTGGAGTTACAATATTTACTATGGCTGTAGAATATTTTGATAAATATCGCTGTCTTTGTATTCAGAATGCAGATGTTCTCTTTTTGCTAAGCTGCAGTCACTTAGGAGCGGGGAATTACAGAATGTACAGTATATATGGAATAGTAAAGGGGGGTATCCACTACAAGATCTGAGAACGACTGCACGATTACGACATTGTAATTGTTCTGTCGTTTGTTAGTCGTGTGATGAGCCTGCACTGAATGAGCAGACATTCAATGCAGGGTCATCAATCATCTGGAAACATGCTGAACTGACGATATCGTCAGGTTGACCAGCATGTTTGAAAGATGATCGTTTTAGACACTTTTACAAATGATTTGCAAACGATTGAACGATCGTTATCGTTCAATCGTTCAACTTAATCGTCTAGTGGATACCCCCCTTTACAGAGAGTGACACAACAGCAACGCCTATAATACGTTAGCCATGGTACTTGTTTCTAGCGTTCCTCCTCTTCCCGCAGTGCAGATTACCATAACTAGAAAAATAATTATATACATTAAATTGAATACAACATACAGTACAGCAGTAACTGTATTATCAAAATTAAATGAATTACCGTTGTTAGCCATGCATCTTCTCCATAGTATCATATGTTCTAAAGATACAGTAGTGTATATACAATATAATGAATAAGTATGACATGCCTTGTATCAGTACTAGGCCTACCTGCGGTCTAATTGCTGTTTGTGAAATGCAATAACAAATTATTTATGTCCTTAATCAAGCCTTTGTTTTGGAGCCATGGGTGACGCAAGCATTATTTTTCCGTCTTTGCAGTGTTGTAATGAATTCATAGGTTCATAATCTGTGTAGATGAATAGCTGTTTATTCAAGCAAAATTGTACAAGCTGCTACAATTACCTGTGCTATAACCAGCCTTATTATAGCATGTGAGTGCTTCCAGAACTCCCTGGCATTGAATGTCTTCCATGATTAATTGATGCATAATTGTTTTAAGATTCCTTTACAATAACTAATTTGTTTCATTATCGTGTTACCTCCAGTGATTACAAGCTAGAAAACTTTGATATAATCAGTTGTACACTATAAATTACTTATATGGTCACTGCTTATGTGTGTCATAGACTACGGGGTAAATTTACTAAGAATCGAGGCTGATCGAGTTTTTTTTTTTTTTTTTTCAACTCGATTAGCATCGCTGAAACTCAGGTGATTTGAGGATCCTGAAACTCACAAATTTACAAAGAAGTGAGTTTAGCTGAGAGTGAGATGGCCAATGGTGAAGCAGATCGATAAATCTCCCCCGAGTAGCAAGTTTTGAAGGAAATTACTCACCCAAGATTGCAGTGTCTTCTCTCTGCAAAACTCTCCCGAGCAAGCAGCCTGTGTAGGGGTCCCCCTATATTTAAGACCAGTACCGGACCCAAACTGACCAGAGGTGTAATGCCACAGCCAGGAGACCCTATCTCCGAGTCTCTGGTTCCTAAATTACTGCGAAATCCTACTAGTTTTGTTCCCCGTAATTTTAGGAACCAGGACTGGCTGAGCAGTTTGGGGCTGGTTATGCTTTTGGGAGAGGGACCCTACGTCATTTCTAAAATTTTGATTTAACCCTTATTTTACTGTTTACAGGCAGAAACACACATGCCAAACTCGCAGCTCACAGGCAGGTGAATTGATTTTACAAATTTTTGCAGCAGTGTTGTCCGTTCTCATGAGAGTTTAGAAACTCTCATCTTGGTAAATTCACGAATTTTATCTTCACTAGTGAAATGTTACTCGAGTTTGGCCGATGGTGAAGTGAAGAGAGTTTGCTAACTCTCCAGTATTTTCCCGTCGCAAAAAAGATTTCTCTCCCGAGTTTTACATTAGTAAATTTGCGAGTGGAAAAAATGCCCAAACTCTCCAGAGATTGCTAACTCGAATGTTAGTAAATTAACTCCTACATGTTAATGTAGTGAAAAATCTGTTTTTCTGTAATGCTTCACTTTTATAAACATATTCAGTACAGCATTGGCATTGGCAAATGAAGCCACTGCATGGGACTCTACATTACACATAATGAGGAGCATGGAATAATGCACGTGTTTGGATAGCTGTGTCCACCAGATAGGGCTAATGATATGAAGTCTAATAATGATTATATATTATTTGGGTAAGCTACACATTGCAAATGACGTAACCCTTTATTAAATAAATATTGCTGTAAGTGTTTACCCCTAATTTAGTCCAAGTTGGTTTTTCTTCCCAGATATTTTAGCTTTAAAGACAATTGGTTGCAAGTATAAGAAATGAGAAAAACAAACACTCTGTCACAATTCCAAATCAAATACTCTACGGTCAACAGTTTTAGAACTTTTCAGTTTTTATTGAAATTTCAGCAGTTTAATGTACTCCGAAAACAAAGCAAACAACAAAGAAACAGTTGGAGAAATAATTAATGAATCATTTTATTAACCACTTGCCTGGCACAGTCGTATCAGATACGACCAATAAGAAATGCCCATGGGTGGCTGTCTGCGCCGCGCTGCACCCCATCCCCCTTGTGTAATCACCCGGCGGCTGTTTCTCCTCCCTGCAACCGCCAGGACAGACAGCGCTGGGCCCCCCTCCTATAATCACCCGGTGGCTGCTTCTCCTTTTCGCAGCCGCCGGGACTGTCAGTGCCGCCCCCCACCCCTGTGAGCTTACCTGCCTCCCTCCACTGTGATGACGCGGGGGCAGCGGCTGCTTCTTCTCTCTGCAGCCCCGGGGACCTTCAGCGCTGGCCTCTCTCCCTCACCTGTGTGTGTGACTCAGCAGAAGTGATGGGCACCAACCATCGATGTTTTGTAAAACATTGACAGTTGATTGATTCTAACAACCATCGATGATTTCAAGCATCAATTGTTGCTGGTTGCTGTCAACAATCGATGTTTCAAGTAACATCGATTGTTGATGGGTTTTTACAACTACTTTTGCCATCGACGGCAGAGAACCAATGGTTATCTGCCATCGATGGATGAGCAGGAGCCTTTTTTTTTCACTCCTCTTTGCCCGCTAAGCTCCACCCCCTGGCTTTTATCGGCCCATGGCCTGCCGTACACCGGTTACCATCAAGTGCTGTAAACCATCGATGGTACACCATTGATTTGTGTTTTTATACCATCGATGGACACCCCACTAATGGTCATCTAAAGTCCCTATTTCCCACAGACCAGTCCCGATCATTGTTACTATCGATTTGCTCCCGATATATCGGTTACATTTTATGTGTAACTCAACCATCGATGGTTTAAAGCAATCAGCCGCTGACGGTACAGCCGTCGATGGTCATTACTAAAGTATACCATACAAATTGCTATTTTTATGTTATACTGTTTTTTTTTTAAAAAAAAATGTGTCAAATGTGTTTTAAAACGGCTTTTTTGTACTTTTCAATGGAGTGCCGGTTTTTCTTATACTTGGGGTAACCTGGTCGCTGGTTTGCTCCAAATGGATTGTTTGTCTAGAATTTACTTTACCGTGCACCTTTATTTATATGGCACCACAAGGGTTCCACAGCGCCTCACAAAGTACATTAACAAATGAGCCAGCAAGAAAATAGCGACTTACAGTACAAAACAATACAGGCCAATGACATAGTTTATAAACATTGAAGCAATAGCGATCATAATACTCAAAAGCAGCAGGGCATCAGCAACCAAGTGTTAGGTGCCCTTGTGGGGAGTTTGCAGTAGATGATCGTATGAGTAAGGGAATGAGAAGCACATGAGGGAAGAGGGCCCTGCTCGTGAGAGTTTACATTCTAAAGGGGAGGGACAGACAGACGGGGTGACACAGATGGAGTAGACAGTGAGGAAGAATCATGGAACAGTAGGTTAGGATGAGAGCTGGAAGGCTTTGGTGAAGTAGTGGGTCTTGAGAGCGCGTTTGAAGATTTGTAGAGGGGTGGAGAGTCGGAGAGGGAGAGAGTTTCAGAGGTAGGGAGCAGCCTGGGCAAAATTTTTTCAGGGGGGAGTTTGAAGAAGTAATCAATTGGCAAGAGAGGTGGCATGCATTTGATGGGCAGGAGTGTGAAGTAAGATAAGATCAGAGATATAAATGGGAGAGGATTGGGTGAGGACTTTGTAAGTGAGTGTAAGAACCTTGAATTGGGGAAGTGGAGCCAGTGTAGGGCTTGTAGAAGAGGTGAGGCAGATGTAGAATGTTTGGAGAGGAAGATGAGCCGAGCAGCACCATTGAGTACAGAGTGGAGTGGAGAGAGGTAGGAGTCAGGGAGGCCAGATAAGAGGCGCTGAAATAGTCCAATCTGGAGATGACCAGTGAGTGGACGAGGGTCTTAGTTGCCTCCAGGGAGAGAAAGGGCCTGATCCTGGAAATATTTTTGAGATGGAAGCGGCATGAATGTGTGGTTTGAAGTAGAGGATAACTCCAAGACAGCGCACTTGTAGGCTAGAGGAGATAGTTGTGCCGTTAATAGATAATTAAATTGTGGGAAGTGAGGCTATGAGGGAGGGTGGGAAGATGATCAGCTCTGTCTTAGATATGTTAAGTTTAAGAAAGCGCTGGGACAAGTAATGTAAGTGTCATGGTTCATAATTTAAATAATAATAAAATAAATAATAATTAAGTTTATCATATCACAAATCCGGAAGGCTACAGAAAATAAAAACAAGACAAACCCAAATCAATAGGTGATCAGGAACCGATCAGGGTAATACTATTCATAAAAACTATAACCAATTAAGAAAGCACAAGGAAATAAAGGGAATTATATATAATCACAAATAACCTATTGCCAATCAAATCAAATTTATAAAACATGAAAATTAAGAGCCTAATTAAAACTTAAAATATATACAATATTTGATATCCCATGTATAATAAATAAAAAATGATAGCAATAATACAGTAAAGCAAAGTGTATGTTTCCTGCACTGCTTCCTCCGTGTCTTCTACAGTATAGTAGTGTTTGTTTTTTGCTGCAGTGGCCATCACCAAAGCAAATACAGTGACTTAGAAAAGGCTAAAAAGCCTCATTGAGTTGGAGAATGTCACACCTCAGCTGCTGCTCATCATTCAGCATACGTTACCATTGCCATCTCCCTGTAATGTTATCTAAACTATAGAGGGACAGTCACAACAAGGTGAGAGTCACTAAAGACAGGCATCTATATGATTTAAATCTATGTGTGCCTAGTGTACGGTAAGTTTTTTTTGTGAGTAGAATATTTAAATGTACCATTTTGTCATTGTACGTACATTAATTGCATATTTTTCAGCTTTTCAGTTTTATTTCTTTTTTGTCTTTGTCCTATAGCATGATGAGAAGCCGTACTGTCACAAGCCTTGCTACGCAATCCTTTTTGGACCAAAAGGTTAGTTTATAAACACTGTGACGTTGAGATGTAAATGCATACAAATTGAAACCATGATAATATAGGGTCTATAGATCCAGGTAAGTATACAGATGTGTCTTCTGTCATTGTTGCTGCAGTCACGTTAAACAGCCCTTCTAGTCTTTCTTAGTCCCATGCGAGTTTACTCATGCTGAGCGCCTCTTCGTGCATCTATTTTGCCACAAATGAGTCCTATTTGCAGTGCACTGTGAATAAAACGCACAAGAAGACTTTGCTGATAAAATAATATGCAGCGTGTGTATGTTCTGTGTGCGACTGCAGCTGTATCTGCCTAGGTTACAGTTACAGTGTCGGCCGCTGTTTTCCACACCACGTTCCGTTGACATGATTCTACAAACTTGGCCGCACACAGAACATACTCATGCCGCATATCACTTTTATCAGCATAGTCTGCTTGTGCATCTTATTCGCATCGCATTGTGAATAAGACGCATTTTCAGCTAATCAGACGCCCACTGATAGCCGAGTCACATGGAAGCTGGTGGCTCTCATGCGCCCTGCCTATCGTGACTCATAATGTACGGAGGATAGATGATGAAAGACATACTGTATCTGTATATAAGGCTACAAGGGGTCCTCACAATATGCCACTGTAGAAGCTTACTGTGATGGCTTATCTGACCCCATTAAAGGCTTTAAAACTTTTTTTAAAATTGATCTCTTCAGTGACAAGGAAACACAGTGAATAATGTGTTACCCACTGCAATCAAGGGCTGTTTTGAGTTTGAAGTACAGTATGATGGGGGCAGCCTAGGGCTTCAAAATCACCTGGCATGCCCCATTGTGATGCAGCCATGCCCCAAGATTTATATGACGTCTGGGGAGATGATCGGTGGTCCACACTCCCACTCCCAAGTAGCAGACTGCAAATGCAGTTTGTCATATAGTGATTCATTTTGGAGGTCTTTATAAAAGTACTAGTAACTTTGATGTCAGTGCAGGACTTCCCTTCCCATGGACTTCCCTCCAGGCATGAACGGGTACAGTCATCTCCTGACAAGTCACACAATTTGTCATTGACTCCATCTCTGCAAGAAATGAATGGATGCTGTCTAGTCATTTGCAGATATTATTACCCATAACTGTGAGGTCCTACAGCATGGTAGAGACATTGCTAAAAAAAAATGTATTAAATCTCTGAAATTAAGGGGAAAGTGCCTTACGAACAAGTCTGAGATATGTATATGGAGAGACATAAATGTGAGGAAGGGTAGCAGATTTCTGTAAAAGCTTCAAACATACCACTTCGTTCCGTGCCGTCTCCTGTGTACAAGTGGAAGAAGTCTGGAACAACAGCCACACTATTTAGATCCGATAAACATTTTATAAGAGAAGCAATGTCACAGCTGTGAGGGCAGCTGTGACATTGCACAAGCTACAGAAGTCAGTTGCAGTGATGCAAGCTAATGTACAGTACATTCATGAAGGATCTCACAACTGGTGGAAATTAAGCTCTCATTTCACACATAACACATCCTAATTTAGTGCAAATTGGTTTTTATTAAATTAATTAAATTGCAGAAAATGAATAAACAAACATAGAAATCACATAGAAATCACCATTTACATACAAATAACAAAAAAAAAAAGTGAGAAGAAAAATAAGTAAATAAAGATATAAGAAAATAATAAATAATAGATAATAAATAAATACAGCTCCGGGTTCAACAAAGGCAAACAAAGGAGAAGCAGACTCCAGCCTATCAAATCTAAAGGCCAGTCAAATCATGGAAAACGAGGGTACCGCAGACCATTAAGAGGCTTAGGAGGGATGAGATGCAATAATATCCTTAAAGGTTTTCGAGTCCTTGAAATCCAGCCAACGAAACCATGTATCCCTGAAAGCTGTGTAGTTATCTTCTGTAGAAGACAAAATATCTACCATTTCCATGTAGAGGTCAATTCTATCGAACCAGTCTCTAACCAATAAGAGCAAGAGCGCCACTTTATCGGGATAACTGCCGCGTTATTTAAATGGGCTTCTTATATCTCGAGATAGGGGCGGGGGATAGGTGAAACAGCCAGAACAACTGATCAGAAGGAACCGGCTCCCCTATTATTATTGCAGAAAGTTTAAGGACTTCTGACAAAAACGGAAAGAGATGAGAGCATTGCCACCATATGTGAAACGGGTTGCCTGGGGCAATTAAGCACCACCAGCATGTATTCGGCATGCCAAACCCCATCTTTGAAAGGACATCTGGAGACCTATACCAGTGGGATATTAACTTGTATTGGGTCTCCTGAACACCAACACTAGGAGAGCAAGTATGTGCCAAACTAACTAATTTAACCCAGTTGGCCTCCCCCACCTCTGCACTTAGGTGTGGAGGACGGATACTCGCATCATCCGAGAGAAGGTTGTATATCAGAGAAATAGTATGAGTAGGGGGCAAGGGACCGGCACAAATGAGTTCAAAAGGCATTAGAACTGTATGGAGGGGCCAAGAGAGTGATGAAAGTGGCTGTAGGTATCGCCAGAATTCCCCTTGAGGTAAGTTCCAATTTCCTTGTATGTCGGCAAAGGATGCCACTTTGTCCCTACTCACCAGCTCCAGCTGGACCTCTGTCTAACCAACAACTAAAAGCTCTTTGGTCCAATCCTGGAGGAAAGTGAATATTTGACAAGAAAGAAAAATACAGGGAAGTCTGTGAGGAGATGGAGGGGTTATTTCAGATAGACTTCCAACAGGACAATGTAGGCGATGAACTAGGGGGTGTCAGAAGCCACAGAGCTATAAAAATAGGGACAAGCAATGACTGCATTTCAATATGCACCCATTGCTTCCGTATGTCAGTTCTCGACCATTCCAGGATTCTAGTGAGAAGACATGCGTGATAATAATCCTGAATGTTAGAGAGCCGGAGGCCCCCTCAATGTGTGTCCTGTACATCAGGTCTAATTTCAGGCGTGGTCTCTTACCTCCCCACACAAAATCTCTAATGAGGGCCTGAATATCCAAAAACCATCACTGGGGAATCTTAATGGGTAGAGCTTGCAGAAGATACAGAATTTTGGGGAGAGAATTCATTTTTAGTATACCTAACCTCCCAAACTATGAAAAAGGATGAGCTCTCCAAGACTGTAGGTCCGAACGTATTTTGGCCAAAAGGGGGGAAAAATCAGCTTCAAACAAGTGGCCTAGGTCTCTAGTAATGACTACTCCAAGGTATTTTAATTGGAAAGTATGCCAGGGAAAAGGAAAAGCAGTTTTAAGTCCTGCTAGCATTTGGGGTGGTGCTGTGATATTGAGGGCAACCGATTTGGTGTAATTAAACTTGAAGTTGGAAAGGTCACCAAATAACCTAAACTCATCCAGCAAATTAGGTAGGGAAATGATCAGAGAAGTAATGGTGGCCAACAAATCATCGGCAAAGAGGGACAATTTATATTCCTTATCTTGGAGGGCATAACCAGAAATATTAGGGTTTAAGTGAATAGACTGCGCCAGGACCTCCATGCAAGTAATAAAAATCAAGGGCGACAGCGGGCAACCTTGTCGAGTACCATTATTAATAGCGAAGGAGCTGGTAAGAGAGCCGTTGACTAATCTTGGCTGATGGGTGTCACGATCCAAAGCTAGGAATTCCTATGAGGAGGACAAGAAGCTGGGGGGCTAGAATGGCTAGGAGGCAGCGAGGGGAATGACAGTGCCAGTTTCCTCAAAAAGGTTAGTCCCAAGTGTTGGCTAGACCTAACCAGAGGCGCAGAGTCTAACTCACTTGGAGTCTAACCCACTTCACCAGTTAACCCTCCTGTTGGGATATGGGTTTTGCCGCACTGAGTGAGCAGGTCGCGGCCCTCTGGTTAGGTACCTGGGAGTGATGAGTAGACTAGAAAATGTCACTGCAGTAATGAGTGGAAATGATGCACTGGTATTTACTATGAGACGTTGCTGGATACACCAAGAAGTGACACAGGAGGACAGCCACAGGCTAGATGGGAGTGACGAATAATAATGAAGGGTCAGGTACTGGATGCTTAAGGTAACTCGGAAGATCTGGACGCAGGGTGGTGTAAAAGAAACTTGGGAATCCAGACACAGAAAGTCACTGGGTGTATAGAGGACCCAGATGCACAATAAAGTACTTGGTGCACTGTAGATCCAGACACGGAACAGTAACTGCAGGGAACTCAAGACGCTGGTGTGTGAACTGATACACAGAAGATAGTTTTGGAGTACAAGTAATTGTGCAGGGAACACAAATGCAGATGAGTGGACTTGTTACACTGTAAAAATAATAACTGCAGGGAAATCAGACGCAGGAGAGTGAACTTGATACACAGGAGATTCAGTTGCAGCATACAAGTAACTTGTGCAGAGAACTTAGCAGGAGAGATGAGACTTGGAACATTGGTAATCAGCTTAACAGCTGAGATATGTAACACAGGGATTCAGCATTGAGAGCTGAACAGCAATCCAGAAATAAGCAAGAAACTTGACACTGTGGAAATCAGCCTAGCAGCTGAAACATTTAACAGAGGGATTCAGCATTGAGAACTGCTGCAAATAACGCAGGTAGTAAACTTGATAGTAGATCCAGTCACAGAATATAATAACTGCAGACTAGCTGTGGGATATGCTGAGAAAGTAACTTAGAGCCTGGAACAAATACTGGCATCACAGTCACTGGGAAAACGAAGTTGAACAGCAATTTCCTGTTCCTGGAGTCAAACTAAATACCCCTGGGTAGCTGGTCATTGGATCAGAGGGTCAGCTGATTGACCGCAGGACTACCATTTGGGAGAGACTAGTCAGGTAATATGGACCAACATGGCTGTGCCCTGTTGGTCCCCGGGAACCAGGACGCACACATGGAAGCTCTAGCAGACCCCGGGGAGAATAATCAGTCACCACTCACCTCCACTCCCAGCAACTGAACACCTAAGCCCAAAGACGCCGGCGCGGAGGTGAGTAGCGGCCCATCCAAGGCTGCATCCTGATAATGGGGAGCAGTAGAGGGAAAGGATGCCTTGAAGAAAGATAGGACCCAGTCCCAAATGTGTCAACACACCGGTCATAAAACCCCAGTCGATCCTATCAAACGCCTTCTTGGCATCAGTAGACAATAAAATCATTGGTGTCTTCGTTGTGGAAAAAAGGTGAATCTTATCCTGGATCTTAGAAGAATTGTCCCGAGCCTCGTGACCTGGAACAAATCCAACCTGGTCACTATGATCACTATGACGGGAGAAAAACTTTCAATCTACTCGCAAAAAGATTTGCAAATACTTTGATGTCGACATTAAGGAGGGAATGGGCCGGTAGCTAGGACAGAAGGAGGGGACCTTGCCTTCATTAGGGATAACTGTGATGTGGGCTTCCAGGGATTGGCCAGAGAAATGGGATTGTTCTAAGAGGAGTTAAAGGCCTCCAGAAGTAATGGAAGCAGCTTACTCTTAAAGGCCTTGTAGTAGTTGATAGTAAAACCATCTGGGCCAGGACTCTTCCCAGAAGGAGTAGGTTTAATAGCCTCATCCAATTCAAGCATAGTAAAAGGCTTCTCCAGCTCCATACAATCAGATACAGAGAGCCTAGGGAACCCGACTCTAACAAGGTAATCGCTAATGGCCCCTTGTTTTACCAAAGTGTCAGGGTAAGCCTCAGAGGGAGGTAGATTATAAAGAGAAGAATAAAAGGAATAGAGTGATGCCGCAGTCTTACTGGTGTCGTGGAGAGTCAGACCCCTCTCATCCTTAATAGAGGGTATAAAGGAGAGAGCTCTCTGCGCAGGTAGCGAGTGAGCTAATATTTTCCTAGGTTTGTTAACCCATTTATAATATCTACTACAACATCTATTAAAATAATATTTAACTTTATCAAGAAGGAGCTTATTCAATGCCGTACGCGCAGCAACTAATTCAACATAGATATTCGAAGAAAGGGAAGCTTTATGAGAAGACTTCAAGTTCTGTATCTTCGGCAACAAATTCGCAATTTGGGCCATCCTTTGTTTTTTCAAATAAGCACCGAATTGGATACACTTCCCTTTAAGTACGCATTTATGTGCATCCAAGATAGTAAGCCTCGATACGGCAGGGGTTATATTACAATAAATATACCCATCAATAGTCTCCTCAAGTTGGAATCTACAGTAGGGGTCAGCAGTAGGGATTCTTTAAAACGGCAAGATCGGCATGAGGGGTCATTCACTCCTAGGGATAGGTCCATCAGGACTGGGGCATGGTCTGACCAGGTCGTCAAACCTATAGAGGCGCTACGCACCAAATGTAGATGTCTATTGCCTAACAGTATATAATCTATCCTGGAATATGACTGATGTGGGTGTGAGAAATTAGTAAAATCCCTATCTGTAGGATGAAGAAATGAAGAATACGTCAGACATTGGACAGATGAGTGTGGAGCAGACGCCCTACCTTGCAAGATGTACGTTCGGGGAATGGTAGAGGAACCTGAGGACACATCCAGTTGGTGGTCTAGAGCCCAATTCATATCACCTCCAACTACTAGGATCCCTTCTTGGAGAGAGGCAATCTTATTAAACATCTTTTCGAGGAAAATCGATTGACCCTGATTCGGGGCATAAATATTAACAATGGTGAAGACTTGGGTAAACACAGTGCATTTAACAAGTAGGCATTTCCCCTCCTCCAACCTATGGACCACTACATTGGATATAGGTAAATGTTTTGCAGATAAAATTGCCACTCCCTTAGATTTAGATTGGGTGTAATTACAGTAATAGACCGTGGGGTAGAATCGGTTACTAAGGTGAGGACATGATTCAGAATGACGAAAATGGGTTTCCTGCACTAGGACGATATCAGCTCTTTCAGCATGAAAGGAGAGTAGGGCCTTAACCCTCTTTTCAGGGACATTCAGCCCTCTGGCATTGATAGAAATAATTCTAAGAGAGGCAGCCATGGGTAGGGATAGAGTACAAAAAAAGGCTTAAGACATCGGAGCTGTAGGAAAGAAAGTAAGAAAAAAAAAACAATCGAAAACACAATTTAAAAAAGACAATAAAAACGTGGAAAAAACGCATCCGGACAAAAAAGGGACCGCCAGGTTACCCATGTAAAGGAGCCAAATTTGCGGTAGGTGGCACACTAGGAGGCAATGACTATGTCAATCAAGACATTTCAATAATAAAACTAAGCAGTAAAAATATAGAACAGTGCTAACTGCTAAATCTGTAACACTCAACGTAACGTTATTAAACAACATATCTCCATGAAGGAGAAAATACTGTAATGGGCTAACAACTACCTGCCAAGTTTGGGAGGGCCCATATGGTGAGGTCAGGGAATGAGGGTCTTAAGGGCCTGAGTAAATTCCTGGCAATTGTCAATATGGAAAACAAATAACTAACCCAATAACTATTCCTGACGCCCTTTGGATGGAGGGCTCTGTGAGCTCGGTCAAATTCAATGGAATCATTTGGGTCTAGAGCCAGAATCTCCCCGAAAAAAGGACATCCATAAGGCCCGAAGGAGGAATATCCTCTGGGAGGCCACAAATTCGAAGGTTGTTTCTACGACCTCTATTGTCCAAATCATCCATCCTGGTTTCATATCCAGAGACTGTTGAGTGATCGCCTCATGAAGAAGGGCTAGTTGGGAATGTATAGCATCTCTGTCGTCTTACAAAGTAACCACACGAGAACCCATATGGGTGACCAATCTGAACCAGAGAAATTTGAGTTTGTAGAGATTCATGAAGTCGAGATTCCAATGCTTGCATATCTTGTTTGGAAGGGAGGGACTTGACATGGGACAAAATCTCTGCAATTTCACCTCTCAGCTGCGGTATGTGATTTTGAGAACCAATGAAGTGAGGGGTAGCGTCCATGTTAGGAGGGGAGCTGGTAATGACCCAGAGTGGAACCTCAAAGGAGTCCGTAGAGTGTGATATAGACAGATAGGAGCGCAAGTTTTGTAGGGAGGCACTATCACTCGATTTCCGGGGAGTCTTACTCTGAGACCCTTTCCCTGATTTGCCCATTAGAGAAATAAATTAGTGGAAGTTACATTTAAAAAAAAAAGAGCACTGTGAACAGAAAGGATGACGAAAGTCACATTCCCCTGTTAGTGGATCAGCATAGTGGACAAAAAGTGCCTACATGAGGCCACGAATGTTGGCAATTTGAGGTCACAATGAAAGCCAGACGGGGCGAGGGTGCGGACAATACTCCTAGATAGAACAGTTCTCAGTAATACTGCGTTACAAATCACAATAGAAGGTATATACAATGAAGCGGTAGGTTCTGTAGTCAACCACTGGAGGGAGCTCCAACCCAGGCTAAGGAGAAGAAAGAAAAAAAACAGTCCAGGCAAAAGAAGACAGTATAGTATAGACAGTATCGGGAGCAATGCCACAATTATTGGGCTTAGAAAAAATATAGGAATAAATCCCCATCCAAGGTTATCAGAATGTGCAGGTAGCTGAAGAGTTTAATTAAATCCAGCATACAATGGTTTTCTATATCAGGAGCAGGGAGCCCAAGAAAACTGAGGCTGCTAAGGGACCTGCTGCTTTCACACACAGGCAACAGTGGGGGGAGAGTCCCCAGCCAGGAGAGCTAACCCCAGGGGTATGGTAGCAGGTGGCCTTGGGGGAGGGATCTCTCAGGAGAAGAACAGGTACCTGAAGCTGGAATGGCAGTCTTCTCTGCTCAGCATTAGGCCCTGTGCCTGGCAATGTGACTCCCGCAGGTACGTTGCTCCGGGCTCTGGCCGTCCCTCCAGACAGGGATGGGAGCCAGGGGTCAGTGGTGGGAGGTAGTGGCGTCTCAAAGGCCGAGCAGGGAGGAAAGGTTTGGGCCTCTGGGAGCTGGAAGCCGCGGAGATATGGCAGCGGGGCGGCAGTAATTGAGGCTGTGGCTCCAGGGATGCAGAGACCGCGGCTTGGAGGAGAGCCACGGAGACACCTGGGCAGCAGCAGGAGGGAGTCAGTGGGTCAGGAGCTCATCCAGACAGCAGGGTGAGTGCCGATGGGCAGGGGGATCCCCCAGAACAGCCCCAAAAGGCAGCAGGAGCTGATGTGAGGCCCGTCCGTCGACACACCATAATTTGCACAGCTGCACCCATTTTCTGATGCAACACCTGCCATTGCTATAAGTGACACCCCTTTCAGAGTTTGCAAGTCTGCACTGTGACCTAAATATTAACATTTGGGAGGAATGCTTATGGAAAGAAATTTGGGGAGGGATCTTTGTGCAACATACTGTCAGCGTTTGGGGGAGAGCTCTGTGCATATACAGCTAACAGTTGGGCGTGGAGCTCTCCGCATGTTCAGTTGCAGTTGAAAACCTATTTTTGATATTCTTTGATAACACGGATATTACCACAACAATATTTTGTTGGACTCTTAAGTCCCACTCCCCTGAGAAGTAGCTGCCAGTAGCTACTCAGCAATGAAAATAACTCCTGGTAATTAGATTTATTCCTTGTGCCCCAATCACCTATTGAGCATAGCCGCTTATGGGGGTGATTCAGGCTCAGACACTATTGCTATAGCACTATTATGGTAATGCATCATGCCTCCTGCATGCATTACTGTTCCGAGCTGTGTTCATGGATACAGCATCGGATTATCTGTGGGATCCTCAGCCAGCTGAGCGACCATGGGGTCACTCTAGCCAACAGACACAGATGCACAAAAGAGGCCAGGAAATCTGTCAGCCAATGAAGATCCTGGCCTCTTCCCTCCCCTTCCCAGGGTGGCGACACGCCTCCTTTTTGGGAAACGGAACTAGACTGTCAATCACTGACAATCTGAAGCCGCTCTGCGTGCAGGATTACAGACCCTCATGCGTTGGCGCAGAGGAGTCACAATCGGAGATGTGAGCTGACCATCGGGTTAGTGCACATCTCTGAATCAGCCCCTATATACCATTTTCTTGATTAAATGTATGCAGCAATCTATTCTTAAAGAAGTGGTCGATAATAAATAGGAGGAAAGACACCTGTTCATTTTCCTTTCTAGATAGTGTGAATCCCTTTGGAATTTGTCAGTAGTAATGAGAGTTCCTACCCTGCTTATTATAGAGTGAGATTCCATCTAAGCAAGTCTGTGTTTCTACAGGTGTGAACACAGGAGGTGTTGGAAGCTACATCTATGAGAAAGAACCTGAAACAAAGGTTCTGCCCTAAGAAGTCCCCGCAGATGTCCCTACTTCTACCCTGGGAGACTCCTCTCACAATATTTGTATTATTTCTAGCTGATGACACTATGGTTATTAGAGAAGCATAGATAATACAGCTTTGGTACAGTTGAACAAGTTCAAAAACTTACCGTACATGTTTTATACCTGATATTGAAATTGATGCTGCCTGTAAATTATATGTGATTAAATGCATAGTTTTCAATACGTTAGAAGCCAGGAAGAGCCTTGTCCTACATGAATTGCTTCTGTATGTGCTTCGGAAGAATTTCAGTATTATTTGTTCCTTTACTAGTCAATAAGGAGAGACGTTTCTCACACACTAAACACAAATGGTGCATAACATGGTCTTTTCACGCTTCTTATGTCCGGGTGGCAGGAGCTCCATCTTTAGTAGTCTTGAGCTTTTTTACATACAGGGCCCATTCAGAGTTGTGGATGGCTCTTGCAATGTGTGGCACTGCGCAGGCTCTGGAGCATGAGTGCATGGATATATACGGCCAAATGTACGCATATTGGGCCTGATTCACAGGTGGACACAGTTCCCATGTTTACGCAGTGGAGCGATTATAGTGATCTGCGTATAAGTGGCACTGTGCATGCATCAAGTTTCATCACCGTCAGCGGTCGCAGGGAGGGTTTGGTTGCAGAGTGATTGGCAGTCAGGGAGCATTTGGGGGAGGTAATGGGAGAGTGGCAATGAAAACACAGGCATGTCACAATCATTTTGGGGGAGTTGCGCAGACTGCGATAGCGATCCCGTACAATGTAAAAATGGCTCCAGCGTTTCCATTCCAGCATCCATTCTGAGTACCATAGGGCTACTCCGATAATCAACTGAACTGCGGCTGATGCCGCATCCTTGTATGCAGCCGCTTGGCTTTGCAGAGTTGCCAGCGGGCTTCTCAATGCAAATCCTGCCAGGTGCGACATTTGCATATTTTTTCTCAGTCATTGCATACAAATTTGTGGCGGCAGCATTAGCGCCCATCTATAAATCAGGCCCATAGCTCCATGTACACAATACAAGTGTAATTGCAGACAGCTTACATGCAGCTCTGCAGCAGCCCCATAGAGAGGAAACGCGTCAGAAAGGGCAGTTACTAATCCAACTGTAATATTCTACACAATGCAACCGTGACGACAGTTTATATAAACGATCACAGAATATGTTCTGTCCTAGTTCTGTTGCAGATCTGAAGGTGCATATCCACTACACGATTAAAATGAACGATTGAACAATAACGACATTGTTATCGTTCATTAATCATGCAGTAATTGTGCCGGCAACGACCAGCGATGCGCACTCCCGCTGGTCGGCATCTGTCATCACCTGAACATGCAGGGCAACCTGACGAGATCGTCATGTTGTGCATTTTCGGGGATGAGGGAGGGTGCCCACACTGAATGGCATATCGTTCAGTGTGGGCACATTAACCGCTGCACAGTATGATTGAACGATTGCACGATTACGATGTTGGATATGCACCTTTACACGTGATGTTTTACTGAACATCTTCCTGCAATGAGCCAGGCAATCTGTGATGACGTAGTTATCTTTTCAGCTCATTAATACAGGCCTTAATATATCTGATGCGCATTCTTCTGTAGAGAGTATTTATTGTGCAGGGAACTATCACCTTCTTTATGTTTTATTCCAATGCTTCTAATAATAACTAGGGGATTGATAATGAATCCTTCAATGTTACCAAGATGTATTTCTCAATTAGAATCCCTTAGGCAACATTAGTAGAATTGAGTGTAGTATTGGGATGATCAGCAAATCATAAAGACTGCCATGGCTGTTATTAAATGACTGTTGGATTGCTGTGCTCTAGTCTCATTGGTGCAGTAACGATTGCTGAACAGCAGCTGTCCACGTTCCCAGGTGGGAGGAATGCCTCAAAGCCTTTACTGATTATGTCAGCTCCTTGTAAGCTCCACAGTGTTTGGCATTTTTTTTATATTATTAAATAATGTAATTGGGCTTTAATTAGTAAGAAATTACAGGGATTTTAAGTCGGGCCAATGCTAGAATGTTTGAGCCCCCTGCAAAAATGTGGTTCACCCTTTCTGGGGATCACTCTGCTATTCTAAGCATGTGTGGGCCCTGAGCATGCACTGTGGACCCAGCCCTACAAACTCACAGAAGAGAGTGATGGGCGCTTCTGAGCGTGCACTGGGCCGGAGCATGCACAGTAAAGAACCAAACAGGGATTTACTGTACCTTCCCCCGGGTCTCACACATACTCAGAAGTGTTGGAGCGTTGAGCGGATTTACCCCTACCCCACTGACTGGTCTGTGAAGGCACACCTGGAGCATGGAAATATATAGGACAACTCCCGATCATTGCACCTCTTGGTTACCTGTAAAGTTGAAGTTTTTGAATTGGAAGAAATATGTTCTGTAACTCTACAGTAATCAAAGAACTCACAACTCCACCTTGTTCTCCACCAATTGGATCTCATTTTAATAAACTTGTTTATTAATAACTACGGGAAAAATTTATTAAAATTTCTATAGAGTGGAGAACTGGTCAGGTGGAGAAGTTGCCCCTAGCAACCAATCGGCTTCTAGCTAGCATTTATCAAGTACATGCTCTAAAATGGTAGCTAAAGCTGATTGGTTGCTATGGGAATCTTCTCCACTCTTTAGAAAGGTTGAAACATCTCCCCCTAAGGTTGTAGGTGATTGCCCAGTCACAAAGATCACCCAAATCGAATCCTTTCAGAGCATGCAAAGTATTTCAGACCCAGCAGATTGTTTTTTTTATTGTCCACAAATCCACACAAGAATGGATGTACAGTATTCGGGGTAATATTTATGATAGCGAGAGCAGTCTTTTGCATGAAAACCTGAGCAAGCAGTATTCATAGGGATCAGCGAATACCTATGATTATCTATATTAATGATGCACACTGTATGTGTTCATTCAGTAATAAACAGTTTGGGTACGGGATCCCGGGGGTCAGGCATCCCGACAGTCAGAATCCCGACATTATTAGGTAAGTAACCCTACCCCTAACCCACCTTGCTCACAGCCTAACCCTAACCTTTCCTCCCTGCAGCCTAACCCTCCCCTCCCGCAGCCTAACCTCTAACCCTAAACTTAACCCTAACCATTATACTCACCATCGTGATGTCGGCAGTCGGGATTCTGGAGCCGGGATTCTGACCGACGGCATCCTGATGGTCGGGATACCAACTACTTCCCGTAATAAACATGCCCAAAATTCATGTGATGCATTTATAAAACTGTGAACTAATCTCAAAGCTCATTACTTCTAAAGATGAGTTTTCATCATTATTCTAAAATATTAGTATGTGGATTGGTATAAGCTTATTATGCAAAGAAAGATGCAGTATTACGTAGGTAAATAGAAGAAAGCTGTATGGTAAATAGCATATGAAAAGATGGAGCTCTCTGACATCAGAATATGCTGTTTAAACAAAAATTGAATACAGCTTTATTGTAATGGTATTGTAATGAACATAATGACATACAGAGGGGAAAGATCGCCTGTTCTGTGTATCTATGCAATACACAGAACAGGCAACTGAACATTCTCTGTAATAGCTACTATACAAATAGGGAGCATGTATTTACTTACAGTATAATACATAATTGTTCTCAAATAATACTGAAGAGATCATTAAGCATATATTTTACAGGAGCTTATACTTGTACTAAAGTCACTTTTACTTTATGTATTCCATATAAAAAGTGATTCTGCTATAACAAATGAAATGTCACTGAATAAATTCAGTATTCTGTACAAGGGTCCTGATGCAGAGATGTAAGCTATTCCGATGGTGACACAGTTGAGTGATAATCAGCAATCTGCACATGAGTCGCAGGGCACCTGCGTCAGGGTACAATACCATAGTCGCTCGCAGCGACTATTACTCGCAGTGTGGTTGACAGTCAGGGAGCGTTTGTGGGAGGTAACGGGGAGTGATGACTAAAAACGCAGATGTGTCACAACTGTTCTCAGGGTGCGTTACAGCCTGCATCTCCGATCCCGCACACAGTGAAAGTGGCTCCAGCATCTCAGTACACATTCTGCTCGACCATAAGGCTAATCAGGACTCTGATTATCGAAGAATCTGCGACCGATGTTCCGTCTTTGTACACAAATGCTTCAATTTACAAAGCTGCCGGTGGGCGTCCCAGTACATTCCTCGGCGTCTGTGACATTTGCGTATGGCATTGTTGATGCGATGTCATTAGCGTACATCTCTGAATCAGACCCAAGCTGTGGGCAGGAACCAAGTTGTTTTGTAGAGCACTAAGTGAGTGCACACTCCTAACTAACTTATCTGTGTCATTCAGCAGCAAATCACAAATCTTTGTGTCATTTACAAAGTCACTTGGTCAAAAATGTAATGATTTCTGCAATACAGTATCTAAGTAAAATGCTATATGTGGTCACTGCATGTCATTGCACCGCAGACAAAGGAAGTTCAAAACACTATTATACCCCAACTATGAATGTACCAGTAACGGGGACCAGCACAAATCTCATATTTTGTATTATAAATCACGTACATTTCAAAATAGTTGACATTGTTTTATTTCTTGCCACCATAACTCTGCGTACAGCAAAACCAAATAAACAATAATCTTCTTGATGTATCACATATTCATATTATAATACAGTATTACTCAATCTTATATAATGGCTTCTTTTAATGCATGTCTCAATTTTTTATCCCACATAAATATGTTATTGTATTATTGGAGGATATTGACCAATTTTGTTCTGTTGTAATAGCAGTGAGCTTGTGTGAGAATCCTGAAAATGGCTCTGAATGGAAAATAGGAGTCTATGTACTAATCCTTGGAGAGAGATAAAGTGGACGGAAATAAAGTACCAACCAATCAGCAAACACAGACACAGCCTGAAAAGTGTCAGTTAGGGGCTGATTGGTTGGTACTTTATCTCCATCCACTTTATCTCTTTTCAAGGCTTAGTACATAGACCCCTATATAGTCCTATTGTATAATAAATAATAAACTGTAGAAATTATTTGCTGATGGTATTTTTTTTTTTTTAAATCGAAAAAAAATGTTTAACTTTCTACTTTATGGGGAGATGAATGGCTGGAATTACCTGTGTAACGTGCTATTGGCGAGTGTATCATGCAAGCATTGGGATATACATTCTTTGGTGACCCTGTATATCATGCAGGATTCTAGAATGATGATGTGACTGATCTTTCTTGAAATTAGTAATACCTAAATTGTGTCTGCCATGTGCCAGCTATACTGTATGTTACTGGCATAAAAAAGTTATATACTGTACAAAATTACTTCCAGTTAAACTTTCATCTGTTATTTAATACCTATGTTAGAAAAGTATTTTCCTTATCCTAATCCATCTATCATTTTGCTGGAATTCAGCCTTTATTGGGAACTCTGGGCCTGATTCAGAGCCGCTCGTAAGCGGCCGCTCGTTCGCTCCGAGCGATGTTTGCCCAACTGCGCATGCGTACGGATCGTAATACGCATGCGCGAACCAGTCAGTGCAGTCGAAATTCATGTGCTCGCAAAATACCGAATGCCTGAAAATTTGAGTGACAGAAAGAGGCGTATGTGGGTGGTAATGGGAAACGGGGCTTGAAAACGGGGAGTGGAGATCCGAACGCAGGCGTGCTTAAAGGTCAAAATGGGCGTTTTATGGGTGTGCATAATTAAAACAGCAGCGTCATTGACCACGTCACTGGGTTATTTTTTAGCCAGAACTGCTCGTAAGATTGTGGTAGGAAAAACCAACCACAAGAATAGCGAGCAGTTCATACGCTGGTCGATGTACTCGATTGATCTAATAAATAGCGGACATGACGTAGGATGAGAGCAGCCAGGGGACGTATTTTTCCAAAAAACGACCGCAAGCTTTGTTCGCTCGTTCAGACCTAGATGCGTGAACAGACCGCAAAGAGCGAACGGTTCATTTGAATAGCCACCCCTATTTTCTGGACGAGTGAGCGCTAATTGCGTCCGGCTCTGAATCAGGCCCTCTGTCTGGTCCTACAACATGTAACAAGAGGATACTAAGGGCTGTGTTTCCAAAGTCAGGTGTTTTGAGGAGCTGGAATGTAGTTTTCCGGCATCATTACATACAGAGGCCACGTTCCCTGGCAAGATAATTGTCTGTGTTCCTCTTTCTGTAATTCTTATCTGATATGAGATAACTGTGGAATTACACATTGCTAGAAGTGTATACATCTCTATCAATTCTAATTGCACCAATTTGCCTTATTTTATCTCACTAAGTTTTCAAAATTGAAATGCTTTTACAGAGTACCAATGTGCGAGCATCTTTTTGCAAATTAACACCCGCAAAAATGTGTACGCTCCACCACATTAGCTTCTTTTAATTATCTTACCATGCAAAAACAAAGTCTGCAACACCATCCACATTCTACATCCAGCAAGGGTTGCCAGGGGTTGTCCTCGCTTTGGCCAACTTCCCCCACATGTTGGTACAAATGCCATATCTCTGCGGTGGACAGGTGGGTGCAAATGCGCAAATCAAAGCCTGTGACATCACTGAAGACGATTTTGAACTTTCCCTAAAGTCATTATTCATATATTAAACGGTAACCTAAGTATTCAGGTCATCCTATCTAAGAGGTTTCTGTCCCTGCATGCAATATTTGATACATCCTTGCTGTGTGCCAAATATTGCATTGCAAATTTGGGCGATATTATCCCCTACGCTTCCGAGATTCTTATTGAGATAAATATGCCCCATGTTGAGATACAGGGCCAAATGTAATAGGGGTGAGAGTTTAGCAAATGTGGGCGTTTAGCAGTAAACTCTCACATTGGTCGAGTTTTATCTTTAAAATGGGAAAACATCTGGATGAGAGTTTAAATCGTAAGAGTTTTTTTGAGTCTAAAAACATCAGTTTGCCTGTTCTCGGACTCTATTACATTGGCTGAGTGTAAAAAGCGCGAGAACTTCTGATAAAATCTCAGATTATCTAAACTCTCACCCTGTTACATTTGGCCCACAGGCTTATTTGTTTGGGAACCATATGCACCACATTTACCCCAAGTGCAAAACACTGCAGAAGATATCACATATCAGAGCAGCTAATACAGCTGGAAATCGGTATCATAAACTTTAAAAAGATAACCTGAGGCACTATGGCTGGCACTATTCTGTCACCAAGAGGTATAAATTAGTGACCTGAGAGCAGCTGGTCAATGTGATAAATTGCTAAACTCACAGAAACAGCAAAAAAGAACCCCTCAAATAACTAATAGACCAGCGCTGGGCAGGAAATCATTCTAATCACTGGAATAATAGTAAAAAATATAAGTTACTCTGGCAGAATGAAAAGAGAATTGATATTATTTAAATATTTATTCCATAAGTAAGGATGATATATAGACAGGGCGCAGAGACAGAGTAAGTAATGACCACACAGCAGTTGCCAGTGGGGATGAAGCACAGGAACACCTCCAGAAACATTAGCAAGAAAGCCAGGAGCACAAGTGTGTAGTATTAGGTGCTATAAAAATATATACTGTTGTACTCGTATAACAGACAAACAAGCAATATATAAATCAAACATACAGTATATAATAACAGCATACATATGATAAAGGGAGAATCTCTGCATGAAAACAGTACCACCTATTATACTAGAGAAGTTGAGAATAATGAACAATATATATAATATGTAACAAATGGTAATGATCTTAGTATACACAGGACAAATGTGTTCACTTCTGTATATGCATAAGGAAGAACATAAGCTCAGTTGTGTGCTACACACTTGAAATTAGGACATGAGAAATTGATTGTCACCTCGTTTACGAAGCATTGTGTCTTCGTTACCATTCATCCCTTTCCCCGCATTTGTATGGTTTATTAAACCCTTTACACACACATCCTGCTCATGAGTATTATTTTATTTTCATTTACCATATTTTCCTCCAGAGCTTTTTAATGAAGCATACCATTACAACACCTACTGGTTGAGCGCAGACTCTATTGTATTTGTTCAGCCCCCAAGAATGCATGAGATCCCCCAGTTCATGGACAGCTGGACCAACAACAGAATCCTACTTGCATTCAACATCACCTGCACCTTCCAGCAGTAGGCAACATGAGCGACTGTATTAGGGAGGTTGGCATCACCTGGGCAGCTGATTCCTGTGACCCCTGCCTATATTCCCAGTGGACTGAGGATTTTAAAGGTTATTGAGAAATTTTTTTTTTTTTTTTAATAAAAACATGATAATATATGTTATACACACTTTATAATTGCTTTAAAAACATGTTCGTTAAAATGGTATAAATAAATAAATGCATTTTTTTCATTAGATAGGAACATCGTACAGGTATTGTTTATTTTACATAATAGAAAAACAATATCTAGGATGTACAGAAATGGTGGTTTAGCATCAAGATGTTTCCAATTGTGACTTTTCATGTGCAATGAGCAGGCAGCATGTACACTATGCAGGTTTTGCCAATAAAGTGATTCAACATTTACAATTAGGATGTTTTCAAGGTTCATATGTGTTATGATTGAGGCAAAACAGGAAAGAGTAAGGATGGATAGCACAAACCACATAATACTGGCAATAAAAGTATTTTTGAAGCACGTATGGGTAAATTAAAAGTCAATTTAGACCAATTTCAAATCGATCAACAGTAACGGCCTTTCGGACTGCAAAATCTGCATATTTATCATCCATAGGGTTTCAACTTCAAGTACTTTGATATCCCAGCTTTGGCACTAATGTCAGCATACTCCTAGCTAGCAACCTGGACCTCAGCACCCAATGGCACTCCATGAACATCACTCCCCAGTGATGTTATGGAAATTAGCACACGGACCAGTAATATCACAGACAACACCCGATGCATACGTGTAGGCTCCTCCAGACCAATATAGGCATCTGAATATGGATTTTAGTACACCAAAAGAACATCAATGACTAACCTGGTGAAGGCATAGGTGGCATTGTATGCATTGTCCATGTCTGGGTGTAATATAGGAATGAGGAATGAAGGATGGCATAACCAGCAAGGTAAAGAATAAAAGCATTTGGTTAAACGTGAGTTTAAAACGTTACAGTCAACACAGACAATTGTCAGTGATATTAATGAGCACTTTAGCTGGGCATCCACTATACAATTTTCTGTCAGATATCTGTCCAATCTGGCTGGTTGGAATGAAAACCTGATAATGTATGGGAGCAAATGACAGTCGATCATATAGTTTTAAACACTGAAAAAAGGACAAAAAATTGTTCAAAGTGGTTAAATTGTGTGTTTTAACCAATTTGTCTGAACGACCATTTTTGGCTATTTTCCAGTGTTTGTGAGCTGATGGTCGATTGTCATTTGCTCCCATACATTACCAGGTTTTCATTCCAACCAGCCAGATTGGACAGATACAGTCAGGTGCATAAATATTGGGACAGTGACAGAATTTTCATATTTTGGCCTCTATTCACCACCACAATGGCTTTGAAATTAAACAAACAAGATGTGCTTTAACTGCAGACTTTCAGATTTAATTTGAGGGTAATTACATCCAAATCAGGTGAACGGTGTAGGAATTACAACGGTTTCTATATGTACCTCCCACTTTTTAAGGGGCCAAAAGTAATGGGACTATCAACTCAAAACCTATTTCATGGGCAGGTGTGGGCTATTCCCTCGTTATTTCATTATCAATTAAGCAGGTAAAAGGTCTGGAGTTGATTCTAGGTGTGACATTTGCATTTGGAATCAGTTGCTGTCGACTCTCAATATGAGATCAAAAGAGCTGTCACT
Organism: Taudactylus pleione; assembly: GCA_031769625.1. NCBI lineage: Eukaryota > Metazoa > Chordata > Amphibia > Anura > Myobatrachidae > Taudactylus > Taudactylus pleione. The sequence goes on along the minus strand of JAUIMM010000647.1, from coordinate 187,728 downwards.
ATCAGTGAAGCAAGCCATCATTAGGCTGAAAAACCAAAACAAACACATTAGGTGTGGCCAAATCAACTGTTTGGAACATTCTTAAAAAGAAAGAACACATCGGAGAGCTCAGCAACACCAATAGACCCGGAAGACCACGGAAAACAACTGTGGTGGATGACAGAAGAATTATTTCCCGCAGCCAGCCAGGACCAGCACCTGCAGCCAGCCAAGACCAGCACCTACAGCCAGCCAGGACCAGCACCTGCAGCCAGCCAAGACCAGCACCTGCAGCCAGCCAGGACCAGCAGCGAACATGTGAGTGACAGTAAGTGAACATCTAATATAGCATGCCTATTTATAATTATAATGTCTATATATAATAGCTTCAGTGTCAAGAAAAGTTATATATATATATATATATATGTGTGTGTGTATAATATATATATATGTGTGTGTGTATAATATATATATATATAATATATATATACAGTCAGGTGCATAAATATTGGGGCATTGACAGAATTTTCATATTTTGGCCTCTATTCACCACTACAATGGCTTTGAAATGAAACAAACAATATGTGCTTTAACTGCAGACTTTAAGATTTAATTTGAGAGTAATTACATCCAAATCAGGTGAACGGTGTAGAAATTACGGTTTCTATATGTGCCTCCCACTTTTTAAGGGGGCAAAAGTAATAGGACTATCAACTCAAAAGCTATTTCATGGACAGGTGTGGGCTATTCCCTCGTTATTTCATTATCAATTAAGCAGGTAAAAGGTCTGGAGTTGATTCTAGGTGTGACATTTGCATTTGGAATCAGTTGCTGTCGACTCTCAATATGAGATCCAAAGAGCTGTCACTATCAGTGAAGCAAGCCATCATTAGGCTGAAAAATCAAAACAAACCCATCAGAGAGATAGCAAAAACATTAGGTGTGGCCAAATCAACTGTTTGGAACATTCTTAAAAAGAAAGAACGCACCGGAGAGCTCAGCAACACCAAGACCACGGAAGACCATGGAAAACAATTGTGGTGGATGACAGAAGAATTATTTCCCTGGTGAAGAAAAACCTCTTCACAACAGTTGGCCAAATAAAGAACACTCTCCAGGAGGTAGGTGTATATGTGTCAAAGTCAACAATCAAGAGAAGACTTCACAAGAGTGAATATAGAGGATTCACCACAAGATGTAAACCATTGGTGAGCCACAAAAACAGGAAGACCAGATTAGGGTTTGCATCTAAAAAAAGCCATCACAGTTCTGGAACAACATCCTATGAACAGATGAGACAAAGATCAACTTGTACCAGAGTGATGGGAAGAGAAGAGTATGGAGAAGGAAAGGAACTGCTCATGATCCAAAACATACCACCTCATCAGTGAAGCATGGTGGTGGTAGTGTCATGGCGTGGGCATGTATGGCTGCCAATGGAACTGGTTCCCTTGTATTTATTGATGATGTGACTGCTGACAAAAGCAGCGGAATGAATTCTGAAGTGTTTTGGGCAATATTATGTGCTCATATTCAGATAAATTCTTCAGAACTCATTGGATGGCGCTTCACAGTGCAGATGGACAATGACCTGAAGCATACTGCAAAAGTAACCAAAGAGTTTTTTAAGGCTAAAAAGTGGAATGTTATGCAATGGCCAAGTCAATCACCAGACCTGAATCCGATTGAGCATGCATTTCACTTGATGAAGACAAAACTGAAGGGAAAATGCCCCAAGAACAAGCAGGAACTGAAGACATTTGCAGTAGAGGCCTGGCAGAGCATCACCAGGGATGAAATCCAGCATCTGGTGATGTCCAGACTTCAGGCTGTAATTGCCTGCAAAGGATTTGCAACAAAGTATTAAAAAGTGAAAGTTAGATTTAGGATTGTTTAGTTTGTCCCATTACTTTAAAAAGTGCCTCCCTTAAAAAGTGGGAGGCACATATAGAAACCGTTGTAATTCCTACACTGTTCACCTGATTTGGATGTAATTACCCTCAAATTAAATCTGAAAGTCTGCAGTTAAAGCACATCTTGTTTGTTTCATTTCAAAGCCATTGTGGTGGTGAATAGAGGCCAAAATATGAAAATTCAGTCAATGGCCCTCATTCAGAGCCGCACGTTAACAACAGTACGCTCGTTGCGTTCCGATGTTGACTAACCGCGCATGCGTCGGTGTTACACTGCGCATGTGCGTACGGCAGATTGCGAGTTTTTTTTCTCTCGTTCCTAAAATAGCGTACAGGAAGTGACATGTCAAATGTGATTGACAGAACAGGGCGTTTTTGGGTGTTGACGGGGGTGGAGATGGAAAAACGCAGGCGTGGCGAGGCGTTTTTGGGGCGTACATACATTAGCAGATGCGAACGTCAAATGTGTTCGGACCGTCTCATACGTCACTGGAACATCCGCTTTCCCTTCAAAATGCTCGCACAGCTTAGGGTCAGGATTACTCGACCACATTGGCGATGGCCTTCTCCTCCGTCCCGGGACTCCACGATGGTGCTCCGATTAATCGCGGCTGGTCAGTAAAGTAATTAGTGTTAGATTGGAAACCGGCTTGGTATGTGTTTGGAAAGCAGTTTATTGGGATAGCACAAAAGCGTACGCAGGTGGAAATCAGAGCTGCTAATGTCATGATTACACAATCAATTAGCGTACATTTTTGGGGTTTTATTTTGGCCACAATTTGTTGGTTATGGCCTATTGTAACAATAATGTCATCATGTTTTAATTAGCTCCCCTTTTTTTTCGTTTACTGTGGAATTTGCATCGCTATGTGATTTTTTAAACGTTCCTTAAAGAGGCCTTTTTTTTTTTTGAAGAGGGTCAGTTTTTGCCTTTAGGGCCAGGATTAAATGTAACCCATTTGTACAATAATGTCACAATACAATCTCATTTTTTAGTTTTTAATTTATTGTTTAAACACAAACAAATTGGCCTAATATTTTGTTGCCTTTTTTTGTGGCAAAGATATTTGTTTAAAAAAAAAACAACCCATAACTGCTAACATAAGCGTAAATACAAAATTTAAAAACATTTCACAAGAAAGGAGAGGGAAGTTTTGACCAGAAAGGAATATGAGCCAAGCACAGAAGGAGTGTGTGAAAAGTCGCCATTGCTGTCACCGTTTTCTCGCCCGTTTGGCTGGGTGAGGGTGGGCGCCAGACCGGGTCCGGGATGCCATCGGGCTGGCCTGTCCAGAGGCAGATGTTGTGGCCTCTGGACTAGGCACAGGGCTAGGCACATTTGGAGGATTGGCTGATGTTGTGCCAGAGGTGGAGGATCCGGATGTTCCGGCAGGAAGGGAGGTCGGCTCCACCATGTGCTGGCGAACGAGCTGCTCCAGGGCATCGGCGATGCGGATGTTGGCCCTGGTATTTTCCGCCAGGGCCTGAGCAATGGTCACGTTGGCCGCAGCATTTTGCTCCAGGGCCTCAGCCACCCGTATCAGACTGGCGTCCATCCTCTGCAGAATCTCCGTATGGCAATCCGATTTAAAATTGAGTTCTGTGAGGAGGCCCACTGCCTGCGAGGGGGCACGCCCTGGACTGGCTTCTGCAGGGTCTTCAGCCGGATGTACTGGTTCCTCCCCTGCAGAGCCAGCAGAAATTCTGCGGCCAAGGCTCCCCTCTGGAGCAGACTCATCCGCCTCTGTCTCTGTTAGGAAAATTGTGAAAAGACTCACATTAGAATCTACATATTGGCACAATAGCATTTCAGAGTTGGTGACATCACAAGACTTACCTTGGCCAACATGAGGAGCCGCAAAGTCTGGCATGTCCGTATCCATGTTGGACACGCCAAACACCTCCACAGCCTGCACACACCCCTGTGCCAGCTCTTCTAAGTCTGTCAACTCCAATGACACAGGGGTGGGACCCCCACCTGTCCCCCTTGCATGCCTAGCCCTGTCGGCAAGTTTTTGCTTGAGACGATATTTGAAGTCTGCCCATCTGTGGAATGAAATTGGAACCATTATCCTTTTTTTTACAATGGGGTTTGTTTATAGGATGGGAAAGTGTTTACTTACCGCCGTTTGACATCCCGGGCTAGACGGACATAATCACCCACCCTATTGACAGCAACGGCGACCTCCTCCCACATTCTCCACTTCTGGCTTTGGCTCATATTCCTGGCTGCCTGGGGCAGGATGTCAACGCACTTCTGGATCAAAACCTCCATCTCCTTGCTTGTGAAATGTGGCTGCCTTTTTTTTTTGGCAGCTTTGGCGGGTTGACTGGGGCCAGCAGTCTCTTCCATGTCATCCTCCTCACCTATTTAGGTAAATATGCAGATTTAGCCACTTCACAACTTGACCAATATATTTGTTTTAAAATAATCATGGAGACAAAATGCATGAAGGCCTTACCGCCGGATTTTTGGCCATTGTTTCCCTGGTCTGAAGCCATGTCTCTGCTTCCAGAATGAAATCAACCAGAAATTCAATGTGATTTCGTGACGTATTTATACATGCGTCCTTAGTTTGCGGCCGCATCATTGATTGTGCGTCCCTATGATTCATCCTTAATTTGTGCGGGAAAATAAACACTATTTATGGCTTGGTGTGTGTGGAGTCGAGGTGGGGTTGTTGGATTGTTGGCGGTTAAGTTGTTTGGATTTGGTTGTTTGCGGTTGGAGGATTTGGCAGAGTTGGTTTTTTGTTTGGTTTGGCTACAGTTGTTTTGTTTTTTCGTTCGCATTTTTTGGCTTTTTTCCACATCCTTTCCTGATTTGGTAAGTTTTGTGCAGTCAAATTTGTGGCCAATTGGTGTCTACTTCTGTTTTTTGGTTAGCTAATTTTTTGTAACACTAATTTCATCTTTTTTAGTTTGTTTTGGCTTTCGGACCCAAAGACCTTTTTTTTGGAAATCTTATATATTCGAGTTGGGTAAGTCCATTTTTTGTCTTGCATTTGCGAATTAATTAACGCATTTTTGACTGTTGGTGTAGTGACTTGCATTTGCGAATTAATTAACGCATTTTTGACTGTTGGTGTAGTGACTTGCATTTGCGAATTAATTAACGCATTTTTGACTGTTGGTGTAGTGACTTGCATTTGCGAATTAACGCATTTTTGACTGTTGGTGTAGTGACTTGCATTTGCGAATTAATTAACGCATTTTTGACTGTTGGTGTAGTGACTTGCATTTGCGAATTAATTAACGCATTTTTGACTGTTGGTGTAGTGACTTGCATTTGCGAATTAATTAACGCATTTTTGACGGCTTATTCATCATGTAAACCAGTTTTGCTTTTCCCTTTTCCATTTTTGGGGTCCATTTGAACCCTATTTGACGTACGGTGTGCAATGTCGTTTTCATCGATGGCCAAATGTGTGTTTCGCCTATTTTATGTGTTGGCTTGCAACAATTTGAAAAACAAAAAATCACCCTCTAAATTTTTGATGTCTCATTTTTGGCTTTTTTACAGTTTATACGTATCATGACAATACCCCGGCATGTAAGCAGCTATGGATGGTATCAGAAAGCTAAGTTGTTTTTTGTTACTTTTGGGGTGGGTCAAAAGCCTTACATTGTAAACTTTGAATTTCAGGTAGATCTGGGGCGAATTGTTCTGGCCCTGCTCCCGGAAGACGACCAACCTCAAACTCGTCCCAGGCATAGGCATCGTAGGCATGCAAGGCCCCAGATATTTCGAACACGTGTCACCCTTTTTGGAATGCCCGATGATGAGGTTTTAAGACGCTACCGTCTACCTCCCAAAATCATCATAGACACTCTCTCATTAATAGAAAGTGATCTTGAGCGGCAAATTGACAGTCCAACAGCAATACCACCACTGACGCAATTTATGGCGGTGTTACATTTCTGTGCCTCAGGATCGTTTCAAACAACGGTGGGAATAGTGGCGGGCATCTCCCAATCATCCTTTTCCCGGATCCTGAGGGCAGTGATGGAGGCACTTTTCAAGCACCTCCATCATTTTATTAAAATGCCTTTGGATATGGGTGCCCTTAGTGTGGCCAAGGCCAATTTTTACCAAATAGCTGGCTTCCCACACATCATAGGGGTTGTGGATGGTACTCACATACCACTTCAGCCTCCAGCACGGCTGGAGGCAATATTTAGAAACCGTAAACACTATCACTCCCTGAATGTAATGGTGGTATGTGATGCCTCCCTCCAGATCCTGTCCCTGAATGCTAAATTACCCGGAAGTGCTCATGACTCCTTCGTCATCCGGCAATCAGTTATATGGCAGAAATTAACCAACCTACAAGCTGGTGATGCGTGGCTTCTGGGTAAGTGGAGACCTTTAGTACATAACAATGTTAAGCTTGATACACAGTGTTCCTGATGTGGTCTATTTTTGTTCACAGGAGACAGTGGATACCCTTGCATGTCCTGGCTGCTCACTCCTTATTTGGCTCCCACACCAGGGCCACAAAGTGCGTATAATTCCGCACTTACAGCCACCAGGCAAGTGGTGGAGCGCTGTATCGGCCTTTTAAAAGGCCGATTCAGATGCCTCCACCGCTCTGGTGGCGAGCTCATGTATGTGCCGGATATGGTGTCGAAAATTGTGGTCCTGTGTGGGATATTTCACAACATTGCCATAAGGAGTGGTGTCCCAATGCAGCCAGAGGATGCCTTACCTGAGGATGGCCCCCCCGAGGTTGGTCGAAGGTCAGTATGTGGGGGGGCCATACGCGATGATGTGGTGGCCAGATTTTTTAGGTAAGTTTGAACAAAACTCCAGTGTTTATACCTAATGTGTTTGTGTTTGTTTGCGAACATCTAATTTTTTTTTTTTTTTCTCACCATCTTCTGTTTGTTCACATAATCTTTGGCACTCCAACGCTCACTACTTCCTGCTACCCTTACCAAACCTGGATCTGGTCCTTTTGGGCATATATTCTGGAACCCATATCGCAACGCCATGTTTGTGGAATCATGTTGGCATGGTCCTTCGTCAACCAGTTCTTGATTTTTTGTTTTTATTTAATTATTTCTTGGTATGTGTTGTATTTGAATTTATCACTGTGTTTTTTTTTGGGGAGTGACCACTTTGTTTTCTCTGTTATGTTGTTAATAAATTTTTGGAGAGTGAAATGGTCTTCCTTTTTTGGGACGTTAACAGCAAGTGTAACCAGGTTAACACAAGTTACATTTGACTAAGGGGTAAACCAGTACTGACGCCAGTTGAGCTAAACTGAAATATGTTTTCAGCTTCCCAATCCACACCAAAAGGAAGCCTGGCCCAACCTTGGGATTTGTAAGATTGGCCTAAGCAGCTTGCGCACCAAGTAGGAACCTGGAAAATGTAGAAATATGTAATTGACACTACACCCAAAAAGGGAAATGACATTGTTACTGTTATGTGTTTCTTGTGTCTGTTTGACATACAAAGACAAAACACAATCTAACTTTTAAAAAAGGGAAATCCTTGCAGGAACAGTCTACTTATGTCATGCTAAACTATCTTGGTTTGGGTTTTTAAAAATGAGCCACAACGTATATTTGTCTTAATAAATTTAATTTGAAAATATAACAAAAATAAAAAAACTACTGCCGAAGGAGGCCAGACAGCCGGTCGAGGGCCACCAGAATGCCGATTACATGTTGGCGCATCTGCCCCACAACATCCGCCACCTCTTGCCGACGCCTGTGTTCCTCTGTGGGTGAGAAAAGTGTGTGGGTTAATACAACAATAGGGAATCCACATTAAAAAAAAAAAACACAACCAAATCACTCCTAAACCCAAACCCCCCAAAAAAAAGGGGGGCTGCCAAAAATACAAGGCCTAGGTACAAATTCCCACAGGTATGATATGTGTATGTTTAAATCACCAGGAAGAGGTAAAGGCAAACCTTCACAATCACCAAAAGTCAAGCCACAAAAACACGAAGAAAGGCACGACACATGATTACATACAAACAGTTTGTGTTTTAAAAAAAAAAAAAAAAAAAACATACCAGGAGACAAAACGGGAGCTCCGGAAAAACCTCCATGATCCTCCTCGGAGGATCCGTCATTACCCAAAGAATGGGGAGGAGTTATGATGGACTCCGGGGAGGGGGTAATTGGAAGAGGGGTGGGTGGAGGAGAGGGGGAAGTGGGACGGAGGGGAAGGAGGCCCGACATTTCCGGGAGAGGGTCTGGGAAGGATGGGGAGGAGTGGGGAATAGGGGAAAGATTTGGGGTGGAGTGTTGGCTGGGGGTTGGGGATAGTGGCCGGGAATGCCGTCTGGACGGACGGTGACGGCGGAGTCTTGTCTGTCCCCCTAAAATATGTCAAAGAAATTGCGGTTAGTTTATGGACAAATCCGGGCAACCAAACTAAAAAAATAAAAAATAAAAAAACAAATAAGCCAAATAGCAGTAGAATGAATAAATCAGAAATAGAGGGAAAACATGCACACGCAGATATGAGTACAAATAATAAATAGAACAGACAGGAAAACATGCACACGCAGATATGAGTACAAATAATAAATAGAACAGACAGGAAAACATGCACACGCAGATATGAGTACAAATAATAAATAGAACAGACAGGAAAACATGCACACGCAGATATGAGTACAAATAATAAATAGAACAGACAGGAAAACATGCACACGCAGATATGAGTACAAATAATAAATAGAACAGACAGGAAAACATGCACACGCAGATATGAGTACAAATAATAAATAGAACAGACAGGAAAACATGCACACGCAGATATGAGTACAAATAATAAATAGAACAGACAGGAAAACATGCACACGCAGATATGAGTACAAATAATAAATAGAACAGACAGGAAAACATGCACACGCAGTTTGCCCCACAAACACAAACATTAAAACCACAATACATAACACTTACTTGCCAGGATCTGCATGCGAAAGCATGCCAGCAAGCGGGGCGTTCGCCGTTGCAGGTCGGACCACCTGCGCTCCAGCTGCCCGATGTTGCAGCGTGAGCCGAAGGACCGCAGGCGGGACCGTGCCTCCGCATACGCGGAGCGCTTCTGCTGGTTGGTAATGGGTTGAGGTTGGCTGGTGATCCGGCGATCCATGACCTCCGTAAGCACCAGCAGCTCGCGCCTGGTGAATGCGGAGGCTCTCATGATGGCAATGGTGTTTTTCTTAAAAATCATTTTTGATAAAGTGTGTAAAAATTTTCTGATTGGCTAATGTATTTTGGAAATTAACAGGAGCAATTTTATTGGTTAGTGTATGAGTCATGTGTTCGACAGGGCCAGAAATCTCTGGAGAGTTATGATAGGCTTGATGCAGTGACATGCGTAAGCAAATTTAAATAAAGAAATGAACCCAGGGAAATATGCGGGGATCCACAGCAATAGTAAAAGATTTTAATTGTGGTTCACATGTTTTTTGAACAATAAAAGCGAATGTTTCATCCGTACGTATTCTGCGGGTAAACACAAACACGGACAAGAGTAAAGTTTCTTGCATTGTGTTGAAAAAAACAAACAATTAAGCTAATTGATACATTGATTGGCATGATACGATTGATGGAGGTAGGCAGAATAAAGGAGCAGGTAATCGACATCTGACAAGGCCACTTCCTGTTTATACTTGTGCGTGCGTTCCTTTCAAGCCATTTCGGGGATGTACGCTCGCTATTTCGTACGCTCGTTAGTTAGAGGAGGGGTCGTCAGAGTTTTGGGAGGCATTTTAGATGCGAACGAAAATACGAGCGAGCCATTGAATTTAAATATTTTTGTACGTACGCCTAACGTACGTGCGCCCGCTTGCGAGTGGGTCTGAATGAGGGCCAATGTCCCAATATTTATGTACCTGACTGTATCTGACAGAAAATTGTATAGTGGTTGGCCAGCTTTTGATTAGTTATGTTGTGTGCTATATTTAAACCACTTATTATTGAAAAAGAACACATCTAATCAAAGTACAGAGTTTTTACATTTTACGTAGACATGGAGCATTGTGGTAACTGTAGTGCTGTCTGTGTAGTAAGAGGTTGGAAACGTCCTGTTCCAGCAGTTCCTGACAAACATTATTATTACCTAATAGCCAAGCTCCTCCACCTTACCTCTGTGATAATTTGTGCCATATGACTGCAACACAAAGGAATCATTTGTGTACCCTGCATATTTGGCAACCATGCTCTGGATTAGTAGAGATGTGTCACATATAGCCTGGGTATTGATGGAATGGAAATGTTTTCTATTCCTAAAAATAAATTAATTTCTTCCAGATGGCACCAGGCTAACATATGTACCATGCACTGCCCCTGTGACGTGTGGAAAGCCTTTCATTTGTTGGAGCTGCCGCTTCATGGCTACAATGGATTCCTCACCCAAGGGCAGAAAAATTGTGGTAAAGACGAGAGAGAAAGCCCACAGTGCCCACTTGAGTACCCTATTGAAAGTAGTCTGGGACATTACTTCTGTGATACTAACATTTTTGTCAGTGTCCCTGATGACATAAGTTGACATATCAGCTCTGCATCTGGCCTCTCACAGAGGGTTAGACAGGAGCTGCAGGCACCCTCCCTGGAGTCGTTGCTGGAGTCAGAGACAGCGACATCTTTGGTCAATTTCTATGGGCACTACACTCATCAGGTCCTGTATGTTGTAAAAATAAAATTAACAGTTTAGAGCAAAATAATTTTTTTTAAAAACACTTCAATAAAAAATTACTTAAAATGCAAAAAAGTTATTGTGATAGACACATCCCATAATTAGAAATATGACATGTAACAAATTAAGAGGACACATATGTTCAAGGATGTCCTTGTTGGAATTTGGAGAGTGCTACTGCGCTGTCTCCATTTTTTCTCATAAGGTAAAGCAATCACCTTTACCAAGATGGCTGCCTTCTGTACTTCTGCCCATTCATGGTGGCATCTTGTTACTGTGCATGAGCACCACTGTGGGACACAAACGCTCTGTGAGAACCTACTATATACTGGAAGATACCCGCACCCACAGCAAACCGCTACTACTTATTCAAGCACCGCTACACACAGGGGCGCTGAGAGGGTCAGGGAGCGGGCTGTGTGCTAAGCTGCAGTGGGAGACTGCTTGTGGCCCCAGCAGTCTCCTAAGCCTGTGGGGGGGAGCGATCACACTGATCACGCCCCCCCTAGCTTTGCACCGGGCTGAGGGGCTCACAGCGCCCCCCTCCCCAGCGATGCGGTCCTGCGAATGTTTTTTTTTCTCTAGGGGGTGTGGCCACACCTCCCATGATTAGGTCACGCCCCCATCTGCACCTCGACCCGGCAGGGCTCTCTACGCCCCTGGCTACACACATGCAGTCAACGGCTGGTAACCTGTACAGTATGCTTCACACAAGCACCGCTCCATGCTTAGAGTCTGTGAATTCATAACTGTGAGTGTGGCTATACAAATCACATTAGTGCTAAATAAACCACCCCACTATTTAAGTACTGGGCAGTTTCATGACTCCAGGATTCACTGATGCATAAACGGAGTCAAGGGGTGGGCCATGTGAACACGCAATACCACTGTGTGTATTGCCTGCATTTAACCTGTACCTGCTGTTAGCAATAAACCCAGTACCCTGGTTAAGGACTCTCTGTGTGGCCTGTCAGTTACTTTCACAACTGCTATGCACCTATTGTGATCACACTCCCAATAGGGTACAAATATTTCTACAGTTCCGGTGGCACCTTCCGCCTCCCTGTGCTCCTCTCAGCAGTCTGTGTGATACTGCAGAGGACCTAGCTGGCCACCATTGCTCGGAACAGCCACCAGGAGGATGCTGTAACCGACAGGGAGACAAGAGCCAAGGCATGGCAAGCAGATAAGTTTGCTGGAGGGGAGGGTGTGCTGCTAGGTGGGCAGTGAAAGCAATAGTATGTGCTTTGAGGTGGCCAGTGAAGGGGGAATATGTGGTTCTGTGAGGAGGGTTAGTGTGTGCTGTGTGTGTGTGGTCAATGTTCAAGATCTGTGGGATGGAGGGTGTCAGTGCTGGGAGGGGGTCAGTAGTGGGTCAAGGAGTGCTGTAAGGTGGGCAGTGTGAAGGGTCACTGTGTGCTGGGGAGCAATTGATCTGGGAGCTTGGTCTGAGCTAGGAGCGGGGCAGTGAGTGCTGTGAGAGAGTAGTGAGGGGGCCAGTTTGCTGGGAGGGGGCAGTGAGAGAGTATTGAGGGGGTCAGTGAGACCTGTGAGGGGGTCAGTGTGATACGCGGTGAGGAAGCAATGAGGCAGCTGTGGAGGGGGCTCAGGGGCAATCAAGGAGATATGCAGGAAGTGCTTGATGAGACAGCTCTGGGGGGCAATCAGAGTAATATGGAGGGAGAGGGCAATCAGACAGCTGTGGAGGTTAGAGTAAAATAGATATGGGCAGTGAGAGATGTATGAAGGGGCAGTGGAAAGTATTCAGGGAGGGGGCAACGATAGGCGGGATCAATACATTCTTATAATTTATGGTGGCGGCAGTTGCAGATTCAGTGGGAGGGAGGAGGCCAGCACCATGGAAGAAGGGGAGGGCGGGACCACCAGGGAGGAGTAGGCGGTACCATAGTGGAGCAACAGGCGGCAGGGGCTGTGCACATTATAGCAATAAGCTGCTCAGTCCCTGCACTGCACGGAGGAATAGGTGTAATGTGCGCTGTCTTTTAACCTAAATACCACACATTACATCTCCTCCTCCTCCGTGCAGTACAAGTGCCGTGCAGCCTACTTCTATCACGTGGGTGAGTCAGCCCACATGGGAACTGTCAGTTGCCGGAGCCAATCAGCGGGCGCCCTACAGTGAGCGCTGCCGCTGATTGGCTGACGGGACTGCAATGCCCTGTGAAGTGCCGGTAGCTGCCATTCGGGAGCTATCTGTATGTGTGACAACACACATACAGATAGCTGTGTTGCGTGGATCGGGTAAATGCGTTTTTTTTTTTTTACATCCCATGGATTACTTGGAGACCAGCGCTGGATGTAGGCGAGTATGAAATCTTCCTTACAGGGCCAAGTTTTAAGGATCTCTACTGGAGAAGGGGACAGAAACTTCTGGTATAGGTAAGTATGTGTGAATGGGTAGGTGTATGTAATAAACTTATACTGGGCACGGTGTGTGTGTGTTTTGTCTTTTTTTAACTATTTATTTTACAGTGAAATTACAGGTGCTGCATGTCTGCTGGCACTTGTAGTTCCACTGTAAAGTACAATAGTGTTACATTATTTGGCCCCCCTATTACCCCCATACCCACCGCTCCAGGGGTTGAGCCCCAGGCTTCAGCGTAAGCATGTGGTGCTCAGGAGAGGGGGTACCCTTTTTTGGGGGGTCCCCAACTCCCCCGAGATCACCGGCTTGCGCTGACCGACTTGGGGTGTAATGCTTTGGACCTGAAGCCCCGGTGATTGGGTCTTTGGGCTGTGGCATTACACCCCGGTCGGTTGGGTCTGGTGCTGGTCTTAAATATAGGGGGTACCCCACGTCGTTTTTGCCCCCTATATTTAAAACCAGCACTAGTCCCTGCAGCCTGGTGTTGGTTTCTAAAATACGGTGGAACCCTACACATTTTGTTCCCCGTATTTTGAGAAACCACCACTGGCTGGCAAGCCTGGGGCTGGTTTGGCTTTTGGGGGGGACCTTATGTCATTTTTTTTCTAAATTTTTACAAATTTTTTTTACAGGTTAACTAAACCGGGAATTTTCGGGAAATATTCTAAGGACCTCCCTAAAGATGTCTAGACATGGGGGATCACTATGGGTACCCCGATTTTTAACTCCTGAAGGAAGTCGGGGTTTCTAATAGCCGCGGCAGGAAAAAACACCTTGCAAAGCTTAAATGGGATCAAGGGTCATTTTTTAAAAAACGGATAATTTTTCTAAGCACTATAGCAAGTGAAAAAAAATGCAGAATAGGGGTTTGGGGGTGTAGGCTTATAAAAAATAGCCTGTAGTTTTGGGAATGTCCCCTTAAAAGGAAATGTTCCAAAAAAAATGTCCTAAAAAAAATCGGGACACCCTTATAAAAAAAAAAAAAAAAAATTTGGGTTTAAAAAAAAATGAGGTAAAAAAAAAAAACAAAGTAACAAAATTATTTCTGGTGGGGTCCCCAAGTATGGGGCAGGTGTTTTTTTCATTGCGCAAAGTAGCGGCAGGTGCATTTTTGCAGAATTTTTAAAATTTACCTTTAGGGACTTAAAAATATGCTAGTACCCATTTTCATGTACCCCAAATTTGATGAGACCACTTAAAAAAACGAAAAAAAAAACGAAGTGCTTTTCTGCATCACTTCTTCAATGTCGGGAAAAAAAACACCTGCACGGCTTTTTAAAAACCCCGACTTTCTTCTGCAGGCAAAAACGGGGGTACCCATAGTGATCCCCGAGGTCTGGACATCTTTAGGGGGCTCCTACAATTTCTGAAAGTTCAAGTTTTTTTCGCCGATCCAAGTATCGCCGGGTCCCGTTTTCGACGATTTCAAATTGAATACGGGGATAAGCGGGAGCGCGCGCGATACTTTTCGCTGGCAAAACCTCCGATGTGCGGCGAAAACCTCGCTGGCGAGGTTATCGTTTCATATTGAATACCCCTCTTAGACAAGTGCCAACAGAACTTAGAACACCAGCTGGCAATAATATAAATTAGTGGCTGCACAAATCAACATAATGGGCCTTCACAGGTGCTTAAAAAGGGAGAGGTTTAATCTAGACTAGAAAAAAGGAAAAAAATGTTCCCCCCAGCCACTGCAAATGGGCAGCATTAAGACTTGAATACTACGTACATGATAATAGGAATCTTTGTTGCATATAATTGCAAAGATATGTTTAAGCCATCTGGGCTGCATCAAGGCGTCTCTGTACCGGAGATCCCTAACACTACATGATAATAGCACCCACTTTGGGTCATATAATTGCATACTGTTATGCCACATGATAATAGCGCATACATTAATATATCCAAGTTGAGAGCCAACACACTTGGAGGTACCCCAGAATCCTCTAAATAGCACTACAGGAACCAGCACACTCTCCAAATGCTGGTCCCATCCATGCCTCTCAGAACAGTAATATAAAATAGTGGCTGCTCAAATCTTAATGGGCCTTCACAGGTGCTTATAAAAGGGAAATGGCAGCTGCAGCAAGCGCAGGTAGCACATAACTTGTCTTGTTTATTGTATGTACCCCCAGCATGACGAAAACGGGAATGTGACTTGCAGGTACTGCATATCCTGTGGGGTCACACCTTTGCAACAAGACCATACCCCTTTTCTGGGAGAGCAAATGTCCCTAACACTGCTATCCCCCCTCCTTTCCACTATTGTTGTGCCCCCCTCCCCCTGTAATTTTCTTCTGGATCCACCCCTGTGCTGGTGTATGCGATAACTCTGACATACCATTACCAATAGTACACACATATTTCAATAATCCTTATTCCGGGTAACACACAAGTTGTGATTGTCTGTAAAGTCAGTACAGTCTATAAAGAGTAAGACTGATTGTTGTTTTAAAAATATTTAGCTGTTTGCAACGATCGCTCAGTTAGCAAAACACATAAAGTAAAGGTGAAAGGGAGAGGGAGCTTGGCCTGCACACCCTCATTTTATACATAATAAGAGGTGCTACCATGCTGAGACTTGAAGTACAATGTAGGGGAGGTGCACACGCTGAGTACTAAGAACAATCATAATCAAAATAATCCTGATAAACTCTACAATAAATATAAATGAGGTTCTTAGTACATGTCTGACTCATAAGATGGTCGCTAACATCCCTAACACATTATGCCAGTCAGAGCCGTAACTAGACTTTTTTGGTGCCCTGTGCCAGAAAGAGCATTGCCGCCCCCCTCATTTTTCAAAGGGACATAATGCACCCAAAAAAGGGCCACGGCCTCATGGGGAAGGGTCAGGGAAAAGATAGGAGAGGCCAGGAGATGCTGGGGATGAAATAAGAGGAAGCTACATGCAAGAATGATAATAAACACAAATTTGACAGGCCCAAACAGCGCCCCCTGACCTGTGGTGCCCTGTGCGATGGCACCGGCCGCACTACCCTAGCTACGGCCCTGATGCCAGTTTATCCAGGACTTACCTATAATAGTGCCCATTCTAATATGTAGATAGCAATGTAGGAACCTCTGCTGATAAAAACACCTAAGGGCAGATGGGAGGGGAGCTAATGCCAAGCAGAAGGAGTCTCAGCCTTCAAGTGTACAATATATACACACATGGGTGGGATGTACTAAAGCTCACCGATTTGGAAAGCCCTGGGATCCAAAAGCAGTGTTCTTATCGCATATGTAACAATAAAGTTTAGTTGAAAAAAAAAAGTCTGTCCTTTTTACGTCACTGAATTCCTGCAATACAACCATGACGGTAGTAGCTCCAATGCCGGCTGAGGAGTTTTTTGCCTGTTCATATGTACTAAAGAAGGTTGCGGTGCGGAACTTGTCAGAATTGCTTGTGATTTAACACCACTTGTACCTGCCGATTTTAGTCAGCTTGAGCTTAATTTCTGTCTAAAGTGTTTTGTTTATACAAAGGTAAATCTTTTTATGCGATAAAACCATTTTCTAACAACTTAATGGATTTTTTTTTAGTTTCCTTTGCATTACACTAATATTTTTACTTATAAAAATAAAATCAATTCCAGATGAATCTGAGCTATACTACCATGAAACTATACAATTGGACACAAGAAATTTCCAGGATCATTTTAATGTTTAATGCTGTCTCTTTATTTAACTTTGCTCAATGAAACAAATTAGTATAGCAGTAATATTTCTTCCCAGGCAATCAAAGCCATTTTCATGATGTAAAACAAACTTACCTGAAACAAATGTAATAAACCACAGGCATAAAAATCTGGCTACCCTTCCTTTGTGCAGCATGTGTTGGCACAGGGACACAGGAGAGACCGACGTCCAAAGAAAGCTACTGCGCATGACAGCAAAAATAGATGGACCGCACATGCGCAATAGGAACCGCATAGGAGCCGCTGGAGTTCGCAGCCACAGGCTGTTACCGCAGCGGTTAAGAAACCCCAAAACCTTAGTTCATACCAGCAATATACATACCCCGTTAAGAAAGCCACACACCTCGATAACATCACGAAAATGTTGCATTCGAAATGCGAAAATTAATACATCCCGCCCATATAGAGAAAAGGGGGAGGGGGCTTGGTCTGCACACCATATTTTTAAACATAAAGGGGCAGATGTATGAAGCTCTGGGAAGTGATAAAGTGCAGAATGCTAAACGAGCAGCCACTTTTTCAAACACAGCCTGTAACATGACAGTTGGGAGCTGATTGGTTGGTCGTTTATCACTCTGCACTTTATCACTTCCCAGAGCTTCATACATCTGTCCCTATGCTGAGACTCGTAGTACAACGCAGGGGACAAGAATGCAGGTGCACAAATGAATGTGCAATTAAACATACAAAAAAACATCAGCATACCTGTCAGAGAGCTATATTCACTGCCACAAACAAGTGATCACTCAACTGTGCCTCTAATTTGGCAATCATACAGTACAATGAGAATCAATGAGGTTATGTTGCTGATTGTAACCATCATGATGTTGTATATACTGTACACCTGCCTAGAGCTGTTGCAAATGGTATGCTTCCTTTCAAGTATAAATCTGCAAAACTGCTGCTCTGTTTGGTAGGCATGCACATAAACACGTCCTTACTGTCAGTCCCGTCCTTACTATCAGAGAGCAGTGTAAGGTGAGGTGTGGCCAAATCCTGGGGGCATGGCCACTTGGAAAAAGAAAATACAAAAACTATGCACCCCTGCACAGCTGGCCCCTTAGATAAATCCAGGGCCAAGAAATTAGTACCTGAGCCCCCCCTCATGGCAACCCTGCTTATTGCATTCGGTCTATGGACTGTATTTAATTAGCCGTGAAAAGTGCCGTTTGGAGAAAAGTTTTCTCCGATTTGCACTTTTCGCCTGTTTTCAAAGTACAGTATCTCCGTATTCATTCCCAGAATTTTTCGTCTAGGCAAAAAACTCCATAGGCAAAAACAGGTGAAAAAGTTTCTCCAGCAAAAGGCAGGAGAAAAGAAGTGCAAAATCCATATTTTGGGGTACAAATATGGGGACTTGATTCAGAACCCTTGGACACCCCCCTAACAGGGGCGTATCTATAATGAGTGTAGGGTGAGTGCCCCGCTCACCCTGGGTCCAGGGGGGCCCCGCACCGCACACCCTCCACCCGTAGTATTACTTACCCACCCGGAGTCCCACGTCGGCGCAGGGGTCTAGCGCTGTAAAGACAACTGGAAAATGGCAACCGCAGCCATTTTCCCGTCGTTTGCGCAACTGCAGTACAGGGAAAAAGGCCGCCGTGGCCATTTTCCCGGTGACTTGCGCATACTTTATAGACTCTGGGCGCACTCTAGTGCCCAGAGTCTATAACTCGGAGACTGCACACGGGCCCCCTCCTCTCTAGAAATGCCCCTGCCCCCTAATGACTAATAGGGCAAAAAAATAAAATACGTAAATTACCACACAAAAGACATGTAATTTTTGGGGCAAAAATGAAAGTGTTGGAAAATGAAAAAAAAGTGGGGGCTATATGGATGACAGGTGTTTTTGCGATTTTTTTAAAATCTTCATTTTAGAGACATAAAAATATACTAGTACCCATTTTCATGTACCCCAAATTTAACCTCGGTACTTATTTTTCTGAAAACACATTGCTTTCTATCATTTTTCTGCATATATGCAAATATGCATATAACAGCCGTTTGCAACAAAATAAGTTCACTAAATACTTTTATTAGGGCTACTACTACTATTCTATATTGATTCCCAGGGTCACTGAAACTTTTTATGGGGTACAGACTGATTTCCCCCAAAAAATATGTCCTTTTCACTAGTTTCGCTTTGTAAAACATTCGCCTATCTGCGTTTTCACCTGTTTGACAATTGAATAGGGTGAAAAGCGGGGACGCACATGGAGAAAACATTGCCTCTTCCGTGGCTGCCAGAACTGTTGCCGTGATGCTCCTCTCTTCTTCGGGAGGTCTTCTCTCCTCCCCCTTCACCGCCGGACTGACTTTTCCAGCTCAGCGGCGTCTAATACAAGACGGCGCGAGTGGGCCGTGCTATGACGTGGTGAGCTGCGATTGGCTTGTCACGTCTGCCTCCTATTGGCTGCTGAACAAAGAGCCGTGTTCGGCTCACGGCCAGAGCCGAACAACCGCCGCTGCTTCAAGGCTACCGGGCGTCTGGCTACAGTAAGCCTGCATCTGGAGCCAAGTACTTGACCGGCGCTGGGAACAGATACACTGTCCCAGCACCGGCTTCCCGCCGCCTATGCTCACCCGGCGCTGGTAGCAGAAACAGCATGCCAGTGCCGGACGCCAATGTGTCCCGCAGGGGACACATCTCTGCTTGCTGTGCTGGGATCAGACAATTGATCCCACCACAGCCTTCCACATTTGTACAGTGTTGTTATACCTAATGTAAAGGGAAATTAGAACAAAACACAACCATCATCTTCCTATTTAAAATATCAAATGGAAATATGAATTATTGCTGTGGAGCAGTTGCAAATACACCCAACCCATCGCTTCATCCGTCCTGGGTCCAGGCTGGCTCAACAAGCTCTGGGAGTAGGAAGTTAAGTGTTGCCAGTGTCCGAAGGAAGTGACCTGTACCTTTCTACTACTACCGATAGCTGGGCTAGGTTTCCAGAAGACCAGCTAGACTCTGTGTGAACTACCAGTCATCAAGGGGTGCCTACCCAGGGTGCATATACACCATGCTATGGCAATGCTCTGCAATTCTAAGCAAACCTGGAGTAGATATCCTTGGGGTTCCTACCAACAGACCATTATTATGATGTATTTGAACTCTTGCATCTGCGGTAGTATTCCTATAGTAGATTTCTGCACAGAAATCAGTGTGATGAATGTGATGTGATGAATTTGGCCATCAAGCAAAAGAAATAATTCCAGGGAACGGAAAGATCAGTGGCTGTATCTGCTCTGGGTGACCTCCATCTTCATACTGTTGCAGTAAGAATTCTCGCTTGCTTCTCAAGTATCTTTTCAGGGAATCTTCAACCTGTTACTCTCAGTGGTGCTGGGAACCACTAGCATTTTTACCTTAGGCTTTTAAGTGGACTGTAGACCTGACTTGATACCAACATGGCAGCTGTTTAGTGAAAACAATTGGCATTTTTCCTATGGAGCTGGTACTCACTCCTTTCATTATCTCTGAGGGAAATGGGTGCCACAGGCAAATGCGGGAGGAGGGGGGGTTCCGGTTGCCTGCAAACCCCCTCCCCAGCCCACAGCATGATGACCACTATAGAAGTATAATATAGTATAATACAAAAAGTTGCATGTTTTTACTGTAGCACCATCTGTTGAAATGTGTGAGCCAGTAATGAATAAGTATTATTCACAGAGGGCTTCTGTCCCACTCTTCCTATCAAGGCCACATTGCTGTAGTTTTCCTGGTCCTTTTCCTTAGTACTGCTGTAAGGGAAGATGGACCTTCCCCCAGATAGTACTTAGGTCAGGGGTCTTCAACCATTGGACCTCCATCTGCTGTGGAACTACAGATCCTAGGATGCCCTGCCACAGTTCTAGCATGCTGTTTTATCAAAACGGTGGCAGGGCATGCTGGGATGTGTAGTTCCACAGCAGCTGGAGGGCCAAAGGTTGAAGACCCCTGACTTAGGTCGTACTTGCCTACTTTTGAAAACTAGTTTCAGGGAGATTATAGTTGGTAGTAGAATACACTGCGTGAATTACGGGGTGATGCTAAGGGGGGGTGTCATGCTACGCCCAAAGGGCGTGTCTAGCTCAACCTATGGGCATGTCTATTGCTACTCAGGGATGTGTCCTGCAGTTTAGGTGAGAACTAAAGTACTAAGCGTCGCATGCTGCCAGGGAGGGTGTGTGTAAGGGTGTCTCTCCAGTGATGTTTGTGCAGAAAGCAGGCATAAATGAGCATTGCATACCCAGAAAATGATGTCTATGTATGTGTATTATATAGTGTGAGTAGTTCGCCCAGTACACAGGATGGGCACAGGCAAGTGCATTTTTAAAATAGGAGAAAGATCTCAAATACTGTATAACTCCTACTGAGTGAATGATTTATACACTACAACCTGAGCATTGCGGGAGTAAGAGCCTGCAGCGGGCATACAGAGATCAGTGTAGCTCAGTCATTTTCAACTCGCTGCACACTGAACAAAATGTAAAATTGCTAAGGCACACCATCAGTCCCCCATGGGAAACAAAACCGACACATTGGCCCCCATGGGAAAAAACACTTACAAATGGCCCCCCACAGGAAAAAGAACAGACACTGACCCCCACAAAAAAACAAACAAGCAATGGCCCCCACAGATAACATATTGGGCCCCACAGAAAAAAATATAAACAAAATGGTCCGCACAGAAAGAACACACATTGGCCCCCCACAGAAAAAAAACAATCACATTGGCTGGCACTCACAGAAAAAAAAAACACATTGACCCCCACAAATTAAAAAAAAAAGAAAATCAATTTGGCCCCCACAGAAAAAATAAGATGACCAACTGAGAAGGCTCACTGTCATCCCTGTCCTGTCCCTCATCAGCTGTACACAGTGCAGAGCTGGGAGCAGTGTGCAGGCGGGCATGCAACGTGGCATGCGCGACCTATGTCACACTGCCGCATATCTCCATAAGTCACGGCCCAGGTACGCCTTAGCCTTCCAGAAGAGCCCAGCTCTGCCCGGGCCAGCAGTACAAGTAAAGTCAGCTCTGAGTGCGCAGACCTCATGGCACACTTGATAACCACTCGCGCTCACAGCGCGAGTGGTTATCCGGTCAGGCCGGGCTCCAAGTGATGGCTGCTGTGTCAGATCCACCAGCGACACCCCCGCTGCAGTTACCTGTCTTGATGAGCCGGTTTTTGGGAGACAAGATATTGAGCTCTGTCCCCCCGGTGAGAAGCTGCTGCTGGTGTCAGGCTGCTGCCAGTCTCTTCTTTCTGTTGCTTCAGTGCAGTTGCGGAGAGGAGGACGAGGAGTTGGTGTTAGTGCTGGAACCATGGTAGGGCTTCCAGTCAAGGCCATTGCACCCCTTAAGTATGCAGGAGTTTCGTGCAACTTCCTGGGGCAGCGGGAGCTTCTGCAGTGAGCCGGCAGTCTCCCGTAGGATGCAGGAGGGTAGGCAAATATTTCTTAGGCTGCTTTCTGTACAGTATATACAATTTACACAAGTTCCTTTACTGAGATTTACATATTTGGGGATACTGACCACTATCCTTGTACTTACTCTGATCACTGTGAGTCTGGAACTAGTACGACAATGAAACTCATCCCATTTCCCGTATTGCATATTGGAAGTTTGGTGTCAGATGGCTAAAATATGTATTTTGCTATAGCACTACAAGTCCCAGCAAGCCCTTGCAGCCATTAACTGCTTGGACACGTTGGTACTTGTAGAACTACAATTCCCAGTTTGTCCTAGCTTCCAGTAGCCAATACATATTCCCTCACTCTCATGATTAATACATGTACCTATCCATGTACCAGGTGGACAGAGAGGTATATTTGTGCAAAAGAAATTGACTGGCAAACTACATGTTTCTTTTTATACCATTAGACCTCAATTGAATAACAGAACAATAAATATACAGATCAGGATAGTGATATAAACTGACACCAGTAGGTGGCAATGCAGGCACACATATCTTACCCAGTGCAATTATTTATTTAGTAAAGGGCTGAACTAAACATAATATAATAGAGATGTGCACAGGTCCATTTTTGCTGGTTTTGGTTCTAATTCGTCACCAATGTGACTGGTTTTGGTTTTCCAAAAATTGTCAAAAAAAGCTAAACACATAATTTGAGCCTTCATAGAATATTATTAAGTCACCCATTGTTTGAATCTTACATTATGCTACTTCACTCACTTAGCTACTAACTAGAAATAACCACACGGACACCTATGTGGAATTAAAAGAGGACACAACCAAAATTTATTGATCAATTTGTAACTAGAAAGATGGTGGCAGTAAAAAAGCAGTGCTCTAAGGGGCATATACAATTACCCGCGGGACTTCTCCCGCGAGTAATTGTGGGGTGAAAGTCCCGCGGCACGGGGTTAAGCTATTCAATAGAATAGCTTTTTCCCCGCGTCAAAAAACGGGACTTCCACGCGAGAACACACTGATTCCGTGAGAACTGCAGAATCAGTGTGTTATTATTGCTCGCGCGAGGCCGAATAGGGCGGCCTCACGCTGATTTTACCTCGCACCTACATGAGGTGCGAGGTAAAATCAAACAGCGGGGACTCGCGCGCGGGGTCTCAGGGACACCCACGCGTGGAATCCCCGCTAAATTAATCCCGTCCAGTGCGCCAACTAATTGAATAGGGCCTGATTCAGAGCCGCTCGTAAGCGGCCGCTCGTTCGCTCCGAGCGATGTTCGCACATCTGCGCATACGTATGGGTCGTAATTAGGGGTGTGCACCGGCCACTTTTCGTGTTTTGTGTTTTGGTTTTGGATCTGGATCTTTCTTCGTGTTTTGGATCTGGATTGGTTTTGCCAAAACCACCCTTCCGTGTTTTGGGTTCTGGGTTTTGTGTTTTGGATCTGTATTTTTTTTTAAAAAAGCATAAAAACAGCTAAAATCACAGAATTTGTAGGTTTTTCTGCTCCTATGCTATTATTAACCTCAATAACCTTAATTTCCACTCATTTCCAGTCTATTCTGAACACCTCACACCTCACAATAGTGTTTTTATGTCCAAAACGTTGCACCGAGGTAGCTGGATGACTATGCTAAGCGACACGAGTGGGCGGCACAAACACGTGACCCATCTAGGCGTGAAACTGCAGTGGCAGACAGGATGGCAGTTTGAAAAACTAGGCCCCAAACTGTACATAATGCAAAGAAAAAAAAGAGGTGCAAGATGGAATTGTCCTTGGGCCCTCCCACCCACCCTTATGTTGTATAAACAGGACATGCACACTTTAACAAACCAATCATTTCAGCGCCAGGGTCTGCCACACAACTGTGGCTGAAATGATTGGTTCGTTTGGGCCCCCACAAAACAAGCTGGCAATTAATGTGTCCCTGCACAAACTGGCTCTATGGAGGCAAGATGTCATCCTCATCCTCCTCATCCACCGATTCCTCACCCTCTTCAGTGTGTACATCCTCATCCTCACAAAGTATTAACTCGTCCCCACTTGAATCCACCACCACAGGTCCCTCTGTACCTTCTGGAGGCTGGTCTCCCTGGAAGAGCTGATAATTCATTTTGATGAACATCATCTTCTCCACATTCTGTGGAAGCAACCTCCTACGCCTTTCGCTGACAAGGTTCCCGGCTGCACTAAACACTCTTTCGGAGTACACACTGGAGGGGGGGCAACTCAGGTAAAATAGAGCCAGTTTGTACAGGGGCCTCCAAATTGCCTCTTTTTCCTGCCAGTACAGGTATGGACTGTCTGCCATGCCTACTTAGATGCTGTCACCGATGTAATCCTCCACCATTCTGTCAATGGTGACAGTATCATATGCAGTGACAGTAGACATGTCAGAAATTGTTGCCAGGTCCTTCAGTCCGGACCAGATGTCCAAACTTGGTCCTGCCTGCCCTGCATCACCGCCAGCGGGTTGCTTAGGATACCTAAGTTTTTTCCTGGCAGCCCCAGTTGCAGGAGAAAATGAAGAAGGAGCCGTTGACGTGTCACGTTCCGCTTCAGCTGACAGTGTGTTCACCAGCAGGTCTTTGCACCTCTGCAGGCTTGTGTCGGCCGGAAAGAGAGACACCACATAGGCTTTAAACCTAGGATCGAGCACGGTGGCCAAAACGTAGTGGTCTGATTTCAACAGATTGACCACCCTGGAATCCTGGCAAAGCGAATGAAGGGCTTCATCCACAAGTCCCACATGCCGAGCGGAATCGCTCCGTCTTAGCTCCTCCTTCACTTTCTCCAGCTGCTTCTGCAAAAGCCTGATGAGGGGAATGACCTGACTCAAGCTGGCAGTGTCTGAACTGACTTCACGTGTGGCAAGTTCGAAGGGCTGGAGAACCTTGCACAACACGGAAATCATTCTCCACTGCGCTTGAGTCAGGTGCATACCCCCTCCTTTGCCTATGTCATAGGTGGATGTATAGGCTTGTATGGCCTTTTGCTGCTCCTCCATCCTCTGAAGCATATAGAGGGTTGAGTTCCACCGCGTCACAACCTCTTGCTTCAGGTGATGGCGGGGCAGGTTCAAGAGTGTTTGCTGGCGCTCCAGTCTTCGGCACGCAGTCGCTGAATGGCGAAAGTGGCCAGAAATTTTTCGGGCCACCCAAAGCGTCTCCTGCACGCCCCTGTCGCTTTTCAGAAAATTCTGCACCACCAAGTTTATTGTGTGAGCAAAACATGGGACGTGCTGGAATTTGCCCAGATGTAATGCCCGCACAATATTGGTGGCGTTGTCAGATATCACAAATCCCCAGGAGAGTCTAAGTGGGGTAAGCCACTGGGCGATGATTTCCCTCAGTTTCTCTAAGAGGTTGTCGGCGGTGTGCCTCTTACTGAAACCGGTGATACACAGCGTAGCCTGCCTTGTAACGAGCTGGCATTTCTGAGATGCTGCTACTGGTGACGCTGCTGCTGTTGCTGCGTAAGGTGATACATCTACCCAGTGGGCTGTCACAGTCATATAGTCCTTAGTCTGCCCTGTTCCACTTGTCCACATGTCCGTGGTTAAGTGGACATTGTGTACAACGGCATTTTTCAGGACACTGAGGACACTTTTTCTGACGTTTCTGTACAGTCTCGGTATCGCCTGCCTAGTGAAGTGGAATCTAGACGGGATTTGGAACCGGGGACACACTACCTCCATCAATTGTCTAAATCCCACTGCACTAATGGCGGATACCGGACGCACGTCTAACACCAACATAGCAGTCAAGGCCTCAGTTATACGTTTTGCTTCAGGATGACTGCTGTCGTACTTCATCCTCCTCGCTAAGGACTGTTGGAGGGTCAATTGTTTAGTAAAAGTAGTGGTGTTCCTACTTCCTCTCTGGGATGATGAACGACTCCCAGCAGCAGCAACAGCAGCAGCGGCAGCAGTAGGCGTAGCAATGCAGGATCCTCCGGAGGAATCCCGGATAGGAGAGTCAGTCATGCCAGTGACATGGCCTGCAGGACTACTTCCGATCCTAACTAAGGAGGAAATTGACGAGGAGGGAGTTGACGGTGTGGTTTGCAGGCGCTTGGATACAACAGGACAACGGGATTTAGGTGTCCCTGGACTGCTTACGGTCTTAGCCAAAGTTTCTGAACTTGACAGTAACTTTTTATGAACGCGCTGCAGGTGCCGTATAAGGGAGGATGTTCCTAGGTGGTTGACGTCCCTACCCCTACTTATTTCACCTTTACATATGGTACATATGGCAAGACAGTTGTTGTCCGGATTTGGATAGAAATATTGCCAGACCAAAGAGGTGGAATGTTTGGTCTTCTGCCCAGGCATGACCGTGATGGGCTTTTTCATCCCACGGACAACAACTGTCTCCCCCGGAGCCTGATTTAAACAAACCACATCACCATCAGAATCCTCCTCGCCAACTTCCTCCTCAGCGCCAGCTACACCAGTATCCTCATCCTGTTGTACTTCAACAGTGACATCTTCAATTTGCATATCAGCAAGTGGACTGTGGGTGCTCCTTTCAGCACTTGCAGGGGGCGTGCAAATGGTGGAAAGAGCCACCTCTTCCCGTCCAGTGCTGGGAAGGTCAGGCATCGCAACCACCACCACACTTGGACTCTCCTTGGGGATTTGTGATATCTTCTTAGAAAGCACAGTTCTTCGCTGTGCTTTTGCCAGCTTAACTCTTTTGATTTTTTTAGTGGGAGGAGGGCTTCCATCGTCATGTGAAGCTGAACCACTAGTCATGAACATACTAGGGATCGACCTTAACCGTTCCTTGCCACTCCGTATCGTAAATGGCATATTGGCAAGTTTACGTTTCTCTTCAGCTGATTTAAATGTCTTTTTCAAGGTCATTTTCCTGAACTTTGCCATTTGGGATTGTATGTGCCCTCTACTATGACATTGGGCATCGGCCTTGGCAGACGACGTTGATGGCATGTTATCGTCTATGTCATGACTAGTGGCAGCAGCTTCAGCACTAGGAGGAAGTGGTTCTTGATCTTTCTCTATTTTATTTTTATCGGAGAAAGTTTGGTCCTCCATTTATGTTATATCGATTTGATATATACGTGCGGCTAAACACAGAAAATAATTTTTTTTTTGGTTTGGACTGGAGTGTACTTTGTGGGTTACAGCACCCTTTAACGGTCAAGCCAGCCGGCCCTTTACTTATGACACAGGCGCACGCTTGGCACTACTTTGTTGATGCACGTGCGGCTACTGCGCACACAATTCACAAACACGGAAAATAATTTTTTTTTTGGTTTGGACTGGAGTGTACTTTGGGGGTTACAGCACCCTTTAACGGTCAAGCCAGCCGGCCCTTTACTTATGACACAGGCGCACTCTTGGCACTACTTTGTTGATGCACGTGCGGCTACTGCGCACACAATTCACAAACACAGAAAATAATTTTTTTTTTGGTTTGGACTGGAGTGTACTTTCGGGGGTTACAGCACCCTTTAACGGTCAAGCCAGCCG
Source organism: Taudactylus pleione (assembly GCA_031769625.1). Classification (NCBI taxonomy): domain Eukaryota; kingdom Metazoa; phylum Chordata; class Amphibia; order Anura; family Myobatrachidae; genus Taudactylus; species Taudactylus pleione. Next base: position 160,168 of record JAUIMM010000647.1, on the reverse strand, counting down.
GCCCTTTACTTATGACACAGGCGCACGCTTGGCACTACTTTGTTGATGCACGTGCGGCTACTGCGCACACAATTCACAAACACAGAAAATAATTTTTTTTTTGGTTTGGACTGGAGTGTACTTTGGGGGTTACAGCACCCTTTAACGGTCAAGCCAGCCGGCCCTTTACTTATGACACAGGCGCACTCTTGGCACTACTTTGTTGATGCACGTGCGGCTACTGCGCACACAATTCACAAACACAGAAAATAATTTTTTTTTTGGTTTGGACTGGAGTGTACTTTCGGGGGTTACAGCACCCTTTAACGGTCAAGCCAGCCGGCCCTTTACTTATGACACAGGCGCACGCTTGGCACTACTTTGTTGATGCACGTGCGGCTACTGCGCACACAATTCACAAACACAGAAAATAATTTTTTTTTTGGTTTGGACTGGAGTGTACTTTGGAGGTTACAGCACCCTTTAACGGTCAAGCCAGCCGGCCCTTTACTTATGACACAGGCGCACTCTTGGCACTACTTTGTTGATGCACGTGCGGCTACTGCGCACACAATTCACAAACACAGAAAATTATTTTTTTTTTGGTTTGGACTGGAGTGTACTTTCGGGGGTTACAGCACCCTTTAACGGTCAAGCCAGCCGGCCCTTTACTTATGACACAGGCGCACGCTTGGCACTACTTTGTTGATGCACGTGCGGCTACTGCGCACACAATTCACAAACACAGAAAATAATTTTTTTTTTGGTTTGGACTGGAGTGTACTTTCGGGGGTTACAGCACCCTTAACGGTCAAGCCAGCCGGCCCTTTACTTATGACACAGGCGCACGCTTGGCACTACTTTGTTGATGCACGTGCGGCTACTGCGCACACAATTCACAAACACAGAAAATAATTTTTTTTTTGGTTTGGACTGGAGTGTACTTTCGGGGGTTACAGCACCCTTTAACGGTCAAGCCAGCCGGCCCTTTACTTATGACACAGGCGCACGCTTGGCACTACTTTGTTGATGCACGTGCGGCTACTGCGCACACAATTCACAAACACAGAAAATAATTTTTTTTTTGGTTTGGACTGGAGTGTACTTTCGGGGGTTACAGCACCCTTAACGGTCAAGCCAGCCGGCCCTTTACTTATGACACAGGCGCACGCTTGGCACTACTTTGTTGATGCACGTGCGGCTACTGCGCACACAATTCACAAACACAGAAAATTATTTTTTTTTTGGTTTGGACTGGAGTGTACTTTGGGGGTTACAGCACCCTTTAATGGTCAAGCCAGCCGGCCCTTTACTTATGACACAGGCGCACGCTTGGCACTACTTTGTTGATGCACGTGCGGCTACTGCGCACACAATTCACAAACACAGAAAATAATTTTTTTTTTGGTTTGGACTGGAGTGTACTTTCGGGGGTTACAGCACCCTTAACGGTCAAGCCAGCCGGCCCTTTACTTATGACACAGGCGCACGCTTGGCACTACTTTGTTGATGCACGTGCGGCTACTGCGCACACAATTCACAAACACAGAAAATTATTTTTTTTTTGGTTTGGACTGGAGTGTACTTTCGGGGGTTACAGCACCCTTTAATGGTCAAGCCAGCCGGCCCTTTACTTATGACACAGGCGCACGCTTGGCACTACTTTGTTGATGCACGTGCGGCTACTGCGCACACAATTCACAAACACAGAAAATAATTTTTTTTTTGGTTTGGACTGGAGTGTACTTTCGGGGGTTACAGCACCCTTAACGGTCAAGCCAGCCGGCCCTTTACTTATGACACAGGCGCACGCTTGGCACTACTTTGTTGATGCACGTGCGGCTACTGCGCACACAATTCACAAACACAGAAAATAATTTTTTTTTTGGTTTGGACTGGAGTGTACTTTCGGGGGTTACAGCACCCTTTAACTGTCAAGCCAGCCGGCCCTTTACTTATGACACAGGCGCACGCTTGGCACTACTTTGTTGATGCACGTGCGGCTACTGCGCACACAATTCACAAACACAGAAAATAATTTTTTTTTGGTTTGGACTGGAGTGTACTTTCGGGGGTTACAGCACCCTTAACGGTCAAGCCAGCCGGCCCTTTACTTATGACACAGGCGCACGCTTGGCACTACTTTGTTGATGCACGTGCGGCTACTGCGCACACAATTCACAAACACAGAAAATAATTATTTTTTTTGTTTGTACTGGAGTGTACTTTCGGGGGTTACAGCACCCTTAACGGTCAAGCCAGCCGGCCCTTTACTTATGACACAGGCGCACGCTTGGCACTACTTTGTTGATGCACGTGCGGCTACTGCGCACACAATTCACAAACACAGAAAATAATTTTTTTTTTGGTTTGGACTGGAGTGTACTTTGGGGGTTACAGCACCCTTTAACGGTCAAGCCAGCCGGCCCTTTACTTATGACACAGGCGCACGCTTGGCACTACTTTGTTGATGCACGTGCGGCTACTGCGCACACAATTCACAAACACAGAAAATAATTTTTTTTTTGGTTTGGACTGGAGTGTACTTTCGGGGGTTACAGCACCCTTAATGGTCAAGCCAGCCGGCCCTTTACTTATGACACAGGCGCACGCTTGGCACTACTTTGTTGATGCACGTGCGGCTACTGCGCACACAATTCACAAACACAGAAAATAATTTTTTTTTTGGTTTGGACTGGAGTGTACTTTCGGGGGTTACAGCACCCTTAACGGTCAAGCCAGCCGGCCCTTTACTTATGACACAGGCGCACGCTTGGCACTACTTTGTTGATGCACGTGCGGCTACTGCGCACACAATTCACAAACACAGAAAATAATTTTTTTTTGGTTTGGACTGGAGTGTACTTTCGGGGGTTACAGCACCCTTTAATGGTCAAGCCAGCCGGCCCTTTACTTATGACACAGGCGCACGCTTGGCACTACTTTGTTGATGCACGTGCGGCTACTGCGCACACAATTCACAAACACAGAAAATATATTATTTTTTTAGCACTTGGGGGGAGCACCCCTGATGGACAGAGCACCCCCTGGACAACACTACAGCACTCCTTTAGGACTGGGACACTGCACAGGACTTTGGAGTGGACACAGCCCCTATGGAGAACTGACTGCACAACACAGTCCAGCCAGCCCCTATGGACTTTGAAGTAGTGGACACAGCCCCTATTAACAACAGCAGCACAGCACAACACAGCCAGCCCCTATGGACTTTGAAGTAGTGGACAACAGCAGCACTACACTACACTACACTACACAGCCCTAACTCCCACCCTCCCTCTTCACTGTCCACAGCCGAGTGAGAAAATGGCGCCGACGCGGGTACCTTATATAGGATCCAAAACCCGCGAGACTCGGAAGGCGGGATGATGACGTTTTGCCTCGATTTCAGATCCGAGTCAGGCGGGAAAAGTCGAGCCTGACTCGGATCAGACTCGGATCGGGGGGGTTCGGGGGGGTTCGGATTTCAGAAATCCGAACCCGCTCACCCCTAGTCGTAATGCGCATGCGCCAACCAGTCAGTGCGGTCGGAAATTGTGTGCTCGCAAAATAGCGAATGCCTGCTAATTTGTGTGACATAATGAGGCGTTTGTGGGTGGTAACAGGGGAAGGTGCTTGAAAACGTGGAGTGGAGATCCGAACGCAGGCGTGCCAAACGGTCAAAACGGGCGTTTTAAGGGTGTGCATAATTAACAAAGCAGCGTCATTGGCCACGTCAGTTGGTTGTCTTTTAGCCTGAATTGCTCGCATGATTGTGGTAGGAAAATGCTACCAATAGAATAGAATAGCGAGCAGTTCATACGCCGTTCGATGTACTCGATTAATCTAATAAATAGCGGAGATGATGTATGATGCGAGCGGCCAGGGGGCGTTTTTTAAAAATAGCGAGCACATGTTTAGTTCGCTCGGTCACACATAGAGGCGTCAACAGACCGCAAAGAGCGAGCTCTTAATTTAAATAGCCAGCCCCTTTTTCAGAATGACCGTCTGCAAATAGCGTCCGGCTCTGAATCAGGCCCTAAGGCCACAACCCGACAATTAGATGTGACTAAATAAATAAAAGGCGGATCCCCGCCCGACGCTAACTGGCCTGAGGTAGAACCATTCTCCCTTAATTGGCATAGCCTTGACCCCTCCCTAAGATGATGGCCCGGTCCCCCCTAAGGAGAATGACCAACTGGCCACTATCAAAAAGCAAATGCTACCCAGGTACTCTTACGCTATAATAGGCTGCCTAGGAGCACTGCTGACCGCCAGGCTGCACCTCCACCTGTTGGAAGGAAAAATTTAAATTGCACAGTCCAACAGTTTCAACAATAATTGCATACAAAACAGCTTAGTCGGGTGGGTGGGGTTCCAGAACTGGAAAAGAGGAAGATGTCTCCTTTTCCAGGGTATTTATAATGCATAGTAGGTGCCCTGCCCTTTATTGCTGCCATAGGCTATTATTTTGATGGACACAATCCTGGCTATGCCCCCTCTTCTCCCTAACCCCTGGGGAACTAGCAATATTCCATCCTAAACAGGGTGCTTATCTTTCCTCAAACTTATTCAAGTATTCGGATCTATTAACCTCAATAACATTAATTTCCCCTCATTTCTGACCACCTCACAGCTCACAATATTGTTTTCATCCAGTTTAGGTCAAAAGGTTGCACCGACCTAGCTAGCTGACCAAGCTAAGCGACAGCAGTGGGCGACACAAACATGTGGCAGTTCAATTTCAATCATGGCACATCTAGGAAACAGAGTTATTTTTTGAACTTGCAGCTTGGTTCAAACTGCGTGGACTCACATGACTTATAGGACAACAAATAGGTACACTAACATGGGTGGAGGAGCAGACAGCATACAGGAGGTGTTTTAAGGGTGCAGAGGGAGAGACGGTTGTTGGGGAAGGCTTTAGGTGTGTGAGGCAGTGGCAGCAGCGGGGGTGCGGAGCAGTGGCAGCAACAGGGCTGTGCGCAGAAGCATCAGCGGGCCACAGAGGGACTCACTGGTGCTGGGCATGCACCTGAGAAAATCAGGGTTCCCTATATAAAGCACAACCAGCACCAGCCTAATAAGAGCCAATCCTGGTTACCAAAATACAGGGGACAAAAGACGTAGGGGTCCCCTAAAAAAACAGAATTCTCCCATAGAGAATTCCATAGGAAGGGGTCATGGTGTTTAAGGGGCTACACCTCAAAAGCTATTGGAGGTATGGAGCTGAAATTTGGCATGGGCTGGTAGAATTGTTGCTCGGTGCTGCATGCATGCAATTTCAGGGGAAAAACATAAAAATTGAGGACTTGGGAGCAGGGCCATCTCTTCCATTGGGCTTGTTGGGCAGTTGCCCAAGGGCCTGAAGCTTGTAGGGGCCCGCCAACCCACCCCTCTGCAACCGCGGCCAGTTGGTAAATTTGTGATATTTTTATAAGCCGGCCGCCGGTGTACTGTATTCTGATCTAACCTCCCCCATCCCATTACCCCCCTGGTGACGAGTACTCACCTCAGTCCAAGTTTCACTTCATCTGCCGGCTTCAGACCAGTCTCTCTGCATGTGTGGGAGGTCTATGGGCATGCAGGAGGGTTTCATTTTATTGACCATTTTAAAAAAAAAATTCCGTGAATGGGTGGGTAGGGGCCCCAGTGCAGTGATTTGCCCAGGGACCACACTGCTGTTAAGACAACCCTGCTTGGGAGTAATCTAAATTTCCAACTGTCAGTTTTTTCTGACACTCAATTAAGACCACTTTTCTGCTGTTCTCTATGGTGGATTTTTTGGGAAGGCATAACTCAGGGTAGGGGGTGAATTTAGACTTGGGGTTTGTTTTATTAGGTAACTACTGTTTAACAGTAGGTGCTTTTGGGGTTTAGGTAATTGAGGAAGTTACAGTTCTAAAACTATTACCTCACAAATCCACCATAATAGAGATAGAAAGTTTCAACTTGATACGCAGCCTCAGTAGGAGCTTCCATCAGGTGTACTCACTGTGACATCACTTGGGTGCACCAAGATGGCAGGTCAGTGCGGGCATTAGTGGTGGATGGGTTCAGGGGAATAAAGCAGCCGTAAGTTGCAGCAGGAACCCAGGGGGGCAGCAAACGTTAGCTGTGGCCGGGACCCAAGGGCGTTAGTGGCGGTGGTGGAGCAGGCGGAAGGACTCGGGGGAGGTAGCAGAAGACAGATGCAGGCTCGGATCTGAACGATCCGTGATACCTGTATCTGTGTATAAATAAACACAAAAGCACGGATGGGATCAGTGAGACTCATCTATGATTCTCTGGTTAAAAAAAACCCTGTGTAAAATAAAATAAATTTTAAAAAAAATGGCGTGGCTCTCTCTCCAAAGACAACAACCAGCACTGGGCTTTGGAAAGCCAGTACTGGTTGTGCTAAATACAGGTGACAAATGACGTAGGGTTCCCCCATATTCAGTGCATCCAGCACTGGGCTCTGAGCCGGTCCTGGTTCTGGAAAATACACGGAGAAAAAATGCATAGGGTCCCCCTGTAATTACCAGAACCAACACCAGACTCTTTCTAGCGGGGAGTGATGCCACAGCCAGGGGAGCCCTTTCAACGGATCCCCCAGCTGAAGCATCACCCCTGACCGATAGTTAGCCCAGGCCGGGGATCCCTGGGGAGCTGGGGACCCCCCACAATAAAGGGGTCCCAATCTTCAGGGCACCCCAGCCCAGGTTGATAACCTGGGGCTATCCCCAGCACCCCTGGGCGGTGGGTGCTGGGTTGATTATGTAGTCTAGTGCATATGAAAATATAAATATTGTCTTTTGCAGTAGTACTACAGGTCCCAGCAGGCATCCCTGCACACTGGTACTTGGAGAACCACAAGTACCAGCAGGCGGGGCATTAAGGGCCTGCTTGTACCTATAGTACCCCAGCAAAATAAATATTAAAATAAAACAGTTTTTTTTATTATTTTATTTAGCGGGATCTTCACCTGGGGGGCGGCATCCTTTAAGCTCTATTTCATGGCTGCCGCTTCCCCCAGGACTTATACACTGTCTTCACCTGGATGTCGGCAGCTGCCATTAAGCTCTTTTTCCCGGCCGCCACCCATCCATGGCTTCCGCGTCATCTTCTGTCTTCAGCAGCTCTTCTCTGCTGCCTCCCAGCCGACAGACTGTAGATGGTCGGCGCCTCGCGCTGGCTGTATATAAGCCAGCCAAAGTGGGCCGGGGCGATGACATCGCGAGCCGTAATTGGCTTGCAGTGGCCATCTTTGAATTTCAAAAATGGTGCTGAGGCACCATTTTTTAAAAGGGCACGCTCGATTCTCACCATTGAAGTCAATGGTGAGAACAGCTCATTGACTGAGAGGCGGAAGGTTCGCCTCTCTTAGCCAATGAGAGCTCCGCACCGGGATTTCTGAACTGAAATTCCGGGCGGAGCTGTAATTCAGGTAGATGTGTTCTCTAAGAACACTACTAATGTCCGTGGGTCCGCGTTTTTTCATTTTTCTTTGCCAAGACCCTGGATTGCTTTGAAGAGGACAGATCCATGCGTAGGAGGAGGTGAGTATGGAATTTTTATTACAGGTAATCCATTGGATTGTCTACTGGAGAAGAGAACAGATTGGCTTAAGGGATACATAGGTGAGTATGTGAGATAGTGTGTACATGTGTGAATACATGTGTGTGTGTGCATGTATGTTCTAATAAAATGTTACATTTCTACAGTGTGTGTGTTGTGTGTTTTATTTTATATTGTTTTGCTGTGGAAGTACAGGTACCAGCAGGCTTGTAATGCCCCGCATGCTGGTACTTGTGGTTCCCCAAGTACCAACATGCGGGGGAGGCTTGCTGGGAACTGTAGTTCCACAGCAAATGACAATATTTTAACTTTACTTGCACCACACTTTACATAATCAACCCAGTACCCACGCCCAGGGGTGTCGGGGGTAGACCCGGGCTATCAGCCCTGGCCTGGGGTGCCCTGGTGAGGAGGGCCCCTTTATTGGGGGGGTCCCCAGCTCCCCAGGGATCCCCGGTCTGGGCTGACTAGCGGTCAGGGGTGATGCTTCGGCTGCAGGGCCCGGTGAAAGGGCTCCCCTGGCTATGGCATCACCCCCCCACTAGAAAGATTCCGGTGCTGGTTCTGGTAAATACAGGGGGACTTTATACATTTTTCCCCCTGTATTTTCCAGAACCAGGACCGGCTTAGAGCCGTGTGCTGGTTGCGCTGAATACAGGGGACCTTTACATCATTTGTCCCCCATATTATGGCAACCAGGACTGGTTCTGAAAAAACCTGGTGCTGGTTGTGATTCATACAGGGAACCCCTACGTCATTTGTCCCTAGTATTTAGCACAACCAGTACTAGGTCTCCAAAGACCAGTGCTGGTTATTTTTTTTTGGGGGGGGAGGGCACACCATTTTTCTTTTATTACAGGTACTCCACTGAATAATCTACTGGAGAAGAGGACAGATTGGCTACAGGGATACATAAGTGAGTATGTGAGATAGTGTGTGCATGTGTGAGTACATGTGTATGTGCATGTATGTTTTAATAAAATGTAACTTTTCTACGGTGTGTGTGTGTGTGTTGTGTTTTTTTAATATTGCTTTTTCTGTGGAACTACAGGTACCAGCAGGCCCGTAATGCCCCAGATGCTGATACGTGGTTCTGTAGTTCCACAGCAAAAGCCAATATTTTAACTCCTTACTTGCATCACACTTTACACACCGGACTATTTCTAATGGGGGGCTATAACACAGTCAGGGGAGCCCTTTCACCGGGCCCCCCAGCAGCAGCATCAACCATGATCACTAGTCAGTCCAGGCCAGGGATCTCTGAGGAGCAGGTAGGGCCCCCCCAATAAAGGGGTCCCCCTCTCCAGGGCACTCCAGGCATAGGCTGATAGCCCGGGGCTATCCCCAGCACCACTGGGCAGTGGGTGCTAGGTTGATTGTGTGATGTGGTGCATTTTAAAGAATATTTTCTTTTGCAGGTGAACTAAAGGTCCCAACACGCCTCCCTGCATGCTGGTACTTGGAAAACCACAAGTACCAGCATGCTGGGCATTAGGGCCCATTGCCACCTGTAGTCCACCTATAAAAAAAAATATTAAAATAACACAACACACTTTAATATTGTAATATTTTATTTTACAGGTCCTCACCTGGGGGATGGTGACCTTTAAGCTAGTTCACGTGGCCGCCGCCACCCCAGGGCTTAGGCATCTTTGCCTGGTGGGCGCCAACCCACCAAGGCTTCAGTGACTTTGCCTGGTGGGCCCCAAACCGCCAGGGCATCAGCGTTTTCACCTGGCAGGCGCCAACCCGCCAGGGCTGGAATCTTCACCTAGTGGGCGGCAGCCTGTGTCAGCTCTCTTTCATGCCCGCTGCCCAGTAGGACTTCCAGTGTCTTCACCTGGTGGGCGCCAACCTGCCAGGGCTTCGGTATCTTCGCCTGGCGGATGCCATCCTGCCAGGGCTATGCCATCTTCGCCTGGCAGGTGCCAACCCTCCAGGACATCTAAGAGGTGGCAGCCACTAAGCTCTTTTGCATGGCTGCCACCTCCCCAGGGCTTCTGTTGTCCTCTTCACCTAGTGGCGGGAGCCTGTCTCAGCTCTTTTTGCATGGTCGCTGCCGACTAGGACTTCCTGCGTCTTCGCCGGCTTCGGCGCTTTCGCCTGGTGGGCGCCAACCCATCAGGGCTTCGGCGTCTTCGCCTAGTGGGCGGCAGCCTGTGTCAGCTCTTTTGCATGGCCGCTGCCCGCTTCGCCAGCCGGGCACCATCCTGCCAGGGTTTCGGCCTTTCCGCCTGGTGGGTGCCAACCCACCAGGGCTTCGGCATCTTCGTCTAGTGGGCAGCTGCCTGGTAACTCTTTTGCATGGCCACCGCCCACTAGGACTTCTCACGTCTTCGCCTGGCTGGCACCAAGCCACCAGGACTTCGGCCTTGTCACCGGGCAGGCGCCAACCCACCAGGGCTTTTGCATCTTTGCCTAGTGGGCAGCAGCCTGTGTAAGCTCTTTTGCATGGCCGCCACCCACTAGGACTTCTCACGTCTTCATCAGCCGGGCACCAACCTGCCAGGGTTTCGGCCTTATCGCCTGGTGGGCGCCAACCCACCCGGGCTTCGGCATCTTCATCTAGTGGACGGCAGCCTGTTAGCTCTTTTGCATGGCTGCTGCCCACTAGGACTTCTCACAGCTTCACATGGTGGGCGCCAACCCATCAGAGCTTCGGTGTCTTTACCTAGTGTGTGGCAGCCTGTGTCAGCTCTTTATCATGGCCGCTGCCCACTAGGACTTCCAGTGTCTTCGCCTGGCGGGTGCCAACCCGCCAGGGCTTTGGCCTTTTTGCCTGGTGGGCACCAACACGCCAGGTGTCCTCTTCATAAGAGCTGGGTCCCTCCACTGCCACCTCCAATGATGTAAGGAGCCATGATTGGCTCATGGCGCCCATCTTGAATTCCAAGATGGCCGTTGTGAGCCAATAATGGCTCGCAAGTCATTGGTGGAAGCACCCGGTAGCTGAGAGGCCCAACACCTGTGCGGGTGTCGGTGGCGGGCCTGGATCCAAGTGGATCCAGTTCCTCCCAGCCATTCTGCCAAGTACGGCAGCGGTGCACATTTCAAAAATGGCAGGCAGCTCCATTTTTGAAATTCACAGATGGCTGCCGCGAGCCAATCACAGCTAGCAGTGGCCATCTTTGAATTTCAAAACTGGGCGCCGCTGCCGTAGTCAGCAGAATGGCTGGCAGGGACTGGATTTTCTCAGATCCATGCCCGCTGCCAACACCCGCACCACCGCCAGTTCCTCCACTGCCGCTGGGCCCCGCCGACACCTGCGCTACCACCAACACCCGCGCCGACCCACCGCCAAAACCCGCGCCACCGCCGACAACCGCTGATGTACTCACCGCCGCCACTGTGTCCCCGCCACTGCTATCCATTGCTGTGTTCCAGCACCGCTTTCGCCCGCAAACTACAGCCATCTTTGTGCACCCAAATGAAGTCACAGTGAGAACACCTGCTGGAGGCTCCTACTGAAGCTGCGCAACAAGTTGAAAATAGAGATGTGCACTGACCCTCGTGTTTTGGTTTTGGATCTGGATCTCTACTGGTTTTGGATCTGGATTGATTTTGCCAAAACCTCACCTCCGTGTTTTGTTTTCGTGTTTTGGTTTTGGATTTGGATTTTTTCTTAAAAAATCCAAAAAAACAGCTAAAATCACATAAAATGGCCATTTTTTGTTCCTACAGTATTAATAACCTCAATAACATTTATTTCCACTCGTTTACAGTCAATTTTGACCACCTCACAGCTCACAAGGGGACCAGGAAGTGTGCTTTCCAAAAATAAACAATTGACTTAAATAATGCTTTGCAAATCTTCTATAAAGGCATTTCCCAACCTGTAGAGGGACATAAAAAAACATAGTTAGTGGCCTCCAAACTGCCGTTGTTCCCACTGTCCACTTCTCTTAGATATGTGAATGTTAGAGACTTAGAATGTAGAAGGAAAAAATTGGGTGGACCACACATGGCTGATTGATCTGCAAACTCGGTGTCATGTTATGATGAGTTGGCCATATGGGGTATGTTGCTGTTAAGGGATCAGGCTGGTTATCAGCGGCCCATTATTATAGTTGTTGTTATTCTGGGTTGCCATCTCCTGAAGGTATTTGGTCGGAATCACCACTGTGGCGGGTTCAAATTATCTATGCCCTGTATTGATGGGGAGAGCTGCCAACAAGCTTTAGGCTTTCAATATTACATTTGTTACATATACCAATTGATAGAGTACATAAATGAGGTTACTCTAGCTACATCATTCTGGACTCTTTTTTTGGTACAGATTTTATATTATCTTTTATTCTACATCTGGAGATTAAGATACAACATATCGAAGCCTGATCAACTCCTTATATTTGTATTTATATGTTTCATGATTTTTACTCGTTACATGTAACATGAGTTAATCAGTGGAGTCACATGTGACCACTTGTTTACTATTTGTACACTTCTCATGTATTTGGCACATCTTTTATTGTTTCCTTTTATTGTTTCTTTTATAGGTTAATAAACTCCAATTTATTTATCATATGTGTGTTCCTATGTCCCAACAATAATATTAGAGTACAGTATTTTTCATTATCTCCTGAAGGGTGTTTACCAACAGACAGAGAGTACCTACCTATCAGCTCAGGCATAGACACTTCCTGAGGAACAGAGCTCTGTTCTCTGGAGGGAAGCCAAATAGGTGGGAGCCCCTGTACTTCCACCAACTGAAGTTCTTTTCTCTCCACAACATCTATGATAGAAGAATAAAATGTCATTGGGGACATCTAGCTCCTCTTTCTGTACCCTGCTTCCCCTTTTTGGACAGGAAGTCCAGGATGGATGGTTTGGAAGAAGAAGGCCTAGCAACGGATGGGGATGATCATTATCAAGACCTGGTCCCCCCAGTGGGAGGTATTGGTTGGCATGCAGGCAGCAGAATAACAAAGGCCTTCATGATGTCTGTGCTTACTATTCTGTATTTCAGTTTGTTATTCAGGTATGAATAAAGGCCCTCATTCAGAGCCGTACGCTCTGAGCAGAGCGCACGCTCTGAATGAGGGCCGCCCTCCATGAAAATGGAGCGTCCTCCTGGACGCTCGTATAGCTGTGGGTCACCACCCACAGCCTATACGAGCGTGCAGTTTGATGGCCACGATGGTCTTGACCATCGCGACCATCGAAACTGCGAGCCGGAGCCTGCGGTTGAGGTTTTCAACCGCAAGCCCCGGAGTGATTTTGGCTCTATCAGAGCCAAAATCACTCCCACTGACATCACTAGTGATGTCAGTGGGCCGGCTTCTGACGTCGTGCGCATGCTCAGTGCAGAACATCGACCCCACTTGCGAGCGGACAGCCGCTCGCGAGTGCGTCTGAATCAGGGCCATAGTTGGCTACAGAACACAGTGACAGAATCACTGGATGTCTTAGTGCATTCAGGACAAATACAATCCATGAATTCCCTCCCAGACAGATTCCGGACAGATGAATCCTTTGCTTGTAATAATCTTTGGTAATTCCTCTCAAAGGTGGGTGTTATAGCCAGACACTTTGAAGGCTGTAACTTTGAACTGCTTTATAGAAAACATGTGAATGAAACCTTTCCATACTGCAGAACATGATGGAGAAATCCCTTGAAGTTCAGCACCTAGAGCATCTTTTTTTCCATGTTCTCTGAGGCCTCTCCTGACTGTGAAGAAAGATTCTCCACACTGTAGTCTTCCATTGTGACTTTTTAATGGTGATTTCAATGTTGTCCACTGGCTGAGATCCATCTCACATGAGGGTTGGGTTTTCCCCATGCAAATGATACAATTTACATCCAGAAGGTGACTCTTATTATGTTTAAGCTTTAGTTTTTTACAAATATAGGCCCTCATTCAGAGTCGGTCGTAAGCGGCCGCTCGGTCGTACGCCTAATGACCGCAAAACTGAAAAAGGAAGCGATCGCATGCCCGGTCGGTCGTAACCAAAGTGACGCCCATACGTAAACAATGCACCTCCTCTAGCTAGCGAGTAATAGCAGCTCGCAATTGAGTCAATTGTTGCCAGTCATTGTCAGTCGCTGTATATTCTGATGGTTGCGGCCACTTGTGTTGTGTGCAAATGACACCAAAAATTAACAAAAAAATGCATAGAATAAGCCATCCCCAAGAAATATATTTATTCTTATTATTCGCTAATGTAAACGCAGCTGAATCAATTACATGCCAATTAGCAGTGTTATTAGCTACAACAAATGATTATTAGCTGCTTGCATTGTATGGCTCAAAATAGAAACATCATTCCTAACATCAGTAACATTTGATAGTATCAATTGTACTCTGGGGCTTGAGAGAACCTCAAGCTGTACGATCAGCCAGGCCTCTAACCTGCTCGCAGAGTGACGTTCTACAACTTCCAGCCTTCTATGTCGGTCGTAGCAGATAATTTATGTATGCCCCTAAAACGCCCTGAAAACGGTGAGGAACGCCTGCGTTTCAGACCACCACTCCCGTCAACACCCACAAACAGCCTTTCATGTCAACAACTCACGGAAGCCACTTCCTGCTCGTAAGCCATGCAATCGACAGCATTTTGGATCGCAAGGTCTCGTACACATATGCGCACAACTAACTGTACCCATGCGTGGTTTGGAAACATCGGATGCATACGACCAAGCGGCCGCTTACGACCGACTCTGAATGAGGTCCATAGTCTTTAGTTTTTTAGAGCATATAACTTTATAAGCTGTTAGGATAACATTTCTACTATGTTTAAGATTAAAAAAAAAAACTTTTTGTAACCCAATAACTTAAAAAAAAGTTTTCATTGCAATATTCATGCAGCCCCTTGACAGACAGCAGCCCAGCACCCCTGTGCAGCTATGCCGATGACAGGTGTTGCTGACACGCACACAAAAAAATTGTTTATTATTAAGGAAAAAGGTGCAAGATGGAATAGTCCTTGGGACCTCCCACCGACCCTTATGTTGTATACGAAACAGGACAGTTTAACAAACCAATCATTTCAGCAACAAGGACTGCCAATTGTGGCTGACATGATTGTTTTGTTTGGACGCCCCATAAAACAAGCTGATCCCATACACAAACTGGCTTTACATTACAAGTTGTCCTCGTCCTCGTCATCCCCACCAGTGTGTACATCCTCTCCTTCACACAATATTAATTCATCCCCGCTGGAATCTACCATAGGCGCCTCTGTAATTTTTTTATGTAATTGTAGGTAGAGGTCTTCCTCTAGGAATTTGTAATTCATTTTAATGAACATCATCTTCACCTTAATGCCCTCGGTTTGTGCCTTAATCTTAGGGATTTGTTCTCCTTTCTGGATTGTTTTTTGTTTGGGTGGCGGGCCAGTTTTCCTCTAGGGAACTGGCTTTGCGGGGAATGCTGCATCTCAGTGGCTTTTTTGTGGCACAAGAAAGCATTGTCGGGGCGCTTGCCCTCTATTTACATGGCAAGTTTGTCCTCTCTGTGCGGGGCGACCCAAGCGTTTCACATGCGGATCACTCGGAATGTGCCCATGAAGGAGGCGTGTCCTTCCCATCGTAAGTGTGCCTATAGGGGGGACGTTTCAGTCATTCCCCAAGTGTTTGAGATAGAAAGCTAGAACTGAGTTGCAGCATCTCTTGGCCACCTCAGTTAGGTTAATCTTTCAATTATAATTAAAAAGCTGTGAACTTTTTAGCCAAGTTGTTATGTGTCCATGTCCTTATTTATTAGTGTAAAGTAAGTTAAGTATATAAGCTGTTTTTTAATTAATTAGCAATAATCTAATGGATCTCTTATGGTAGGCGAAAGCTGATTAGGCTTGAGAGTAGGTAATAATCCTAGGTTTTTTGCTGATTGGTTAGCATGACAGCCTTGTTGCTGGGCAGTTTAGTGTAAGTAGGGAGTCACCTGGTTTTAAATTGGCCAAAGCTTTGCTATGGGGAGTGTTTAGCTAGTAGGGTATACTAAGGGTGTTCTGGGTAAAGACAGCCTCTTTCCATTTAGAACCCTCCATTCCACCCAAAACCTTTGCCGATTGATTGGGTACTAACACTTTTTCACCACTTAGGGAAGGCGCAGCATTGGCGGGAGAATACTGCATCTCAGTGGCTTTATTGTGGCACAAGAAAGCGTTGTGGGGGCGCTTGCCCTCTATTTGCATGGCGAGTTTGTCCTTGCAGGGGGACCTGAGCGTTTCACATGCGGATTGCCCGGAGAGTGCCCGTAAGGGAAGCGAGTCCTTCCCATCGTAAGTGTGCCTATAGGGGGGATGTTTCAGTCGTTCCCCGAGTGTTTTCAGAGACAGAAAGCTAGAACAGAGTTGCAGCATCTCCTGGCCACCTCAGTTAGGTTAATCTTTCAATTACAAATAAAAGTCTAAGACCTTTTAAGCCAAGCTGTTATGTGTCCGTGTCTTTATTTATTAGTGTAACGTAAGTTAAGTATATAAGGTGTTTTTTATTTAAATAGCAATAAACCAATGGATGTCTTATAATTTTAGTGTATGAGGAAAAGTTATGGCAATTATTAATTATAGCTCCACAGCATGGAAGTACTTGCAGTGCTCAAGGAGCAAATACTTATGAAGGACAGGGGATCCTCTATGAAAGATTTAACCTTCTGCAATGACAGCCTTTTGTCTAAACTTAACAGGCAAATGCTTGTTTTATTATTTTATTACATAGGGTTTTAATCATATGTTAACTATTAAAAATGATAAATGTGTGAATTCCATTGGCACAATCATTTTACTGCTGATGTTTTAATGTTTGAGTAACAATTATGCCAAATATTAGGCCTCTGAGGCAGCCACAGTCTGTACGGTGTCTGGAAACAAGCCTAGAATTACAATTCAAGGAAATATACTGTAGTATAAAATGAGTATTACTAATAACTAATGTAATAAATAAGTCAGGGGACCCTTTATGCAGAATACAACCTTTTGCCATGCACAGGGTCCATGTTCCAACTGTAAACGCGAGGCATACATTTATTGCATTTTCTAACACTATAAGAATGACCACAGGAGGGAGTGCTATGAGCTATGCCCCCTTGTTCAGTAATTATGTAGCGCACTGATGCTGCACTCAATGATATGCACAGCTGCTATTTTCAACATTATAAAATGGGGGGGAGGGGCCATGGTGACGCAGTTCAGTGCAAATCACATTATCAAGCTGCCCGGGCCACACCCTTCACTCAGTAAGCGGGCAAGCAACACATGGCAGCAATGGGACTCCAAGAGACTTGCCCACATTTCTGGGCATCCAAGACAGCCATTCAAAATTCAGGAGTCTCATGGATGTTCCAGGAGATTGGGCAATTATTATTATAACACAGCATGATATGTTATTGTCACAAATTTTTAAGGTAATGCTTAAAAAAAAGACGTGGACCCTTTAAGTTAAATATTTACCTTTTGCCATCTATGCGACGTTTAAACTAAAAAAATAAAAGTATTTTTTCCCCTATAATAACGCACATAGCATTCTAATGCTATAATTAATTACCTATGAAAAATTATAAAAATATAGAAATCCATTGACTTACAACATTGTGGTTATTGCTTAATTGTATAAGGAACAAATGTGTCAAGTATTAAGCTTTTAGGGAACCCACGGCATGTACTGCCCCTCTGCAGTAATTCTTTTATTTCATATATGAAAAGCCTATAAACTCCATATCGTCAGATGAATGTCTTCCCACTCCCAGTGTAATGTAAAACCAATAAACCATAACAATATTGAAATAACAACACTGAGACTTGCTTGGGGGGAAAGGAAGGTCAGCTTTATTTATTTAATATAGTTAAACTGTTATTAATTAACTAATTAAGCTAGCAGAGTATTAAACACTAAATAATCTAAGAGGAAGGAAAAGACAGACCAAGAAATGGTGGCTCCGAAGGAACGGCCCCACAATGCAAAATCCACCAACTGCCACTCCATACTACACCCATTTCAAAATGGGAGGCGACCAGCCAGCCCATTACCGCACCCAAGGTATCCACCTCCCACCCCAATGACACAACATGAGCTCACCTGGAGCGATGGTACCGCTGACTCTAGTAGGGAAGTTTCACCCTAAGCCATGTATTGGAGGGGGAGCACCTCAAGCTCCATAGACAGATGGCAACTGCAACCGTTCTTTCCAGCCAAACACCAAAGCTGACACCAAGCTATAAACAAATACAGGGAGGGAGGGGAACAAACTGAATAGGCTAACCCACCTCACCCCATCCCTTAACACCACCTCCGACCTAACAAATTAACCCTCTCTAGCCTGTAGACAGACTTGTGTGTTTAATTTTATTCCCTGCATGTGAAATGCAATCCGTTTTAAGGAATATACACAGGGCCGGCTCCAGAGGTGTTCGACCAGTGCAGTCAAACGGGCGCCACCCTATAGAGGGTGCAGTTCCCCCAACCATCCCAATTTCAGCAGGACAGTACGATTTTTCAGGCACTGTCCAACTGTTCCACCCACAGGCCGAAGTGTCCCGCAGGCGGTCGGGAAGTTGGGGACACGCACCGGCGCAGCTCTGCTTTCCAAAGAGAGAGTAGTGGTGCCGGTAAAACTGAATGGATGCTGCGCATATGTGCACGGCGTCCATTCATTGCAGGGAGATGGCTGGGGACAGCCCATCTGCTGACGGAGTGCTGGGGTCACCTCCAGCATGATGTAAAGTGGGAGGCTTGGGGGCGTGGTCTATTGAAATTAGGCCAGCCCATTCTCAGCCGAGGCGAATGGGCAACAACCATTACTGGCACAGGGTGCAGCTCCACCTGGAACCGGCCCTGATTACACAGGTATATTCAGTGTGGTATTATAACACAGCATGATATGATATTGCATTAATAAAGAGGGTTTTAAAAAATATTTAAAAACAATTATTAAAGTCTAATACCAAATGTATAAATACAAATGTTGTAAAACATGCGTGTAGCTGTATCTGACATACAGCATATATAAATCTGGCACATATGCTACTGATGCAGACCTGTACAAATCTTGCAGTTTGGCTTACTGTATTAGCCAGTGGTTGAAGTGGGGGTATGGAAAATGTAGAAGTCGTGGCAGTGGTGCAAGTAGAAACAAAGTGTCAGCACCAATATGAGTGCGCACCTTTGGCGTGCAGGGAAAAAAAATGGGCGTGGTCACGCAACACAAGGGGTGTGGCTACTCAAAATAGGTGAGTGTCAGGCAATGTGTGATGGGGAGAGAGTGAACGGGGGAGGCAGGGGGTGACAGGGAGAGGCAAATATTTATGGGCAGAGGTTGACGGTGAGAGGCAGAGGGTGATGGTGAGGCAAAGGGTGATAGGGAGAGGCAAAGAGTGATGGACAGAGGGTGACAGGGAGAGTCAAAGAGTGAAGGGCAGAGGGTGACAGGTGGAGGTAGAGGGTGATGGTCTGTGGGCAGGGGCGTAGAGAGCCCGGCTGCACCAGGTGAAGGCGGCATGGTCTAATCGCGTGAGGCATGGTCACGCCTCCTTGAGCCTAAAAAACAAAAACTACGCGGGTTTGCTGCACGCTGGGAAGGAGGTGCTGTAAGCCCCTCAGCCCAGTGCAAAGCCAGGGGGGGGCACAATTAGTGTGATCGCTCCCCCCCCACAGGCATAAGACACTGCTGCGAGCAGTCTCCTACTGCAGTCAAGCACACGCTGTGTCCTGGTCTGCTGTGAGGGAGGAGGGAGGGCAGTGCTGAACCTGGGCCCCCACCGGGCCCCTCTAGCAAGCCCGGGCACAGGTAAATAGTAGCCGCTCCACCCCTCTCGGCGCCCCTGTCTGTGGGTAGTAGGGGTGTGCACCGGCCACTGTTCGTATTTTGTGTTTTGGTTTTGGATCTGGATCTTTCTTCGTGTTTTGGCTCTGGATAGGTATTGCCAAAACCACCCTTCCATGTTTTGGGTTCAGGATTTTGTGTTTTGGATCTGTATTTTTTTGAAAAAAAGCATAAAAACAGCTTAAATCACAGAATTTGTGGGTTTTTCTGCTCCTATGCAATTATTAACCGCAATAACCTTCATTTCCACTCATTTCCAGTCTATTCTGAACACCTCACACCTCACAATATTGTTTTTATGGCCAAAAGATTGCACCAAGGTAGCTGGATGACTATGCTAAGCGACACGAGTGGGCGGCACAAACACGTGGCCCATCTAGGAGTGACACTGCAGTGGCAGACAGGATAGCAGTTTGAAAACCTAGGCCCCAAACAGTACATGCTGCAAAGAAAAAAAAGAGGAGCAACATGGAATTGTCCTTGGGCCCTCCCACCCACCCTTATGTTGTATAAATAGGACATGCACACTTTAACAAACCAATCATTTCAGTGCCAGGGTCTGCCACATGACTGTGGCTGAAAAGATTGGTCGTTTGGGCCCCCACAAAACAAGCTGGCAATTAATGTGTCCCTACACAAACTGGCTCTACGGAGGCAAGATGTCGTCCTCATCCTCCTCATCCACCGATTCCTTGGATAAAACAGGAAAAAGGGATTTAGGTGTCCCTGGACTGCTTACGATCTTAGCCAAAGTTTCTGAACTTGACAGTAACTTTTTATGAACGCGCTGCAGGTGCCGTATAAGGGAGGATGTTCCTAGGTGGTTAACGTCCCTACCCCTACTTATTTCACATTTACATATAGTACATATGGCAAGACAGTTGTTGTCCGGATTTGGATAGAAATATTGCCAGACCAAAGAGGTGGAATGTTTGGTCTTCTGCCCAGGCATGACCGTGATGGGATTTTTCATCCCACGGACAACAACTGTCTCCCCCGGAGCCTGATTTAAACAAACCACATCACCATCAGAATCCTCCTCGCCAATTTCCTCCTCAGTGCCAGCTACACCAGTATCCTCATCCTGTTGTACTTCAACAGTTACATCTTCAATTTGCATATCAGCAAGTGGACTGTGGGTGCTCCTTTCAGCACTTGCAAGGGGTGTGCAAATGGTGGAAAGAGCCACCTCTTCCCGTCCAGTGCTGGGAAGGTCAGGCATCGCAACCGCCACCACACTTGGACTCTCCTTGGGGATTTGTGATATCTTCTTAGAACGCACAGTTCTTCGCTGTGCTTTTGCCAGCTTAACTCGTTTGATTTTTTTAGCGGGAGGAGGGCTTCCATCGTCATGTGAAGCTGAACCACTAGTCATGAACATAGGGAAAGACCTTAGCCGTTCCTTCCACTCCGTATCGTAAATGGCATATTGGCAAGTTTACGTTTCGCTTCAGAAGATTTAAATGTTTTTTTCAAGGTCATTTTCCTGAACTTTGTCATTTGGGATTGTATGTGCCCTCTACTATGACATTGGGCATCGGCCTTGGCAGACAACGTTGATGGCATGTTATCGTCTATGTCATGACTAGTGGCAGCAGCTTCAGCACTAGGAGGAAGTGGTTCTTGATCTTTCCCTATTTTATTTTTATCTGAGAAAGTTTGGTCCTCCATTTATGTTATATTGATATATACGTGCGGCTAAAGCGCACACAAACACAGAAAATATTTTTTTATTTTTGCTGGAGAGTAGTGCACTTTGTGGGGTACACCACCCTTTAAGAAATGAGCCAGCCGGCTCTTTACTTATGGGACACAGGCGCACGCTTGGCGCTGCTCCTTTGTTGATGCACGTGCAGCCACAGTGCACACAATTCACAAACACAGAAAATATTTTTTTATTTTGTTTGGAGTGCCCTTTGGGGGTTACAGCACCCTTTAACGGACAAGCCAGCCGGCCTTTTACTTATGGGACAAAGGCGCACGCTTGGCGCTGCTCCTTTGTTGATGCACGTGCAGCCACAGTGCACACAATTCACAAACACAGAAAAAATATTTTTTTTTTAGCACTTGGGGGGAGCACCCTTGATGGACAGAGCACCCCCTAGACAACACTACAGCACCCCTTTAGGACTGGGACACTGCACAAGACTTTGGAGTGGACACAGCCCCTATGGACAACTGACTGCACAACACAGTCCAGCCAGCCCCTATGGACTTTGAAGTAGTGGACACAGCCCCTATGGACAACAGCAGCACAGCGCACGCAGCGCAGCACTACACTGCACTACACTACTCTACACTACAACACTACACTACACAGCCCAGCCTGCCCTAACTCCCACCCTCCCTCTTCACTGTCCACAGCCGAGTGAGAAAATGGCGCCGACGCAGGTACCTTATATAGGATCCAAAACCCGCGAGACCCGGAAGGCGGGATGATGACGTTTTGCCTCGATTTCAGATCCGAGTCAGGCGGGAAAAGTCGAGCCTGACTCGGATCGACCTCGGATCGGGGGGGCTCGGGGGGATTCGGATTTCAGAAATCCGAACCCGCTCACCCCTAGTGGGTAGTAATTGCAGGGCACAGATTAACATATGTAGGTCCAGTATAAGAAAGGTGGTAAGTGACAGAACAATTCAGTAACACTGACACCATTTCACTTACCTAGGTACAGTGTAAGGAGGGCAGCAGTGCTGTGTGCAGAGTCTGGGTTGCTGCGTCTGTGCTCTGTCTCTGTGCAGAATGCAGATGATGAATGTTTTTTTCCTGCGGCTGCGGGTGTCGGTGGGCAGGGGATGGGACAGCCGAGCACACACAGGAAGTGTTTCCTACACAGAGCACTCCGGGACAACGGATGGAGGAGGCAGCGGCCGGTAACAGTGCAGGTACGCCTGCAGTCTGGCCGGTGGCAGAGAGACTGGCCACTGAGAAGACTCCAAGATGTCCCCTCCTCCAGCCGGCAGCACTTGCTAGATCAGTGGTCTCCAAAGTTAACTGAGGTGTGAGCTACTTTAGAAAAATGAAACCTCCTGAAGAGGTACAGTACTAAAATTGTAGAAAAAAATTCTGGCTAATTACCGAACAATTGAAGGTCATTTAATGAAAATAAAAAAAAAATGTTTCATAGAAAATAAAAATGCATTTCATTATTACAGTGATATTGTTGTAGTTTGAAAATAAAATTTAAGCACAGGCCCATTTCACTGGCTCCAAGGAGGTACGTGCAGTAGAGGAGCAAAATATATAGGCAGGGCTGCTGTGTGATTTTCCGTCAGGGCTGGCAGGAGTCACTTGCTCGGCTGTATTGTAGACGATGTGGGTGGAACCATGGGGAAGCACGTCAGATGATTGCTGTAGAGGCTGCGGCAATCACCTGACGTACTTCCCTGTGGCTCCACCCATGGCGTCAATGCCACGGGGAGCACACGTCAGAGGTCACTCTCCTAGTTGACTCGGCAGTACTGCAGCTAGGTGAGCTACCAAAATTAAGACCGCAAGCTACCGATAACTCGCGAGCTACAGGTTGGAGACCACTGCACTAGATCACCTCCCCAGCGGCGCCAGGCAGCGGCTGACAGTGTTGCTGACAGTGAGATTGCTGCTGACAGTTTGCACTGTTCGAGAAAATCCCGGCGGTGTGGCAGTGCTGACAGTTGTCAGTCTCATTTCTGTGTAATGGCGCTAAGGCATATGAAGTATATAATGAAAAGTAGTACTCCCCTGTTTTCTCCAGTAGTTGTTAATCACCGGATGACAGATCTTAAATCAGGGTAATGGTGCGTACACACGGGACAATTTTTTTAACAATTTGTCGTTCAGTTTCTGAGCTATAACGATTAACGAAAACTACAAATGCGCGCTCCCGTTTGTAGTTTGTCGTTTGTCAGGTTGGACATGTTCGGGGATGTGGGAGGGAGCCCGGCACTGAACAAAATCGTTTTTGATTTTGTTCAGTGTTTTGTGCCCAGTGTGGTTAACGACACTGAACACAAACTGTCGGGACACCCGGGACGATGTTCGTTCAGGGAGCATCGTCCCATGTGTACGCACCTTAACATGAAGAGAGAAAAAAACATAAACAATCGTGTAATCCAGTCTTACAGATTTTGTGCAATATACAACAAATGTTAGTGTGGAATAAGTTCTTTCTTTAGGATTTAGAATATGTGTATTGGGGCTGCCCCCCACACTCACAGCTATAAGCTGGTATACAGGCACATAGTGATCCCAAATCCTTCGGCTTGCACCAGTCACCTTACAAGTGAGAAGTAGAATCTGGGTTGACCCCCACACAAAACACTCACAGCTTTTGCTGATCAATCAAGCATGTAGCGAGTACTTTGGTTAGTTTCAAACTAAAAAAATCTTTGTTACTTCTCCAAAAGATGATTTTATTCGTACAGCCAAAAAGGATAGGTAAAATCACCAAAATATATTTCTTAAAACATCACAAGTCCATAAAATAACATTGAGATAAAAGAGTGGAATCCATACCTAAAGCAAACAAGATGATATAGGAAAGGTCCTTTCACGGTAGAAGATAAAGGGATCCTAAAAAAAAATTCGGAAGAAAGGCCCTCATTTTGTCCTTTTGGTAGGTCCTCACAGCAAATTGAAAATTCAGGAGTCCCCACCGATGCGTTTCGATCCAACTAAGATCTTTTTTAAGGTGTAGGGGACTACAGATATGGTCAGGTATATATCCCAAACAATGATCAATTAGTCGATTCACATGGTATAACTAACCCTTCTTCATGTATAACAGATTGCTGGTAAGATTCTTTCCATTCCGCCCACTACACTAGGAATAGCCCTACATCGTCATAAATGGGCTATATCTCAGAACTCAGAGCTAACTGAGAGTTTTAAATGTCATATTCATTCTTTGCATGCTGAAATCAATTAGAAGTAACTATTTTCACATCAGAAACATTTTCATTGTTGTGCAGTGCAATCTGATCTGCGGTGAGGTCCCAGTGGGCCCCCTACTTCTGCATCTGGAAAAATACTAAAACAAAAAAATGCTTAGTGCTGGAAGTGCCGGAATGTCATACCATTAATACATACAGGTACACTTCGAACACTGGTATTAGCCCAATAGGATTTTAATGATACATTAACTATGAAAACTAAAAGATGGATAAAATACATTGGGGCCAATGCACAGTGGGCCTGATTCAGAGACGAACAAATGGGTCGCTAAGTTGCGCTGTCTCGCTGCCAAAAGGGGCCGTGTATGCAAAATCTATGTTCGCACTGTCTCGCACTGGTGTCTATGTTTTAGAGAGCGACGACAGAGCAAACGCACGCCGGTATAAAGACGCCCACTTTTCTTTCTTAGCACACAACATCTCCAGGAAGCGTATGATTAATCAGAACCATCGAGAACCATCGGAGCTGCATGCAGCGCTTGAGGTAGACCCTACCCCACCACAAGTACTGCGATCACTGCAGGCTGAAATGCAAGCTAGTGACGTGTACAATGACGCTTCCTTGCTAATTATGCACACCCATACACGCCTGCGTTCGCAGCACTACTCCCCTGTTCACAAGCACCTTCCCATGTTATCACCCACAAACGGCGCTATCTGTCACTCAAAGTAGCATCCAGTCTGTGTACTACGAGTGCACAATTCCCAAGCGCAGTGAGTGACTTGCGCATGCGCATATTGATGCATATACGCATGCGCAGATGGGCGACTATCGGCCATAGCATGCGTTCGTGGCTTTGCGTCCAAGTCTGAATCAGGCCCAAAATGCTGATCTATACGTAGAATGAGTGATTGTTTGCTATTGTGCATGTGCGCACGCCGCACTGCGTACATGCAACAATTGCATTACGGTTACTCTCATACATATGAGCCACTCGCAAAGTAAGTGACAGATAGTCAGCATTTGGAGGTGGTAACAGGGGGTGGTTAGACACATGCAGGCATATGTAAGTGTTTGAATGCTTTTTCATGGACGTGCACAGGGGTGGATTGGGATAGAAAACAGCCCTGGAAATTTCTGGAAACAGCCCTAATGAAGGCGGGGTCTGTTAATGGGGGCGGGATCTCCATCCTCACAGGGCCTGATTCTGAGTTAGATGCAGTCGTGGCCTTCCTTGGCTGCAGTTGCGTCTGCAACATTATGCTAATGCCGCTACAAAGTCCTTCCCTGGTGCACATCCATGCGTCCAAATGTGCAAGAACAGAGAAGCCCATTTTCAGTGTCTACAGGTGCTGCAACCATGCTTTGTGTGTCTTTAGACTCCACCATTGGCTGCATCATTGAAACTTGCACCATCCAAGCCAGATTTCACGCTATGCATCCTAGGCGCTCGGGCCTGGACGGGCCCCTTTGCCCGAAGAAATTACCGATCACACAGTGCTCCCAGAGGAGCACTGCGCGAGTACCTCGTGACGTCATGACGTCACGCGGTCGTCACACGGTCCCACCTCCAGTCCCTGAGAGCCCCGCCCTGAGCTCTCTCGGAGGGACTGTGTTCGCGCCCACCTGGGGAAAGGAGAATGTGCTCCGTTCTCAGGTCACCTTGTCCACAGTCCCTGTGGCTCCCATCCATCATCCTCCCTAGCAGCCACTCTGCTAGCCAGCCTTCCAGGCCCACCGCCGCCCACCAGCAGTAAACACCAGGCGGCAATGATCTAACTCTCTCTCTCATATATATATATATATATATATCTATATATATAGATATATATATATATAGAGAGAGAGAGAGAGATCTACAGATAAGTAATTATCTATATATAGTGCATATGATATAAAAATGTGTATCTCACTGGGAATATATATATATACATATATATATATACACACACACACACACAATATATATATACTCTCATCTAGTGACATTGTAAAAACTGTGCATATATCCTGTAGGTGTCACTAGGTCAAGACTTGACCTACAGACACCTACTGGATATATGCACAGTTTTTACAATTTCACTATATATATATATATATATATATATATATATATATATATATAAACACACACATACATACATACACATATATATATATATATATATATATATATTGTGACACAGTCAGGTTAGGGGGTCCCTCTCCTGGGTAGAGGACTCCTTCCTTTCACACACAGCAGCTGGGAAACAGTACGCCAGACTGGATTCGAGTACAAGCTGGTCGGCGCCAGTCTTTATTGTACAACGTCAGAAATAACATAAAGAAAACAAACATAAATCCTAGCCCTGTCGGGACACTAACTTCACAAGTGACTTCCCTCACTACAAGAACCTGGCAGGGCCTAATGCCCTCGCCAGCAACATAGGCACAGCACAGCACTTACAAACAGGTTTTCAAGTGTCTCTGAGCAAACTCCCTGCCTGCTCTCCCAGGTGAGATACTCAGCCCTAAACACACTAGGCTTATATTGGCCACTCTCAGGTTGAAACCCTAACAAGCCTGTTACCAGGCTGCGAGAACCAAAACCTGGAGTGGCCGTGGGTGGAGCCCTCCCTCTCCTCTCACCCACAACCCCCAGGTCCCAAACCGGCTTTTCAAAAAGCCGAGACTCAAGCCTGCTACACTGCAGACTTTCTCCTGGGGGTTTAAAACACATACGACAGGAATCTGGGACAAATGTACCTGCCACAGACCACTTTACCAGTGATCCTATCACATATCCCCCCTTTTGTTTTGACCTGTGGGGCGGAACAACTGAAGCCCCCAAACAATGAACGCGTGACAACGCGTCAGCATTGGCCAGCTGGCTTCCTGGCCTGTGTTCCACTGAAAATTTTAACTTTTGTAACGCCAAGAACCATCTCGTAATTCTCGCATTACTATCCTTATTTTCGGACATCCACTTCAAAGGGGCATGATCAGTGATCAATTTTAACTTTCTTCCAACCAAGCAGTACCTGAGAGCCTCTAATGCCCACTTTATGGCCAACGCCTCTTTCTCCACTGTGGCCTAGTTTCTCTCATGTACATTCAACTTTCTGCTTAGATAGAAAATAGGGTGTTCCTCACCCTCCTTGTTCTGGGACAGGACCGCTCCTGTACCTACTTCTGATGCATCGGTTTGTACTATGAATTCCCTGTCAAAATTCGGAGTCATCAGGACTGGTTGGGAACACAATGCTACTTTCAACTCCTGAAAAGCTTTCTCTACCTCAGGACTCCATTCCACCATGACTTTTTGTTTGCTTTTGGTCAGGTCAGTCAGTGGGTCTGCCATGGTGGCAAAGTTGGGTATAAACCTCCTGTAGTACCCCGTAATTCCCAAGAAGGCTCTCACCTGCTTCTTATTCAGAGGCCGTGGCCAGTTTTGTATGGCATCAACCTTATTGAGTTGAGGCTTTATCAGGCCTCTGCCAATGGTGTATCCCAGATATTTTACTTCCTCCATGCCTAGACAACACTTTTTTGGGTTGGCTGTCAAACCTGCCTTATAGATGGAGTCCAACACTGCTTGTACCCTGGGTAAGTGAGACTGCCAATCAGGACTATGAATGACCACGTCATCCAGATAAGCAGCCGCATACCGTCTATGGGGCCTTAGAATCCTGTCCATCATTCTTTGTAAGGTAGCAGGTGCCCCATGTAGCCCGAAGGGCAACATCTTGTACTGAAACAAGCCCTCTGGTGCTGAAAAAGCCGTCTTTTGTTTGGCACTCTCGGTTAACGGTACTTGCCAATACCCTTTGGTTAGGTCAAGAGTGGTTAAATACCTTGCCGTCCCTAGTCTCTCAATCAGTTCATCCACTCTTGGCATCGGGTAGGCATCGAATTTTGAAACACTGTTCAACTTTCGGAAGTCATTGCAGAAATGCACACTCCCATCGGGCTTTGGAATCAACACAATGGGACTTGACCATTCACTATGTGATTCTTTAATAACCCCTAACTCTAGCATATTTTTAATTTCTTTCGACACCGATTCTCTTTGTGCTTCTGGTAACCTATAGGGCTTTAGATTAACTTTAACCCCTGGGTCAGTGATGATGTCATGTTTAATGACCGAGGTTTTCCCAGGTACGTCAGAGAACAGCACCCTATTTCTGATCAGAAACTCCTTGACCTCTTGTTGTTGAATTGCCGACAGGGTTTTTGCCACTGTCACTTCGGGAACTAAGGGCCCTG
Source organism: Taudactylus pleione (assembly GCA_031769625.1). Classification (NCBI taxonomy): domain Eukaryota; kingdom Metazoa; phylum Chordata; class Amphibia; order Anura; family Myobatrachidae; genus Taudactylus; species Taudactylus pleione. The sequence goes on along the minus strand of JAUIMM010000647.1, from coordinate 131,758 downwards.
GATTTACTGGAGGGGCTCGGACGGCCGACAGTACCATTCTATCTTTCCAGGGCTTTAACAGATTTATATGGTATATCTGTTCCGGCTTTTTTTTCCCCGGCTGGTAAACTTTGTAATTGACCTGCCCCGCTCTAAGATTTCAAAGGGCCCTTGCCATTTAGCCAAAAGTATTTTCCACAGTGGGAACCAATACTAACACTCTGTCCCCAGGAGCAAAGCTGCGTAACCGAGCATTGCGGTTGTATACCCTCTGCTGTGCCTGTTGAGCCTGTTCCAGGTGCTCTCTCACTATCGGCACTACCGCAGCAATTCTCTCCTGCATTTGAGAAACATACTCAATCACGGTTTTGTAAGGACTAGACTGCCCCTCCCATGTCTCTTTGGCAATGTCTAGTAACCCCCTTGGGTGTCTCCCATACAACAAGTCGAAGGGTGAAAACCCGGTGGAGGACTGGGGAACTTCTCTTATGGCCAACAATAAATATGGCAATAAGTAATCCCAATCCCTACCATCCTTGCCGACCACTTTCCTAAGCATGTGTTTTAACGTCTTGTTAAACCTCTCGACCAGCCCATCGGTTTGGGGGTGATAAACCGAAGTTCTTAACTGTTCAATTTTGAACAGGCGGCATAACTCTTTCATGATTTTTGACATAAACGGTGTACCCTGGTCAGTTAGTATCTCCTTAGGTATACCCAGCCTGCTAAAGACATGAACTAGCTCTCTGGCAATGGTCTTGGTTGACATATTGCGCAACGGAATCGCTTCTGGGTACCTGGTAGCGTAATCCATTATGACCAGAATATACTGGTGTCCCCTGACAGACTTCATTAAGAGTCCAACCAAATCCATCGTTATTCTTTCAAACGGCACCTCTATAATAGGCAATGGAACTAGTGGACCATTAAAATGTGGCCTGGGAGCATGATACTGACACTCAGGGCAGGATGCGCAAAAGTCAGATACCTTTTTATGAAGCCCGGGCCAGAAAAACCTCTGCATTATTCGCTCAGTGGTTTTCTCTACCCCTAGATGGCCTGCCGTTATATGACCATGGGCCAGATCCAACACTGTTCTTCTGTAGGCTTTGGGAACTATTAGTTGTTCCACAACATCTTCCCCCTTCTTAGTCACCTGATATAACAAATCCTGCCACATTGCCATGTGGGGATAGGACAAAGGACTATCAGGGTCTACGGGTTTACCATCAACTACTTTTACATTCTCCCTGGCTTTTACCAAAGTAGGGTCATTCAACTGCTCCACGGCAAAGACCTCTCTTCTGACCTCTAAATCAGGCAGATGATCACCTGGCCCAACAACACTTCCCACCTCAATGGGAGGCACATCAGTTGGCGGGCCACCGTCACGCTCCGCATTCTCTAGTTCGCCAATCATAGTAGAAAAAGGGAATAACTCTGACTAAGAAGAAACTCCCTCCTCCACTACATCGACAACCTTCTCAAATGGATCGGGGTTGTTCACCTCTGGAACAAAACGGCTTTCCCTCAACTTCCAGAAGTGAGCAAAGTCTCTCCCCAATATTGCATCGTACATCAGACCATGCACCAAACCCACAGAAACTATAGCAGAACCACATGGTGTCTCGATGTTCACCTCAGCAGTAACATAATATCGAGTATCCCCATGTATGCAGGTCACACCAACAGTTTTCCCCTTACGCCTCAAGGGGTTCACCAGCTCCGCTTTCATAAGTGTCACCAAGCTACCAGAGTCTAACAGTGCCTCTACGCGGTTGCCATCTACAGTGAGTACACACATATGCTTATCAGTCTCAGCCTGCCGGTCAGCCGTACAGGCTGTCTGTGCAAAGAAAGACCCCCTGCGGTAGACATGAGCAGTATCACATTGCATAGGTTCAGTTGTAAGTGAACAATTAGCGGCAATATGGCCGAAGCCACCACATCGGAAACACTGAGCCATATTAATGTCTAGTCGTTTACGGGGCAAGAACCTTCCTGGCCTGGCAGGCCAGTCTCCAGGTTCTACACCCTCAGTCTTAGGTACATTCCACCGCCCAGCACCCTTCTCCCCTGGAACAGTCTTACCAGTGTCTGTGGGAGTTCGCTGGTGCGCCATCAGGGCTCGGTGGGGCATACTCATCAGCTCCTCAGCCGCCACGTACCTCTCCACCAGCTCGACCAACTGGTCCGCGGACTTAGGGTCTGCATGGCTCACCCACTTGCGCAGAGTCACAGGTAACGATCGCAGGTACCGGTCCATCACGACCCTTTCCACGATCTGTGGTCCCGTCAGCGTGTCGGGCTGTAGCCATTTTAAGGACAGATGGACGAGGTCATGCATCTGTGAACGTGGAGGCTTGTCCATATGGAACTCCCAGCGGTGGACCCGTTGGGCATGAACAAAGGTGGTGACTCCCAAGCGAGTTAGGATCTCCTGTTTTAGTTTTTTATAGTCCTTGGCATCAGCCAGGCATAAGTCGAAATAGGCCTTTTGTGGCTCCCCAGACAAAAAAGGTGCCACCAGACTTGCCCACTGCTCCTGGGGCCAACTCTCCCTTTCAGCCGTTCTTTCAAACGCGGTGAGATAGGCCTCCACATCATCGCCCAAAGTCATTTTTTGGAGGAAGTGACTGGCTCGTATGGAGTGGGTGGCGGTGGGAGGACCAGTAGTAACATCTCTGGGCCGGGCGATCAGGTGCTGTACCACCTCTTTTATGGCCTGGCTGTTTTCCGCTAAGGCCCGGCGGGTTTCCTCGATGGCAACCTGTTGTTGCCCCTGGGCTGTATCCAAGGCCGACAGTTGCACCCTGGTGGATTCCTGCAGAGCCCTGGTAGATTCCTGCTGAGCTCTGGTAGATTCCAGCTGAGCTGCTGTAGCTTGGAGCAAAGCTTTAATAATGTCCTCCATTTTGTACTGGGGTGTAGGTTGGAAGCTGAACCATGCCTCTCTGAGCATGGGCTGGCGCCTCCTCTATGGGACTCCAAGGACACAGCGTTATTTCCACACTCACAAATTGGGTGTCTGTCCCTTTAATTTTTAAACGGAAAGTTTTCCTCTTGCTGCAACTTCAGTGTGTGTGGGTGCCCGCATTCTCCACCATATTGTGACACAGTCAGGTTAGGGGGTCCCTCTCCTGGGTAGAGGACTCCTTCCTTTCACACACAGCAGCTGGGAAACAGTACGCCAGACTGGATTCGAGTACAAGCTGGTCGGCGCCAGTCTTTATTGTACAACGTCAGAAATAACAAAGAAAACAAACATAAATCCTAGCCCTGTCGGGGCACTAACTTCACAAGTGACTTCCCTCACTACAAGAACCTGGCAGGGCCTAATGCCCTCGCCAGCAACATAGGCACAGCACTTACAAACAGATTTTCAAGTGTCTCTGAGCAAACTCCCTGCCTGCTCTCCCAGGTGAGACACTCAGCCCTAAACACACTAGGCTTATATTGGCCACTCTCATGTGGAAACCCTAACAAGCCTGTTACCAGGCTGCGAGAACCAAAACCTGGAGTGGCCGTGGGTGGAGCCCTCCCTCTCCTCTCACCCACAACCCCCAGGTCCCAAACCGGCTTTTCAAAAAGCCGAGACTCAAGCCTGCTACACTGCAGACTTTCTCCTGGGGGTTTAAAACACATACGACAGGAATCTGTGACAAACGAACCTGCCACTTTACCAGTGATCCTATCACAATATATATATATATATATATATATATTAGGGGTGTGCACCGGCCACTTTTCGTGTTTTGTGTTTTGGTTTTGGATCTGGATCTTTCTTCGTGTTTTGGATCTGGATTGGTTTTGCCAAAACCACCCTTCTGTGTTTTGGGTTCTGGGTTTTGTGTTTTGGATCTGTATTTTTTTTTAAAAAAGCATAAAAACAGCTAAGATCACAGAATGTGTTGATTTTTCTGCTCCTATGCTATTATTAACCTCAAAAACCTTAATTTCCACTAATTTCCAGTCTATTCTGAACACCTCACAATAGTGTTTTTATGTCCAAAAGGTTGCACTGAGGTAGATGGATGACTATGCTAAGCGACACGAGTGGGCGGCACAAACACATGGCCCATCTAGGAGTGACACTACAGTGGCAGACAGGATGGCAGTTTGAAAAACTAGGCCGCAAACTGTACATAATGCAAAGAAAAAAAGAGGTGCAAGATGGAATTGTCCTTGGGCCCTCGTACCCACCCTTATGTTGTATAAACAGGACATGCACACTTTAACAAACCAATCATTTCAGCGCCAGGGTCTGCCACACGACTGTGGCTGAAATGATTGGTTCGTTTGGGCCCCCACAAAACAAGCTGGCAAATAATCTTTCCCTGCACAAACTGGCTCTACGGAGGCAAGATGTCATCCTCATCCTCCTCATTCACCGATTCCTCACCCTCTTCAGTGTTGTGTACATCCTCATCCTCACAGAGTATTAATTCGTCCCAGCTGGAATCCACCACCACAGGTCCCTCTGTACATTCTGGAGGCTGGTCTCCCTGGAAGAGTTGATAATTCATTTTTATGAACATAATCTTCTCCACATTTTGTGGAAGCAACCTCCTACACCTTTCGCTGACAAGGTTCCCGGCTGCACTAAACACTCTTTCGGAGTACACACTGGAGGGGGGCAACTCAGGTAAAATAGAGCCAGTTTGTACAAGGGCCTCCAAATTGCCTATTTTTCCTGCCAGTACAGGTTCGGACTGTCTGACATGCCTACTTGGATGCTGTCACCGATGTAATCCTTTAACAGACAGACGCACGCTTGTCGCTGCTGCTTTGAGGATGCAGGTGCGGGTACTGCGCATACATTTCACACACAAACACAGAAAAAAAGAAGATTATTTTATTTTGGTTGGAGCGCACTTTGGGGGTTACACCACCCTTTAACAGACAGACGCACGCTTGTCGCTGCTGCTTTGAGGATGCAGGTGCGGCTACAGCCCACACATTTCACAAAGAGAAAAAAAAAGAAGAATTTTTTATTTTGATTGGAGTGCACATTGGGGGTTTCACCACCCTTTAGCAGACAAGCCAGCTGGCCCTTTACTTATGACACAGACGCACGCAGTCGCTGAATGGCAAAAGTGGCCAGAAATTTTTCGGGCCACCCAAAGCATCTCCTGCACGCCCCTGTCGCTTTTCAGAAAATTCTGCACCACCAAGTTTATTGTGTGAGCAAAACATGGGACGTGCTTGAATTTGCCCAGATGTAATGCCCGCACAATATTGGTGGCATTGTCAGATATCACAAATCCCCAGGAGAGTCTAAGTGGGGTAAGCCACTGGGCAATGATTTCCCTCAGTTTCTCTAAGAGGTTGTCGGCGGTGTGCCCCTTACTGAAAGTTTATTGTGTGAGCAAAACATGGGGCGTGCTGGAATTTGCCCAGATGTAATGCCCGCACAATATTGGTGGCGTTGTCAGATATCACAAATCCCCAGGAGAGTCTAAGTGGGGTAAGCCACTGGGCGATGATTTCCCTCAGTTTCCCTAAAAGGTTGTTGGCGGTGTGCCTCTTACTGAAACCGGTGATACACAGCGTAGCCTGCCTTGGAACGAGCTGGCGTTTCTGAGATGCTGCTACTGGTGACGCTGCTGTTGTTGCTGCGTAAGGTGATACATCTACCCAGTGGGCTGTCACAGTCATATAGTCCTTAGTCTGCCCTGTTCCACTTGTCCACTTGGTTAAGTGGACATTGGGTACAACCGCATTTTTCAGGACACTGAGGACACTTTTTCTGACGTTTCTGTACAGTCTGGGTATCGCCTGCCTAGTGAAGTGGAATCTAGATGGGATTTGGAACCGGGGACACACTACCTCCATCAATTGTCTAAATCCCACTGCACTAATGGCGGATACCGGACGTACGTCTAACACCAGCATAGCAGTCAAGGCCTCAGTTATACGTTTTGCTTCATGATGACTGCTGTCGTACTTCATCCTCCTCGCTAAGGACTGTTGGAGGGTCAATTGTTTAGTAAAAGTAGTGGTGTTCCTACTTCCTCTCTGGGATGATGAACGACTCCCAGCAGCAGCAGCAGCGGCAGCAGGAGGCATAGCAATGCAGGATCCTCCGAAGGAATCCCGGATAGGAGAGTCAGTCATGCCAGTGACATGGCCTGCAGGACTACTTCCGATCCTGACTAAGGAGGAAATTGACGAGGAGGGAGTTGACGGTGCGGTTTGCAGGGGCTTGGATACAATAGGACAACGGGATTTAGGTGTCCCTGGACTGCTTACGGTCTTAGCCAAATTTCTGAACTTGACAGTAACGTTTTATGAACGCGCTGCAGGTGCCGTATAAGGGAGGATGTTCCTAGGTGGTTAACGTCCCTACCCCTACTTATTTAACCTTTACATATGGTACATATGGAAAGACAGTTGTTGTCCGGATTTGGATAGAAATATTGCTAGACCAAAGAGGTGGAATGCTTGGTCTTCTGCCCAGGCATGACCGTGATGGGCTTTTTCATCCCACGGACAACAACTGTCTCCCCCGGAGCCAGATTTAAACAAACCACATCACCATCAGAATCCTCCTCGCCAACTTCCTCCTCAGCGCCAGCTACACCAGTATCCTCATCCTGTTGTACTTCAACAGTGGCATCTTCAAGTTGCATATCAGCAAGTGGACTGTGGGTGCTCCTTTCAGCACTTGCAGGGGGCAAGGTTAGGGCACCCGGGGGGAACTTAGGGTTAGGCACCCCCTCGGGAGGGTTAGGGTTAGGGTAGGGGGAGGAAGGGTTAGGGTTAGGCACCCCCCCGGGGACTTAGGTTTAGGCAGCGGGGAAGGGGGGGTTAGGGTTAGGCACTTGGGGGGGAGGTTAGGGTTAGGCACCCCTAAGGAGGGTTAGGGTTAGGGGCTTAGGTTAGTTAGTACTTACCTATCCACGATCGGGATTTCCAGTGCTGTCTGGCTTCCGCTGCCGGGAAGTCTGCTGTTGTCGGCCAGGCGCTGCCGGGAATCATATCGATTCCGGTGCCACAGTCACAATTGTATACAGTCCTTAAAGGTGATGCACCGAGGTACAAACACACTAGGTGCTCCAGGATTTGAAAGTTTAGATCATATAAATCAATGTTTCTGGGCTACACAGAGCCCTGTCTCAGGACATGTTATTATAGTAGCCCAGAAACGTCGATTTATATGACATAAACTTTTCTGTCAAATCCTGGCGTGCCTAGAGGGTTTTTACTGCGGCGCATCACCTTTAAGGACTGTATATATATATATATATATCTTAAAACAGCGTCGGCACTCCGGGAGTCTTAATTAATAGAGTAAATAGCCAGGCAGACACCTCAGTGTCAATTTCAACGTTTCATGATAAACATCATTTCGTCTGCCTGGTTATTTATTCTATTAAGCTGAATATAAGAAGTAAAAACAATAAAATTATGTAAGGGGCATGAATCAGGAACTCACATCTAGTGCTATTGAATGTTTGAGGGAGGGGGGCCCCAAACTGGTATATTGCCTAGAGCCACATGAGGTCTAAATCCGGCTCTGGCACCATCTCTATGCTAGGTGCAGACCATCAGTCAAATGTGACCATGTCAGTGTCTTTGTACACAATCACTATCAGCAAGAAGCCCATGTCACTCCAATAACTCGCCCATACTACATTACTTCTGCATATGATTAGCCAACCCCCTGTAACCACCCAGCAATGCCCAAAACATTTCTAATACACTTGTGTGTACTGTACGTCCGAATCTTTACTGAGACTGTGGGCCTGATTCAGAGCCAGACGCTATTTGCGGACGCTTGTTCAGAAAAAGGGGCTGGCTATTTAAATTGAGCGCTCGCTCTGCGGTCTGTTAACGCCTCTATGTCTGAGCGAGCGTCCGAAACATGCGCTCGCTATTTTGTAAAGACGCCCCTTGGCCGCTCGCATCATACGTCATCTCCGCTATTTATTAGATTAATCGAGTACATCAAAAGGCGTATGAACTGCTCGCTATTCTTGTGGTAGCATTTTCCTACCGCAATCATGCGAGCAGTTCAGGCTAAAAGACAACCAAGTGACGTGGTCGATGACGCTGCTTTGTTAATTATGCACACCCTTAAAACGCCCGTTTGGCACGCCTGCGTTCGGATCTCCACTCCCCGTTTTCAAGCACCTTCCCCTGTTACCACCCACAAATGCCTCATCTTGTCACTCAAATTAGCTATTTTGCGAGCACACGATTTCTGACCGCACTGACTGGTTGGCGCATGTGCATTACAACCCATACGCATGCACAGGTGTGCGAACATCGCTCGGGGCGAACGATCGGCCGCTTACGAGCCACCCACAGCTATGCGAGCAGCCAGGACGCCGCTCCAAACAGTAAGAGGGACGGCCCTGATTCAGAGCAAGCGCTCTGTCAGAGCGTCCAGCTCTGAATCAGGGCCTCTGTCTCTCCAGCGCTATCATCTCTGCAATTCTCCAGCACTATCCTACCTTCATCTCTCCATCACTATCCTACCTGCGTCTCTCCAGCACTATCCTACCTGCGTCTCTCCATCACTATCCTACCTGCGTCTCTCCATCACTATCCTACCTGGGTCTCTCCAGCGCTATCCTACCTGCGTCTCTCCATCGCTATCCTACCTGCATCTCTCCAGCGCTATCCTACCTGCATCTCTCCATCGCCATCCTACCTGCGTCTCTCCAGCACTATCCTACCTGCGTCTCTCCAGCACTATCCTACCTGCGTCTCTCCATCAATATCCTACCTGCATCTCTCCATCGCTATCCTACCTGCGTCTCTCCATCAATATCCTACCTGCGTCTCTCCAGTGGTATCCTACCTGCATCTCTCCATCAATATCCTACCTGCGTCTCTCCATCAATATCCTACCTGCGTCTCTCCAGTGGTATCCTACCTGCATCTCTCCATCAATATCATACCTGCATCTCTCCAATGGTATCCTACCTGCGTCTCTCCATCAATATCATACCTGCGTCTCTCCATCCCTATCCTACCTGCGTCTCTCCATCAATATCATACCTGCGTCTCTCCAGCGGTATCCTACCTGCATCTCTCCATCGCTATCCTACCTGCGTCTCTCCAGTGCTATCCTACTTGAGTCTCTCCAGCGCCATCCCCCATGTCTCACTGTATATATATATATATATATATAAATATATATACATACATACATACATACATATACCTCACTCCATCTCATCAATGTACAGGTAATTTATACTGTTGCACTGTATATTATATACAAAAAAATCACAAAGCTACATATATACTGTTTATAAAATCTCACAATGTACCTCTGACTTATATACTGTATACAGTGACTGTCAGTACAGTTAGATGTACAAAGTGTGAATATATATAGCTTTGTGATTAAATATATATATATATATATATATATATATATATATATACTGTATTATAGATATAATATACAGTGTAAAAGAAAAAATTACATGTACATTACAAGTTATTTTTTTATTTAATATTTCTGACTTCGACAATATAGATAGATAGATAGATAGATAGATAGATAGATAGATAGATAGATAGATAGATAGATAGAAAGATAATATCTTCTCACTCAGATCATCATCTCATCAATGTACATGTAACTTGTAATGTACATGTAATTTTTACTTTGAATCATCACACAATATATATACTATCTAACGTTTACTGTCAGACACTGGCCCTGATTCAGAGCCGCACGCTCTGACAGAGTGCTCGCTCTGAATCAGGGCCGTCCCTGCTCCTTTTTGGAGTGGCCTCCAGGCCGCTCGCATAGCTGTGGGTGACCACCCACAGCTATAGCGAGCGGCCAAAATGATGGTGGCAATGGTCAAGACCATCGCGACCATCGGGCTTGCGATGAGACCCTTTGGTAGGGTCTCGCTGCCGCAAGCCCGCAAGCCCAGGAGTGCTTTTGGTTCTATCAGAGCCAAAAGCACTCCCACTGACATCACTAGTGATGTCAGTGGGGCTGGACCCAGACGGTAGGCGTTCCCATGGGAACGCCTCCGTCTGGACAGCCACGCCCCCGGCACGCCCACCAAAGGGGGCGTGTTGTCAATCACCATCGACAGCACGCCCCCTTTGGTGCGAGACCCTTAACGACGGCTTGGCCATCGTTATTCGTGTCTCGCGCATGCGCACGACGGACCCGCCTCCGTCGTGCGTATGCACACTTGGGTACCATCGACCCTCTTGCGAGCGCTCAGCGCTTGTGAGCAGGTCAGAATCAGGCCCACTGTGCCTTAGAGATGGCTAGTGAGTGAGTGTCTCAACACACTGACTCGAATCATTCAGATGAGTGAATGATTCGAGTCACTCAGTGTTTGGTGTGACGAGACACCCACCTCTCTAGCCTGTCAGTGGGAGCCAGAGTGAATGGCAGCTCCGCCCCGTACACTGCTGATCCGACCTGATCATACTTCTGCACTGTGGCCCTGAATCAGAGCCGGACACTCTGACAGATCGCTCGCTCTGAATCAGGGCATCTTTTTTTTTATGGAGCGGCCTCCTGGCCGCTCGCATTGCTGTGGGTTGCCACCCATAGCTAATGCGAGTGGCCAGGATGATTGTCACGATGGACAATACCGTCGCGACCATCGGGTTTGCGACGAGACCCTTGTGGTAGGGTCTCGTGGCCGCAAGCCCCAGAGAGCTTTCGGCTCTAACAGACCCGAAAGCTCTCCCACTGACATCACTTCTGATATCAGTGGGGCCGCTCCCAGACGGTAGGCATTCTCATGGGAAGGCTTCCTTCTGGGCAGCCACACCCCGGCCCGCCCACCAAAGGGGGCATGCTGTCACTCAACATCGACAGCACGCCCCCTTTGGTGCGAGACCCGGAGCGATGGATTACCCATCGCTGTCCGGGTCTTGCGCATGCGCACGACGGAGCCGGCTCCGTCGTGCGCATGCGCTCTGGGCCACCATCGACCCAGTAGCGAGCACTCAGCGCTCGCGACAGGGTCTGAATCAGGCCCAGTGTCAGATCAGCAGTGTAGGGGGTGGTGCGGTCAGTGGCTCACTTTGAAGTCGCGCAGTTACTGCCAGGGCTCAGGGAGTGCACTGACTCAGGAGAGTCAGTGAGAACCCCCTGAGCTGTAGTGCTGGGCTGCGGGGTGGCGTAGCTGTCAGCGACTCACTCTGAGTCATTGGCTCCCCTGCTGGCTACAGCACTGCACTACCTAAAGAGTCATGTCTCGAGACACTGACTCAAGATACTTCACTGAGTTGAGCAATGAGGCTCAACTCAGTGTAGTGAATTGTTCTGCCCATCCCTACTGTGCCTGTGTGACCCAGTCAGTTTTTATTACTGCCAGTGACAGTCTAAAGTCATCTCTAACCTTCTTCTCCTCCCCTGTTGCTGAAGTGCTGAGTGTTGCCCCTGAGATAGGGGAGGGGCAGAACCGAGCTGTCAGCTGGACTCGAAGCCATGAGGAGGCTCCATAATGTGGCCGGGAATACACAGCAGCTTCCCCTCGACCATTTACCTCCTCTTCATAGAGAGCTTCTGCACATGCGCAGAAGCTGCTGCTGGTACCCGAACGGGGAATGCTGCTGATTGGAGCTGAGCAATCCGCCCCCACAGCAAAGTCAATCAGCCCGGCAGCAAGCCAATCTGCCCCTGGACGTGCATACTGTAAATTAGCCACTGCGATTGCATTTGTAGTATGAGAGCTCTCTGTGTGTCAGGAGAGCTGCATGCTGCTTGGCTGCCCAATGTGCGTTGATAGTTTATACTGTAGCACATTGTCGGACGGATATGAGAAGGCAGCAGTGGACGTCCCTATGCACGGCTATGCTTTGGAAGGCATTAGAATATTTTAACAACTGCGATCTGTGAGAGTATGCAGTTGCTATCGCATTAGCGTAAATCTCTGAATCATGCCCACTGTGCGCAAGCATTACTGACCTGACATGTGATCCTCAGCTGGCTGAGTGATCATGGGGTCACTCAAGCCAGCGATCGCAGATGCACAACAGAGGCCAGGAAATCTCTGTCAGCCATCAGAGATTCTGGCCTCTTCACTCCTCCACAACAGCAACATCGCACTCCCGTTAGGAGAAACAGAGCCCATCACAGTCCACTCCCTGCCCAGACACAGCAGCAGACTGTTAATCACTGACAGTTTGCTGCTGGACTGCATGCAGGATTGTAGACTAGCACTGTACATGCGCAGTACAGGTCATGTGCCTGCGCAGACCACTTACAATGGGAGATGTGCGCTAACCATCGGGTTAGCGTACATCTCTGAATCAGCTTTATTATGCCAGTTATTATGCATCTTGGCTGGGCACCCATAGCCGGTACTGCCCCTCTGCATTCAAGCTGTTATGTATACAAGAGGTATTACCAGGGCCCGTGCAACCACTAGGCAAACTTAGGCAGCCGGCCACTGCAGGGTGCCACTGGAATAATGTGTAGTGTGGACCGCACATAAGTGCAGTCCGCACTACACTACTAGGAACAAACACACAGCTGTGTGTTTGTTTTAGCAGCTGATGAGGGTCAGACAGGCTCTCATCGGCTGCTGCGCCCACTGCCGGAGCGGTAGTGTCTAAATCCCCTTCACGGAGAGGATCCTGATGTCATCAGCCAGTGTCCAGTGTCATTGTCTACCATCCAAGTGGGTGCAGAGGGGGAATATAACCATGTGGTGAGCGTAGCAAGCCACCGAGCCCGCGGGGGGACAACAAAATTGTTTAAGTGGGGACAACTTGTTTAGCAGGCTGTAATGAGCATGAACTGTACTTCCGCACTATATAAGGGGCACTGCACAAGGAGGGACTACTACTGGTGGCATTATAGAAGGGGCACTGCATAGGGGTACCACTGCTGGGAGCACTGCATAGGGGGCCACTGTATGAGGGCTTGTGTAGCTATCCAAGGGTGGGGGGCTGCAAGGAAGAAGTTGGGGGGGGTGCAAGAAATGCCTAGGGTGCCAAGAAACCTTGCACCGGCCCTGGGTATTGCAGCTGCCGTAGGGAGTATACCCTTCAGTCAGTGCAGTGTGTTTTGTTCCACCAAATGGTTCCCAATGAGGAAATATCCAACTTCCAATCATAAATGGACTCTAATTATCAACAAGCAGCTGCCTGTCATACAGAGGTTTATGGGACAGCGAGATAAGTTCTTTCTCCAGTGAAAATGGCAGAATTTGGCCATTTCTCTGCTTTAGAGCTTGATTCAGAGACGGAGACAGTTCCAATCGCAGCTGCTAGTTAGCAAGCTGTGGAGGTGCGAATCTGAAAAAATGCACCAAGCTCCAAAAAGCATGGAGATGCCCACCGCAGCCATCGCAACCTTGAACGCCTCAGCTTGTACGCAGGTATACCGATGTTAGCAGTCCTGGTTAGCCTCTTGGTCACACAGCAGGGCAGACATGATGGGGTTATGATTTCTGTGTATGTGGTTGCAGACTCCTGCCATTACCTGCCCCTAAAATGGCTCCACCAAGCCTGCACTTATCCAACCACTCCCCTGTCACCTCCCCCAAATGCTCCATTTCCACCCCCTCATACTGCCTTCCTGTCAATTTCTCTGTGATTCCAGGAGGGCTGAGTGCGGGATTGCAGAGGGTCCTTTGTGCATGCACATCGGAAGCGCAGTCTTCCGATAATTGCTCATCTGCGTAATTATCAGAACTGTGTCCATCTCTGAACTGTGTCCATCTCTGAATGAGTCCCTAAGTCTGGTTAAGCTAAATGCAAATCCCTTTGTGGAGCACAGCTTGCGTGTTCATGCATGCTCTGGAGTGAGTGTTTGCAAGTAGGGATAATGCAGAGTCGTACACATTTCACTTGCATCTCCACTTGTGATCGCCCTAAATTCAGCTTGGTTGCTTCTGAGCTGCGGGATATGCAGAGTTAGCACAAGCGTAAACAAGGCTGTATTCAGATGTATAATTTGCACCAGGTATAGGGTAAGTGCACACTGATGATGACGACAGTTATCAAACAAAGCATACAGATAGGCGTGTTCTGGTTGCAGAGCATACTTGCCTACCTTTTGCTTCTCCTCCCCGGGAGAAGCCTAGGTAGGACAAGCAGGTGGGCTGTGATGGAGGTGGGGCCTGATGGGTCACATCATTCAGCCCCACCCCCTTTGTGGTAAATTTACGCGATTGGCTTAAATTTAAATAGGGGGCAGGACCAAACGGCGCAATTCATGGAGAATTGCGTCATTAAGCCCCGTTCCCTACGTGGGGACCCGTGATCAACACGGAAATTCTCCCCATTCTGCCCACTTGACTACAAAGTGGGCAGAATGCAGGAGAAATGCTTACACTTCCGGGGGTGCAGGGAGTTACATGAGAAATAGGGAACCTCCCTCGAAAACCGGGAGGGTATGCATGTATGATGCAAGGTGCGTAGACTTAGTTACATGCGAGAATTGACCCATATTGCACACAGAGATACTCCCATTGTCAGTACTATGCTGTGCGTATATTACACACAGAGATACTCCCATTGTCAGTCCTATGCTATGTGTACAATGCACACAGAGATACTCCCATTGTCAGTACTATGCTGTACGTATATTACACACAGAGATACTCCCATTGTCAGTACTATGCTGTGCGTATATTACACACAGAGAGACTCCCATTGTCAGTCCTATGCTATGTGTATAATGCACACAGAGATACTCCCATTGTCAGTTCTAGTTGTGCGTATATTACACACAGAGATACACCCATGCCAGTACTATGCTGTGCGTATATTGCACATGGAGATACTCCATTGTCAGTACTATGCTGTGTGTATAATGTACACAGTTAGTCCCATTGTCAGTCCTATGTTGTGCGTATATTACACACAGAGATACTCCCATTGTCAGTCCTATGCTATGTGTATATTACACACAGTGATACTCACATTGTCAGTCCTATGCTATGTGTATATTACACACAGTGATACTCACATTGCCAGTACTATGCTGTGCGTATATTGCACAGAGATACTCCCATTCTCAATACTATGCTGTGCGTATATTGCACACAGAGATACTCCCATTGTCAGTACTATGTTGTGTGTATATTACATACAGAGATACTCCCATTCTCAGTACTATGCTGTGCGTATATTACACACAGAGATACTCCCATTGTCAGTACTATGGTGTGGGTATAATGCACACAGATACTCCCATTGTCAGTACTATGCTGTGCGTATATTACACACAGAGATAATCCCATTGTCAGTCCTATGTTCTGCGTATATTACACGCAGAGATACTCCCATTGTCAGTACTATGCTGTGCATATATTTTACACAGAGATACTCCCATTGTCAGTCCTATGTTGTGCATATATTGTACACAGAGATATTCCCATTGTCAGTATTATGCTGTGTGTATATTACACACAGCGATACTCACATTGCCAGTCCTATGTAATAGCAGCCTAAGGGGTGAGCGTTGATGAGCGGTCTATGTGTCATACCTACTTCCTTCTGTATTTGTAATTGGTCCCGACCTTCCGTCAGCTTTTGGACCACGCTTTACTCCTGGAATCCCTTAGTCGGTGTGCAGAGACAAGGGCCCCCAGAGAACCCCCCAGCAAAGTCACTACTCGTTTGGATAGTTACTATGAATATTATTTAACTGGAACACGGTGTCATGGTACTTTGGTGAATAAAAGGTCAGTTATACAAATCAACATACAGTATTGGAATTACTGTTGGCTATAACTGCATTTCAGAGTAAAACAGAATTCACAAATGCAACTACAATCTCAGGATCACATTACATACATTACATATTCAGATAGCTCTTGAAGACAGTACTCTTAGCTAACTGTAAAACAGATATAGAAGTTCTCCCTGCTAGTATTGGTAGCAGACAACACAGTTCACAAAGTATGTGGTAGCAATTATTGCTTTTTTCCTTCTAGCACTAGAATAGCCAGTTATGCAAATCTCCTTGTAGAATTATGGTAGCAGTTATGGCAATCTCCCTGTAGCATTAGTGCAGCAGGTTATACAGATCTCCCTGTAGATTAGGGTAGTGAGTATGAGTTCAGTTTTCACTTCCTTACAGTGGGTAGGCTGAATACTGCAGCTAGCTTATACTGGCTGCCTAGTTACTGAAAGTAATTTCCTTGGGTGCAGGGTTGGCTGGATCACTCCTCAGTGAGGAACAAATTAGTGGGCTGACAATTGGGGATGAGCACTGAGGGCTCTTGACCTGTCCATTTGTGCTATCTCTGTTTTATCTGGCCACCCCCTTCAGCTGGTGGCTTACCCGGAGGATCAGCTGTCTAGGATGTCTGCGGCTCCTGGTTAAAACTGGTGTCCTGGCCCCTGCCTTCAGTCCCAGACCCGTGGCAGCATCACAGGCGCGGCTCCTGCCCGTCGTATGTTCATTCGCTGCCCGCTCTCCTTATCTGAGCGACTGACACCTGCAGCGTGGCTCTCACTCAGCAGCCCCTGCAGCCTCTGCTCTTTGCTGATTCTTGCAGCTCACACTGGATCCTAACAAGCTCCGTGCCTGCTCTTGTCAGCCCAGCTCTCCTCACAGCTGTTTTCCCTCCTAACAGGCTCCGCCTCCTCAGTTCACAGGTCAGGCTGCTCTTTTCTCTCAGCTCTCTTCCTGCTCCTCACTAACTATGTTTGAGTCCCCTGTGTCCTAAAGCCCTCCTGCTACCCACTGATGTCACAATGTGAGGGGAATGATTAACCCCCTCAATGCCAGTGTTCTTTCACATAAATAAGACCTTCCATTAAGGCCAGACAGTCTGTGTTGGGGCATCACATACTCCCCCGCTAGAACTTTGCGTGTCCTCACGCAATCTCATTAGTAACACAAAAAGTCCTTATCAACACTCCTTCACACTCCAGGCAGATAATAATTTGTCATTTAACTTTACAACAAAAAGTAAGTATAGACATATATATATATATATATATATACTGTATATATATATATAAATGTCCTCTGACCACTTATAATCGGTATCTCAATGGTCGAGCCCCTTTCGTGCCACGCTCTGACCTCCTGACCTCTGTGGCAGGCCTATTATTCTCAACCTGGTCAGTGGCAGGAAAGGAATCAGTTTCACTGCCACTGGCTCTGGGGTTACACCCCTACGGTATTTAGCAAAACCGGGCCACACATAAACATTAGCAATTCTATGGGATCTTTGCAAAGAGGGCCCCCAGGAGATGCCTATCTCTCTGCCCTGAACACATCCTCTGGTGGTAATGCTGGAACTTCCGCAGTGCACAACTTCAGCTGCTCTCTAGACACTGTGCTGACTTGTCCATCTCTCTCCCTTCTGATCTGGTAGGCATATAGGCCATCACCCGGAATGCCAGCCACTGTGTAGGGGACACTTTCCCACATAGCATCCAACTTGCTGGAACGGTGATTTTTTTTTTCTTTCAGACTTTATCCCCTACTTGTAAGGGTCGTAGCTCTGGCATCAGAATTATAATTTCTCTCTTGACGGTGTTGCGCAGTCCCCATTTTCTTCGTCACAATTTCTCTGGCTGTCTCTATCCGGTGCTTGTGTTCGCGAACCCACTCATTTTTGGTAGCCGCAGGTTCAGCCACTTCGGGAGTCAGCTCTAAGTCCATGTGCAGCTTGCCCTGCCTTCCGAACATCAGGTAGAAAGGTGTGAAACCTGTGGAGGAGTGTTCAGTGTTATTATACAAGTATGCAAGCTCTGGCAAGAGGATAGGCCACTGGGATCGTTTTTCCACTGAGAGACTTCTTAACATTCCAATGATAGTCTGGTTGGCCCTTTCACACAGACTATTACACTGAGGATGATAGGCAGTTGTCCGCACCTTCTTACATCCATACAAGGTACAGAGCTCTTGAAACAACTGTGATTCAAATGCCGGGCCTTGGTCTGTCAGGATCTGATCGGGGTACCCATTTGGCCAGGCAAAGTGCTTGAGGAAGAGTTCGGCGGTAGTCTTTGCGGTCAGATCACGTACTGGGGCAACTACCAGGAGCTTGCTGTAGTGGTCGGTGATGGTCAATGCATATTGAAACCCGCTTGGACTGGGCTCAAGTTTACCGTGGTCGGGGGCAACGATTTCCAGTGGACGCTGGCTCTTTATCGGATGTAGTGGGTCTTTCTGACTAGCCACAGGGGTCCTCTTGAGGCAACAGGCTACACAGCTTCGACACCACTTTTCAACGTCCTCTCTCATTCCTACCCAAAAGAATCTCTTTCTTAGCACAGCTTCTGTCTTCTGGGTTTCAAAATGTCCAGATTGGTCGTGATAAGCCTTCAGCAGGAACTCTGCCTGTTATCTGGGCACAACTATTTGAACAATGTTTTGATATGTTCCGGGGTCAAGGCTGGCTCGAACGATTAGCCCCTGTTTGGGCTTGATGCGATCTCTGTGTCTAAGCAGTTTCATCAACTCTGGGTCAGCATCAGCCCTCTGTAGCTTAGTTAGACGGCTCTTCCGACAAATCATATCCATTAATTCCCATAGCACAGGGCTCTCTTTCTGAATCTTTTCCCAGTCAAATCCAAGGGTGTCTGCATGAGGGTTATCTGGCCTCGGATCTGTTGTGGCAGACACGGGATCGGAGGTTACGATGCATTGCTTAGTTTTTGGAGGCTTGAATAATGGCGTCTCCACATCTTCAGCCAAGTCTCTATCTTCCTCTGCAACGTCTGCAGTAGGCAGGCGAGACAGAGCATCGGCGTTGCCATTAGATTTCCCGCTTCGGTAGGTCACAGTATAATGAAAGTTGGCCAGGCGTGACATCCACCTTTGCTCTAGGGCTCCCAGGTGGGCGGTAGACAGGTGTGCCAGCGGGTTGTTGTCAGTCACAATGACAAATGGTGTGGCAGCCAGGTAGTTTTTAAACTTTTCAGTGATGGCCCAGATGAGGGCAAGAAGTTCTAGTTTGAAGGTGCTATAATTCTCGCTGTTTCTTTCGGTCTTTCACAGGCCTCGGCTGGCATAAGCGATGACTCTTTCACATCCACCCTGCATCTGGGACAACACGGCTCCCAACCCGTGGGGACTAGCATCTGTGTAGACTCGGAAGGGCTTCTCATAGTCTGGGTATGCCAGTAGAGGGGCCTCGATCAGGGACAACTTTAGTTGCTCAAAGGAGTTTTGTTGGTCTTCAGTCCACACGACCGGGGAAGTGCTTCACCTCTCTTGACCAGACTTGCCTCACAAAAGCTCATGTAATGGTGCGGCCACCCTTGCAAAGTTCTCAATGAATCGCCTGTAGTAGCCGACAAAACCTAGGAAGCTACGGACATCCTTCACCGTTCTGGGTATAGGCCAGTCTCGCACCACTTGAATCTTCTCAGGATCTGGCTTCACCCCTTCAGCACTGACTATTTGTCCAAAGTACTGCACTTTCTGTTTCAGCAAGTGACACTTCCATGGCTTTAGCTTCAAACCACACTTGATCAGCTGTTTAGGTACCTCGTCCAGGTGTTTCAGGTGCTCTTCATAAGTTTTGGAGAAAATTATGACGTCATCTAAATACAAAAGGATCATATCGAAATTGCGATATCCAAGGTTCCATGACTCGTTGGAAGGTGGCTGGGGCATTGCAGAGTCCAAACGGCATCCGTTCGAACTCGAAGAGACTCATTGGTGTGGTGAAGGCAGTTTTCTCCCGGTCCTCCGGGGCCATTGGGATCTGCCAATACCTGCTCGTTAAGTCTAGAGTGGAGAAATATGTTGCAGTCTTCAGGGCTGTTAAAGATTCTTCAATTCTAGGCAGCAGATAGGCATCCTTGTGAGTCACTGCATTCAGCTTCCGGTAATCTATGCAGAATTGAAGACTGCCATCCTTCTTCCTCACAATGACAAGTGGTGCTGCCCATGGGCTGTGGCTCTCCCGGATTATGCCAGCTTCTTTCATCTCGCCGAGTATACTCCGCACTGGTTGATACATGGCCGGTGGTAGGGGCCTATGCCTTTCCTTGATCGGTGGGTTAGTCCCTGTGGGGATGTGATGATGGACACCTTCTGCTTTCCAAAAGTTGGAGGGATGTTGACTAAATGCCTCCACGTTTTCCTGTACCACTTGGAGCGCTCCCTCACGCCTCTTTTCTGGGGTGTCTGAATCCCCGATTTGTATCTCGCTCCACCAGGGAGTCTCACTGTCAGCAGCTGTCAGTTGTCCAGTCACTGTTCTCTGGTGGGCCACTGGTACACTCTCCCCAAACACATCTTGAAAGTCAACCTAGATAAGCCGTTCCACTGGGCAATTTTTAAAAAGCCTTATTGGATAGCTGTGTGGATTCATTATCCGGACTGGTACTCTTCCACGTTCTACTTGCGCCAAGGTCCTAGCTATGGCAAAGGGGTATTGTCCATCAGAGTCGCAGGATTCAAGTATGACCTCGTAATTTTGACCACCTGGTCCAATCCCGGCCTTGCACCAAACAACATGTTCTGAATTGGGTCTCAAGAGAATAGGCCGACGGTCAGCAATTCTGGCTTTTCCCACTTCTCCCCGAGCATTGGCAAATTTCTTCTGCTCCTCAAGCAGTCGCACAGTCTGTTGCATTGTCTTTCGCTCCTTTGAGGCGGCGGAATGCATCTCCATCTTGAGAGCCTCCACCAATTCGTCGGGACAATTTTTGAGGAGATTCATCCCGAGAATGACAGGGGGTAGGTGTTCACTCTGTACTGTGGTGACCAAACGCCCTTGCCTCGTGAGCTCAGCCTTGCCGATATTCAAGTCAGCTTCCCAATAGCTGCGATAATTGTTTTGTTACCCGTTGCTAGCAAGTAGCTGCAGCCAAGTAGTCGGTGGGGTCACTATTTCTTGTTCATCCCAATACCGTAGGAACTCTCTGAATCTGATAGTGGCCATTTGTGAGCCGGTATCCAGTAGAGCCGGCACCTCTATGCCATCAATCTGGATCTTCAAGTGGGGGCACTCTCCAACATACCGAGGCCACCACTCCTGCGACGTTGGACCTACTGACTTGACTCCTCCCGAGGGTCGGTCCCTCGCCTCAGGATCTCATTGTTTAAAGCTTCACTGATGCAATTTCTTTCGATGTGGCCACTTTGTTTACACCGCCTACATATAGGTCTTCCCTGGGAGTCAAATTGATCCATTGAAGGTCGACCTGAATCTCGTGGGATGTTCCAGTTTGACCGCTTTCTCCCGTCACGGTCTTGGCGCCATTCTCTGTTCCTGGCTCCAGTTTGTTCCTGTCGGATCTCTTTCACCTCTCGACCCAGCTCTGACATATTTTGCATTAATTCTGTTATTTTACTTGTAAGGACTCCGATCGGATTGTGACCGGACTGCACTTGTTATGTGGCCGTCCCATTAGGCGTTAGGAGCACAGGTCTCAGGATTTGACTGACCTCATCCAATTTCTCATTTTCTAAATGTTCTAAAGATTCGTCATCTTCAGGGTCGGCATTCTGGTTTAGACCAAGAATCTGCAACACCACCTCCTTAAACTCAGAGAATGAGCATTCCGGATTCTAACGTCTCCACATTCTTAATTGGGAATGTGTCGCTTCTCCTTGCGACCCTTCAATAAATAAGTTGATGAGGGTTTCATCTTCTTGTTCTGCCTCTCGTGGTTCTAAGGCTTGAATAGTACGCATGGCTTCCTGTAGGCCCAGGGCAAACTCCCTTAATGACTTCTGAGGTTTTTGTATTCTAGCATAAAGACGGCCCTTAAGCTCTGACAGGGAACGTGAGTTAAAGATGCTGGCTAATTTTTTAAATATGGCTTCCACTGTTTCACGTTGTGCATCAGACCACGCTTTGAACTCACGTCGTGCAGGCCCTTTCAGTTGTCCAAGCAAGATCTCTACTTTTTGCGTGTCGCTCAGTGGATATAGCCAAAACATAGACTGCATTTTGTCTTTAAATTCTTTGAAAGTACTCGTACCTGGTGTACGTGCATCTCCTGAGTACATCAGTAGCCATGGGGCCCCAAAATAATATGGCATTGTAATAGGTGAAGTCTCTGTCATTGGTAACCTCCTTATGTTGGGTGAGGCATTTATTGCAGGTAAAAATCTCGGCCTGACGTTGATATAGAAGATTGGGGTTCTGACATCTGGTTGAGTGGACCCCCAGAGAACCCCCCAGCAAAGTCACTACTCATTTGGACAGTGACTATGAATTTTATTTAACTGGAACACGGTGTCATGTTACTTTGGTGAATAAAAGGTCAGTTATACAAATCAACATACAGTATTGGAATTACTGTTGGCTATAACTGCATTTCAGAGTAAAACAGAATTCACAAATGCAACTACAATCTCAGGATCACATTACATACATTACATATTCAGATAGCTCTTGAAGACAGTACTCTTAGCTAACTGTAAAACAGATATAGAAGTTCTCCCTGCTAGTATTGGTAGCAGACAACACAGTTCACAAAGTATGTGGTAGCAATTATTGCTGTTTTCCTTGTAGCACTAGAATAGCCAGTTATGCAAATCTCCTTGTAGAATTAGGGTAGCAAGTTATGGCAATCTCCCTGTAGCATTAGTGCAGCAGGTTATACAGATCTCCCTGTAGATTAGGGTAGTGAGTATGAGTTCAGTTTTCACTTCCTTACAGTGGGTAGGCTGAATACTGCAGCTAGCTTATACTGGCTGCCTAGTTACTGAAAGTCCTTTCCCTTGGGTGCAGGGTTGGCTGGATCACTCCTCAGTGAGGAACAAACTAGTGGGCTGACAATTGGGGATGAGCACTGAGGGCTCTTGACCTGTCCATTTGTGCTATCTCTGTTTTATCTGGCCACCCCCTTCAGTTGGTGGCTTACCCGGAGGATCAGCTGTCTCGGATGTCTGCGGCTCCTGGTTAAAACTGGTGTCCTGGCCCCTGCCTTCAGTCCCAGACCCGTGGCAGCATCACAGGCGCGGCTCCTGCCCGTCGTATGTTCATTCGCTGCCCGCTCTCCTTATCTGAGCGACTGACACCTGCAGCGTGGCTCTCACTCAGCAGCCCCTGCAGCCTCTGCTCTTTGCTGATTCTTGCAGCTCACACTGGATCCTAACAAGCTCCGTGCCTGCTCTTGTCAGCCCAGCTCTCCTCACAGCTCTGTTTTCCCTCCTAACAGGCTCCGCCTCCTCAGTTCACAGGTCAGGCTGCTCTTTTCTCTCAGGGCTCTTCCTGCTCCTCACTCACTATGTTTGAGTCCCCTGGGTCCTAAAGCCCTCCTGCTACCCACTGATGTCACAATGTGAGGGGAATGATTAACCCCCTCAATACCAGTGTTCTTTCACATAAACAAGACCTTCCATTAGGGCCAGACAGTCTGTGTTGGGGCATCACACTATGTTGTGCGTATAATGCTCACAGAGATACTCCCATTGTCAGTCCTATGTTGTGCGTATATTACACACAGAGATACTCCCATTGTCAGTCCTATGTTGTGTGTATATTACACACAGAGATACTCCCATTCTCAGTACTATGCTGTGCATATATTACACACAGAGATTCTCCGATTGTCAGTACTATGCTGTGCGTATTTTACACACAGAGATACTCCCATTGTCAGTACTATGTTGTGCGTATATTACACACAGAGATACTCTCATTGTCAGTCCTATGTTGTGCGTATATTACACACAGAGATACTCCCATTGTCAGTACTATGCTGTGCGTATATTACACACAGAGATACTCCCATTGTCAGTACTATGGTGTGGGTATAATGCACACAGATACTCCCATTGTCAGTACTATGCTGTGCGTATATTACACACAGAGATAATCCCATTGTCAGTCCTATGTTCTGCGTATATTACACGCAGAGATACTCCCATTGTCAGTACTATGCTGTGCATATATTTTACACAGAGATACTCCCATTGTCAGTCCTATGTTGTGCGTATAATGCACCCAGAGATACTCCCATTGTCAGTCCTATGTTGTGCGTATAATGCACACAGAGATACTCCCATAGCCAGTCCTATGTTGTGCATATATTACACATAGAGATACTCCCATTGTCAGTCCTATGTTGTGGGTTTTATGCACACAGAGATACTCCCATTGTCAGTCCTATGCTTTGCAATGTTTTAAAGAGGCAATCATTCAAACAGGAAAACTAACCTGGTATTCCCTTTTAAATTATTGTTATTTAAAATATTGGATAGATTGCCTGGGAACTCGCTGATGCCTGCAGTTCACATTTACCATATGAGGAATGATACAGCACTTTGTACAGGTGACAATAGCATGGACAGAAAGTAATGAGAGGAAGAAGATGGGCACAAGATAATTTGTGCTGATGACAAAAGATCTGTAAATTAATAGATTAATATTCATAGAATTTATGTATAACTCCTGTTCACATTATGGGCTCTATTTATTAACATTATTTTTACTAAAATAAAGTGAAAAAGGGTGTTTTCACACCATTTTCACATTATTTTAGTATCACCTATAGTTATTACAGGGCAATTGGAGTAGAATTCGTAAAATTCTACTCCAACCCCTAAGGTTCACTTATATTTAGTAATAAGATCACATTTCCCATAACTGTAATGGGAAATGTGATCTGGCCAAAGTTACTAAAAATAAATTGTGAAAAAATACCGGGGAAAGCTCTGTGATAATAACGCCACCTGGAGGTTGCATTATCCAGGGTCTCCCCCGGTTACTGGCCTCCTGCTCTGCTCTAATGGGGAGAGCAGAGCCGGGAGTCGGTCCCAGTAATCAGCTGTGTGGTCTAAACAGACCGCAAGCTGATAACTGCAAAAAAAAGTTAAAAATTTTTTTTTCTTACCTGACTCCATGGACCGGTGATCGGGGCTCTGGGTGATGTCCTCTCTCTGGTCAGCTGGTCTCCCATGGAGCACTGCGGCCTGATCATCAGGTGATCAGGTCCCAATGCAGTATGGGAGATCACCTGACCGGAGGCATGGAGGACATCACCGGAGGCCCGGATCATGCAAGTAAGTGTAATTAAGGGATGGGGGTGGTCATGGGGGGGAGGGGGGGTCGTGGGGGGTCCATGATTGTGTGGGCGGGGCTTAGTGCTGGTAGGCGGGGCTTAGCCCTGGGGGGGTAGCAGCAGCGGCGGCCGGTCGGCGCATGCGCAGGCATTTTGTCACGGTATGTTTGGCAAAAATACCGTGATAAGGCTCCGGAGGGGATTCACAGGGACAGAGTTTTATCGCAAGCTCTGTCCCTGCAAGGGATTTGTAGTAAATCCCTGTGATATTGCCTGAATTCGCAATGCGAATTCAGTCGTTAATATCACACTACAACTTGCATTCAATATGCGGATTGTAGTAAATAGAACCCTAAAGGGTAATTGGAGTAGAATTCGTAAAATTCTACTCCAACCCCTAAGTACCACTTATTTTTAGTAAGCAGATCGCATTTCCCATAATTGTAATAGTAAATGTGATCTGACCAAAGTTACTAAAAATAAATTGTGAAAAAATACCGGGGAAAACCCTGTGATAATAACACCACCTGGAGGTTACCGGACTCCTGCTCCGCTCTGACGGGGAAAGCAGAGCCAGAGTCAGCCCCAGTGATCAGCTGTGTGGTCTAAACAGCGCCGGGGGGGTAGCAGCGGCGGCCAGTCGGCGCATGTGCGGGGCACTTGTCTCTGTATTTTTTTGCAAAAATACCGTGACTAGTGTGCGGAGGAGATTCGCAGGGACAGAGCTTTCTTGAAAGCTCTGTCCCTGCAAGGGTTTTGTAGTAAATCCCTGTGATATTGCCTGAATTCGCAAGTAATATCACACTACAATCTGCATTACCAATGCTGATTGTAGTAAATAGAGCCCTATGTCATATACTGTATGGTGAATGTGCACAGCAACCAGCAACACTTAAACAGTGTGTGCAAAGATGGGTCAGATAATTTGTTGATTGATTTAAAATCATGATTATATATGTTTACAAGTACTTGGCTAGTCTGGCTCCGTTGTGACAACTGTGTCTCTCAGGAATGTTTCCCAGTACTTATAGGAATGTCTCTCAGCACACAGATAATCCGTACTGGTGCCACTTTGGAAGTGTTTTGTTATTTTTGTTTTACATAATATCATAGACAATATACAGTACTATTGGTTTTTTATCTTAGTTTATAGGATAATCTAAATACATGTATATTAAAACATATGACATGCACATAGCATGCATTCATATGACCAACATCAATACAAACCTTCATGAGCAATTTCAAGA
This sequence comes from Taudactylus pleione, assembly GCA_031769625.1. Lineage (NCBI taxonomy): Eukaryota > Metazoa > Chordata > Amphibia > Anura > Myobatrachidae > Taudactylus > Taudactylus pleione. Next base: position 105,638 of record JAUIMM010000647.1, on the reverse strand, counting down.
CACATTTCAGTAGTTAAACTTGAACTGAGCATGCCTTTATATAGCCGTAGTTTCATACTGTATGCTTACATTGCAGTATTATAATTTGAATTGATCTGAATAACAATTGGGATGGTTTCTATGTTAAAGATCTATACTTACAAATATCTGGTAAAAGGTACTTAGCTCCAGAGAGAGACCTGTAACCCACCTCCAGTACACGCTAACACTGCAGTGCATGACCAGCTGGTCCTCTGTAGACACTCTGCTTTCTCTAGTCCCTATATATTGATACTGTGAGTACGGCTGTACAACTGAACACTTCAATAAACCTGCAACCCTGATTAAGTCTTACTGTTTGGTCCACTTCATATGCTGTTACAGGTGGTATCTACAATAACCATCTTGTGTATACCACTTCATATGTTGTTTTAAGTGGTGTCTACAATAAACATCGTGTGTATACCACTTCATATGCTGTTTTAGGTGGTGTCTACAATAACCATCTTGTGTATACCACATCATATGCTATTTTAGGTTTTGTCTACAATAACCATCTTGTGTATACCACATCATATGCTATTTTAGGTTTTGTCTACAATAACCATCTTGTGTATACCACTTCATAAGTTCATACGCCTTTTGTTTTTAGGTGGTGTCTACAATAACTAGAGATGAGCTCCGACCCCCGTGTTTTGGTTTTGGGTTTTGGATCTGCATTGGTTTTGCCAAAACCTCACCTCCGTGTTTTCTTTTCATGTTTTGGTTTTGGTTCTGGATTTTTACTTAAAAAAATAAAAAAAAAAGCTGAAATCACATAAAATGGGCCTTTTTTTGTTTCTACAGTTTTAATACCCTTAATAACATTTATTTCCACTCGTTTCCAGTCAATTTTGACCACCTCACAGCTCACAAGGGGACCAGGAAGTGTGCTTTCCAAAAATAAATAAACAAATGACTTAAATAATGCTTTTCAAATCTTCTATAAACTGGCATTTCTGAACCTGTAGCGGGACATAAAAAAAAAACATAGTTCAAACTGCCGTTGTTCCCACTGTCCACTTAAGTTAATCATATGAGATATATTGTGAACAAGCGGAACTGAGCAGCAAATGCAACATTTCAGACCTAAGGTTTAAGTATTACGTTGTGCGGCTGCGCCATGCCTGCTTGCTGGCATTTTTTTTCATCCTAGATGGGGGACCAGGAAGCATTGCTTACCAAAAATAAATCTTCTGTGTAACGGAATTTTTCCAACCTGTAAAGGGACATTAAAAAAAACAGAGTTAGTTAGTGGCCTTCAAATTGCAATTGTTCCCACTGTCCTGGACTGGAGCAACCATGGTGACTGAATTAGTGTCATAAGGAAGTTTAGGCTGCAAACTGGGTGTCATGTTATGAGCTGGCCATATGGGGTATGTTGCTGTTAAGGGATCAGGCTGGTTATCAGTGGACACATTATAGTTTTTATTATTCTGGGTTTCCATCTCCTGAAGGGTGTTTACCAACAGACAGAGACTACCTACCTATCAGCTCAGGCATAGACAGTTCTTGAGGAACAGAGCTCTGTTCTCTGGACGGAAGCCAAATAAGTGGGAGCCCCTGTTTCAAGTCTAACATTTGAAGATCTTATTCTCTCCACATCATCTATGATAGAAGAAAAAAAATGTCATTGGGGACATCTAGCTCCTCTTTCTGTACCCTGTTTACCCTTTTTGGACAGTAAGTCCCGCATGGATGGTTTGGAAGAAGAAGGACTAGCAACAGATGGGGATGGTCATTATCAAGACCTGGTACCCCCCAGTGGGTATAGTCTGGGAGGTATTGGTTGGCATGCAGGCAGGAGAATAACAAAGGCCTCCATGTTGTCTGTGCTTGCTATTCCGTATTTCATTTTGCCATTCATCTAGGAATAAACTAGTGGGCTACAGAACACAGTGACAGAATCACTGGATGTCTTAGTGCATTCAGGCCAAATACGATCCATGAATTCCCAGACAGATTCCAGACAGATGAATCCTTTGCTTGTAATAATCTTTGGGTATAACACCCACCTTTGCCAGGAATTACCAGACACTTTGAAGGCTGTAACTTTGAACTGCTTTATAGAAAACATGTGAATGAAACCTTTCCACACTGCAGAACATGATGGAGAAATCCCTTGAAGTTCAGCACCTAGAACATCTTTTTTTTTCATGTTCTCTGAGGCCTCTCCTGACTGTGAAGAAAGATTCTCCACACTGTAGTCTTCCATTGTGACTTTTTAATGGTGATTTCAATGTTGTCCACCTGCTGAGATCCATCTCATCTGAGCGTTGTGTTTTCTCCATGCAAATGAGACAATTCACATCCAGAAGGTGACTCTTATGTTTATGTGTCAGTCTCTATTTTGGCTGAATTAGGCTTTAGTTTTTTTTTTTTACAAATATAGGCTTTAGTTTTTTAGAGCATATAACTTTATAAGCTATTAGGATAAAATTTCTGCTATGTTTAAGATTAAAAAAAATTTTTTTGTAACCCAATAACTTAAAAAAAAAGTTTTTATTGCAATATTCATGCAGCCCCTTGACAGACAGCAGCACAGCACCCCTGTGCAGCTATGCCGATGACAGGTGTGGTTGACACGCACACCAAAAAAAATGTTTATTTATTATTTTGGGCAATAGCCCCTTGACAGACAGGAGCACAGCACCCCTGCACAACAACGCCGATGACAGTGACAGCCAGGTGTAAAATTGATCATAAATTAATTTAAAAACAATTCATTGGGTGCAGCCCCTGGCTGTTAAATTGATCATAAATTAATTTAAAAATAAATCATTGGTCCCTAAACCAACCATAACATTAATTTAAAATGTCAGGCAGCAATGCCCCAACCAGCACATAATGGAAAGGAAAAAGGTGCAAGATGGAATAGTCCTTGGGTCCTCCCAACCACCCTTATGTTGTATACGAAATAGGACAGTTTAACAAACCAATCATTTCAGCAACAAGGACTGCCAATTGTGGCTGAAATTATTGGTTTGTTTGGACCCGCATAAAACAAGCTGCCAATATGCATTGGACATGGAAAAGAAAATAATCCCATACACAAACTGGCTTTACAAGTTGTCATCATCCTCATCCTTGTCATCCCCATCAGTGTGTAGATCCTCTTCTTCACACAAAATTAATTCATCCCCACTGGATTCCACCAGAGGCGCCTCTGTCATTTTTTAATGTAATTGTTGGTCGAGGTCTTCCTCATGGAATTTGTAATTCATTTTAATGAACATCATCTTTTCCACATTTTGAGGAAGTAACCTCCTACGCTGATCACTGACAAGGTTGCCAGCTGCACTGAAAACTCTTTCGGAGTACATACTGGAGGGTGGGCAACTTAAGTAATGCAAAGCCAGTTTGTGTATGGGACTTCAAATTGCCTCTTTTTCCTCAAGTACTGAAAGGGACTGTCTGACATGTCTATTAGGATGTTATCTCTGAAATAATCCTCCACCATTCTGTGAATGGAGACCATATTACACATAGTCATGGTAGTAGACATGTCACTAGCAGGCAGTTCTCTCAGGCCCGACCAGATGTCATTTATTGGTGACTGATATGCATGACCAGCAGGCATTCTGTAAGGAAAATTGAGTTTTTTCCTGGCAGCTGTTGAAACTGAAGGAGAAGATGAAGGCGTTTCACATGCGGCTGCAGCTGACAATTTTTTGACCAACAGCTCTTTGCATAGTTTTAGATTTTGGTCTTTTGGAAAAAACTCAAAAGGTAGGACTTAAACCTAGGATCCAGAATGGTGGCCAAAATATATTTTTCATATTTCAATAGATTGACGACTCTTGGATCCCGGTGAAGTGAATCAAGGGCTTGATCCACCAGTCCGACATACTTTGCACAATCACTCCGTTTCAGCTCCTCCTTCAAAATTATTCTCCACTGCGCTTGAGTAAGGTGCATTCCCCCTCCAGGGCCTATATCATAGTCCGCTGTATAGGCCTGGATGGACTTTTGCTGTGCCTCCATCCACTGAAGCATATAGAGGGTAGAATTCCACTGAGTTACTACCTCTTGCTTCAGCTGATGGAAGGGCAAATTTAACTGTACCTACTGGTCATGCAATCTTCGACAAGCGGTCGCCGAATGTCTAAAATGTCCAGATATTTTGCTTGCCACCGAGAGCATCTCCTGCATGCCCCTGTCATTTTAAAAAAAATGTTGTACCACCAAATTAATTGTGTGAGCAAAATATGAGACGTGTTGGAATTCGCCCAGATGTAATACTCTCACAATATTGGTGGCATTGTCCGAAATCACAAATCCGGAAGAGAGTCCAAGTGGGGTAAGCCATTTAGCAATGATTTCCCTGAGTTTTTCTAAAAGGTTCTCAGCGGTATGCCTCTTAGTGAAACCTGTTATACAAAGAGTAGCCTGCCTCTGTATCAGCTGTCTATTGGGAGATGTTGATGCTGCTGTTGCTGTTGTAGGCAATACACCTACCCAGTGGGCTGTCACAGTCATGTAATCCTTAGTTTGCCCTGTCCCACTTGTCCACAGATCAGTGGTCAAGTGGACAGTGGGTACAATGGCATTTCTGAGGACATTAATAAGGTTTTTTTTAATGTCCTTGTACAGATTTGGAATTGTTCTTCTAGCAAAGTGGAATCTAGAAGGGATCTGGTAGTGAGGACACAGGACCTAAATTAACTGTTGAAAATCCACTGCAGTAATGGCGGATACTGGATGCACATCTAATACCAGCATAGCTGTTATGACGTCAGTAATCTGCTGTGTAACTGTGTGATTGCTGTCATACTTGTTTGCCCTTGCAAACGATTGTTTAACAGTTAATTGTTTTTTTGAGGATACGCTCAGGGGCACCGAGAGGGGGGGGAGCGGGTACAGATTTCCCGGGCCCGGGCTTCCCGAGGGGCCCGGCGGGGGCCCGGGTCCGGCGCTGCTCCCCCCTCACAGCAGCCCAGCACACAGCATGTTGGAGACACAGCTGCAGTGGGAGACACAGCAGTCTCCTATGCCTGTGCAGGGGAGCGATCACACTGATCAAGCCCCCCCTGGCTTTGTGCCGGGCTGAGGGGGCTCAGAGTGCCCCCCATCCCCAGCGTGCAGTGCCACTTTGTGGTGCTGCAAATCTTTTTTTTTTTTCTCGGCAAGGGGGCATGGCCACGCCTCCCATGATTAGGCCATGCCCCCTATTACTGGGGCCCGCCACGGCTCTTGGCAGCCCTGGATACGCTACAAGTAGTCTTCCTCCTGGTCCCATTCTGGGATGAAGATCCACTGACAGCAACAACAGCAGCAGCAACAGGCATAGTCATCAAGGATCCTTCTGAGGAATCACAGATAGGAGAGGAGTGAATCATGTTTGGAATACCAACATTGGATGCAGCAGGACTACTCCCGATGACGAATGAGGATGTTGATGATGCAAGTGTTGGTGTTGGAGATCGAAGGCACTTGGATCTCACAGAGAGGGAGCAGGTAGGTGACACTGGACTTCTTACGTTTTGAGTTTTGGAACTTGGCAACGTACACTTTGATATTTGATGAATGCGCTCCAAGTGATGTAACTTAGGAGGAGGTTCCTAGGTGGTTAAGGTCCCTCCCTCTACTCACTCTTGCATGGCAATGGGCACATATGGCTTGACAACTGTTGTCCGGATCAGGATGGAAATAATTCCACACGTGAGAAGTAGATTTTTTTGTCTATTGTCCAGGCATGACAACAATGGGCTTTGGCTTTTTCAAACCATGGGCAACAGCTGTTGTCTTACTTACACAAAGAACATCCTTGGCATCAACATCCTCATCACCAACACCAACATCATCAACATTCTCATCATCCTTAGCGCCTTCATCCACCAAAATATCCTCCTCCATGTGCAATTCCACAGAAGCATCCTCGATGACTATGTGTGCAAGATGTTGACTGCCCTTCCCCACATTTACAGAGGGCACACAAATGTTGGAAGAATTTGGAGGATCCTTCAGTACACTAGTATTTAGGTCGGGCTCACACATGGCAACCGCGGACACACTTGCACTCTCCTCGGGGATTTGTGATTTCGATTTCTCAGGGCACACAGTTGGTTTTTCCGGAGCTATCTTAACAACTTTCACATTTTTAATTGGACCACCACCACTACTACTACTACTACTACAAGCAGAAGGGCTATCAGAATCAGCAGTCTTCTTCATAAAGTAAGAAGGCCAAGACCTTATCCTTTCCTTGCCACTTCGTGTAGTGAATGGCATATTGCCAATTTTTTATTTATCTAAAGGCAAATATCCTTACAATTTTTTTTTCTTAATTTCAGTAAAATCTGCTTTACTATTACTACCATATCGATGGCGTGACTTAAGCCCTGGGGCATGGGCCTCCCTAGAAGCCGAGGAAGTTGACGGCCTTGCACTGCTGCTGGCAGCTACAACATGTGGTTCTTGGCCTTGCTCTCCTGTCATGTGACAGCCCTCAATATTTTTTCTGCAGTCTAGAAGCAGTCACAATCACCAATAGTGTAGCCAAGGTGCGGTTACAAAATTAACACACGTGCAGTCGTGCGCACACACAAAAATATTAGAAAAAACGACAAAAGATGATTTATATTTTTTGTCAGCTACAGAAGAACTTGGCCCCAGAGTAACGATTGATCACGACTGGAGTCTGGCAGCACAAGGTTGCAACTTGTGTTACTTTCTGGATCTTGTGCACTACTGCTGTTAAGCCGAAAACCCACCCACACAAACAAGAAAAAAATATGACACTTTAATTGTTTTTTTTTTTAAGAATGACTGGAGTCTGGCAGCACAAGGTTGCAACTTGCGTTACTTTCTGGATCTTGTGCACTAGAGCTGTTAAGCCAAAAACCCACCCACACAAGAAAAAAGTATGACACTTTAATTTTTTTTTTTTTAAGAACGACTGGAGTCTGGCAGCACAAGGTTGCAACTTGCGTTACTTTCTGGATCTTGTGCACTACTGCTGTTAAGCCGAAAACCCACCCACACAAACAAGAAAAAAATATGACACTTTAATTGTTTTTTTTTGTTTGAACACAACTGTAGTCGCTTGATCTTGTGCGCTAATGTGGTTAAGCCTAACACACACGCACACACAGAAGAAAAAAATATATAAGACAGTCTCACTTGTATTGTTTTTATTTTGATTGAACACGACTGTGGTCACTTGATCTTGTGCGCTACTGTGGTAACACCCACGCACACACAGAAGAAAAAAATATATAAGTCAGTGATGCTTGTATTGTTTTTTTCTTTGATTGAACACGACTGTAGTCGCTTGATCTTGAGCGCTAATGTGGTTAAGCCTAACACCCACGCACACACAGAAGAAAAAAATATATAAGATAGTGACACTTGTATTGTTTTTTTTTTATTGAAAATGACTGTAGTCGCTGGATCTTGTGCGCTAATGTGGTTAAGCTTAACACCCACGCACACGCAGGAGAAAAAAATATATGACAGTGACACTTGTATTGTTTTTTTTTATTGAACATGACTGTAGTCGCTTGATCTTGTGCGCTACTGTGGTAACACCCACGCACACACAGAAGAAAAAAATATATAAGACAGTGACACTTTTATTGTTTTTTTTTAAGAACAACTGGAGTCGGGCAGCACAAGGGCAAGTGCAACGTGCATGGCTGGCTGGCTCTTGTGTGCTATTGTGGTTAAGCGAGCCTAACACGCATGCACACACAGAAAAATATAAAAAGACACTTTTATTTTTTTTTACTTTTTTTTTTTTGGAGTCCAGAACTTGGGCCCAGAGATGGACACAGCACAAGCCCAGGACATAGCAGACAGCCCAGATGGACACCAGACAGCACAGTGACAGCATCATGACCAGAGACCAGAATGGATCAGCACAGACAGAACAGTGATAGTGATTAGTGACAGCACCGTGACCAGAGACCAGAATGGATCAGCAGACAGCATAATGACAGTGACAGCACCATGACCAGAGACTAGAATGGATCAGCAGTCACCAGTCCAGGACACAACAGATAGCACCAGCACCTCTGCCAGCCCTACACTACCCACCCTCCCTGTTCACTTTACACAGCCAGAGTAGAAATGGCATCCGTCGCGTGGTCCCTTATATACTACATTGATCATAGAGACAAAAGCTCGCGAACCGCGAGATTTACATCACTATGGTTTTGCCTCGGGTTCGAGAACCGAGTAAGGGGGAACCTCCGAGCCTGCTTGGATTCGACTCGGATATGCTAAATTCGGGTGGGTTCGGTTATCTGAGAACCGAACCCGCTCATCTCTAACAATAACCATCTTGTATATACCACTTCATATGCTGTTTTAGGTGGTGTCTACAATAACCATCTTGTCTATACCACTTCATATACTGTTTTAGCTGGTGTCTACAATTAACCATCTTGTGTATACCACAAATAGTGGTATACACAAACAGGATATTGGCCCAGGCACTACAAGTACCATAGAACACTGCATGTGAAAACAAACAGTGAGGTCTATAGAGTGACTCAGCATACAGCATGTTCAGAATAGCTGCATCCACAATGAGCTTCATAAAACATAGAGGTTCAGAGTTCAAACTATGCCACATGGAAGCTCACAATGGAAATGTAACGTAAGCATGAGAGACTGTCGGAAATTACTATTAATCCAGGTGACAGTCTTGATCCTGATGATGTAGATAAATCTATGGGAACCATAGGTTTAAGTGTTGAACAACATGTTTATTCTATCATGCATGGGAAGATGTCAGCACATGACATGTGGATAGCCCAGTAGGCAGCGTATGAGGATAAAGATCTCATGAGGAGAATTAAATCTATGGTGAATATAGTATAACACAAATGGGTATCTGTTGAAAAAGGATTAAGTTACTACACAGACTCCAGTCTTCCTGCTCTCCATAGAGGCTTCATGCCTTGTCCCAAGATGGCCACTGAGCTGATTACGGTGGTGGGAGACAGAAGTCTCCTACTTAGCTCCAATAAAATACCTGGTTAATACCTGCTTTTAATGCTGTTACAGCATTCCTGCACCACTACCCACTTGCAGCATATACTCACCAGCTGGTGAGCTGTATAGAACCTCACTCTGCTCAAGCTCTGCTCTATCAACAGTGTACATGTAACAGTGAGTACAGCTGTACCTGCTATCTTTCAATAAACCAACACCATTGGTTAAGTAACTGGGTTGTTCATAGTTTGAGTCATCTAGCTGGTGTGCACCTATATAACTTTACAATATCAACACCTGCAAACACATCATTTGCAGCAATTTGAACCATTGAACACTAAAAGCAGCAATAATAACTTTTACTAAAAGCAGCAATAATAACTTTTAGAATATCTTTCCTACAGATTATCAAATCTTTTCAACTGGAATATTGGTACAGACTTACCGCACATATGTCCTCATCATCAGGACATTGTCATTGCAATTTGACCACTTAATACTAGACATTGGATCTTCATTATTGACTTATACTCTATACTGATGAGTGGAACATATTTGCATTTTGCATATACCTAAGATATCACAAGTACCACAGAGTGCACCAATTTCTCAGTATTGTATTTATTTAGGAGGCTGGGACACTTCTAACATTGGAGCAACTAAGGGTACACACTTAGGGGCATACTTATTTACATTATTTTTAGTGTTTTCATACCTTTTTCACATTATTTTAGTATCACAAATTTATTAAAGGGCAATTGGAGTAGTTTTCATTAAAAAAAACTACTCCGATCCCTTAAATTCACATACTTGTAGTAAACAGATCGCATTCCCATACTTGTAATGGGAAATGTGATATGCTCAGATTTACTAAAAATAACATGTGAAAAAATACCAGGGAAAGCCCTGTGATAATAACGCCACCTGGAGCTGGTATTGTTGTGGCTTTCATCCAGTTCCCCGACTTCTGCTATGCTCTGACAGGCAGAGCAGAGCTGGGAGTCAGCCCCTGTGAGCAGCTTTGTGGTCTGAATAAACCACAAGCTGATCACTTTAAAAAAAAATAGATAAAAAAATCCCCTCAAACATTTACTTGCTTCTAGGGACCGATGATCGGGTCTCCGGGAAGGTCCCTGAGGCTCCGTTCACTGCTATCCTGGATGCTGCACTGTGACCTGGTCAGCTGCCCAGCTGACTGGAGCCCCAGAGGATCACACCGTAGGACCAATCACCAGGCAGGTAAGTGTAAGCTAGGGGGGGTCGTGGGGGCAGCCACGGTGGAGGGGGGAGCGGCCGCGGGTTGCGGAGGGGTATCGGCAGCTGGCGGTGCATGTGTGGGGAAACATACTCACTGTATTTTTTGCGGAAAATACAGTGAAAAATATGTGACATGGATTCACATGGCAGGGACAGAGATTTATCGCAAGCTATGTCCCTGCATGCGATATTTGATACTTCCATGTGATGTATTAAAATATCACATTGCGATATTGGGCAAATTTTAATAACTTCTAGAGCACTGTACATACCCTATTACATTGCTTTTTACAAAAGTGTTCAGTGCATGTATTAAAGAATGTTATGTTTATTGTACTATTTTGTAAAATCTAATAAAAAAAGATAGAAAAAAACACAAAAACTCCACTATCTGTGAAGATCAGTAAAGTATTTATTGACATTTTCTAAATAATAATAAAAAACATATTGTCAAATACATACAGTACTGTATCTACTGTTTGCTGCTTTTACTAATGCACAATTTAATTCCTAACTACAGTGTTCCTGGTATACTATAAGAGATTAATAAAATTACTATAGATCAGAATTTTTCTGGTATTTCTAAAGATAGGCTAATTCCACCACTGCTTGCCTTATATGGGAGTATTCGCTTTAATGTATTCAGAACATTCCTTACGTACTGTTTCATGTATTTTTCAATTTATTCTGACTGATTCTGAATTACTGTCCTCTGATTACTACTATGGGCTCTATTTATTAACATTATTTTGACTAAAATAAAGTGAAAAAGGGTGTTTCCACACCCTTTTCACATTATTTTAGTATCATCTATAGTTATTACAGGGCAATTGGAGTAGAATTTGTAAAATTCTACTCCAACCCCTAAGTATCACTTATTTTTAGTAAAGCAGATCGCATTTCCCATAACTGTAATGGGAAATGTGATCCGACCAGAGTTACTAAAAATAAAATGTGAAAAAATACCGGGGAAAGCCCTGTGATAATAATGCCACCTGGAGGTGGCGTTATCCAGGGTCTACCCCGGTTACTGGACTCCTGGCCTACTCTAACGGGGAGAGCAGAGCTGGGAGTCAGTCCCAGTAATCAGCTATGTGGTTTAAACAGACTGCAAGCTGATTACTGTAAAAAAAATAAAAAAAAAATAGTAAAAAAAAATTGACCTACCTGAATCCAGGGACCGGTGATCGGGTCTCCGGTGATGACTCCACTCCAGTCAACTGGTCTCCCATAGTGCACTGCTGCCCGGTCATCAGGTGATCGGGTCCTAGTGCAGTATGGGAGATCACCTGACTGGAGCCATGGAGAACATCACCGGAGGACCGGATCATGCAGGTAAGTATGATTAAGGGAGGGGGGTCGCGGGGGCAGGGCTTAGCACCTGGGGTGGGGCTTAGTGCTGGGGGGGTAGCAGCGGCGGCCGGTCAGCGCATTGCGCGGGCACTTAGTCACTGTATTTTTTGCAAAAATACCATGATAAGGCTCCGAAGGGGATTCAGAGGGACAGAGCTTTATCGCAAGCTCTGTCCCAGCAAGGGATTTGTAGTACATCCCTGTGATATTGCCTGAATTTACCACATTCTCCATATGTACTAAGCTTCGTCCCGGTGGGTAATGCCATCCTCAGGTGGCGTTACCCAATAGAAGCCTATGGGCTTTTTGTCGGGGCGCACCCCCTTGGGAGGTATCCAATCGGCTCCCTCCCATCACCCCCCGTGGCCTTCTGCGCATGCACAGAAGTACGCCAGAGGGACTTCTGGCGTACTTCTGGGTGTTTAACTCTGTCTGGATCCATCGCAAAGGGCAATTCTTATCGGGAGAGTTGTCCTTTGAGATATTCTTGGTACATACCGCAGTAATGAACTGCAGTATGTACCCGAAGACAGAAGGGATGTACCACATAGCATATCCTTAGTACATCCCGCCCACAAGGACAAGCCAAATTGAGGCATAGAATTGTTTATGTACTTTAGCACATCAAATAACATTTGTAAGAAATCTCTTTAAAGAAACACCTGACAGAATGTGATTTCCGCTCCAATGTCAAGTTGCTGGCTTGTAGAGAAAGGGTTATAAATATAGTGACTTTTGAAATTGTTTAAATAATTGATAACTCCTACATTTTACCAGTTGTTATTGCATAATAGCCAAATAAAATGGGTTCATAGTGTAGATGTCTGTACAAGTGCATGTGTGTGCTGCCTCTCTAGGCTTAGTTCATGCTCTTTATATAGAAGCGAAGGAGGTGCATATAAGGGGAAGAGCATCATAGCCTAGGCTGGTAGCACCAAAACTGAAGACAAAAAATATTTAAATCATTCACATCAGTCCTTACCCCAGAATAATCCTTGAGTGCTATGCCTGCTGCTGCTGGGAGTGAATTTCCATCCCAGAAGGGGACCAGGAAGACTACTAGTAGTGCTTAAAAAAAAACAATTGACTGTTAAACAATCCTTTACAAGGGGGAGCAAGTATGACAGCAGTCACCCAGTTGCACAGTAGATCACTGATGCTATAACATTTATATTAGTATTAGATGTGCGTCCAATATCCACTAATAATGCAGTGGGTTTTAGATTAGTTAATTTAGGTCCTGTGTCGCCACTACCAAATCCCATCTAGATTCCACTTCACTAGAAAAGCAATTCCCAACCTGGCAGCAGCCCCTTGATGAACAACTCATCATCCCTTTAAGGACAACAAAGCACCCCTGCACAGTGCGGATGGACCACCTGCAGAAACAGCAAACAATAATAGCGTAGCTGACACACACAAAATAAACTGAAAAAAATATATTTTAAAATTTGTTTTTGTGGAATGATAATTATATTTAATGTCATACCTTCAGCATAGGATTTGTTATGTTACACTAATTCACATTAGCAGCCCCACGTAGCGGTCAGGACAGTAGCATCTTAAATCAGATCTATTTTGTCCTTCTTAACATTCCATAGCAGTCTAGCAATGCATTCTGGGCTAAAGAGCTGTAAGAAGCCATTTTCTTTCTCACATGGTCCCAGACAGTCATCATTACATATGCTCAACCTGGTACAGCATCCGATGGTGAGTTCTAAGCTTCAACTGTGCCATCATATTGTAGATCTGCTTAGTCAGTAATGCAGGTTAGCTGTACTATGTGACATTGCAGCCTGTACTTTGCATACTGTATGTTTCATGTTGTTTCCATATCCCATGTTATGTATATGTTTGCCTTGCATTCCCATGTACATATAGTAATTGCTTTTCATTGTTTATTTTCAGTTTTACCATCACTTATCATTACTTATCAGCACTTATCATCTCATCACACACACGTGCACACTTATTTATAAGCATCGATCTTTACATCTATGCAAGTTCCTCTATCAAATAATAAACTCAGATCTTCAGATCACATCTGACTGGATTATTGGAAGATAGAGTATTGGTTATGCTGGCTGCTCAAAATTTGTCAGACACTTAGTGCAGGGCAGTACAGTAAAACATCGTGCTCCCAGCGTGTGATGCATATATCTGACTTCGTCAGCAACAGTTTCTATCAGCAAGTGGGACACATAGTGACTAACAGATCTGTTACACTGTGAGCCAGAGCTATCCGCATATGACAGTTCAAGAGTTTCTATACAGTCTAACTGTGGCAGCTCAGCAATATGAGTACCGCCATTGACTACACAGGAATTTCACACTGTCAGTACAGCCACCTGCACATGTCAAGACAACAGTCCCTGCACAGTCAAACAGCCTAACTACAGTCCCAAGACCTTGACTACTCAGAGACCTGCTACAGTGTCAGCTCAGTTATCTGCACATTACAATACAGCAGCCTCTACACAGTCAAGCATTTCCATTCCATCATCATGTCACAGAAAACAACATCTTCATACAAAACAAGGTCCCAAGTCTCTAGTTCCTCCAAATCTTTTTCTGTCAGCAATGCAGCCATAATGGCACGCGCAAAAATGGAAGCTGCAAAAGTGCGGACCTTTGCTGTACAAGAGATGCAATTGAAAATAGAAAAATCACGTTTAGAAGCAGAGAAAGATATGGAGAGGTCACGTCTGGATGCAGAAAGAGTTGTGGAGAAACAACACCTAGAAGCAATTAGTGAGAAGCTCACTGCAGAGAAGGAGGCAGCAGCTGCTGTCGCTGAAGCACAATTCTTAGAGTCTGTAAAAATTGTTAATATAAGGAAGATCAATGTGCTTGACACAGAGCTTGGATCACAGAATTCATTGCAACACACATCAGAATATGTAAATCAAGCATCCAAAATGAGCAGCATACCTCAATCAGTACAAAGCATGCATTCAGATTTCATCAGTGAAACAAGCCAAACACACAATGCAGCGCCCCCACTAGTCAACAGTGAACTGCAAACTTGCAAACATGAGAATTCTAGACACAGGGAAACCATGAGGGACAACCTTCCCCCACACCAGATGTCTGAATCTGCAAACTACAACAAAGGCACAACTACCCGCACACAAAAGTGGTATGATACAAGCCAACAGGAACCATACAATCCTAACAGGTATGACCATGCACCATTTACTCACCATGTTAATGCACAAACAGCATCTCCTAGAGCCAATCAAGACACATTAGACTTTGCCAAGTTTCTTGCTTGCTGTGAGCTGGTCACAAACGGATTCTCAAAGTTCAATTATCGCCCTGAGAGCTTCAGAGCTTGGCAATCCTCTTTCCAAATGTAATCAGAGGGTTAGATCTTTCACATAGCGAAGAGACAGACCTTTTAATTAAATAGCTTGGGAATGAATCCGCTGAAAATGCTAGAAGGTTAAGAGTGATCAATATTAACCACCCTGAGAATGGCCTTAACAAGATCTGGGATAGATTACATGAGTGCTACGGCTCACCAGAGATAATAGAAAGTGCACTATTCAAAAGAATTGATGATTTCCCTAGGTTACCTAACAAAAGCTATCAGAGACTGAGAGAATTAAGTGACTTACTAATGGAGCTTCAAGTAGCCAAGTGTGAGGGAGACTTACCAGGACTTGCCTTCCTCAACAAAGTCAGAGGCATTAACCCTATAGTGCAAAAGCAACCTTACAATCTGCAGGAGCAATGGCTCCCCTATGGTTCCACATATAAACAATGTCCCATTTCCACCATTCTCTGTTTTTGTGGACTTTGTGCACCAACAAGCTAAGGCCAGGAATGATCTTAGTTTTGCCTTTACCCTGACTAGCTCAACCCCTATTCTACCTAACCCCCGCAAAATGTCAGTCGCGAGTTCGCAAGACTAATGTGCATTATACAGATTCTTCCCACAGGTCTACCTATTCTACTCGTCAAGAGAACAAAGATAAAGATCCTGCCAAGCAGTGTCCCCTGCATAACAAACCGCATCCTCTCCTGAAATGCAGAGCCTTCAGAGAAAAGTCCCTGGAGAACCGCAAAACATTCCTAAGAGAAAACAGCATCTGCTACAAGTGCTGCTCTTCTACAACCCACCTTGCCAAGGATTGTAAGGTTAGTGTTAACTGCATAGAATGTCACAGCACAGAACACAACACAGCTCTACATCCTGGACCTTCCCCATTGACCTTACAACACAGTTATGGTGACACAGAGCATGGCGGGGAGATCAGTGTGGAGCAAAGAAACACTACTGCAGTCATACCAGAGATAGCTTCACAAGGTACTGAAGTCTGCAAAGATACTATTAGTAGCAAATCTTGCTCCAAAATCTGTTTAGTCAGAGTCTATGCCAACGGTCAACCAGAGAAAGCCGTCAAACTTTGTGCAATCCTAGACGACCAAAGTAACAAGTCCCTAGCCAGATCAACCTTCTTTGAGACCTTTATTACCAAAGGACACAGCACTCCATACTCCTTAAGGACTTGTGCAGGGTGTTTTGAGACAATGGGGAGGAGAGCAATCGGCTATCAAGTCGAGTCCATAGACAGAAAGACATGCCTTCCCTTACCCACTATCACTGAATGCAATGAGATCCCTGATAATAGATCTGAAATCCCTACACCAGACGCAGCTGTCCATCATGCACATTTGAAACGTATAGCACATCTGATACCAGAACTGGACCCACTAGCCCAGATAATTCTACTCATTGGGAGAGATACCTTACAAGTCCACAGAGCCAGAAGTCAGATTAACGGTCCACACAATGTTCCTTATGCTCATAGATTAGATCTAGGATGGGTCATAAGAGGAGAAGTATGTTTTGGAAAAGTGCATAAACCAGCTACTGTCAACAGCATACTTACCTGTACTTTAGAAATCGGACGCCCTTCTCTATTTCAATGATGTTACAATCACTTCCTCATAAAGGAACTACCACACTGCACTGCCATAGACTCTCCTAGTGACAATCACATCTGTGACAGTTACCAAGAACATTTCAGGTGCACAGTCTTCCAAAGAACAAAAAGGGATGATCAAGTCACAATGTCCATAGAGTACAATCTATTCCTGGAAATAATGAAAAAGGGACTAGTCAAAGATGATGCCAACAGCTGGGTTGCACCTCTACCCTTTAAAACACACAGATGGCGCCTACCTAACAACAGAGAATAAGTATTTAAATGCCTCTCTTCACTAAAACGCACTTCCACAGAAATGAAAGATCACTTCTCTTTCATGGACAAAATATTTGAGAACGGTCATGCTGAGATAGCTCCCATTCTTATAGACACAGATGAATGCTGGTACTTACCAATGTTTGGAGTATACCACCCAAAGAAACCAGGTCAGATCAGAGTCATGTTTGATTCCAGTGTCAAGTTCGAAGGCATCTCCTTAAATGATGTTCTCCTGACAGGACCAGACCTTAACAACAAACTCCTTGGAATACTCATACGTTTCCGCAAGGACTCCTTTTCCATTCACAGCTGACATTCAACAAATGTTTCATTGCTTCCTTGTGAGGGAAAGTGACAGGAATTTCCTAAGATTCCTTTGGTTCAGAGACAACAACCTCTCTAAAGATATTGCAGAGTACCGCATGAGGGTACACATCTTTGGTAACAGGCCTTATCCCTGCAGTTGCCATCTACGGACTCAGACGTTCAGCTCAAGAGGGTGAGCTAGAGTATGGTTCTGATGTTAGACAACTTGTGGAAAAAGATTTCTATGTAGATGACTGTTTAAAATCTATACCAATGGATGAGACAGCAATCAGCCTCCTCAAGAGAGCTCAGGAAATGCTTGCCTGCTCTAATCTCAGGCTTCACAAAATAGCTTTCAACAGCAAAAGAGTGATGGAAGCCTTCCCTTCTCAAGATCATACCAGTGACTTAAGGGATATAGATTAAGGAACTGATTCTCCACCAGCTCAACGTAGCCTTGGACTCTTATGGGACTTAATATCTGACTCCTTTACCTTCCAAGTGAACAATGGGGAAAGACCCTACACCCGCAGAGGTGTCTTGTCTGTTATAAACAGCTTGTATGACCTGCTAGGATTTGCTGCTCCTGTCACTATCCAAGGTAAAGCCTTGCACAGAGACCTAACCTGCGAGTCATCTGACTGGGACGTGCCACTGTCTCCTCAGAAAAGAGATTTGTGGGAGGAGTAGAAAAGTTCTCTATCCACCTTAACCAACCTTTATATTACACGTTCATATGCTCCTGTGCCTTCTACAGAAGTACAAAACCAGAGACTATGTGTGTTTTCTGACGCTTCAATCCAAGCAATTGCCGCTGTTGCATATCTTAAAACTGTGGATATTAGAGGCCAGTGTCATATTGGGTTTGTCATGGGCAAAGCAAAGTTAGCACTACTTCCAGAGCATACCATACCCAGGCTGGAAGTTTGTGCTGCAGTGCTAGCTGTGACAACGATCCATACCATGATCTCAAATTGTCAACTTGAGACACACAGATTCCAAAGATTCTCTACTTGGAAATCACTTCTTAGAGCAATTACCTGCCTAACTCATACAGCCCATTCATTTAAACGTGCCAAATTTCTAAGAGTGACTGAATGTATAGGTTGGCATCACTGTCAAAATATTTACGCAACCAAAGAATTACAAATTCACTCAAACATCAACACTAAAGGTGTAGAGAGATACCTCAGTGAGCAAAGTTGTACATGGACTTTCAACCCGCCTCATTCTTCTCATATGGGAGGTACATGGGAAAGGATGATTGGCATAAACACAGAATCCTTGGTTCCATATTCCTACAAGTAGGTACTGCAAGACTTATTCACAAGAGTTTAACAACTTTCATGGCTGAAGTCTCAGCTATCGTCAATGCCAGACCTTTGACTTCAGTTTCTAATGACCCAGAAGATCCGCTTCTGCTTACTCCTGCTACTCTTCTTACTCAGAAGACCGGGACTATCTATGCTCCTTCTGTAGAGTTTACCAACAAAGACTTATTCAAATGACAATGGAGGCAAGTTCAAAGCCTAGCAAATACCTTTTGGGACAGGTGGAAAAGACAATATATCTCTACCCTGCAGCCAAGGACCAAGTGGCAAGTTGCCAAACCCAACCTAAAACCTGGTGACATTGTGCTTGTCAGCGATTGCCAGGCACAACGTAATTAGTGGCCTTTGAGTATTGTCACCAAGACGTTCCCGAGCAAGGGCAGAAAAGTTTGTAAGGTCGAAGTCAAGATCTGTAAGCAAGGAGAGACTAAGTTATTTCTCAGACCAGTGTCTGAACTGTTTTTACTTTTACCTACTTAGAGTTTAAATTTGTGGTATCAACAATACCAGACGGGAGTGTCATGCCTTCAGCATAGGATTTGTTATGTTACACTAATTCACATTAGCAGCTCCACCTAGTGGTCAGGATAGTAGCATCTCAAATCTGATCTATTTTGTCCTTCTTAACATTCCATAGCAGTCTAGCAATGCATTCTGGGCTAAAGGAGCTGTAAGCAGCCATTTTCTTTCTCACATGGTCCCAGACAGTCATCATTACATATGCTCAACCTGGTACAGCATCCAATGGTGAGTTCTAAGCTTCAACTGTGCCATCATATTGTAGATCTGCTTAGTCAGTAATGCAGGTTAGCTGTACTATGTGACATTGCAGCCTGTACTTTGCATACTGTATGTTTCATGTTGTTTTCATATCCCATGTTATGTATATGTGTGCCTTGCATTCCCATGTACATATAGTAATTGCTTTTCATTGTTTATTTTCAGTTTTACCATCACTTATCATCACTTATCATCTCATCAACACGTGCACACTTGTTTATACGCATCAATCTGTACATCTATGCAAGTTCCTCTATCAAATAATAAACTCAGTTCTTCAGATCACATCTGACTGGATTATTGGAAGATATAGTATTGGTTATGCTGGCTGCTCCAAATTTGTCAGACACTTAGTGCGGGGCAGTACATTTAACTTTAATTTTTTTTATACTGCGGAAGAGCACCCCTGGATTGACAGAGCACCCGCTGGACATCACAGCACCCCTTTATGAACTGCAGCCCTAGCCCCTTGATGGACTGAAAAACACTGCAGCACCCCTTTATGGACAACACAGCAGCAGCCATTTATGTACTGCAGACCCAGCTCCTTGATTGACTGGACAACAGTGACACAGCAGCACCCCTTTATGTACTGATTACTGAAGCCCCCCATATGTACTGCAGCCCAAGCCCCTTTATTAACAACACAGCAGCAGCCCTTTATGTAATGCAGCCCCAGCCCCTTGATTGACAGGACAACAGTGACACAGCAGCACCCCTTTATGTACTGCAGCCCCAGGCCCTTTATGGACAACACAGCAGCAGCCTGCAGCCCCCAATAGGACAACACAGTGACACAGCAGCACGTGCACAGACAGAGCACAGACAAAGCAACACGTTTGTTCTGTAGACTCTTTACAGCCGAGTGAAAATGTCACCGATCACCTCGACCTTTATACAATCCAAAACCGGCAAGAAACCGGGAGGATGATGCATTTAGCCTCGTTTTCGGATCCGAGTCAGGTGGGAAGACTCGAGCCGGACTCGGATCTCGGCTCAGATACACAAGGTTCGGGTGTGTCCATTTCCCAGAGAACCGGACCCATTCATCTCTAATTTTCATATGTACTAAGCCCCAGCCGCCTGATTTTCGATGCAGAGGGTAACACCAGGTTTTTCTGGCATTACCCTATAGAAGCATATGGGCGTCCTACCGCATCCCACTCCCCTCCACTTCGCCGCCACCACCACACTACCCCACACCTCACACTGCCAGACCTCCTCACCTCAGCCTCCTGCAGGCTCCAGGTGCTCCTCCTGGGTCACCCACCTCCTTCGTCTCACCTTCCAGGTGCAAGGAGGAGGAGTCCGGGACTTCCTGCAGAGGTCACCAGCAGGAAGCTCCCGGGGCTAGGAGGGGTTGGAGACCCACGGAGACCCCATCCCCCGGCGGTGGGAGCTTTGCAAAGGGCAGATCTTATTGCAAGTTAGTGCATATGCGATTAGTATTGTTGCGGTGACTGTCGGGATGTAAACCGCACGGTTAGTACATTAAAATTAAATTGTTAAATATATAATTTATCCCTGGCACACTGCTGTACATGCCCAAGTTATCTTTGAATGGGTGGTCATATTGGTGCTGATAGTACTACAAGCTTACCCATGGCTGCCAGAGCAGACTTGTATACTGCGCTATACTCTGCTGATTAAGTGGCAGAGACTCACAAGTGGCTGTGCTGATAGTGACTGCGTATAGGGGGCACACTGCATGCTGATATATGCTGCGCTATACTTGGCTGATTTAGTGGCTGTGTCCAGAGACTCACAAGTGGCTGTGTGTACAAAAAAAAGTTTAAAAAAGTAAACAAAACTTTCAAGAAAGTTAAAAGTTTAAAAAGTAAAAAAAACAAAAAACATATTTTATGGTGCTGCTCCCCACTGTGTATGCAGGCACCATGACTCCTTGGGCTGTAACCCACTGTGTACACAAGTACTGTGACTCCTTGGGCCGTAGCTCACTACATATACAAGTACTGTGACTCCTTGGGCTGTAGCCCACTGTGTATACAAGTACTGTGACTCTGCAGGCCATAGCCCACTGTGTATACAAGCACTGTGGCTCCTTGGACCTTAGCCCTCTGTGTAATCAAGCACCGTGACTCCTTGGGCCGTAGCCTACTGCGTATACAAGTACTGTGACTATGCAGGCTGTAGCCCTCTGTGTATACAAGCACTGTGACTTCTTGGGATGTAGCCCTCTGCATATACAAGTATTGTGACTCTGCAGGCCATAGCCCACTGTATATACAAGCATCCTGACTCCTTGCGCCATAGCCCTTTGTGTATACAAGCACCGTAACTCTTTGGGCCTTAGCCCTCTGGTATACAAGCACCATGACTCCTTTGGCCGTAGCCCTCTGTGTAACTGTATACAAGCACTGTGACTCCTTTGGCCTTAGCCCTATGTGTATGCAAGCATACATACATACTTACATATATACATACATACATAAGGGTAAGTCTGCCCTGCTCATAAGCTTACAATCTATACAAGCACCATAACTCCTTGGGTTGTAGCCCTCTGTGTATACAAGCACCGTGACTCCTTGGGCCTTACCCTTTGTGTGTCCATAACACACAAGTACTGTGGCTCCACAGTGAGTGGCAATGTTTCATAGATGTGCTTTAAACTGCAGTGTCTGTGCCGTATTAGTAACCAGCCAGCTCACTGCAGCCTTTGGCCAATAATGGTGAAAACAATATTGTGAGCTGTGAGGTGGTCTAAATTGAATGTAAATGACTGAAAATTAATGTTATTGAGGTTAATAATACTTTAGGACAGTGGTTCCCAAACAGTGCACCGCGACACCCTGGGGTACCACGGGACACTTGCAGGAGTGCCTCAGGTTGGTTGTCCAGCACCAAATCAAATTATTTATGCTCAATGTAATGTAAATATGTAGACAAACAGAAGCACAAACCTATCCACCACCACTTAACTGAACCTAAGGATGACAGGTAAGCACAATTTACTTCACTTTACTACTTCACTACAATTTTTTCAGAATTTCTCAATAACAAACTTTTGGTGCCGTAAAAACAATTCTGATGCACTAGGGCACCACGATTCAAAAAAGTTTGGGAACCACTGGTCTAGGAACAGAAACAAGCCCAAATTTTGTGATTTTATCTTTTTTTGTAAATTTTTGTAAAAAAACTCAAATCCAAAACCAGTAACAGCGGTTTGGCAAATCCAAATCCAAAGCCGGATGACGAATCAGATCCAAATCCAGCAAAAATGGTCCGGCGCACATCTCTTATCCAAAGTACATGAGGTCTATTTATTGCTCACCAAAACCCAGTGGTTGGGGAGGAGGGGGGACACTGGGTACTTTTTAATCAACGTCAGCATCCACAACTTAGCGATATAAAAACTCTCAATAAAGCCAACTTGTTCCTTACATAGCACTGATGTGAATGACTTGGGCTGGTCAGTGCACTTCTGTTTGTATACAGTGGGGTTTTGCCAAAGGGCACTAAATAGGGCCCTATCACCTAATAGTTATTCAGACACTAAATGGTCCGGGCCGGCTGCCCGTCTGGTACATTCCCCAAATAGGCTAAATAAATTGAAGCTGCCCAACAGCCCCCTTACCGCCGTTACTTAGTCCAGTCCGGCAGTCCTGTCCTGTTACTGTACTAGGCTTATGAATGTCGTCGCGACGTGTGACGTCATCACGCATTACGCTGCCCCAAGCGCCGGCTCTTCCCTGCAGCCACGGCCTGAGTAAAATAGCATGGCAGTCTGCAGCCAGAGAGCAGGAAGTAACTGCCACCTCCATGTATAGTGAGTTACAGCACCACGCCACCTCTGCATCTACAAATACCCACTTTGGCAGACCCACCCAGGAGCCAGAATGACAGGCAACGCAGCAGCCTGAGCCCTCACAAAGTGTGGTGTGGTAAGTCAGCTTACTTTCTCTTTCATTTTGCTGCTACTTCCAAATATATACTATACAAAAATGGGTATGGGGGCCCCTGAGATATCAGTGTACCGGGCCCCAAGATTTCTGTTGCCGGCCCTGAATTTATGCAATGTGTAACTTTGTTTTTTATGTAAATGATAAAAAATATGTATTTTACATAATCTTGACATGCCTGCATTACACAGATTGTGTACTTTTTCCAGATGCATTTTATGCTTACATTTTTGGTGTAAATTGTGCCTAACTCTATATTAGCTCCAAAAAGTGTAAGTCAGGTCTGTATTTATGCAACAGAATAGCATTACATAATACTAATGCCATTGATGGCATAATTACATCTTAATAGTAGGGATGTGCACCGACTCCCGAGTTTTGGGTTTTGGTTTTGGATCTTTATATCCTTCAAGGTTTTGGATCTGGATTTGGTTTTAGAAAACCACCCTTGCATATTTTGGTTTTGGATCTTTATTTTTTTCTAAATAATCATAAAAACTGCTGAAATCACATAAGTTGGGCCTGTTTTTGTTCTTACAGTATTGTTAACCTCAATAACAGTTATTTCCAGTAATTTCCAGTCAATTTTGACCACCTCACAGCTCACAATATTGATTTCATCCAGTTTAGGCCAAAAGGTTGCATCAAGCTAAGCGACAGCAGTGGGCAGCACTAACATGAGGCAGTTCAGCTTCCAAAATGGCACAGAGTGGCACTGCAGTGGAGAAAGGATGGCAGTTTAATAAACTATAAAATTAAAAATGCAGACAGCAATGCCCCGAACAGCACATAATGCAAAGAAAAGAGGTGCAAGATGGATTTGTCCTTGGGCCCTTCCACCCACCCTTATGTTGTATATTTTAAACAGGACATGCACAGTTTAACAAACCAATCACTTTAGCAACAGGGAATGCCAATTGTGGCTGAAATTATTGGTTTGTTTGGGCACACAAAACAAGCTAACAACGGGCAGCTCATTTCTGGCAATGATCTCTCTGTGCACAAACTGACTTTACAGAGGCAAGATGTTGTCACCATCATCATCCAATTCCTCAACCTCATCAGTGTCTACATCATCTTCATACAATATTAATTTGTCCCCGCTGAAATCCACCATTACAGCCTCAGGTGCCTCTGTAATATTTGGATGTAATTGGTGGTAAATGTCTTCCTCGTGAAATTTGTAGTTAATTTTGATGAACATCATCTTTTCCACATTTTGAGGAAGTAGACTCATGCACCAATCGCTGACAAGGTTCCCGGCTGTGCTGAAAACGCTTTCTGAGTACACACTGGAGGATGGGCAGCTCAAGTAAAGCAAAGCCAGTTTGTGCAAGGGCCTCCAAATTGCCTTTTTTTTCGTGCCAGTAGTGAAACGGACTGCCTGACATAGCTATTTGGATGCTATCATTAAAATAGTACTCAACCATTCTTTGAATGGTGACCGTATCAGATGGAGTCACCGTAGAGGTTTCATTACTTGTAGCCAATTCTTTTAGACCAGACCAGATGTCAAAACTGGGTTGTGTTGACTCATCTGCATCATCAGTGGGTCTTTTTTTGGGAAAGTTTAGTTTTTTCTTGGTAACCGCACTTGCTGGAGAAACTAAAGGAGGAGCCATTGCTACATCATGTGCCACTGAAGCTGACAACTTCCTTATCAACAGCTCTTTGCATCTCTTCAGATCTGTGTCCACTGGGATGAAAGACACAATGTTTGACTTAAACCTATGATCCAGCACAGTCACCAAAATGTATTGATCCGATTGTAAGATCCTAACAACCCTTGGATCCTGGCAAAGCAAATAAAGGACTTTATCTACAAGTCTGACATACTTAGTGGAATTGCTTTGTTTCAGCTCCTCCTTCAGTTTCTCAAGCTTTAGTTTAATTAGGGGAATTACCTGACTTAGGCCCTCATTCAGAGCCGCTCGCTATTTGCGGTCGTTCGTTCTAAAACAAGGGGTGGCTATTCAAATGAACCGTTCGCTAATTGCGGTCTGTTCACGCCTCTAAGTCTGAACGAGCGAGCAAAACTTGCGGTTGTAATTTTGAAAAATACGCCCCCTTGCCGCTCGCAACATACGTCATGTCCGCTATTTATTAGATTAATCGAGAACATCGAACAGCATATGAACTGCTCGCTATTCTTGTGGCTGGTTTTTTCAACCGCTATTTTGCGAGCAGTTCTGAGTAAAATAAAAACCAAGTGACGTGGTCAATGACGCTGCTGTATTAATTATGCACTCCCTTAAAACGCCCATTTTGACCTTTAAGCATACCTGCGTTCGAATTCCACACCCCCGTTTTCAAGCACCTTCCCCTGTTACCACCCACATACGCCTCCTTCTGTCACTCAAAATAGCAGGCATTCGCTATATAGCGAACAAACGATATTCAGCCGCACTGACTGGTTCGCGCATGCGTATTACAATCCGTATGCATGCGCAGATGTGCGAACATCGGTCAGAACGAACGAGCGGCCGCTTACGAATGGCTCTGAATCAGGGCCTTAAGCTGGTAGTGTCTGAACTCATTTCACAGGTGACTACTTCGAAGGGTTTCAGCACTTTGCACAATATGGAAAGTATTTTCCACTGAGCTTGAGTGAGGTCCATTCCCCCTACTATTCCTATGTCATACTTTGTTGTGTAGCTTTGGATAGCTTATTGCTGTTCCTCCATCCGCTGAAGGATATAAAGGGTGGAGTTCCACCTTGTAACTACCTCTTGCTTCATGTGGTGACAGGGCAAATTCAACATATCTTGCAGGTGCTGCAGTCTTCTACATGCACCTGCTGAATGGCAAAAATGTCCAGAAATTTTGCAGGCCACAGAGAGCATCTCCTGCGTGGCCCTGTCAATTTAAAAAAAAATTGCACCACCAAGATTGATTGTCTGAGCAAAACATGGGACATGTTGGAATTCACCCTGCTGTAATGCTCTTACAATATTGGTGGCGTTGTCAGAAATCACAAATGCCGGGTGAGTCCAAGCGGGGTAAGCGATTTTGCAATGACTTCCCTGAGAGGTGGTCAGCGGTATGCCTCTTAGTGAAACCGGTGATACACAGAGTAGGCTGCATTTGAATGAGCTGCTGTTTCTTAGATGCTGCTGTTGGTGGCGCTGAAGGCAATATACCCACCCAGTGGGCTGTTACAGTCATGTAATCTTGCATTTGCCCTGTTCCACTTGTCCACATATCTGTGGTTAAATGGACAGTGGGTACAATGGCATTTTGGAGGACACTAATTAAGTTTTTTTTTACATCCCTGTAGAGGCTGGGAATTGCTTTTCTAGTGAAGTGGAATCTAGATGGGATTTGGTAGCGGTTACACAGGACCTCAATTAACGGTCTAAAACCTACTGCACTAAAGATATCGGACGCACATCTAATACCAGCATAGATGTTATGGCGTCAGTGATCCACTGTGCAACTGAGTGACTGTTGTCATACTTGCTCCCCCTTGCAAATGATTGTTTAAGAGTCAATAATTTTTTTTAACTACTACTAGTAGTCTTCACGTTACCGGAAAGTACACCCACAGCGCTAAATTGCAGTGCATGCGCGCCGCAAGATGGTGCACACGTGCAGCAAGGGGGTATTGTGGAAGGTATTGCCAGTGGTTCACGCACACCACCGCCACCCTATGCGGATGGGGGTGCAGGTACAGTTGTTGAAAAAACCCATAAAAATGTAACAAGTAATTTGTACCATCTCTTAAGTAATCATAAGGAAAATGTTTATGATGCGGATGCGGATGATGAGCCTATTGTTATGTCTGCCCTTTCCCATGCTGTACACATGTTAGATGCTCCACCACAGCAAGCACAAGTAGTGCCACCATCTTCATCAGTGATAGTACAGGAAGTGTTAACATCCACTGCACCCGTAGAGGAAGTTGTTAACCCTATACGTAGCAGTAACAGACTAAACCCCCAGCCAGGTAATAAGGTCATAAGTAGCAGTGCAGCCGATCTGCATCCCATCTGGACCTTAACTGTTCCAAATGGGAATGCGGATGCGAACGGTGTAGTGCCCACAAGGGAAGTAGAAATGCATTGTCCTTGGACAAGAGCGGAGCTAAATTCCATAATGAATGATTTCTCCGATCCCAAAAAGGAATTAGCCAAATGTCAAAGATTTTGAAAAATTTGGGTAGTTCTCACGAGCCAACCAATAAAGATTGGCGAGTGGTATTAAGGGCTTGTCTTCCACTCAATACCGATGTGACGAAATTTATCATGGATTGTGTGTTGGATGGAGATGTTCCCTTAACAGACGAAGTTAACCAAGGTAACATTTCCCGCATTGTAACCCAATTAGGTGTATATTTTCCAGTAGTAGCTAACTGGAGCAAAATTTTCACCATAAAACAAAAAGAGAGTGAAGCTGCAGAAGATTATTGTAACCGAGCTCTGCAGGCTATCACCCAGTACACTGGGTTAGAGGATATTAAAGATAGCACTCACCACAGGGGAATGATTGTCACTGTACTTATGGATGGTCTAAAAGAGAACTTAAAGATCCGAGTTCAGACCTCACAGCCTGGCTGGAGGGGAGTCACTGTAGACACCCTCATAGAATCCGCTATTGAACATGACAAGAACATCTCTAAAAAGAGAGAGACCCAGAGCGAGAAACTAATGGCTGTTAGTATTCAAGCTCTAGAAGGAATGATGGTAACATCACAGCCAGCAGACCCGACTGCACCTGCACCTGAACAGCTACACATCCTCACTAATCCTACACCACTGCAAACACAGCCCTACCCCACTTATCACACACAACCACAACTCCCATACTATCCACAACCACCATATCTCCCTCAATATCCTTACCCAGACCCACCACCTTTCCCTCCTGCTCAACCCACACAGAAATCCTTTCATCCACCCCACTCACGGATGTGCTTTAATTGCAACCAACCAGAACATGTAAGTAGGAACTGTACAGCAAAGAGGGTAGGATCCCTAACCAGGGAGTACCAGGATATCCCCATAAGGGATATACACAGAGACCAGCAAATGTCCAACAGACACCAGCTCCATTTGTGGCTGTTAATACTTTAATGGAGAGTGGGAGTCAACACTAGGGGTCATGTCATACCTGTAGTCTACAGATAGTCAGGTTAACGGGAAGTACTATGGAAGAACCAGTAATGATGGTTGAGGTAGCTGGTACTAAATATCCTTTTCTTGTAGACACAGGGGTGACCAGGTCAGTGATAAAATCTCACGTTAATTTACAGGTAACCAACGAGACAGTACCAGCAATGAGCGTAATGGGTAAAGTGCAACATTATCCGTTAACAAAATCCACAGAGATCACTATCAGGCCATTGCATACTAGGAATTCTTTCCTCCTGGCAGCAGCGGCTCCTACTAACCTACTTGGAAGGGATTTGTTATGGTATGTGTCATATATTGTACCCCTGATGGTGTATTTTTAGATATCCCAGAGAGAGTTGCGCATGAGGTGAGGGATATGCTGGACACTCCCCAAAGGATAATGTATCACTCTAACAGTTTAAGTGAGAATCCATCTCAGGTAGATCTAATGTTGTCCCAAATTTCAGATTCACTTTGGACCAAGGATGGACAAGACACTGGATTAATGGCAAACGTAAGTCCCGTAATGGTAAATCTAAAAAGCGGTAGGCAAGCTCCAAAAATTCCCCAGTACCCATTAAAACAGGAGGTAGATTTAAGGGTTTATCCCATAATTGAGCGATTGTTACAGCAGGGAATCTTAGTTCGTACAGCTAGTGTAGCCAACAGTCCCATCTTTTCTGTAAAGAAGAGTGGTGGGAGGGGTTATAGGCTGGTACAAGACCTTAGAAGTGTTAATAATGTGGTAGAGAGCCAATTTCCTGTAGTGCCAAATCCAGCTGTCATTCTTATGCAGATCCCACCAAATGCAACCCATTTCACTGTCATTGACCTCCGTTCTGCTTTCTTCTCTGTGCCTCTTCATCCTGACTGTCAGTACCTATTCGCTTTCACATACAGGGGTGTACAATACACATGGACACGATTGCCCCAAGGTTTCATAGACAGCCCCAGTATCTTCTCTCAGGCCTTACACGACTGTTTACAATCTTTTCAACCTGCCAATGGATCTGTTCTAATACAATATGTGGATGATTTATTGTTGTGTTCTGATTTGTTTATGTCATGTTTAAATGATACTAAACTTTTGTTGCTTTATCTCTCGCAAACAGGACACAAGGTTGTTAAGGACACACTACAGCCATGCCAGTCCAGGGTTAAATATTTGGGACACTGCCTAACCCAGGGGTTATGACATCTTACAAATGACAGAATCCAGGCCATACAGAACATGACGCTGCCGCAGAACCAACAGCAAATTCGCACCTTCTTGGGAATGTGTGAATACTGCAGAACGTGGATCCCAGGTTTTTCTATTGTGGCCTTGCCATTACAGGACTTAGTCTCTTCCTCAAAGCCCGATCGTGTCATATACACAGAGGAATCACAGCAGGCTTTCCTTAATCTTAAAGATAGTCTGACAAAAGCATCTACATTGGGAATACCAGATTATGAAAAACCTTTTGATTTGTATTGTACGGAAGCTGATGGGTGTGCAGCAGGCGTCCTCACACAAAAACATGGTGATGCCAGTAGGCCCATAGCATACTACAGTGCACAATTGGACACTGTGGCAAGATCACTCCCAACATGTTTAAGAAGTGTAGCAGCAACTGCTTTATTGGTCAGTAAGAGTGAGAATGTGGTATTAGGCCATGATATGATTGTCTATACTCCCCATGCAGTATCTGCTTTGCTAAACTCTACCTAAACCAGACATGTTTCCTCAGCTAGGTTCACAAAATGGGAACTAGCCTTAATAGCACCTGCAAACATCACCATCAAAAGGTGTAGTACGTTAAACTCAGCTATGTATTTACCATATGTGCAACATGATGCACAAAGGGTGGAGAGAGGTGAGCAGCTGGCAACAGGTGAGTTCTGCAGGTATATTGATGCACATGATTGTATGGAACATCTGAATCAAAAACCTTTACTGCAAGACCTGACATATGGGATACACCTTTAGAAAATGTATATGTGACACTTTACATGGTTGGGAGTTGTCATAGACAGACTGACACTGGAGAGTTATGTACAGGTTATGCTGTTGTAAATGACGAAGACATCATAGAAGCTGAACCTTTAGGACCACCACATTGGCTCAAGTGGTGGAACTGGGGGGCACTAAACAGAGTGTGTGAATTAGCGAAAGGTAAATCTGCTAATATCTACACTGACTCTAGGTACGCCTTCGGAGTAGTACATGATTTCGGTGCCTTATGGCATC
This sequence comes from Taudactylus pleione, assembly GCA_031769625.1. Taxonomy (NCBI): domain Eukaryota; kingdom Metazoa; phylum Chordata; class Amphibia; order Anura; family Myobatrachidae; genus Taudactylus; species Taudactylus pleione. The sequence continues at coordinate 75,179 of JAUIMM010000647.1, read as the reverse complement.
TGAGAAAATTTATGACAGCAGCAGGCACACTAATTGCACATTCCAAACATATAAAAGGACTAATAACAGCAATCCAATTGCCAAAGGCAGTGGCAGTAATAAAGTGTAAAGCCCATACATGTGAAGATGATCTGGTGTCACTTGGCAACAACAGGGCAGACGAAGCTGCAAAATAGGCAGCAGGGTTAAAAATGAATGTACCAACTGAACAGATCATGACTTTCCAAACAATTGATATGCTGAAATTAATTGAGATGAAAAATTTGTGTTCTACCCAGGAAAGGTCAGTCTGGAGGTCCAAGGGATGTGGGCAAGAGTCCTCTGGACTTCTGGGGAGATGGACAAGGTAATCCAGTAGCTCCCAAGGCATATTACCCCAGCCTGGCTGAGGCAGCGCACGGTCTGACTCATTTGGGAAAGCAAGGTATGTGCAAATTGGTGAGAGCGTACTGGTGTGCACCGGGTTTTTCTTCTCAAGCGGAAAAGAGAGCAATGTCCTGTCTGATCTGCTTGAGGAAAAACATTGGGAAAACGATCCCTACCGAACCATCTCACATTCCTCCGACTGACGGACCTTTCCAGGTAATACAAATTGATTTCAACCAATTACCACCCTGCAGGATTCTCAAGTATATATTAGTGTGCACTGACGTGTTTTCCAATTGGGTTGAGGCATACCCAGCTGCCACTAATACTGCTGCTTTCACTGCCAAGAAAATTGTTCAGGAGTTTGTATGCAGATACTGTATCCATAAAATTATCAAGAGTGATAGGGGTACTCATTTCACAGGTGATGTTTTTCAAAATATGTGTAAGTTGATGGGTATTAATAGTCGACTTCACACCACCTACTGACCGCAAGCCAGTGCCAAGGTGGAGAGGATGAATGGAACTATTAAAAACAAACTAAGTAAAATCATGGCAGAGACTGGACTAGGATGGCCAGAAGCACTACCGTTGGTCCTACATAGCATAAGGACCACTCTTAGACCCCCTCTAAATCTGTCCCCCTTTGAAATACTGTTTGGTAGACAACCTCATTTGATAATAAGTCCGCAGGAAGATTTGAAAGGTAACAACGAGGTAACTGTAAGGTATCTTATATCAATGAGCAAACAGTTAAAACAGCAACAGCAGAAACTGAAATTGTTGTCACATGATATGCCTGAAACAAACTGTCATGATGTTGAACCTGGAGAATATGTTATGATCAGAAATTTCTTGCGTTCAGGTTGTTTGACTGATTGTTGGGAAGGTCCGTACCAGGTGTTGCTGATGAGTACCACATCTTTGAAGGTGGCTGAGAGAGATACCTGGGTCCATTCCACTCACTGCAAGAAGGTCAACCAACCGGTGGAGAAACAAGGCGGAGACGAGGCTGATAACATGGACCTGTCAATCACGAGCTTGTTCTGGGAGGGTTAAATGGTTGCAGTTAGATATCTGAGCTAAATAAATTTGCAGGTCCTTGCTGCGGCAATGGACTGGTCTACTGTGTTCATTTTTGTATTCTATTCCAGAGTTTCCATCGTCCTGATTTGTTCAGGGATATCTGGTTTCTGTGATGGGGGACTGACAGAGGAGATGGGAGCTGATGGCAGAATTGATGGAGTAGAGTCGGAAGGAGGAGTGCTATGCCAATCAGGGGAGTGTCTGACCAATCTTAGTACTGTAATTGTTAAGAGATCTGCTATTTTGGATACTCAGAGACAGTGTGAAGGTTTATCATCTGAGGATTATTGTATGTGTGAGTTCTGTGGGTCTGTAATTGATGAAAAATGCATCCAACGGTGTCAACCCAAGTTTAATCAGTATCGGGGTGGGTATCCTATAGAGGATTATCACACCATGGTGGGCAAAATTTTGAACCAAACTGACTGTTGGGTGTGTTCTCATGTGCCCCAAGGACAGCATAATGTAGGATTAGTGCCCTTCCCGTTAAATGTCTCTGAAATCCTAGAATTACAAAAAGGGAAGGGAAAATTTCTAAATACCAAACCACCGCAATTTAAACTACACCAGTACCAAGTAGATAAAACACTTTTATGTTTAAACATCACCAACTTCAATGAACTAGGAAGTTGGGAGGTGACTGGGAATAATCAGACGATGACCTTCTCACTAAGAGCTGACTGTGAGCCTATGAATTATGAACTATTACTCAAAATTAGGTCATTTGGAAGACACTTCCGGTAAAAATATACACTGAGTAACACCAAAGAAATGGTTGGTAGAATACCAGAAGGGTACTAAGCTAAGGTTATACAACCAGAAACATGTATTTGCCAGATGGGAGAACCTGAGATAGGATTATTTGTGAGGGAAATGTGCCTAATGATCATGATGCATACTATTCCTTATGTTCTCCCCGATGACGTATATTTTATATGTGTAAGGAAAGCGTATAAGTGGCTCTCTCCGAGTTCCGAAGGTTTGTGTTATCTGGGAAGAGTAGTCCCAGAAGTTATGACCCTCACACATGATGAAATACTGGGTATTCATAAAGACCATCACCATATCTTCACACACAGTATGAACACAGATGCAAAAGAAATATGATACCTGGTGATGTGCATAAAGCCACACAGTTAATTAGTGAGACAACTGGCTTTCAAGTTTTAGTAGCACTGGATCCCACCAGGATCGCTCGGGGTACACTAAATTTTAGATATATCCAAGATCTTGCTAAATTGATAGATAATATCACCGAGATGTATGATGACACATTCGGGTATACAGGTAGGGAGTTGCAAGCATACAAGAAAGAACTGGTGCAACACAGACTAGTGTTAAATTATTTAACAGCTGTCACTGGAGGGTATTGAGTAATGTTGGCCACCCAATTTGGAGTGAAGTGTTGCACTTACATCACAAATGATATCATGCGACCACAAGGAGGTTATAGACCAGAAGATGGATGAAATCCTGCAGCTAAAATGGGAATTTCGAAAGAACCATGATGCTTCAGTGACTGAAGTAGAGGAGAAGGTAGAGGAATGGGTTTCATGGTTGAACCCAGGGAAATGGTTCTCAGGTCTAGGAGAATGGGTACAGGAAATGATTGCAAGTATAGGTAAACTACTGATCCTCATACTGGTTGTCATCATAGTAATTGGCATATGTGTCAGGTGTGTTCCAACTGTGTTGAAGTGTGGGAAATGTAAAGATAAGGTAAACAGGAAGAACGAAATTATGATGGTGGTCAGTAGTGACAATATGAATACTGAGGTAAATGTAGAACTGCATAACAATCCTGAACTAGGAAATACCATCATATAATGTATCATATTTAGACATGCATAAAATGTATTATTAAAAATGTTATTTTAAAACATCTCATTTAATGTAAGGATTGGTGCATCCCCACATCTTTCCGATGATCTCCCAAGATCCGCGGTGTGCGTATAATGGTAGTTTTATGTCCCCTCCTAGAGACACATTATTGATGGATTAAGAACCACCTTGTGCCATCCCATAATATAACATTAAATAATATGTCATAATGTAAGTCTAAAATGAATTGTTAAATCAGAGTATGATAGCATGTTGTTTGCTATCAAAGGATGGACTGTTAAAGCCGGATAATTGGCTGAGACAGGATCGGTTTACAATTAGATCTGCATGACACCATTTTGCGAATGGCAATGAGATGCCATTTTGCGACTGGCCGCCCAGCGCCATTTTAGTGAAACTCGCCACTATAAGTACATACGGCGATGCTATTTAGCGTCGTGCGATTCCTGCGCAATAGAAGGAAGTTAAAAGTCCTTACCACATAAATACAGACAGTCGCTAAAACATATAAACTAAGTATCCCTGCAAGACACACTCCATAATGTACTCCACAAAACACATAGTCGCACAACGCTAACTTGCGTCTTTTCCCAATTCCCCAATAGTTACACACTGCACACTTACATGAAAGGTTCCCTAGTATTAAAGTGTAACATTCAAGGTTTATCCAGTGGTTATTAATGTTGTGTAATAAAGGTTATTTAATATCTAAGGTTTAGTACATGGTAAGCAGACCGTGTCTGGTGTTGTACTGATCCACTGTGTCTCCACAGATTTCCGGTACCATCGGTGAGAAGATCGGAACAGATGTCTGCAACTATGGACTATAGAGAGTTAAAACATTAAAATGTACTCTGTATTGTTAGCAGCTTAGATTTTCATGCAGCGCTAAAATGGATACAAAGGGCGGTTGGAGGCCGTTTGTGTCCATTTGAAATTGTCCAATAAATGATCCTGTAACCAAGACAACTTTAAGAAGAACCAATGGAATCATGCCAAACTTGCCTATTGTATTCCCAATCCCTGAAAGAGTATATATGTGCGCTCTCTGACCCCAGTCTGGAGTCTTCTTGCTGTGCTGTTGACGGAGGTTTCTTGCTGATGCCGGTATCTGGGACCAGAGCGCGTGTGTATGTAACAACTGTACCTTGGGTCTGTATTATTTATTTGCGCTATATTGTCTTTAGATCACAGCGTGTAACCATCTGTTTTTATGTTGAATAATAACTTTTTGTGCTCTGGAAACACATTCAAAGTCTGAAGGCATTTATTTACTGTGCGACTCGTTACACTAAATTTCGACAATTCTAGAAGGTATAGGTAGGATTTAGAAGGAATAGGCAGGATTGTACAGAGGTTTTAATTAGGTAACGATAATACACTGCGCTACCATTTACAGTGTCACAATATGTTTATGAATAATACACTGCGCTACCACTTACAGTGTCACAATATTTTTAATGAATACACTGCACTACCACTTAGTGTCACAATATTTTTTTATGTATAATACACTGTGCTACCACTTACAGTGTCACAATATTTTATATGAATAATACACTGTGGATCCACTTACAGTGTCACAATATTTTTTAAAAATAATACACTGCACTATCCTTTACAGTGTCACAATATTTTTTATGAATAATACACTGCGTTTCCACTTACAGTGTCACAATATTTTTTATGAATACACAGCGCTACCACTTACAGTGTCACAATATTTTTTATGAATAATACACTGTGCTACCAACCGGTCTTGGTGCAGTTCAGGTCTCCAAAACTGGTAACAATTTTACCAACTTTTATATACAGAAAGCAAAGCATTAACAGAGACAGAAAAATACTATTCCTAGACTGAGCCAGAAGCTCTTGCGGTTAACAAGGGAGGCCTGTATTTTCTTTGCGATCTTCAATCAGAATTCCTACTAACCCCCTAACCCAGTGGTTCCCAAACTTTCATGAATCACGGTACCCTAGAATATCAGAATCTTTTTCATGGCACCCCCTAGGCCAAAAGTCTCTTATTGAGAAATTCATCCTTAGGGTCATTTATGTGGTGGTGGACAAGGTTACAATTCTGTTTGTCCACATATTTTATTATTGGCAGCCACCAGCTCTGGTTTTGCCTATCAAAAGGACCATAAATAACTTGATTTAGTCTTAGACCACCAACCAGTGGTACCCCGGCAAGTGTTCCTTGGGTGCTGTGGCACCCAGTTTTGGAAGCACAGCCCTAACCTACTTATTGATTAAAAGCTACCTAGACAACTATAAACAAACTTAGACAACATAACTACCACTCTCAACTCACCGTGAACCAGGAGTAATAAATCCTGATGACTACTTTTCTAGACATTAAATCCCATCCTACCGTGCTACTGCAGCAATTTTGGAATATGTGAAGTTTGTCATTGCACACTACAGCTAGTCATTGCTCTCTATGGCCCATTTACAATCCAGAAACAAGGTCCCGCTGGAGCACATTCAGTTGATGCGTATGTACATATTTATTCATCTGGAATATACATCATTATCATAGTACACATTCACATTCTGGTTTGGGGATCTCCTCCTGAAAATCCCTCTGGACATGATGCAAAGTTGAACACAAGTCGTTGCCAAGCCTTACTTAAAGGTTTCTGTAGTGTGCATTCTCCAAAGCCTAGCATATACAAGTATAGCTGGGAGATGGAAAGTCGCCCACATTTCTGTTGCATCTCTACTAACTACTCAGTATGCAGGCTGTAATGGGGCTGTAATGGGGCTGAGCTCAGAGAGAGCCTGTTGGCAGCATTACAGACTAACCAGAGATGTGCACATGTGTAACTACGCCTGTTTTCAGGTTCATCTTTTATACCCAGGATAGGGCTGGTGCAGGTGCACACTGATTATAATAATGGCTACAACATCAGAATATGGATAGGCCTGTGGCTCTCCAGCTGTTGTGGAGCTACAAGTCCCAGCATGCTTTGCCAGCTGATCGGTGGGAGGCTATGCTGGAATGGGATGCAGTCAGGAAGCCGACGGTCAAAATGCCGACTGATGGCTTCCCGACTGTGCAATCCTGACAGGGGACTAATGAAAGGTGTCGAAATCCCGACGCCTATCATTATCCCTACCTGGGAGCCCGACGCCCAGCATACCAAATGAAACTAAGGCAGGCGGCAGGCGTGGACAGCCGCGGGGGGGAGGAGGGTCAGGATAGAGGCTCCAGGGGGGGAGTTAGGGTTAGGCACCCCCACCAGGAGGGTTAGGGTTAGGCTAGGGGAAGGGGGGGTTAGGGTTAGGCACCCTCAGAGGGAGGTTAGGGTTAGGCATCCCCCCGGGAGGATTAGGTTTAGGCTGCGGGGAGGGTGGGTTTAGGCACTTACGGGGGGGTTTAGGGTTAGGCACTAGGAGGGGAGGTTAGGGTTTGGCAACCCTAAGGGAGGGTTAGTGTTAGAGGGGGAAAGGTTAGGGATAGTTAGTTACTTACCTTGTCAGCATCTTCACTGCTGCTGGTCTTCCACCGTCGGGATTTGAACCGCCGGACATGGGTCCAGCGGTCATTCATACCAATCCCACTGGAACGTGTAGTTTCACAACAGCTGGAGAACCACAAGTAGTACAGGCTGGGACAGGGGGTGTACCGGCCGCAGAGAAGTGTTCGTCTCTGCATATGGTCAAAACTATTAATTTAGTTCCATGCACTGAATGCCACTGATTGCAGCCATCTTGAGTTCAACTCTAAGGGCTGTACTTAGCAATGAGTCATAGCCAGTGATGTGCGGTGAGGTAAATGGCTGGGGAGGCACTGGCTAGTATCAGAGCCAGATTTACAGATACACATATGAACCCAAGGGTCCATGTGGGCATTATACAAAGGTACAGCAGTATATAGTGCTGCAAATTTTGTGAGTTTAGATCAGGGATGTGAGGAAAAGGTAGACAGGGGAGGCAGTGCCTCACCTGCCATACACTTTTTACTCCAGAGTTTTGACTTTAAAAATGATTAGAATAATACAAAGAAGATATTTATAATAGTTTCTTTAATGTTTTCTTATCATTTTATAGTGTAAACTCTGGAGAATACATAAGTACTGTATGACAGGAAAGCAGAGCCGTAACTAGACTTTTTGGTGCTCTGTGCCAGAGAGAGCATTTTTGCCCCCCCCCCTCTATTTTTTAATGGTGACATAAGATAGTGCACCTGAAAAAGGGCCATGGCTTCATGGGGAAGGGCCAGGGAAGAGATAGGGGAGGCCAGGAGATGCTGGGGATAACAGAAGAGGAAGCTACAAGTGAGAATGATGATAAACAGGAAAACTGAGAAGCCGAACAGCGCCCCCTACCCTACGGTGCCCTGTGGCATGGCACTGGTTGCACTACCCTAGTTACGGCCCTCCAGGAAAGGCTCTGCCTCACCTTACCACACATCACTGGCCATAGCGCCTTTAGCACTTGCCAAAGAGGTTTTGAGATCCATTCTTTATTTAGCAAACAGTGGTAAAAACAACTTGCCAATGTTTCTGGCTGTACTGCTTATGCCATCTATAGGTGGCGTTAGCCATATGGTCATTATTGCTGGCAATATGAAATTAGAAAAAAATGCGTAGACTGCTGTCGTTCGTGCGTATTGCTCAGCAGCCAGGCAACATAGTGCTCAGCAGCCAGGCAACACAGCACATTGCTCAGCAGCCAGGCAACATAGTGCTCAGCAGCCAGGCAACACAGCACATTGCTCAGCAGCCAGGCAACACAGCGCATTGCTCAGCAGCCAGGCAACACAGCGCATTGCTCAGCAGCCAGGCAACACAGCGCATTGCTCAGCAGCCAGGCAACACAGCGCATTGCTCAGCAGCCAGGCAACACAGTCTCAGCACCAAGGCAACACAGCACATTGATCAGCAGCCAGGCAACACAGCGCATTGCTCAGCAGCCAGGCAACACAGCACATTGCTCAGCGGCCAGGCAACACAGCACATTGCTCAGCGGCCAGGCAACACAGTCTCAGCACCTAGGCAACACAGCACATTGCTCAGCAGCCAGGCAACACAGTCTCAGCACCAAGGCAGCACAGCACATTGATCAGCAGCCAGGCAACACAGTGGAGATGGTTGCAGAGGAGGCGTACACTGTGGGACCTCGCCAGAGAGGTAAATTTTGTTAAATACCGGTGACATATTTGTTATTATTACTGTGATACTAAATTAAATATAATGCCGTAATGAGGATTGTTCTTAAATTGAGCCCTACATGTATATCAGTCCCACTTTAGCAAGACACAAGCAAAGACCTTGCCTACATACTACAGTATTTTCTTTTACAGCTTGGTGTAGCCCCATTCATATGTTACGGTAAATTCATCATGTGAGTAAGGGGACATCAGGATTGTCCCCTTTCTCACTATTGTATAGTTTAATGATTTTTACACATTGGTAAAAAGACATCTAAACATTTGCTTTCGCACATAAAGTATGCCTGGAAATTGGTAGAATTAATTAATTAATTTCAGCTCTGTGCCAGATAATTGAGAGTGTGGAGAGGAGGGTGGGGCAAGTACAAAGTGCCCAGGGCAGGGCCACTGGGATGAGTCACAGCCACGCCCCCTCACCGAGTGTCTGGGTCCACTGAACTCTTGGCAGCCCTGCAGATAAATACAGATTAAGAGGACACAAATTAGAAAAACCTTTAGTTTAACATAAATCCTGTTCCTCACAGCATTGTGACCTCAAATTTAGGGTATAAATCCTCATCCTCATATTGATTCAAGGAGTGAGATAACTGGACGTTATCTACTGAAAACAAGCTGAGCTCTTCATTTTAAAGATTTTGCCTTTCATTCACGAATGCTGTTTAATACACATTTTTTCACCCATAAACAGAGTGGGCCTGATTCACAACTACACAAAATTTTCACGTAGTAAGTGATTTTTTTTTTTTGCAACTGCGCATGCATGAACATTGTGAAAGAGTGTACAAAGGCGCTGCCTGCATTTTGCTTGTCTGCCAAGTAGACAGTCATTCTTCGACTTTCAGTTCATGAGAGATTATTCCCAGGGATTACTATCTATTCAATGAGAATCGTCTGTTCTTAATCATCCAATCACAGGAAGCTCTGGGCTTCTCTGGGTAGTACAGTTTTATTTGTCGTGGATTAATTTCACAAATATATATTTCTTTATTTCTTTATTTTTATCAACCAGGATCGGAAAAGTCAAGGCCCTGTCATAGCTATGTTTTTACCCATCTCAACTCACCAAGCCTCTGCCAGGGCTTCCAAAGGACATGCTGCAATGACAAGTGACAGATACTCTTACAGTTCCCCAAAGCTTAGTAAACAGCAACAATTTCTGAGGCGATGTGCGACAAATTCTGAGGCAAGGTTGATTGGTCAAAGCGTTGGAGCTGCCCTGAACTGACCAATCAGTGTGTCCCCTTTTATTCCTATGGAGAGTGTACGCAAGAAGTATTCCATCACTCATAAATCTTGGAAACTTTAGAAATTGTCGCGCATGCAGAATATTAAGCAGCTGTATACTTCAGAAGAAAATAAATAAATAATAATAATAATAATAATAGTAATAATAATAATAATTTATTAATAATAATAATAATAATAATAATAATAATAATAAAAATCATGGGGTCCCCCCTCTAAGCTTAGCCAGAAATAGTACTGGTTATCTGTTCACACTGCACTGCGAGCCGGGTGGAACCGCTAGTTTAAATGCCAGATCGCTCAACCCGGGTCATGGCAACTGGGTCCTTTCACACTGAGCAATTTCCCACGCTGTGTGCTGGGCTGCTGTGAGGGAGGGGGAGCGGCGCCGGACCCGGGCCCACGCCGGGCCCCTCAGGAAGCCCGGACCCCGGTAATCTGTACCCGCTTCCCCCCCCTCTCGGCGCCCCTGCATATAAGACATGCCAGGCCATGCTACATGGCGGAAGCAATGATAGGTATATAAGGAAATATCTGTAAGTGTTGATGGTCATCATCATCATCGTCATCGTCATTTTCTTTACATCAAGCTTTTTAGTGCCACAAAATAATATGCCTCCCAATAGGCCTATCTGGAGATATTGCTTACTCTAACTTGGTGCATGCTCAGGGAGCCTTCTACGCTTATGCACACAGTTACTATTCATACATTGTGCCTGCCCCAGATCTGCCCATAAGGGACTACAAGTGCAAGTTACATGTAACTGTAATTCATACATCCCAACTGTCCTGATTTTGGTGTTTTATGTTTTTTGGGGAGTCACAAACACTGACTGAGGGGTATGACCACACCCACTTTGATGTATCATGCTCCCAGGGTATCATAGCCCAGAGGTTCCTAAACTCGGTCCACCAAGGCACCCCAATGGTCCAAACTTGGGGATCCAATCCGAGCCCTGGCTCAGGTGTTCCCGTTAGGCTCAGATTTCACATCAAGGCTGAACGTCATCCTCCTGGTGTCAGATTCTCACGGGTTTTGGACTTTATGAAAGGCGCTACGGGTGTGACTCGGTGCCATTTCACTCCAGTCACACTGCCGTGTGCTGCGCTCTGCTCTGCGGCATGTGCTGATGTCACTGTGTCTATCTAAGGGGCTGTACTGCTGTGAGTGTGTCCATCTAAGTGGCTGTGCTGCTGTCACTGTGTCCATCCACAAGCTGTGTCCAGTCCCCTTAGTCTAATTATATCTAGGGATGTGCGCCGGACCATTTTAGCCGGATTTGGATTTGGTTCTAATTCGTCGTCCGGCTTTGGATTTGGATTTGGATTTGCCAAACTGCAGTGACTGGCTTTAGATTTGGATTTGGATTTTTTTACAAAAATTGACAAAAAAAGCTAAAATCACATAAATTGGTCTTTTTTTTCTTCCTAGAGTATTATTAACCTCAATAACATTAATTTCCAGTCATTTTAGACCATATCACAGTTTATAATATTGTTTTCAACATTATTGGCCAAAGGTTGCAGTGAGCTGACTGGTTACTAAGCGACAAAGCAGCGGCACAACGACACAGACACCACAGTATAAAGCACATCTATGACACATTGCCACACAGCAGTGGTAGAAATGAAAAGTAGTGCATCCCAGTGGAGTACGGCCAGCAGAATCACAGTACTTGTTTACATAGTGGGCTACTGCCCAAGGAGTCACAGTGCACAATCTTATTCACGTTACACCGCACATAGGGCCTGATTCACATTACACCATAAAGTAGTGTCTCTTATTTATGTTACGACACACAGTAGTGCCCCTTTTACACAATGCCCATGGTAGTGACCCTTTTACACAATGCCCACAGTAGTGCCCCTTTTACACAATGCCCACAGTAGCGGTGTCCCTTACACAATGCCCCCAGCAGTGGTGCCCCCTATGCAGTCCCCTTAGTACAGTGATTCCCAACCTGGGTCCTCAAGGCACACTAACAGTCCTGGTTTTGGTGATATCCAGGCTTGAGCACAGATGGTTAATCAAAATAACTGAGGTACTAATTAAGTCACCTGTGCTCCAGTATGGCTAGCCTCAAAACCTGGACTGTTAGTGTGCCTTGAGGACCGTGGTTGGGAACCGCTGCCTTAGTAGTAGGGTCCCCTATGCAGTGCCCCCAGTAGAATGCCCCCCAGTAGTATGCCCCCCATTAGCAGGCCCCCCCAGTAGTATGCCCCCCATTAGCATGACACCCAGTAGTATGCCCCCCAATAGCAGGCCCCCCCAGTAGTATGCCCCCCATTAGCAGCCCCCCAGTAGTATGGCCCCCCCAGTAGTATGCCCCCCCAGTAGTAGGCTGCCCCAGTAGCAGCCCCCCCCCAGTAGTAGGCTGCCCCAGTAGTAGCCCCCCTGTAGTATGCCCCCCCTGTAGTATGGCCCCCCCAGTAGTAGTAAGCCCCCCCAGTAGTATGCCCCCCCAGTAGTAGTAAGCCCCCCAGTAGTATGCCCCCCCAGTAGTATGGCCCCCCCAGTAGCAGGCCCCTCAGTAGTATGGCCCCCCCAGTAGCAGACCCCCCCCAGTAGCAGACCCCCACAGTAATATAGCCCCCCCCAGTAGCAGGCCCCTCAGTAGTATGGACCCCCAGTAGCGGACCCCCCCAGTAGTATAGCCCCCCCCTGTAGTATAGCCCCCCCAGTAGTATAGCCCCCCAGTAGTATGGCCCCCCCAGTAGTATGGCACCCCCAGTAGCAGACCCCCCCAGTAGCAGACCCCCCCGAGTAGCAGACCCCCCCAGAGTGCCCCCGGCCCTTGCACAAGTAAAAAATAAATAAATAAAAACTTACCTGTATCCCCGCTCCCGCGCCGTCCGCTCTGCTGTCACACGCTGAGGAGGGAGCCGGAAGACGGAGCTCATGTGTGAGCTCCAGCCGGCTCCCTCCATGCAGCAGCCAATGAGAATCTGTGTGACTCTCATTGGCTGCTGTAACAAACACACAGCTGCCGCTGGCGGCTGTGTGTTTGTGTCTGTGTAGGGCAGAGCGCTATCACAGCGCTCTGCCCTACACAATAGGAGCCCTGATGTCGGATTCTCTAGTGAGAATCCGACATCAGGCGGCCGCCGTTCGGCCCCGAATGGGGATCCGAGTCAGGCGGTGAACACCCGAACAGGGTTCGGTTGGACTCGGATCCCCAATGTTCGAAGCGGTTCCGATTCCACAGAATCCGAACTGCTCATCTCTAATTATATCACAGTGGTGCTGCACTGCCTCCAAAAAAAATTCAAAATTAAAAATTGTTTTATATTTACTGTTCTGTGCACTGCACCCCAGTACGCTGTAGTACCCCAAAGTGTCTGCGTAAAAGAAGTCTGACTCCACACAATGTAAGCTATGTGCCATGTTTGAAGTTGAACACCCACATCTTTGTGCCGCCCACTGCTATCGCTTAGCTTAGTCAGCCAGCTACTGAGGCTCAGTGCAACCTTTTGGCTCGATAAAAACAATATTGTGAGCTGTGAGGTGGTCAAAATTGACTGGAAATGAGTGGAAATAAATGTTATTGAGGTTAATAATACTCTAGGAATAAATAAGACTCAAATTATGTGAGTTTAGCTTTTTTAGACAATTTGTGGATATAAATACAAAACAAAAAAAGAGTCACGGCGGTTTGGCAAAACCAAAACATGGCTGACGAATTAGAACCAAAACCAGCAAAAATGGTCCGGCGCACATCTCTAAAGTAAACCAAAGCAAATTTGCATTGTATTGTATTGTACTGTAAGTCACTGGCCACCTATTTGTTTATGTACTTTGTAAGGCGATGCGGAACACTTGTGGCGCCATATAAATAAATGATAATAATAATAATAATAATAATATGTTGAGATACATACCTCTCAAGATACAAAAAAAAATATTAGTAACAAATTGTGTAGATCTAAATTTGAAAAGATTACATTTCAGTGTGTAATTGTGCCACGTTGGCAACTTTGGACCAGAAACCATTAAAGCAATTCAAATATATGTATATATATATATTTATATTTATATATATTTTTTTTATTATTCTTTTTTTTTCCTTTGAAATACATTTTATTTTGTCTTTATAAAAGCAAGTACATTTTTCCCACAGAAAAAAATACAGAAATTAGCTAAATATATTTAGCAGTTTCCTGGTCTGAGTTAAGGTTTCCCAATGCTCTTGGGGTTACTTCTTGTCCTAGTGTTATTTCTGTAAATGGGATATAATTTAAGTATGACAAGAATGTTCTGCTGAAAGCAAGTCTATTATGGCAGTTTTCAAATGTTCAAGTGGGAAAAGCAATGATTCCAGTATATGACACTACAGTATAAATTTATACTGAGTTTTAAAGATAACCAAATAAAAACACGAACAGCAATGTGGAGTAGGGGTGAGCGGGTTCGGATTTCTGAAATCCGAACCCCCCCGAGCCCCCCCGATCCGAGTCCGATCCGAGTCAGGCTCGACTTTTCCCGCCTGACTCGGATCTGAAATCGAGGCAAAACGTCATCATCCCTCCTTCCGAGTCTCGCGGGTTTTGGATCCTATATAAGGTACCCGCGTCGGCGCCATTTTCTCACTCGGCTGTGGACAGTGAAGAGGGAGGGTGGGAGTTAGGGCTGTGTAGTGTAGTGTAGTGTAGTGCTGCTGTTGTCCACTACTTCAAAGTCCATAGGGGCTGGCTGTGTTGTGCTGTGCTGCTGTTGTTAATAGGGGCTGTGTCCACTACTTCAAAGTCCATAGGGGCTGGCTGGACTGTGTTGTGCAGTCAGTTCTCCATAGGGGCTGTGTCCACTCCAAAGTCCTGTGCAGTGTCCCAGTCCTAAAGGAGTGCTGTAGTGTTGTCCAGGGGGTGCTCTGTCCATCAGGGGTGCTACCCCCAAGTGCTAAAAAAATTATATATTTTCTGTGTTTGTGAATTGTGTGCGCAGTAGCCGCACGTGCATCAACAAAGTAGTGCCAAGCGTGCGCCTGTGTCATAAGTAAAGGGCCGGCTGGCTTGACCGTTAAGGGTGCTGTAACCCCCGAAAGTACACTCCAGTCCAAACCAAAAAAAAATTATTTTCTGTGTTTGTGAATTGTGCGCGCAGTAGCCGCACGTGCATCAACAAAGTAGTGCCAAGCATGCGCCTGTGTCATAAGTAAAGGGCCGGCTGGCTTGACCGTTAAGGGTGCTGTAACCCCCGAAAGTACACTCCAGTCCAAACCAAAAAAAAAATTATTTTCTGTGTTTGTGAATTGTGTGCGCAGTAGCCGCACGTGCATCAACAAAGTAGTGCCAAGCGTGCACCTGTGTCATAAGTAAAGGGCCGGCTGGCTTGACCGTTAAAGGGTGCTGTAACCCCCGAAAGTACACTCCTGTCCAAACCAAAAAAAAATTATTTTCTGTGTTTGTGAATTGTGTGCGCAGTAGCCGCACGTGCATCAACAAAGTAGTGCCAAGCGTGCGCCTGTGTCATAAGTAAAGGGCCGGCTGGCTTGACCGTTAAAGGGTGCTGTAACCCCCAAAGTACACTCCAGTCCAAACCAAAAAAAAAATTATTTTCTGTGTTTGTGAATTGTGTGCGCAGTAGCCGCACGTCCATCAACAAAGTAGTGCCAAGCGTGCGCCTGTGTCATAAGTAAAGGGCCGGCTGGCTTGACCGTTAAAGGGTGCTGTAACCCCCGAAAGTACACTCCAGTCCAAACCAAAAAAAAATTATTTTCTGTGTTTGTGAATTGTGTGCGCAGTAGCCGCACGTGCATCAACAAAGTAGTGCCAAGCGTGCGCCTGTGTCATAAGTAAAGGGCCGGCTGGCTTGACCGTTAAGGGTGCTGTAACCCCCGAGAGTACACTCCAGTCCAAGCCAAAAAAAAAATTATTTTCTGTGTTTGTGAATTGTGTGCGCAGTAGCCGCACGTGCATCAACAAAGTAGTGCCAAGCGTGCGCCTGTGTCATAAGTAAAGGGCCGGCTGGCTTGACCGTTAAGGGTGCTGTAACCCCCGAGAGTACACTCCAGTCCAAACCAAAAAAAAAATTATTTTCTGTGTTTGTGAATTGTGTGCGCAGTAGCCGCACGTGCATCAACAAAGTAGTGCCAAGCGTGCGCCTGTGTCATAAGTAAAGGGCCGGCTGGCTTGACCGTTAAGGGTGCTGTAACCCCCGAAAGTACACTCCAGTCCAAACCAAAAAAAAAATTATTTTCTGTGTTTGTGAATTGTGTGCGCAGTAGCCGCACGTGCATCAACAAAGTAGTGCCAAGCGTGCGCCTGTGTCATAAGTAAAGGGCCGGCTGGCTTGACCGTTAAAGGGTGCTGTAACCCCCAAAGTACACTCCAGTCCAAACCAAAAAAAAAATTATTTTCTGTGTTTGTGAATTGTGTGCGCAGTAGCCGCACGTGCATCAACAAAGTAGTGCCAAGCGTGCGCCTGTGTCATAAGTAAAGGGCCGGCTGGCTTGACCGTTAAAGGGTGCTGTAACCCCCGAAAGTATACTCCAGTCCAAACCAAAAAAAAATTATTTTCTGTGTTTGTGAATTGTGTGCGCAGTAGCCGCACGTGCATCAACAAAGTAGTGCCAAGTGTGCGCCTGTGTCATAAGTAAAGGGCCGGCTGGCTTGACCGTTAAGGGTGCTGTAACCCCCGAGAGTACACTCCAGTCCAAACCAAAAAAAAAATTATTTTCTGTGTTTGTGAATTGTGTGCGCAGTAGCCGCACGTGCATCAACAAAGTAGTGCCAAGCGTGCGCCTGTGTCATAAGTAAAGGGCCGGCTGGCTTGACCGTTAAGGGTGCTGTAACCCCCAAAAGTACACTCCAGTCCAAACCAAAAAAAAAATTATTTTCTGTGTTTGTGAATTGTGTGCGCAGTAGCCGCACGTGCATCAACAAAGTAGTGCCAAGCGTGCGCCTGTGTCATAAGTAAAGGGCCGGCTGGCTTGACCGTTAAAGGGTGCTGTAACCCCCAAAGTACACTCCAGTCCAAACCAAAAAAAAAATTATTTTCTGTGTTTGTGAATTGTGTGCGCAGTAGCCGCACGTGCATCAACAAAGTAGTGCCAAGCGTGCGCCTGTGTCATAAGTAAAGGGCCGGCTGGCTTGACCGTTAAAGGGTGCTGTAACCCCCGAAAGTACACTCCAGTCCAAACCAAAAAAAAATTATTTTCTGTGTTTTTGAATTGTGTGCGCAGTAGCCGCACGTGCATCAACAAAGTAGTGCCAAGCGTGCGCCTGTGTCATAAGTAAAGGGCCGGCTGGCTTGACCGTTAAGGGTGCTGTAACCCCCGAGAGTACACTCCAGTCCAAACCAAAAAAAAAATAATTTTCTGTGTTTGTGAATTGTGTGCGCAGTAGCCGCACGTGCATCAACAAAGTAGTGCCAAGCGTGCGCCTGTGTCATAAGTAAAGGGCCGGCTTGCTTGACCGTTAAAGGGTGCTGTAACCCCCGAAAGTACACTCCAGTCCAAACCAAAAAAAAATTATTTTCTGTGTTTGTGAATTGTGTGCGCAGTAGCCGCACGTGCATCAACAAAGTAGTGCCAAGTGTGCGCCTGTGTCATAAGTAAAGGGCCGGGTGGCTTGACCGTTAAAGGGTGCTGTAACCCCCGAAAGTACACTCCAGTCCAAACCAAAAAAAAATTATTTTCTGTGTTTGTGAATTGTGTGCGCAGTAGCCGCACGTGCATCAACAAAGTAGTGCCAAGCGTGCGCCTGTGTCATAAGTAAAGGGCCGGCTGGCTTGACCGTTAAGGGTGCTGTAACCCCCGAGAGTACACTCCAGTCCAAACCAAAAAAAAAATTATTTTCTGTGTTTGTGAATTGTGTGCGCAGTAGCCGCACGTGCATCAACAAAGTAGTGCCAAGCGTGCGCCTGTGTCATAAGTAAAGGGCCGGCTGGCTTGACAATTAAAGGGTGCTGTAACCCCCAAAGTACACTCCAGTCCAAACCAAAAAAAAAATTATTTTCTGTGTTTGTGAATTGTGTGCGCAGTAGCCGCACGTGCATCAACAAAGTAGTGCCAAGAGTGCGCCTGTGTCATAAGGGCCGGCTGGCTTGACCGTTAAAGGGTGCTGTAACCCCCAAAGTACACTCCAGTCCAAACCAAAAAAAAAATTATTTTCTGTGTTTAGCCGCACGTATATATCAAATCGATATAACATAAATGGAGGACCAAACTTTCTCCGATAAAAATAAAATAGAGAAAGATCAAGAACCACTTCCTCCTAGTGCTGAAGCTGCTGCCACTAGTCATGACATAGACGATAACATGCCATCAACGTCGTCTGCCAAGGCCGATGCCCAATGTCATAGTAGAGGGCACATACAATCCCTAATGGCAAAGTTCAGGAAAATGACCTTGAAAAAGACATTTAAATCAGCTGAAGAGAAACGTAAACTTGCCAATATGCCATTTACGACACGGAGTGGCAAGGAACGGCTAAGGTCGATCCCTAGTATGTTCATGACTAGTGGTTCAGCTTCACATGACGATGGAAGCCCTCCTCCCACTAAAAAAATCAAAAGAGTTAAGCTGGCAAAAGCACAGCGAAGAACTGTGCTTTCTAAGAAGATATCACAAATCCCCAAGGAGAGTCCAAGTGTGGTGGTTGTTGCGATGCCTGACCTTCCCAGCACTGGACGGGAAGAGGTGGCTCTTTCCACCATTTGCACGCCCCCTGCAAGTGCTGAAAGGAGCACCCACAGTCCACTTGCTGATATGCAAATTGAAGATGTCACTGTTGAAGTACAACAGGATGAGGATACTGGTGTAGCTGGCGCTGAGGAGGAAGTTGGCGAGGAGGATTCTGATGGTGATGTGGTTTGTTTAAATCAGGCTCCGGGGGAGACAGTTGTTGTCCGTGGGATGAAAAAGCCCATCACGGTCATGCCTGGGCAGAAGACCAAACATTCCACCTCTTTGGTCTGGCAATATTTCTATCCAAATCCGGACAACAACTGTCTTGCCATATGTACCATATGTAAAGGTGAAATAAGTAGGGGTAGGGACGTCAACCACCTAGGAACATCCTCCCTTATACGGCACCTGCAGCGCGTTCATAAAAAGTTACTGTCAAGTTCAGAAACTTTGGCTAAGACCGTAAGCAGTCCAGGGACACCTAAATCCTGTTGTCCTGTTGTATCCAAGCGCCTGCAAACCACACCGTCAACTCCCTCCTCGTCAATTTCCTCCTTAGTCAGGATCGGAAGTGGTCCTGCAGGCCATGTCACTGGCATGACTGACTCTCCTATCCGGGATTCCTCCGGAGGATCCTGCATTGCTACGCCTACTGCTGCCGCTGCTGCTGTTGCTGCTGCTGGGAGTCGTTCATCATCCCAGAGAGGAAGTAGGAACACCACTACTTTTACTAAACAATTGACCCTCCAACAGTCCTTAGCGAGGAGGATGAAGTACGACAGCAGTCATCCTGAAGCAAAACGTATAACTGAGGCCTTGACTGCTATGTTGGTGTTAGATGTGTGTCCGGTATCCGCCATTAGTGCAGTGGGATTTAGACAATTGATGGAGGTAGTGTGTCCCCGGTTCCAAATCCCATCTAGATTCCACTTCACTAGGCAGGCGATACCGAGACTGTACAGAAACGTCAGAAAAAGTGTCCTCAGTGTCCTGAAAAATGCCGTTGTACACAATGTCCACTTAACCACGGACATGTGGACAAGTGGAACAGGGCAGACTAAGGACTATATGACTGTGACAGCCCACTGGGTAGATGTATCACCTTACGCAGCAACAGCAGCAGCGTCACCAGTAGCAGCATCTCAGAAACGCCAGCTCGTTCCAAGGCAGGCTACGCTGTGTATCACCGGTTTCAGTAAGAGGCACACCGCCGACAACCTCTTAGAGAAACTGAGGGAAATCATCGCCCAGTGGCTTACCCCACTTAGACTCTCCTGGGGATTTGTGATATCTGACAACTCCACCAATATTGTGCGGGCATTACATCTTGGCAAATTCCAGCACGTCCCATGTTTTGCTCACACGATAAACTTGATGGTGCAGAATTTTCTGAAAAGCGACAGGGGCGTGCAGGAGACGCTTTGGGTGGCCCGAAACATTTCTGCCCACTTTCGCCATTCAGCGACTGCGTGCCGAAGACTGGAGCACCAGCAAACACTCTTGAACCTGCCCCG
The DNA here is from genome assembly GCA_031769625.1 of Taudactylus pleione. Taxonomy (NCBI): domain Eukaryota; kingdom Metazoa; phylum Chordata; class Amphibia; order Anura; family Myobatrachidae; genus Taudactylus; species Taudactylus pleione. The sequence continues at coordinate 55,323 of JAUIMM010000647.1, read as the reverse complement.
CCATCACCTGAAGCAAGAGGTTGTGACGCGGTGGAATTCAACCCTTTATATGCTTCAGAGGATGGAGGAGCAGCAAAAGGCCATACAAGCCTATACATCCACCTATGACATAGGCAAAGGAGGGGGTATTCACCTGACTCAAGCGCAGTGGAGAATGATTTCCGTGTTGTGCAAGGTTCTCCAGCCCTTCGAACTTGCCACACGTGAAGTCAGTTCAGACACTGCCAGCTTGAGTCAGGTCATTCCCCTCATCAGGCTTTTGCAGAAGCAGCTGGAGAAAGTGAAGGAGGAGCTAAGACGGAGCGATTCTGCTCGGCATGTGGGACGTGTGGATGAAGCCCTTCATTCGCTTTGCCAGGATTCCAGGGTGGTCAATCTGTTGAAATCAGACCACTACATTTTGGCCACAGTGCTCGATCCTAGGTTTAAAGCCTATGTGATTTCTCTCTTTCCGGCCGACACAAGCCTGCAGAGGTGCAAAGACCTGCTGGTGAACACACTGTCAGCTGAAGCGGAATGTGACACGTCAACAGCTCCTTCTTCATTTTCTCCCGCAACTGGGGCTGCCAGGAAAAAACTTAGGTATCCTAAGCAACCCGCTGGCGGTGATGCAGGGCAGGCAGGACCAAGTTTGGACATCTGGTCTGGACTGAAGGACCTGGCAACAATTTCTGACATGTCTACTGTCACTGCATATGATACTGTCACCATTGACAGAATGGTGGAGGATTACATCGGTGACAGCATCCAAGTAGGCATGTCAGACAGTCCGTACCTGTACTGGCAGGAAAAAGAGGCAATTTGGAGGCCCTTGTACAAACTGGCTCTATTTTTACCTGAGTTGCCCCCCCTCCAGTGTGTACTCCGAAAGAGTGTTTAGTGCAGCCGGGAACCTTGTAAGCGAAAGGCGTAGGAGGTTGCTTCCACTGAATGTGGAGAAGATGATGTTCATCAAAATGAATTATCAGCTCTTCCAGGGAGACCAGCCTCCAGAACGTACAGAGGGCCCTGTGGTGGTGGATTCCAGTGGGGACGAGTTAATACTCTGTGAGGATGAGGATGTACACAACACTGAAGAGGGTGAGGAATCGGTGGATGAGGAGGATGAGGATGACATCTTGCCTCCGTAGAGCCAGTTTGTGCAGGGACAGATTAATTGCCAGCTTGTTTTGTGGGGGCCCAAACAAACCAATCATTTCAGCCACAGTTGTGTGGCAGACCCTGGCGCTGAAATGATTGGTTTGTTAAAGTGTGCATGTCCTGTTTATACAACATAAGGGTGGGAGGGCCCAAGGACAATTCCATCTTGCACCTCTTTTTTTTCTTTGCATTATGTACAGTTTGGGGCCTAGTTTTTCAAACTGCCATCCTGTCTGCCACTGCAGTATCACGCCTAGATGGGTCACGTGTTTGTGCCGCCCACTCGTGTCGCTTAGCATAGTCATCCAGCTACCTCGGTGCAACCTTTTGGACATAAAAACACTATTGTGAGGTGTGAGGTGTTCAGAATAGACTGGAAATGAGTGGAAATTAAAGTTATTGAGGTCAATAATAGCATAGGAGCAGAAAAACCTACAAATTCTGTGATTTTAGCTGTTTTTAAGCTTTTTTTCATAATAATACAGATCCAAAACACAAAACCCAGAACCCAAAACACGGAAGGGTGGTTTTGGCAAAACCAATCCAGATCCAAAACACGAAGAAAGATCCAGATCCAAAACCAAAACACAAAACACGAAAAGTGGCCGGTGCACACCCCTAATGTGGAGTTCTACAATGTTCCAGAAGAAAAAAATATATAGGTTCCTATACAATCATTATGTAGCACCAGTTTAAATGAAGGTTTAACTGAATCTGCCAAAATAAAATCCTATTCTCAAATGCTAATAATTGTTGAATAGTAACATTGATCTGCATGAAAGTTGAGGCTGAGAATTATTTAGTAATATTTTCAGCTAATTCGAGAAAGAGCAGTTTAAAATATAGAGATGGGACTTTCTGAATGGAACTTTAACCACTGAATTCTGATTGAAAAGTTATCCATGAAACTTAGCATGAGGAAGGGGGAAATATCATACCAGCTAAAACAAATCAATAGAGAGCAGGGATGTAGCAGGGCAGAGAACTGTGTGCATAAGGTGTGCCAGGGACACTCTGGGTGACTGTAAGGTGGTAAATGAAGCATTCAAAAGATGCTCCAGGAGGCCCTCTAGACTGCAGGATGCCATTCCAAGCACCCTACAAGCCAAGTGCTGGTGCCAAAGGGAAGTGGCTGTGCTTAGGTTTGGCTGCTCATTAGCAAACAGGTGACCAGCTAGCACCCACAGAGAGAGAGAATGCTAATGGGTCTGGAGACCTGAATCTCATAAAAAAAATGAACAAGGTTGATTAATGGAAGTTACCGCAGGTAACTAATCCATGAGTGATTAGGCCTCTTTGATGAGAGCCATTGTGTGAACCTGATTTCTCCAGACTTTGTGTAGTGTCAGTAGTACTGTCAGGCATAGTACAATAATAGTCTCAGTACTGTCGCTGCTCCTCACACTTAATCATCCTTTCCTGATAAATCTGTCTAGCTCTCCCTGTGGTTATTGCATGTATGGTGAAAATCATAGTCTTGTTAAATAGGTTTGCACTAGATATGTGTGCGGACCCCTATGTTTTGGTTTTGGATCTGGATTTATCTTTGTGTTTTAGTTTTGGTTTTGCAAAACTACCCTCAAGTGTTTTGGTTTTGGATTCAGATAAAAATCAATTTGATGTTTTCCAGGTTTGGATTAAATTGGATTAAATTTTATTTATTGTTTCAATCCTCATATAAAAAACATTTGGATGCATCCGGGAGTGTAAAGGGGGGTATCCACTAGATGATAAAGTTGAACGATTGAACGATAATGATAAAATCGTTCTATAATCGTTCGATAATCGTTTGAACATCGTTAGAAAATCGTTTGAAAATTTGGTCTTTTAGACATCTTTTAGACATCTATCATCGTTCAAACATGCTGGTCAACCTGACAATATTGTCAGGTTCAGCATGTTTGCAGATGATTGCACGTGAGCCCCTTAATTTTAGGGACGCTGGTATAGAGGAGCCTTGACGATGGCCCAGCGCTTATTCATATATTTGCAAATGTATGTAAACCAATACCTCTGAATTTCTATTATCATGTAGGATTCAAGTATTTTTGATTTATCTGCAGTGTGCTGGAGGGCAATTTTCTTTTTTCTGTCTTCAGATGATTGATTGTGCCTGCATTGAACGATATATCGTTCAGTGTGGGCACCCTGCAGTGTAGTGAACAAATGAAAGATAACAATATCGTTATCGTTCAGTCTTTTCACTGTCGTTTAGTGGATACCCGCCTTAACAGTTCAGAAATGAACCAACACTAGTGCTCATAGGTCTGCTGCTAGCTGCAAAATTGGCTGGAAGTGGTGAAAATTGTTGAATCTCCGTGAAATTGCTGCGACTAACAGTAGACTATGCCAGCCAAGACTAATGGCACTAGTACTACAGTAGTAAAACGCAAAGAGTTGGTTTTCCCTTCTATAGTACATATCAGTGCTATAATGGTCAGCACCAGCTGTATGTCCTAGGTTCTAGGCCTAGGGGAATCGGGTTTGCAAATATAAAAGTATAAAAAATGGAGGCCTCTTGCCTTCCTTAAGTAAGCCCTGTACTGAATCTTGTATCTTGCCTGAATCTGAATCTTGCCTGTTGCTCAGCATATTGGATAAATTGTGTTGATTTATTATGGAAGCACCTACTTTTTGGTGTAAATTACATCAACATGAGTCCCACACTGAGCAGTAGGGAGGGGGGTGTATGTAAGATCCCTGCATCTGGCTACCATGGTGTCTGGAACAGCACCTGCAGCCAGTGGCACTGCTTCAGGACATCGCGGGTTTGGGGGCGTGTCTGGCACAGGGCGGCAGTGAGCCCTGCTCTACCACTGGCCCCACAGTGAATATTACAGAGCCATAAGGAATTGGAGAGGCTGGGATTAAATATTGCTTTCAAAAGACATCAAGGGGCCTGATAAAGACTCAAGGTGGAGCGTGATGGGTGGTATCAGTGATACATTTTGGGTGATCATTAGATATTGAAATTGCACATCCTTGTAGTGCCTGTTGGAGTTTTCTACCTCAGCGTATTACGTAAATGAGAGTGAATTGCCAAATAGAGTTTATGTTTAGCTTCAATAAAGGAATTGTATACTTTGTATATCTTATCATTAGGTTCCTTACTCCGGCAGTAAATGATAAGATATGACTCAGTGATAAAACAAAGTCAGATATCAGTGCTGTGTTTTTATATTCTATACAATTTAATGTGGTGCAGGCTCAACTGTGTATAGTATCTGCAAAGACCAAAATGCACTTCATAGTGTGCAGGAGAGTTGTGAGATTTATCCCACTCATCTCTTCCTTTATATTCTAACCAAACCAGCTAGATTGAGGAACATTTCTCTTTAGGTGCCAGCTAGGCAGTACATGGTGGTGTCAGCAGCCCAGAGACACTGGCCAGAGCCCTCCACCACCCCGCCCTGGCTGGCAGCATGGTGCGTCATGATTTCCAGCTCCTGTTGCAGCAGGGGACTAGGGACCTCATTTAGAGTCGGTCGTTGCGGCCGCACGGTCGTACGCCACCGATGTTCGCTAAATTGCGCATGCGTAAAGTTCACAATGCGCATGCGCAAACTAGCTGCTATGATCAGAAATTTCTCTCTCCTTGAACACAGCCAGGTCAGTAGTTTGAGTGACAGAATGAGGCATTTGTGGGTGGTAATAGGGGAAGGTGCTTGAAAACGGGGGAGTTGAGATCCGAACTCAGGCGTGCCTAATTATGCATACAGCGTTTTATGGGAGTGCATAATTAACAAAGTAGTGTCATGGCACACGTGACATGGGTGGTTTGTACATTGACCTGATCGTAGTGCTTAAGAGAGGGTATGGTCAACCTTAAGCTCTACGACCTGTTACGATGGTTCCCGATGGTCTCGATTAATCCTTATATGCCCAGAGATGATGTGTAATGCGTACGAGAAGGGGGCGTATTTTTGGTCTTACGGCCGCATCCTCCCCTTGGTCGGCCAGCTAACGATCCGATCTTAAGGACACAACTTGCGAGTGCATCATTTGCATATCCGGCCCCTTTTCCCTTACGACCATGCGTCCGCAACGACCGACTCTGAATGAGGTCCTAGGTGAGGACAGAATGGCATCTCTGGGCTCTCCACTAAATTCTGCTATAAGGCCTTAGTACATAAGTTGATAACGCATATTTCCCAAGCTGGATTTTCAAATAATATCCTAACAATTAAAAAAGATGAAAGTCTTGGTGTGTGCCTGTCCCTTCATCTCCCCAAGCCATTTGCAGATCAAGTGAAAGTATAAAATTTACAGTAAGTGTCCCATGAATGCATTTTTCCTGCAATTATATGTAAGTATAGTATAACAGTACATGCCTAAATTACTTATTGTATCCCGAAGTGTCAAAGATAATTTACTAAGAACAAGCATCTTAACAACAATCACAATATTAAAATGTTAAGACTGGCATCTGTGTCACTAATCACTCATCTATTAACGAAGGTTGTACAGCTACACCCTGGCTTACGTTTGGTTGCTGTGGAAACAAATAAAAATAAAGCAAAACACTCAGTTACTATGTTATTTTTATCAGATGTGGTTGTGAGAGCTGCAGTGGCATACAGTGAGTGAGGTGCAGACATAAGTTGGAAACTGGAAAATAAAACAAACACACTGACAGTTACTATGTTATTTTTCAGTTGTGGTTTTAAAAAAATGCAGAGACAACAGCAGAAATGTAGCCATAAGTAGGAAATAAGAAGCTGTGAGAGTGAGAGCCAGAACCTCCGCAGTAACATTATTGCTTTCTATTGAAATATGTTCCACTGTTTCTGAATTGCTTTTTTATGCCTTAAAATATAGGTCTGAGTGCGTCTGAATGGGCGTGAGTGAAAAGATAGTACTAAGCTGTTATCTTGTGAGGGTTTATGGCTATAGTGATGATTTGTAAGTAACTGTTAGAGTATTAAGGGGCATATGTATCAAAGCTTGATGTGAGATAAAATTGTGAGATATATTTCACCAACCAATCAGCTTCTAACTTACATTTTGCAGGCTGTGGTTAAGAAATGTAAGTTAGAAGCTGATTGGTTGGTGATATATATTTCACAATTTTATCTCACATCAAGCTTTGATACATATGCCCCTTAATCTACACGCATTGTATTAATAAATGTTAATATTGGGGGGAATGTAATAGCCTCTGGTTTTGTATTGTAATTTGCAACCGATTTTTTGGCAAATTTCTACCAAAGTAAATCCCCACATCTGAGAAATTAAAACGTATTGTATTGCAAGTTGTCATCCAGATTTTTCTAATGTTCAAAGCACAAGTCACCAGTTGTAGCGTTAAGATGAAAACACGTTGAAAACATGGCGAGATATTAGCAATCAGAGCTACCTGACCTGAACCAGTGGCGGAGCTGCCCTGTGCTGCTCCCAAACCTGTGATGTCATAAGAGGGGGCGGGCCACTGGCAGTAGAAAATGGAGAGGTCCTTGGACGCTCGGGGCGGCTCTACACACTGCAGTTTGCATTCCCATAATGTCCGGCACTAAAGAAGCACCATTGGCCATAGTGTGCCATGCCAGGCACCCTGCTAACCAGATGCTGGGGCATTCAGGAAGTGATGGTGCTGCCTCCAGGGCCCTGCTCGTCAAGCAATGGTACCGCTTGCATAAAACTGTTCTGTGGAATATTCTCCCCATTCTGTATTTGTCTGCAGAATATTTCCACATTTCTCCGATATCATTGTGCCATACATTCCGCAAGAAATTTCCCTATAACTTCTGTTCTGCAAGGAATTGCTCTAGCATATTACGTTCCATCCACGATTATTTATTATGTGTAATGCTAAAGAAGTACTGGAACCCAAAGACTGTATGGATGGAGTTGCATTCATCTGTGAAACAGACTTTTGCCTCAAAATGTTATTAGCGCCAATGTTTGCTGTGACTTTACTTTGTTCTAGGGTTTTGAAAATGATGTTGCTCTAAGGGATGACAGGAAGTAGAAGTCTAGCAGGGCATATGTAATAAGTCTTAGGACAAATGCATTTAAATATTGTCTACGCATGCACCTTCCACATCAACATTTAAAAACGTGTGTTTTTCATTATTGTGGTGCACAGACGGCAGCCAAATCTGAAATTTTATGCCATCAGAGCGAAAATTATTATTAGTTATATAGCAAAACTATATTGCATAGAGAATGAGATACAGTAACTTGATTGCCATTCACATACTGCAGATAGATACATTGCTAACCATATTTTAACTAGAGCTAATATATAAGGTACTGTACATAGGTTTAGAGAGAGAATGTTGGTCCCAAAAACGAAATTGGAACAGAAGAGTCCCAGGTACAGACCTCCCTGAACTAAGAACTGTTTTGGAAAATGTTGACATCTCCCAATTTTATTATATGGAGCTACAGTATTTTCTATTGATGGGGGTAATGCAACAAAAGTGATGAGTGATAATGACAGCACCAGATCATTTTTTCATGCCCACCACAATCATTCTTGGTAACACAGTTCTTAAAAAGTAAATATTTGACATTGATATTGATATATGTTAGATATAATGTACTTTAACCAACTGAAGAATGGGAGATTAAGTTTGAGTTTAGGGCCTGATTCAGAGGTGTATGCTAATGCGATCGTAGCTGCGATTTCTTACGGAATGCAGCTGCGAAAATATGCTAATGTTAGCAAAGATCACCAAAGTTTAACTATAAAGACGCCCACTGCTGCCTTTTTACCAGCGTGTGACGACGCAACCCTGTGTAAATATCGGTAACATCGAAGCACATCGGCAGCCATCTTACACTTGCGGCAGGTCTGATCTGCCGCAGCCTTGGGTGCTCTTCTGACACGCAGAGCTGCGTATACAATAGCAGTGGCTAATTTATGCACACCCATGTAATGGCGTTCAAATGGCCAGGCACACCTACATGTCACCGACTACCGTCAACACCCCCAAACGCTAACTGCCTGTCAATCACTCTGCTATGGGTCTCCGTGACCTGTGTGATCGCAGTGCGATGGCAGAGCTGCCTTCATGCATGCACACTGCGATGCATGCGCAATGGCAAACAATCGCTCGATCTGCGTGAATAATTAATTAGCGTGTCTGAATAAGGCCCTTAGTGGAGAAGCAAAACGCTATTAAATTTACTTTTATAATGCTTGCAGTGGAATGTCAGTGTACAGGACAATATATTTAACCTTCAAGTATTAAATGCAAAAATTTAATATTTAAATGCTACTAGTTTATAAGAAAGACAATCTCTGTTACTCTTATTTGTAAGAAAGAAAAAACGCCACTACAGTACGTTTTGGGATTGGAAAAAGACTGACACGGTGTGATTCCTTTCATGTTACTGATCATATGTGTCCTACTGTAATGGCTAAATTACTCTTCAATTATGACATCAGTAGATGCTGTCTTATCTTCAAACGCATTCATTTCTGTATATAGCTGCAATCTCTTTACCTGTCTCAACACAGCATTGCAATTGCATGCAAATCTATCTACCATTATCAATATTACATTGATCTTTGCCTTGCAATTGTGCTGTCAAGGTGAAAGCCATGATAACCTTTTGAACGACACTAGCAGCAAATATTTTGTGAGGCAACATTTAAATAAGTAACCCTTTTGTTCTTATGTAACATCTCCATCCTGTACTGATGAAATTCTTGGGGGCAAATTCAACTAGCCGTGTGGTTTACCCTGTGGCATTTTGTCACCCAGACCTGTTCAATTTGGTCCCACAAACCCGCGCTTTATTCCCAGAGGGTGCACTTAACATGGATTTTCCCTTACAGTCACAGGAGTTGCGAGGAAAAATATGCAAGTGCACCCTCTGGAACTTAGGGCCTGATTCTGCCTGGATCACATGGCTGCGTTCACGTGCAGCTGGTCGATGTTTGTTCTCTGCGCATGGATCGCAGTGCATGTATGCGACCCAGCCACTGCAATCGGCAAGCGATCACAGTGAGTCCAACAGTATAATGATTGATATGAAGTGACTGTTTAGGGGTGGAGAGGGGGGTGGTCGGCGGAACGCAGGCATGCCTGTGTGTTTGAACGCCATTACAGGGGCGTGCATAATTAAGTCCCTGCGATTGTATATGCTGGCAGAGGTCTAAATGGCGACAGGAAGTTTAGCAGTTTGTGCGGTAGGGTCAGGTCAACCACAAATGTGCGAATGGTTCCGATGTTACTCGATGTTACAGATGTTTTCACTGACATGCGGATGCATGTAATGGGAAGTGGGCGGCTTTATACAGTGATGGGTGTCTTGGTATAGTGCTGCGGTTGCCGTACGACTGCATTCATTAGCATATTTTCGCAGCTAGCGGGTGCGTGCGAAAGCAGCTGTGTGATCCAAGCTGAATAAGGTCTATAGCGCACGGGGAATACCTTAGCATCCTGCACTTAGTGTGGAATCTATAGTTTATCTCGCATGACACGTGGGTTTACCATGTGGAGAAAATGCTAAGAAATGCAATAGCTCCAGAAGTTAAACACCGCAGGTAACTGTATGGGCCCCTATGCACCCTTACTGAAATTGGAGGGTTATTTTAATGGAAAGCCTGTTTCAAGATAAATCTGGAAATATATTCTTTTCATCTATAATGTAACCTTGCAACCAACAAAATGCAAGTGATAAATGTATGTGGCCATTTTTTTGGGGTGGGCACTGCCAACTCTGTTATGTGGAACTGGCAAATCAAGTTAGCTCACCACCTTTAAATGTTAGTGGAGGGGAATGTGACTGGGAGGACAAATCACACTCTGCAATATATTGATCATACTTTTCTGTTACTCCTTTTGGAGTTGATGTAAGAAGAATGGAGGAACCGCAGGAAAAACTGTAGGCGGTGGAGCACTATTAAAACAGCTATATTTGGCATACCATATTTAATAAGAAGGCAATTTTAATTACTGTATGATGGAATATACTCTTACTATTGGGCAAATTAACAATAATGCATATTTCTCTCCCCTCCCTGTTAAATATCATTCCTTATCGCCGCATACAGTGCAGTGGCAATAACAAATGATAATAATATGCAATTTACTAAATGTATTTTGGTGGAACACGGACTCCAATAAGAGCCCATCCCAGAAACTTACTCTATCACTTTACTTCCTGGTACAGACCCGGCAAGGCTAATGCTTATACACAGCCGTTGGGTTGTACATGCACCAGTCAGGACCATAACTATGTATGGGCGAGCAGTGCAGCGACACAGAGTGCAGCATGGCATAGTGGCATGGCTTTAGCTTCCAGGGCCAAGATCCTTAAAGCTATGGGACTGCTTTTGTGAGTGATAGAAGAGGGTCCATAGCCGACAGCAAAAAATCATAGATTTATCATGAAACCTCATAATGAATATCCCCAATACATAAAAAATGCAGCAAATGTATTTATTTATTTAGTAAGAACACCCCCTATATATATATAATACGATTCTAGACAGCCTCATCAATTACTTACACCTTCTTCACATCTTTCCTTGTGGTATTATCATTAACCCTATCCAGTCCCTGCTACCACTTACTAGCACATGGAACCATCACACCTAAGAGGTCCCCTTATCAATACTGTTCTGTAGACACACATATAATTACTATAGATAAACTGAATAGCACAACCTTCATACAAATATAGCAAATATAAATATACTTCAGCTAATGTATCCACCACTCTTTTCTTCATGTTATAATTCTTATATGTATTCATTTATTCAGTTGCTCAGTCTTTGAGCTCGATTCAATTGAATGGGAATTAAATAGCGCCGGGAAGGAGCTCCCGGAGTTATTAATTCAGCGCGCTGTTAAGGATTTCTTCTCGCATAACTTCTGGGCTGCGAGCAGAAATTCGACAAAAGTACAGGCGCAATGCTGTTTTCTGCCCTTAGCTCCGCGGATACAGCATTGCTCCAGGCAGTTTAGGCAGAGAATGCCCGTTCTGGTGACTAAATACCATGTTTAAGGTGCGAGGGACTCGAGAACGGGCATTCTCTCACCTAAAAGCGTGCAGAATTGAATAGCTCCTTCCCGGCGCTATTTAATTTGCATTCAATTAAATCGAGCCCTTTGTGGTGCTCTGTTGCTTTATCTGTGGGCTGAAGCTCGGATTTATATTTCTTCTGCTTATTTATCTGTGCTGCTACATTGTCTTTTTTGCTACCTTGTTATTACTGAATTGATAAAACATAAATAATGATGTCAGTTACTATAAAAGCACTATAATATAGCACTGCTGGAGGTTTTCCCGTTTGTGCTGTTCCATCTCCAGAGTAAAATTTCTATTAATATATTGCAGATTGGAAATATTGCCGAGTTTTCCAGTACAACTCTGTTCCCACCACACCCAGATAACTGACTGTCTACACATATAAATAGAGCAATTTTCAAGTATCAGCTTAAAGATCATGTTGCAATACTTTCTGTCTGGCTTATTGTAAGACTGTAGTACTATCTATTTAGCCCACAAATTCCTCTTGCCTCAGTTCATACTGCACAGCACAGTCTTCCAGAATTAGGACAGTTAATAGGATTATGTATGAATAAATAAACGTATGTAAATGTATGCAGACCTTTCCCTTATCATTTATTATCTTATCATTTCTTTTCCACCACATTACACACTGTAATTTAATTTACCTACTGTGATTTATTTCTTCCTCCTTCCCCCCAATTCATTTCTCCAACATAGCGCTAACTCTCATCAACCGTCTCTTCCCCTATACTTCATCTCTCTCCATATAATTCATACTCAATTCCCCTGCTGCAAACACCACTGTAATTCATCCTCCCCTCTAGAATCCCAATCTTAGGATAAAGACCTGCGCTACACTAGGTATTGTGGTTTCTAATATATCATTTCAAGCTGCAGGACCTGACAGGGTAACCCAACCCTGTAGAAAAAAATGTATTCATATGCAGTGGAGGTGGTCCGTGCTAAGTGGTAGTATGATTGTAACCATGTATATTAGGTGTCAAAAGTAATTAATAATTGTACACAATTTATGTTAAAATATAAGTTGCTTTTATTGGTTACTGGTCGCCATAGGAGTCACAGTGCTCCTCCCCAGTCATAAACTAATTATGTGACCACTTAGAATCTAGATTCCCCCCTTTCTCCAAAATACAACTCTTGTAAACAATTTGAAAACAATAGCATGGGCGTTTCTACTTATTGTCATTAAAACACATGATATCACAATAGGAAAATCAAAATAATAAGATTTATGTAGTACGTACATTACAAATTTATGAAACAGGAAATAGACTTGTTCTGTATAAAAATATCCGTAATGGACACAGTACCACAATTCTAATGCAATGTTCTAATATTCATTACTGGGCTCTTATTCTTTGGCAGCACCACTGAATCAATTGAAAAGTTCCATGATCAGAGGAAGAGGGTTGTGAGTTTTAATAGTAACTGCATTGAGGCCCATATAGTCAATGCTGTTGAAATGTCCTATTGGTATAAAACCTAGCAGGTTTACAATAGGCATCAGCAGAATTGTGAAATGGAGTTTAGGCCACACAGTGATCATTAAGCATGCTTGCAGGTTTATTAGGGAAGAGTGTTAACTGCGGTAAATACACAGTGGTGTAGGAGATGACATACAGCTGTGGTGACATTAGTGGTATATATGGTGGTACAGAGCATAAATATATAGCTGGACCTCTATGGGAGCTCCATGCAGCACTGAGACACTCAACACAGTAATGGTGCAGGGTCTCGCATGGGCGCTAGCATACTGGCGGCCATCTTGGTAAAGGTGCCCAGCCGGAGTCACTGTAGGGAGGAAGGAGTCAGCACAAGAGTGCACTCCTCTCCAACAAATGCAAGGTCGGAAATTCCATGTGGCAGCAGGATTTCTGATTGTTGTTTGAGGAATACTTCTTCAATATTGGAATACTCTGGTGGAATCAGAAGTCACTTTCAAGTTCAACAGACATGAGTTATCCCTAGAATGTGATTTCTATCACAGGCACTGAGGTAAATAGTCGTCAAAGGGAAGACTGGCAGAGTCACCTGACGAGAGTTGAAGGTAAAGAAATTCCCTGAGGCTCCTGAAGTCATTAAGGCAGGGTGAGGAGGGAGAGAGAAAGAGAAAGAGAGAGAGACAGAGAGAGAGAGAGAGAGAGAGAGAGAGTTATTTCAACCAGGGAGGTTTGTTACTGGTATGTTTTCGTACTTTAGCCTCTGAAGTGCAGCAGAACAATGAGGCTTTATTTGCTTAATATTGAAGAAGAGTGAACAATGGTTCCTAATTTGGCCACCACTAAACAAATTGGGACCTTGCATTTGAGGCAACAGGAGGCTAACACATGACCAGATCCTGCACAGAAAAGTCACATATGTCACACTCTTCCTGAGTTATACAAGAATGCCCCAGTCTCATGGGCTCTTCTGGAGATTGAGAAGGTGCCACAAAATAAGGAGCTAATTTAAAAGGAGAACACTGTGTTTGTTTGTTTTGTAAGTATCTTTTTCAGAAATTAATGTTGATTTTATTAAATAAATTGATCAAGTTGTTAAAAAAGGGGGTAGCTCATGATAGGCTAGCTTGTATCTAATTCAATCTGATAAGCCTTGCCAGAATTCAGCAACAAGTGTCTCATAGTTCCAAGGCAATTCAGAGGCCAAAATATGAAATGGTATCACATACTGGCCTACAGTTTGGGTTTCTTGGTGAGGGCGGAAAATACTGGTAGCAGAACAGGCTTTGGCCTGGTTCATTAAACTTCATGCGGAAAAAAAATGGGATAATTCCGGAGTAGAGGGTCATTTCTCTCCCGCAGGGTGAGGCCCAAGCTTACGCCTTCACTATGAGTAACAACACAATATAAGCCACCTTGTTTCAATCTGAAGGAAAATTGTCTGCCAAGAGTTCAATTGAATGGCACACTGTCTCAGAAACCCACAACACAAGCAGGAAGCTGTAGGCTATAAGCAGAACTGGCACTATACACTACAGGTGAAGGCAGCAAAGAAGCTTGACGGGCGTCCATATGGGTGAAGAGTTCCTGCAGGAACCACATTAACTGAGTATTTCCCTGTTTCTCCAATTTTCCTGCAAGATATAGAAACATATAAACATAGAATTTGATTGCAGATAAGAACCACTTGCCCATCTAGTCTGCCCCATATTTAAACATATTATTACCTCACCTCTTATTGATCCTTACTTCTTCTGAAGGATATCCTTATCTCTATCCCATGCATGTTTAAATTGCTCTGCTGTCTTAGCCTCTACCACCTCTGATGGGAGGCTATTCCACTTGTCCACTACCCTTTCTATGGAGTAATTTTTCCTCAAACTTCCCCTGAACCTACCACCCTCCAGTTTTAGAACATGTCATCTTGTTCTAATACTTCTCTTTCTTTGAAGAATGTCTCCTTCCTTTACCTTGTTAAAACCCTTTATACATTTGAACGTTTCTATCATGTCCCCCCTTTCCCTTCTCTGCTCCAAACTATACATATTAAGATCTTTTAGTTTTTCCTGGTACGTTTTGTGGTGTAGACCTTGCACCATTTTAGTTGACCTTCTTTGTACAGTCTCTAATGTATTAATAACCTTTTGGAGATATGGCCTCCAGAATTGAACACAGTATTCGAGATGAGGACATACCAATGACCTATACAGTGGTATTACCATTTCTTTCTTTCTGTTACTGATTCCTCTCCCTATGCAACCAAGCATCTGACTTGCCTTCCTCATTGCTTTGTTACAATGTTTGCTTGCCTTTAAGTCACCTGAAATAGTGACTCCTAGATCCCTTTCCTCTTCAGTACTTTCCAGTATAGTGCCATTAATACTATATTTAGCCTTTGGATTTTTGAGACCCAAGTGTATGATCTTGCATTTTTTGGCATTAAACTGTAGTTGCCACGTTCTTGACCATTCCTCTAGTCTACCTACATCATCAATCATTTGTTTTACCCCTCCTGGTGTGTCTACCCTGTTGCATACCTTTGTGTCATCTGCAAAAAGGCATAGTTTCCCTTCAATACCATTTGCAATGTCACAAATAAAGATATTAAAAAGCACTGGTCCAAGTACAGATCCCTGAGGTACTCCACTGGTAACATTTCCCTCTTGAGACTGCACTCCATTTACTACAACTCTGTTTCCTATCCTGCAGCCATGATCTTATCCATTCAACTATCTTTGTATCCAATCCCATGCTTTCCAATTTATTTAACAGTCTGCGATGTGGAACAGTATCAAAACCCTTACTAAAGTCTAGATAAGCAATATCTATGGCCCCCCCTTTATCTATTTCCTTAGTCACCCAGTCAAAAAAGTCAATAAGATTTGTTTGACGACTTCCGGTGGGCGGACCTTGGAGATGGCCGCTTTTTAGAGAGCTCTCGCTCTCACCACATAGCAGTGCTAATAGAACATCGCCAGCGCCGGGAGCGGTGACACGCAAACATCAGCGTGGTCACCGGAGATAGCAGTGGGCAAGCGGGTCTAATCCCCGGCTCCCCACCATAAGCACACTGCCGGAGTACAGGTGCGTTACATAGCACCAATAAGCGCGGCCGCCATCTTGGATTCGGCCGGGCCGCGCCCCGTTACCTCCCCTAACAAGCATATTAAAAGTGATATCACTCACCTCTCTGCCTCTCTGGCCTCACTGGGTCCCTTAGGACACAGGTGTTGAGTCAGTACTGTGGGGTGGGTAGTGCAGCACACTAATCCACGGCAGCCATCTTGGGTTTGGCAAGGCTTTGTCTCTGCCTTCCCTGTGGCATTCCTTTACAAAGAGCCATATCTGAGTGATTTCTGGAGCTCTAGAACAGATCTGCACATAAAAGGACTGCTGCAGAAACATTTATCTAAAGATTGAATTTTCAATTTCTTGCACTGCAGATATCATATCTATATAAGCTCCCCCTGCTGGTTGAGATTGCTCAGTCCTTGTCACATTAAAAATAATCAGCTTTTCAAGCAAAGCCTACTAACTGAGATTTATACATGGATAAGCATGTGACTAAAATACAGAAGGGAGGTAGGGGAGGTCCAGGTGTCAAAAATAGGGAGACCAGAACCACAGCATCTGCCACCTCTAGTCCTCCTACTTCCCCAGCTGGGGATGATATCATGGATGGCGTGCCTGATCCCTCCAAATTCAATGCTGCGTCTGTGGCCAAAGCACAGGAAATCTATGATCTTCTTTCAACATTGCTTGATAAAAAGTTGGCTGGTCTGAAAGAGGCGATAGATTCGGCTGTAACTCAACTTCGTGAGCATAGTGTGCGGTTTGACGGAGCAGAGCAATGCATTTCAAATCTTGAAGACGATCTTACTACGGCCAAGTCGGTAATTGAAACACAGGAAGCTTCCATTGTCACTATGCAGGAAAAGTTGGAAGATTTGGGGAATCGCAATCGCCGTAATAATTTGCGCCTGATTGGCTTACCTGAATCTGTCAAACAACGGGAACTTATGGACTTAGTTTCCACCTGGCTTCCTCAAGAGTTGGGTTGCAATCCTACGTCAGGCTCTATATTGATTGAATGTGCACACAGAATTGGTCTGGATCATCAAGCAGATCCCCGCAGACCTAGACCTGTCGTTTTCAAGTTCGTCAATTATATGGATAAAATCAGAATGATGGAGGCTTATCGTAAATCTCAGAATCTATCCTATAAAGGGGACAGGTTACTCCTCTTCCAAGATTTTTCTTATCAAGTGGCAATGAAACAAAGAGAATTTTCACCTGTGTACAAGTCGCTTTTTGAAGCTGGAATCAGATTTGCCCTTCTCTATCCAGCTAAGCTTCGAGTACAACATGATGGCAAACAATATTTTTTTGATTCGGTGTCCCCGGCAAAGACATTTGTTGCCTCTCTTTCGGAATCCAGTTCACCCTCATCTGCTGATGAACACTGAGTTAATGTTTGAATCGCAAGTATTATATCATTTGCATACATTTCATTATGCAATTGTTATTTGTTACTGAGAAATTGATTCTCATATGTTTTTGCGTATGTTGTGCACTTTTCATTAGTGATCCAATTTCTCCTTTTAATATTTTTCTGGCAGATTCTGTTTCCCCTACATTGTTTTTTTTATTATTTGTTTTGATATCAGAGTTTTTTCTTTATTTTTTTGCATTTGGAATATAGATATTGGTTGTTATTGGCCAAAGAGGCCTTATGTTTGGGTGCTTAGAAAAACACAAAATGGTAGAACTGCATCATTTTGGTCTATATATATTTGGTTAAACGTAATGTTAATAAGATTGAGAGACCGCACATTTGAAATAGTAATGGCGTCCCTACTCGCTGGGACATGGGATGCTATGTTAAATATATTTCAACGAATTAGTATCTTCATGAAACAAGGTATTGGTTGATAATTTAAATTCTTTGGATATACCGGTAAACTATAAAGATTGTATAAAAATCCTTACTTGGAATGTAGAGGGTCTTGATACACCGCTTAAACGGCGGAAGGTATTACAACAACTACAGAGGCTTAAACCAGATATAGCTGTGCTCCAGGAAACACACTGGAGGGAGGGGGATCCAAATAAGCTAACGTGCAATTGGTTAAATGAATACATAGCAGCTTCATATACTTCCAAACGAAGAGGGGTGGTTCTTCTTCTACACAGGTCCCTTAATTACACTATACTTGATAAATTGTATGACCCTGAGGGTAGATTTTTAAAACACAGTTGGAAGGAGTTTTGTATACTATTGTCACCATATATGCACCAACTGGCCCTAACAGTGATTTTTTTTATGGATTTATATGTTCAATTACAGGAATGGGTCGAGGGGACCATTATTCTAGGGGGGGATTTCAATACTACTCTCAATCCACTATTAGATAGGTCAGGTGATGGGGGAAGGGGCAGCATATCTACGGCTTTACATTTTCTTATAACTTCTCTTCAACTCTCTGACCCCTGGAGGTATCAACACCCTGTGGAGCATGATTATACGTTTTACTCACACCCACATCACACATCCTCCAGGATTGATTATTGGCTTCTTCCTACAAACCTTCTTCCTAAAGTTTATGATTCTAAAGTGGAAAATATAGCTGTTTCTGATCACGCCCCAACATTGTTCTTCTTATCCCTTCCTACTACAAAACCCTCCTCCTTTAATTGGAGATTTCCCTCCTATTTATATAATTGTCCTGATTTTAAACAATATTTGGAACAACATTATGTGAATTATGTCAACGATAATAATCAACATATCGAAGATATCAATTTGTTTTGGGCAGCATCTAAGCCAGTTTTACATGGTTCTATCATAGCTTATGTTGCCAGAAAACGTAAGAAACGCTCTAAAAAATTTCAAGATATTAGTATAGCACTTTCTACATCTTATACAAATTTATTAAGGCTTAATACCGCAGAAACTCGTCAGATTTATATTGACACTAAAAATTTATATGATACCTTATGTACAGAAAAGGCCCAATGTTCCTTAGATTACCAAAAACACCGTTATTTCAAGTGGAGAAATAAGGCAGGGAAACTGTTGGCTAATGTGGTTAGAAATCAGCGTCCTCAGGTTAACATTTAAAAAATTATCTGAGAAACTCATGTCCTGACATCTACCTCTGATATAACAAATTCCTTTTTGGAATATTTAAAAAATGTATACACCGCACCAAAAGATAATCCGATTTTAGGTATGGACATTCTACAGTCGGCAGGCTGACCTATATTAACTGAAGAGGAACGAGATATATTGACTGATTTAATTTCCGAGCAAGAAATTTTGACGGCTATTGGGCGTTCGGCAATTGGCAAAGCTCCGGGCCCAGATGGACTTAGTGCAGTATACTATAAACTACTATCCCCATCTCT
Source organism: Taudactylus pleione (assembly GCA_031769625.1). Taxonomy (NCBI): domain Eukaryota; kingdom Metazoa; phylum Chordata; class Amphibia; order Anura; family Myobatrachidae; genus Taudactylus; species Taudactylus pleione. The sequence continues at coordinate 36,343 of JAUIMM010000647.1, read as the reverse complement.
TACTCCTCATTTATTAAAATAGTTTAATTCCATTCTTTCCGGCGCAGCCGCTCCATCTGCCTTTAATGAAGCCTGTATAATAATGTTACCTAAGCCGGGCAAGGATCCAACATTAGTACAGTCTTATCGCCCTATATCCTTATTAAATCAGGATTTAAAGTTATTATCCTCTATTGTGGCACAAAGATTACAGATACTTTTACCCAATTTAATCCATATATCACAAACCGGCTTTGTGAAAAATAGATCGTCGGTACATAACATTCATCGGGTAATAGCAGCCATAATGCAATCATCTAAAAATTCAGGGGGTACGCCTCTCTTGGTCAGTTGTGATGCTGATAAAGCATTTGACCGTGTGTCTTGGGCACACTTGGTACGTGTTTTTCATTTTCAAAATTTTGGCCCAAGTTTTATACGATTTTTAAACTCATATAATATAATGTCCCCACAGCATTCCTCACCATTAATGGTTTAAATACGGAGAGCTTTCAACTGTATTGCGGTAAAAGGCAAGGATGTCCTTTATCTCCCCTCCTTTTTAATTTAGCGTTAGATCCCCTTATCCGACATTTTTATTTGCAAAGTGAATGGAGAGGGATTCAAATTGGAAACCACGTATTAAAAGTGTGTCGAAGCTGGATTAGTGGCTGAGATGGAATCAGCGTAGAAATTGGCGTGCGTGATGCCATCTTGCGAATGGAAGCTAGACTCCATTTTAGAAACAAGAATCCGCAAGATGCCATTTTGCGACCAGCGCCATTTTAAGTTACAACTCATGAGCAGATAGCAATGTTTTTGATAATCTACCAAAAACAACTAGAAATGCATCCCCTGAGAAAACTAAATAGAATAGACAATGCACCAGGATACTGTGAGTGTTTTACATGCAAAATGGGAAACCCTGTATGTAGGCAAGTATAGTTGTGGCAATTGTAATATAACCCAGGCATTGATCTACACAATTGAATTTGTCTGAATCCTAACAGGTTTTAGTCCCACACACAGACATAATGGCCCCCGGCTTCACAGCTGGGGGTAACACATTTGCATTACAGTTTGAAACTGTAAATAAGGAATGAGATGTGTGTGTATGTATATATATATATATGTGTGTGTGTGTATAAATATATGTATACTAGGGGTGTGCACCGGCCACTTTTCGTGTTTTGTGTTTTGGATCTGGATCTTTCTTCGTGTTTTGGATCTGGATAGGTATTGCCAAAACCACCCTTCCGTGTTTTGGGTTCAGGGTTTTGTGTTTTGGATCTGTATTTTTTTGAAAAAAAGCATAAAAACAGCTAAAATCACAGAATTTGTGGGTTTTTCTGCTCCTATGCAATTATTAACCTCAATAACCTTCATTTCCACTCATTTCCAGTCTATTCTGAACACCTCACACCTCACAATATTGTTTATATGGCCAAAAGATTGCACCGAGGTAGCTGGATGACTATGCTAAGCGACACGAGTGGGCGGCACAAACACGTGGCCCATCTAGGAGTGACACTGCAGTGGCAGACAGGATAGCAGTTTGAAAAACTAGGCCCCAAACAGTACATAATGCAAAGAAAAAAAAGAGGTGCAAGATGGCATTGTCCTTGGGCCCTCCCAGCCACCCTTATGTTGTATAAACAGGACATGCACACTTTAACAAACCAATCATTTCAGCGCCAGGGTCTGCCACACAACTGTGGCTCAAATGATTGGTTCGTTTGGGCCCCCACAAAACAAGCTGACAATTAATCTGTCCCTGCACAAACTCGCTCTACGGAGCAAGATGTCATCCTCATCCTCCTCATCCACTGATGCCTTGAATAAAACAGGAAAAAGGGATTTAGGTGTCCCTGGACTGCTTACGGTCTTAGCCAAAGTGTCTGAACTTGACAGTAACTTTTTATGAACGCGCTGCAGGTGCCGTATAAGGGAGGATGTTCCTAGGTTAACGTCCCTACCCCTACTTATTTCACCTTTACATATGGTACATATGGCAAGACAGTTGTTGTCCGGATTTTGGATAGAAATATTGCCAGACCAAAGAGGTGGAATGTTTGGTCTTCTGCCCAGGCATGACCGTGATGGACTTTTTCATCCCACGGACAACAACTGTCTCCCCCGGAGCCTGATTTAAACAAACCACATCACCATCAGAATCCTCCTCGCCAACTTCCTCCTCAGTGCCAGCTACACCAGTATCCTCATCCTGTTGTACTTCAACAGTGACATCTTCAATTTGCATATCAGCAAGTGGACTGTGGGTGCTCCTTTCAGCACTTGCAGGGGGCATGCAAATGGTGGAAAGAGCCACCTCTTCCCGTCCAGTGCTGGGAAGGTCAGGCATCGCAACCGCCACCACACTTGGACTCTCCTTAGGGATTTGTGATATCTTCTTAGAACGCATAGTTCTTCGCTGTGCTTTTGCCAGCTTAACTCGTTTGATTTTTTTAGTGGGAGGAGGGCTTCCATCGTCATGTGAAGCTGAACCACTAGTCATGACATAGGGAAAGACCTTAGCCGTTCCTTGCCACTCCGTGTCGTAAATGGCATATTGGCAAGTTTACGTTTCTCTTCAGATGATTTAAATGTTTTTTTCAAGGTCATTTTCCTGAACTTTGTCATTTGGGATTGTATGTGCCCTCTACTATGACATTGGGCATCAGCCTTGGCAGACGACGTTGATGGCATGTTATCGTCTATGTCATGACTAGTGGCAGCAGCTTCAGCACTAGGAGGAAGTGGTTCTTGATCTTTCTCTATTTTATTTTTATCGGAGAAAGTTTGGTCCTCCATTTATGTTATATTGATATATACGTGCGGCTAAGGCACACACAAACACAGAAAATAATTTTTTATTTTTGTTGGAGACTAGTGCACTTTGTGGGTTACACCACCCTTTAAGAAATGAGCCAGCCAGCCCTTTACTTATGGGACACAGGCGCACGCTTGGCCCTGCTCCTTCGTTGATGCACGTGCAGCCACAGTGCACACAATTCACAAACACAGAAAAAAAATTTTTATTTTGTTTGGAGTGCCCTTTGGGGGTTACAGCACCCTTTAGCGGTCAATCCAGCCGGCCCTTTATTTATGGGACACAGGCGCACGCTTGGCACTACTTTGTTGATGCACGTGCGGCTACTGCGCACACAATTCACAAACACAAAAAAAATTATTTTTTTATTTTGTTTGGAGTGCCCTTTGGGGGTTACAGCACCCTTTAACGGTCAATCCAGCCGGCCCTTTATTTATGGGACACAGGCGCACGCTTGGCACTACTTTGTTGATGCACGTGCTGCTACTGCGCACACAATTCACAAACACAGAAAATATTTTTTTATTTGGTTTGGAGCGTACTTTGGGGGTTACAGCACCCTTTAACGGTCAAGCCAGCCGGCCCTTTACTTATGACACAGCCGCACGCTTGGCACTACTTTGTTGATGCACGTGCGGCTACTGCGCACACAATTCACAAACACAGAAAATATTTTTTTATTTTGTTTGGAGTGTACTTTGGGGGTTACAGCACCCTGTAACTGTCAAGCCAGCCGGCCCATTACTTATGACACAGGCGCACGCTTGGCACTACTTTGTTGATGCACGTGCGGCTACTGCGCACACAATTCACAAACACAAAAAAATATATTTTTTTATTTTGTTTGGAGTGCCCTTTGGGGGTTACAGCACCCTTTAATGGACAAGCCAGCCGGCCTTTTGCTTATGGGACACAGGCGCACGCTTGTCGCTGCTCCTTTGTTGATTCACGTGCAGCCACAGTGCACACAATTCACAAACACAGAAAAAATATTATTTTTTTTAGCACTTGGGGGGAGCACCCCTGATGGACAGAGCACCCCCTGGACAACACTACAGCACCCCTTTAGGACTGGGACACTGCACAGGACTTTGGAGTGGACACTGCCCCTATGGACAACTGACTGCACAACACAGTCCAGCCAGCCCCTATGGACTTTGAAGTAGTGGAGACAGCCCCTATGGACAACAGCAGCACAGCGCAGCAGAGCACAGCACAACACTACGCTGCACTACACTACACTAAACTGCAACACTACACTACACTACACAGCCCGGCCAGCCCTAACTCCCACCCTCCCTCTTCACTGTCCACAGCCGAGTGAGAAAATGGCGCCGACGCGGGTACCTTATATAGGATCCAAAACCCGCGAGACCCGGAAGGCGGGATGATGACGTTTTGCCTCGATTTCAGATCTGAGTCAGGCGGGAAAAGTGGAGCCTGACTCGGATCGGCCTCGGATAGGGGGGGCTCGGGGGGGTTCAGATTTCAGAAATTCGAACCCGCTCACCCCTAATGTATACACATATATATATGTGTATGGAATCTCATGCATGAACACCGCACATTACGCACAGTTAAGCTGCTAACATGACGCTCAGTAGCGAATGCACAATATCCTGCATGCGAACGCTGTTTATTAGCTGCATGCGTGCACATCTTCCCCAAATCAGATAAACCTAACTAGCGTCTTTACATCAAACCCCACATACTCACACATTACATATTCACATACAAGGTTTCATAAGCTTTAAGGTATAAGATTCAAGTATGCACATTTACTATAATTGCTATGAAATAAAGATTATTTTGTAACTACGGTTTTATATGTGATAAGTAAGTCATGTTTTGTATTGTACTGATGCGTACTCTCTCAACAGTATTCCGGTAACATCGATGTAGAGATCGCAACAGGCATTCTCAACTTATGGACTGCAGAGACTTCAAGCAACAAAATGTACATGTATAACTGTACTTGGGTCTGTATAATTCCTTTGCGCTAAATTGTACTTATAACTAGCGTGTAACTGACTGTACTTTTACTTGAATAATACTTTGTGCTTTGGAACCACAGGTTCTAGGTCTGGAGTCTTTATTTACTGTGTAACTGCGTACGCAAATTAGCGTCATCCTTAGAGGTTTATAGGCAGGATATCAGAAGGTATAGGCAGGGAGGTATAGAGGTTCAAAGGCAGAATTCTTAAGTGTCAGCATACACTGATGACTTGCTATTATATTTTGCTAACCCGCAAGTTGCTTTCCCAGGTTTTATGCAACTTTTACATGATTTCACAATTGTATCAGGGTTTGTGGTTAAAAAATCTAAGACAGAAGCTTTAGCCCTGCATGAGGGAGCACAAGCTAATTGGAGTGGTTCCTTTTCTTTTAGAAGGGCGAATACCTCATTGACTTATTTAGGTTTACATATACCTATCAACCCCTCTGATCTTTATATGGCTAATTTCCATATTGTAATCTCCCGTATTATAGCTGATTTTCAGGCTTGGAAACACTTGCCACTGTCATACATAGGTAGATGCCATCTGAATAAAAATGATCTCTTTTCCTAGGTTGCTATACCCAATACAAATGTTACCCCTTCTTTTAAAAGATTCATATTTAAAGTTATTGAATAAAGCCATGAGCAAGTTTATTAAAAAACCAAGAATATCCTAATTTAAATTAAGTCAAGCTCCACAACTGGGAGGTATTAACCTTCCTTGTATAAAAAGTTATACTCTAGCTGCAAACTATCGTTATGCAGTTGATTGGTTACAGAATTCTGAAGAATTTGCCAATACTAGTCTAGAACAAGCCTTTTGTCCTGACATTACACTCTCTAGTCTATTATATATGAGACCCACAGATTTTCCTACCACGACTACTAATAATCTATTGCTAACTACTACATGTACAGCTTGGCGTCTATCTAGACGCAAGATGGGTATATCAACACATAGCACTGTTTTTTTACCTTTATATCATAATACAGGGTCTCAAAGATTCTCTTGTTTACATCATACTTTAACACGTTCTTGGGGTTCAGGGGGTCCGAGATTGGTTTATGAAACTTGGACGAACAGACACTTACAATTCTTACATATGAAAAATTACAGGAGGTATTCCCTCGGATAACTATTTCTCTATTTACGGACTATCAACTCCGAAGTTATGTTATTAACATACTTTCCAAGCTAACAGATTCTGACAAAACACATATGTTAGATGGAGTGTTACGTAGTTGCCTGTGAAAAGGTTGTTCTACCCCATATTTGTACTCTCAAATTAAACGATCTATAGATTTGGAAAAATTGCAATCTGGTATCGCTAAGTGGAAGACTGATTTTCCTGACATTTCACTTAATGACGTTCTTCAGGCTTTTATTCGTCTTAATAAAATACTTATTTCGGCTTCCTACACAGAAATGCTAAACTGTTACACCGTGCTTATTACACACCCAAGTTACGCTTTTTGATGGGGGCCTCCAGTGACTCTAAATGTTTCAAATGTCAAGCTTCGGAAGTGGATCTTTATCACTGTATGTGGATCTGCTCTGAAGTTAATAAATTTTGGTCTATAATTCAAATTTATATTAAAGATGTTTTAGGTATATCTATTACTATCTCTCCTGAATGGGCCCTATGGGACATGCATCTAGATCAGAACCAACCTAAACCTCCACTGGGTCAATTAATTTTATTAGCTAAAATTGCAGCAGCAGGAAAGAAGACAATCCTGTCTCAGTGGATATCCACAGACACCTTGACACTATCTCTATTAATAATTCGCATTTCTTACCTGTTCCACATGGACTGGCTTGTCAATTAACAAAGAAAAAAAGGCCAAAACATTTTTTGAGGTATGGTTACCATATATTTATACGTTACCCTCTGAGACAAGAGATAATTTATGTCGAGCAGTGAGGTTAACTACATGAAACAACTTAGAAGTTATTTCAACAGGAAATCCACCTTTTTAACGTAGTAATTCGAGTGAATTAAAGTGTTGGATAGTTGTACGTGCGGCTCTCTCAATCTATTTATTTTTGTTAATTTATATATATATATATGTATTTTATTGTTAGTACAGAATATATCTGTTTATACATATAGTTATGATACATTACATATGTTGTATTAATATGTGCAGTTTGCCAATGAAACATTTTGGAAAAAAAAGATTTGTTTGACATGATCTCCCCCCAGTAAAACCATGCTGTTTGGGATCCTGCAAATTGCTGGATTTGAGATAATCTAAGACTCTTTCTTTTAAGAGTGTTTCCATCAATTTCCGAACTACTGATGTAAGGCTCACTGGTCGGTAGTTGCTTGCCTTTTCCTTGCTTCCACTTTTGTGCAGTGGGACAACGTTTGCTCTTTTCCAGTCCTCTGGAATTACTCCAGTAGCTAGTGACTGGTTGAATAATTCTGGTAATGGTGTTACCAGCACCCCTTTAAGCTCTTTTAGTATCCTTGGATGTATCCCATCTGGCCCCATTGATTTATCCACTTTCAGTTTTGAGAGTTCTGTTAGGATCTTCTCTGTAAATGTGCTTGTTCCTACTTCATTTTTCTGATCACACCTGCAACTTTACTGTGGCCCCTTACCCTCTCTCTCAGTAGTGAATACTGAACAAAAATAATTATTAAGATGATCAGCTATTACATTGTCTCCCTCAACAAGACTCCCTTTTTCTGTCTTTAGTCTTTTTATTCCACCGTTCGTTTTTTTCCTTTCGCTTATATACTTAGAAAAAAGTTTTGTCCTCTTTACCCACTGACTGTGCCATGTTCTCCTCAGCTTTTACCTTTTGCACATCTGATTACTTTTTAGCCTCCTTCTGCTTTACGAGATACTCCTCTTTGTCTTCATTATTTTGCATCTGCTTGTATTTCCTAAAGGCCATCTTTTTTGCTTTCACATTACTTGCTACCTCTTTCTCAAACCACACTGGCTTCCTTTTCCTTGTGGTTTTCCTAACCCTTTTGATACAAAGGTCTGTTGCCTTTAATATTGCACTTTTTAAATTTTCCCACCTCACCTGCACTCATTTCAAGTTCCTCCACTCCAAAGATTCACTTAAACATCTTCCCATCCCTGCAAAATCAGCCTTCCTAAAATCTAACACCTTTGTTTTTGTATGGGGTGAGTCAGTATGTGGCCCTCATTCAGAGGAGGTCGCAAGAAGCGATTGCTCTCTCTGAATGAGGGCGGCTGCTTCTTTTTTTTAGGGCGGCCTCCTGGTCGCAAGCTAAGCTGTGGGTTGCCACCCACAGCTTAGTGACCAACCAGGGTGATGGTCGCGATGGTCAAGACCATCGCGACCATCGGGGCTTGCGACAAGACCCTAAGGTTGGGTGTCGGCAAACGCAAGCCCCAGGGAGCTCCCTGCTCTGATCGAGCAGGAAGCTCCCCACTGACATAATCTTTGATGTCAGTGGGGCCGCCCCCAAACGTTCCATTGGGAATGCCTCCGTTTGGCCGGCCAACCCCCTGCCCGCCTCCCAAACTGGGCGAGCTGTCAATCACCATCGACAGCTTGCCCCCTTTGGTGCGAGACCCGTAGTGATGGTGCGCCCATCGCTAGCCGGGTCTCGCGCATTTGCACGTCGGATCACCTATAGTTATTACAGGGCAATTGGAGTAGAATTCGTAAAATTGTACTCCAACCCCTACGGTTCACTTATTTTTAGTAATCAGATGGCATTTCCCATAATTGTAATGGGAAATGGGATCTGGCCAAAGTTACTAAAAATAAATTTTAAAAAAATATCGGGGAAAGCCCTGTGATAATAACGCCACCTGGAGGTGGCGTTACCCAGGGTCTCCCCCGGTTACCGGCCTCCTACTCTACTCTAACGGGCAGAGCAGAGCCGGGAGTCGGTCCCAGTAATCAGCTTTGTTGTCTAAACAAACTGCCAGCTGAATACTGTAAAAAAAAAAGACAAAAAATGTCAAAATTTTTTTTTACTTACCTGATTCCAGGGACCGGTGATTGGGCCTCCAGTGATGTCTCCACTCTGTATTTAGAAAAGAAGAGGGAATGGGGGAGACAGAGGGCAAAAGAGCAAAGAGCAGTCGCACAGAGGTGTAAAAAAGTTCCGCGTGGATATAAAATGTATGGTTAGATAGGGATAAGGGACAGTCAGGGGGTGCTCCCTGGGGTAATAGCAATATTGTAAGAAAAAAAATAAGAAAAAGGACCCCATTAACTGAGGCACACCCCAAACTTGTAGAAAATCACAAAATTAAATCATGAAAAAAGCTATATAAGAGAAATCTTAAAAAGTATCAACTTTATTAGTATCATTAAAACCTATACTGGGTGTTCTAGGCAAGAGTCACACACATGACATTAAACAAATGACAGAACAGCGAAGACAGTAACAAAACATAAATATCTTAGACTTGTGTTGCACAATGAAACAGACAGTGGTCTGTATAGATGGTCAATTTAACCATTAAACCATTGAGAGGTCACCGAGAGTCCTGCATGTAAATACAGAATATGTTCAAGTAATGATTTAATTGTAAAGTGAACTCCTACTAAAGTTGGCTCTTAATCTAAATGTCGCAACACGTATCTAAATCCTTTAAATCAAGGGATATATCCCTCATAAAGTACGGCGAAAATATAACATCACATAACACAAATAACATGTAATAATCAACAATGACATAATAAAAAAGCTGTGTACCGGAATCAGTAAATAACCCCGTATTGTCAGTAATTGCTGTATAGTATATATAGAGGCGTCCCTCTTACAGATATATGAGAGCATACAGTGTATTATAGAATTAAATGCAGAGCGTATGCGCTTAAGGGTCAGATACTGCTGTCCCACATCAATGAAATCAGAGGATGTGGAATGAGTTTCACTGTCACCAGGCATACAAAGAAACAGTGCAGACTGCCTCTGCTTTTAATGCCACCGTATAGGTAGTATCTCTGTTGCTACATGCAGCGCAGAGACCTACCACACAGGCATCTAATGAGAGAGCAGAGAAAAAGAAAGTAAAAGGTTATACCTGTATAGAGTATGCTCTCTGATGGGTGTTAGGTAAAGGGATCCCTAGTGCGCACCGGGATCCCCCAGCTGACAGGCCGACGTGCGTTTCGCCGGAGGCGGGCTTTTTCAAGGACGCTGCCTCCATGCTGTCTACAGGCCGGACATAAATAGTACCGACCCTCATGTAATTGGTAGTGCTAGAAAACTGACATTGCAAAAGGACCAATAAGGACTATGATGGGCGGGGACAAAAAAACGTTCCCCTAGTAACGTGTATGCCAGAAACACGTCACTGTAGAGCTGAGTAATAGGAGATATCTCAATAAGAATAGGCACATTATCAGTGAGCATGTTGCGCATCGTGACAGGTGCTATTAGTATTCCTACACGGCCACACAGAGAGTTATAAGGTGTACAGAGACCAGTAATGTTCCCAGCTGAGCAAATAGGTAATAATCAGCCAATACGATATAAAAGAAAACAATAGTATAAGGACTGAGGAACACGCCATCGAAAAAACATATATTCATGAAAAATAATAGGATAGAGACCTATGTCTCACGCATAGGTCGCATATTGATATTACCGATCGCCATGCTTATAGTTGTTGTGTACAATCGATGTTTGTTTAGGTTCCATCGATGTTAAAATTTATAAATGAGACACATTTGATCCTTATAGCAATTATCAAAGAAATGACATACCATTGTAAATATGGATACCATAACCCTTAAAAAGGGGTAATTGTTATGATAGGTGCAGTCATATAATATAATTACCACTAAACAAACATGGCAACACACACTAATGTTATAGAGAATAAGTTAAACTATGATCCAAAAAAATACATCATATAAAAAAAGAAGAAGAAAAGAACACTGGTCAACAACCTGAAAAATCTTTTATGAAAACGAAAGACATGGTAGCACACAATAGTGCTATAGAAGATAAGTAAAACTATAATCCATCAATATATTACAAATAAACAGAACCACTGCGCAATATTCTGAGACATCTTATATGAAAACATAAGACAATACATTAAATATATATGAGTATATATTTAGCAGAGAATATATACAGCAGTATCTGACCCTTAAGCGCATACGCTCTGCATTTCATTCTATAATACACTGTATGCTCTCATATATCTGTAAGAGGGACGCCTCTATATATACTATACAGCAATTACTGACAATATGGGGTTATTTACTGATTCCGGTACACAGCTTTTTTATTATGTCATTGTTGATTATTACATGTTATTTGTGTTATGTGATGTTATATTTTCGCCGTACTTTATGAGGGATATATCCCTTGATTTAAAGGATTTAGATACGTGTTGCGACATTTAGATTAAGAGCCAACTTTAGTAGGAGTTCACTTTACAATTAAATCATTACTTGAACATATTCTGTATTTACATGCAGGACTCTCGTTGACCTCTCAATGGTTTAATGGTTAAATTGACCATCTATACAGACCACTGTCTGTTTCATTGTGCAACACAAGTCTAAGATATTTATGTTTTGTTACTGTCTTCGCTGTTCTGTCATTTGTTTAATGTCATGTGTGTGACTCTTGCCTAGAACACCCAGTATAGGTTTTAATGATACTAATAAAGTTGATACTTTTTAAGATTTCTCCTATATAGCATTTTTCATGATTTAATTTTGTGATTTTCTACAAGTTTGGGGTGTGCCTCAGTTAATGGGGTCCTTTTTCTTCTGTTTTTTCTTACAATGTCTCCACTCTGGTCAGCTGGTCTCCCATAGTGCAATGCGGCCCGGTCATCCGGTGATCGGGTCCCAGTGCAGTATGGGAGATCACCTGATTGGAGGCATGGAGTACATCACCGGAGGCCCTGATCATGCAGGTAAGTGTAATTAAGGGAGAGGGGGTGTCGCGGGGGGGAGGGGGGTCCGCAATCGCAGGGGCGGGGCTTAGCACCTGGGGATGGAGCTTAGGGCCGGGGGTAGTAGCAGCAGCCGGTCGGTGCATGCACCGGCACTTTGTCACAGTAGTTTTTGCGAAAATACCATGACTAGTGTGCGGAGGGAATTCGCAGGGACAGAGCTTTATCGCAAGCTCTGTCCCTGCAAGGGATTTGTAGTAAATCCCTGTGATATTGCCTGAAATCACAATGCGAATTCAGTCGATAATATCACACTACAATCTGCATTCAATATGCGGATTGTAGTAAATAGAGCCCTTAGACTTTTATTTGTTTGCTTATTTCTCCTGTTCCTAGGTATGTTCATCTCTCTGCCGATGTTTATTTGGTTTTGTTCTGAATGATCTTCTGTTGCTGTGGATATGCTTCCTGTTCCATTTGCCAGCAGAAATAATACCTCTTTATTGGGGGAGCAGATTTCTTTTTTCATGTTTGGTTCACTATCCCCCTCTTCTAGTTTAAATAGTTCTTGGTGAAGCTTTCAAACCGTTCACTCAGTATTCTAGTTCCTTTTGAAGATGGGTGCAGGCCATTATATTTGTATACGCTTCTATCTTGCCAGATGGCGTGGCTATGGACTGTCAGTCCAAATCCCTCCTCATAATACCACTTCTGCAGCCAAATGGAATTGGTAAGAAATACCGCCGCCCGCGGTTCGATTCCCGGCAGCGGCAGCCCGACAGATGGACAGATCCTGGCACCGGCAGCCTGACAGCGCTGGAAATCCCAATCTTCCTCAGGTAAATATATACTAACCTAACCCCCCTAACCCTAACCCTCCTTAGGGGTGCCTAACCCTAACCTCCCCCCAAGTGCCTAACCCTAATCCCCCCTGTAAGTGCCTAACCCTAACCCCCCCTTCCTCGCTGCCTAAACCTAAGTTCCCCAGGGGGGGTGCCTAACCCTAACCCTCCCTTCCCTTAGCCTAACCCTAATCCTCCTGGGGGGGGTGCCTGACCCTAAGTCCCCCCTGGGAGCCCTAAACCTAACCTCCCCCCCCCCGCAGCTGTCCGCTCGCGGTGCCTGGCATCCCTTTGATTGGGATGCCGGCCGCCTGTCTCCCAGCATTGGAAAAATGACAGGCGTCTAGATATAGACACCTGTCATTTAACCCACGCCAGGATAAAGCAATCGGGAAGCCGGCTGTTGGGATCACGTCAGCCGGTTTCCCGATTGCATCCCAGCCAAACATTGAAGTTTCTGATGCAATGATTTCTATCTCCCCCTCTGTGTACTGGCAATACTTCTGAAAAAGTTACAGTGATTGCCACCTGCTTTAGAGCAGTCCCTAACTTCCTGTATATGTTAATGAATCTTTTAGGTGTAGGATACTCTGCTGAACCCATTTTTGCCAGAATGTCCAAAAAAACATGAGAAGATGGATTCAGCATGGTTAGTACTGGTTGGCACTGCTTATCTCAGGGTTGTGGAATCTAATAAAGTACTGGTTTTCACCAGGGAACCCTGCAAGGAGATATACGCTCTGCTGCTGACACCCTGCAGGTCATGTCACCCAGAGTAAGCACCAGCTGTAACCATCAGTATATGAAGGAAGAGGCAGCACAATTATAGAGGATCCACAAGGCACAAGAGGATGGACTGCAGATATAATGGCTGATTGGTCTGAGAAACAAGGTAATACAGGTGAGTGCCAGGTGTAGTAGCTGATTGGTGTAAGGAATGAGATACTGGGGGTAATACAGCTGAATGGTATTGTAGCTGATTAGTCTGAGACATGAAGCACTGGAGGTAGGACAGCTAGTGCAATAAAAATAAAGGTAAACAATAGTGGGACAGAGGGCCTGATTCAGAGCCGGACGCTCTGAACGAGCGCCCGCTCTGAATCAGTACCTTTTTTTTTTTTTTTTTGGTGCGTCCTCCTGGACACTCGCATAGCTGTGGGTTACCACCCACAGCTTATGCGAGCGTCCATGATGATGGTCGCGATGGTCAAGACCATCGTGACCATCGGGCTTGCGACGAGACCCTGCGGTAGGATCTTGGTGACCGCAAGCCCTGGAGTGATTTTGGCTCTATCAGAGCCAAAATCACTCCCACTGACATCACTAGTGATGTCAGTGGGGCCGGACCCAGACGGTAGGCGTTCCCATGGGAACGCCTCCGTCTGGCAGCCACGCCTCCGGCACGCCCACCAAAGGGGGCGTGCTGTCACTCACCAATGACAGCATGCCCCCTTTGGTGTGAGACCCGGAGCGACAGCTTGGCTGTCGCTATGCGGGTCTCGCGCATTGCGCACGATGGAGCTCCCTCCGTCGTGCGCATGCGCACTAGGGCACCATCGACCCGCTTGCGAGTGCTCGCGAGTGGGTCTGAATCAGGCCCAGAGTTTTTATCTGCAAACACAGGGATCTCAGGGAGCAAAGAAGGCTCTGACAGCAAGCAGCTAAGGCAAAGTTCTGGCGAACAGGAGGAGACCTTATAGATTTATATAAGAGATTTAGGGCCCCATTTATGAACCTATCTTATTACCAGCGGCATATTTTGTTTAGAATCGCAGTGATACTAACAAATATAGCACTGATATTCAGCATTACTCACCTCTCCAGCGAGGTCTGGCCCGATCCATTGATGTTTTCTCTCCTGTGATTGACTTCCAAGTTCCTGTTCCATCTAACTGCCTGCCCTGCATTCTGCACTGACAGAGACCGCGCAGTACAGGCGGACAAGAGGAGGCGTGACCAGCAGCTAAAGAGGTAAAAAGTCAGTCACCAGAAATCCACTTTTGCTCCAGCCCAGCCTGGCCACACATGGTCCAATCTGGCATGCCCCATTCCTCCCCAGCCCACACCTGACTCTTTCATCCCCTACATGCTTGTCTGTCCAATTACAGCCTGTGCCTGCTTCTCCCTGACCACCCCTATATGCCTGTCATTGTCACCCACTGTGCCTCTCTCCCCCTTTGTTTTCCCCCTTTATCACCAATTATGTATATGCACTTGTCTTCATCTGCTCCTACCCATGTGTGCCCCTGCCCATCTGTGCCTCTCTACATACCCATGTATTGTATATCTTTCTCTATTGCCATGTGTGTCTTTACCCATACCCACATGTGCCTTTGCTTATATTCATGTGTTCCACTAGTACTACCCCTGTCCATGTGTGCCTCTCTCTATACCTATGTGTGCCTTTCTCTGTACCCATGTGTGTCTCTCTCTATATACCCATGTGTGCCTCTGCTTCTATTCATGTGTGCCACTTCCCCTGTACATGTGTGCCTCTCTCCATACCTATGTGTGCCTTTCTCCGTACCCATGTGTGTCTCTCTCTATACCCATGTGTGCCTCTGCTTCTATTCATGTGTGCCACTACCCCTGTACATGTGTGCCTCTCTCCATACCTATGTGTGCCTTTCTCCGTACCCATGTGTGTCTCTCTCTATACCCATGTGTGCCTCTGCTTCTATTCATGTGTGCCACTACCCCTGTACATGTGTGCCTCTCTCCATACCTGTGTGCCTCTATCCTTGCCCCTGTTTACTCACCTGTCATCCTCTCAATTCCAGCAGAGCTGCTCCCTAGATCTCTCATCAGCGTCACTGACGTGGTGTGTCATATGCTGCCAATGTGGGGACACAGTCGGAAGTCGGGATGGGAGCTGCTCTGCACTGTATACAGCAGCACTGCCACTGACTGTGTTGCTGTATGCAGTAGAACACAGCTGTGGCAGCTGAGCCCCCAGGCAGCTGTTCTTGGTAGGGTCACATGGGGGCCCCTCTGTGTGGGGGGGCTCTGGGGCTGCCGCCCCTGATACCCCTTTCTTAATCTGGCCCTGGCTCTATGTAATAATTTATAAAGCATTTCTGCATAAGAAGATGATACTAGTTGTTTGTTGAGCACAGTGCACCATCCAACAACATCCCTCAGGTCAATCCCATCAAAAGTATCCCTCCATTTGGCAAGTCCTGTAGTTCTTTAGATAAATCCAGCCGCCATCTAGTATACGAAAATATGAGTGACGTTGGAGGAGGAGATCTAGGGCGCAATCTTATTACACAGTCAAAATAGCAATTTACATCAGTTGGCGTTAAACAGGACATTATATGAGTAATATAGCTACGAACTTGAAAATAGGCAAAGAGAGGAAAATCAAGGGAAGGCTATTTCTCTTTAAGCTGTGATAAGGTGAGTACAGAGGAGGAGTCAAAATCTAAGAATTGGTATACCTTAAGGTGCCAAGAACGAACCACCGCGTTTGCCTCATCATTCTGGAAGTCTTGGTTGGAAACCAAAGGCATAAACAAAGAGTTGGATGAGGGCAAACCAAGACATTTTCTAAGTTTGTGCCAGGCCAAACAAGGTGTATAAAGAAGGGGATTCATTTTTATCTCAGGGAAATGGAGACTAGCCGAAGAGTGTAACAAACCCACAAGATCAGAATGTGGACTAAAAGCCTGATCATACGCTGCATAGACAAAGTTATCACTTCCCCCAATCCAATCCAATGCATGCCTATAGTTTGCAGCCATAACATGATTCTGTACACAGGGGAGATTCACCCCACCAAGTAGCAGAGACTGAAATACGGGTGCGTTTGTTCGGCCATATAAATTTGGTTAGAGCTTTATTAGAGCTCTGTTAATAATTATAAGGTCATGTTTCAAGAGTATAAAAGGAAGCATCTGGAGTGGATAGAGAAGACAAGGGAAGATACAATTTTAAACAAATGCCAGTGTCCTACAAATGAGATCAGAAGATGTCTTTAAAAGTCCCCAACATCTGGTTAATGAAATCAAAGAAATTCTAAGAGTACAGGGGGTATATTTACTAAACTGCAGGTTTTTAAAAGTGGAGATGTTGCTCATAGCAACCAAACAGATTCTACTTAACATTTATTTAGCACCTTCTAGAAGATAATAATTAGAATCTGATTGGTTGCTACAGGTAATATCTCCACTTCTAAAAACCCGCACTTTAGTAAATATACCTCCAGATCGGAAGGAGAAGGCGGGATATGTAAACCTAAATATTTCAAGTGGTCCTGAGCCCACCTAAAAGAGATTGATTCCCCTCACCCCTTTCTGGCTTCCAATGATTCAGTTTTAGTAAAATGAATCAGAAACCCAGACATTCAACAGAAATATAGGCCTATAGGATTGCACAAAAGCAGGGCAAAAACTACAATTCTAGCTTCATTAAAGCCAGGATGTGAAGGACGTCCACCTATCAATGAGTTAAATAAAGTTAATAAGTGGGCGTTAGATGAAGAGCCATCAACTGATAATATTCTGCTCCAAACCCGTTGGGGTCAGGGGATTTCACCTTTCTTTGATTTAATTAAAGAAAGAAGTTCTGGTTCTGTAACCAGTTCTATTAGAAGCTCTCTTTCGTCATTAGTCAAAACCAGTAGGCCCGCCTTCTCAAGAAATTGTACGCCTAAAGCTTGGTCTTCAGGTGGCTCTGCACATCCGGACGCACTATGTACACCAGGCAAGGACTTTGTAGCTGCTTTTGCATATAGTCGCAGATGGATGACCGCCAAAAGATGCAGTCGAGGCCGCTTCCGCATGTACCTCTGAATCAGCCATTAAGCCTAAGGCCCAGTCCATCGGAATGACTCATTTCAGTGTATTGCTATCTGAGATTTACAGGTTTGGATGTCCAAGTGCTGGTGACCTCTAAAGGTTGGAAGTATTTCTCTAAGAAATCATAGACATTGTTGTTGGTCTAGTTGTTGAGCCTCAAAGATGGCTTATCCAGGGGGATTTCAATTCATGGGTCTATACACTCTCACACCTGGACCAAAGCCTTCTCTGCACAATAAATGGTACGGGTCTCACACAAGATATTCCCTTTGCACACACACACACGATCTTGTCTTCCAGATTGGATTAGAAGTCTCTGACCTAACCACAAACCCATTTACCTGGTCAGTCCACCACCCATTTGATTCTTAGTAAGATTTCCCTCAAAAGAAATCTTTTCCCGTGGAGACTTTGAGACTTACCCAGCAGAGGGTAAGTCTTGATGTGGTCAGTCTAGGCTAGGCAATGCTTGTCTCAGAGTATGAATTCCTACCTATCTATACACCCTAAATGTCGCCATTTAGCTTTATAGGTCGCACAAGAAATAATTGCTTTCCAGACTTGGATTGTGGTTCCAGAGCACAAAAAGATATTATTCACCAAAAAGCAGATAGTTACACGCTGTGATCTAAATACAGTTAGCACAAACAAATTATACAATCACAAGGTATAGTCAAATATATACGCATGCGCTCTGAATCCAGATTCCCAGCATCAACTATGAAACCTCCGTCAACAGCAAAGAAAAGATGACTGACTAGCAGATCCAGGGTGCTTGCATACAAACCCTTGCAGAGATAGGCAATACAATAGAAAAAGTTGGCATAATCCCATTGGTTCTTCTTCCTGATTCTTCTATTACGAAACAGTTCATAAGGTCAGTTTGTATTGTAATAGTTCAGCCTCCAACAGTTCTTTGTGTCCGTTTTCCCGCCGAAGAACAAGTCTAAACTGGCTACATTAAAGAGTACATTTCAATGCCTAACTCTCTATGATCCATAATTTGCAGACGCATGTTGCGATTTCCTCGCCGATGGAACTGGAAGTCTGCAAATAAACAGTGGTTTAGAATAGCACCAAACAACGTCTGTTTATCATGTACTAAACCTGAGATCTTAAATACAGTCGTTTTATTACATAATTAATAATGAATAAAACCTTGAATATTAACCTTAATGCTGGGGAACCTTTCTATGTAACTGTGCAATGTGTAAGTATAAGGATATTAAGAAAAGACGCTAGTTAGCGTTGTGCGTCTACATTTGTGAAGTACACCGTGGTACGTGTTTTGCAGGGTTGTTCATATTATATGTTTTAGTAAATGTATGTATTTATGTAATGAGGACTTTTAACATTGTTCTATTGCCTGGGAATCACACAACGCTAAATAATAGCATCGCTGTATGTACTGATATTGTGGGATTCGCTAAAATGGCATTGTGCGGCCATTCGCAAAATGGCATCTTGTTGCCATTCGCAAAATGGCGTCATGCAGATTTTAATATTAAATTCTGTCTCAGCCAATTATCCAGCTTCAACAGTTCACCCTTTGATAGCAAACAACACACTATCACACTCTGATTTTAAAGTTAATTTAGGCTTAAACTATGACATATTATTTAATGTTATAATATGGGATGGCACAAAGTGATTCTTAAACCATCAATAATGTCTCTGGGAGGGACATAAAACTACCCTTATACGCACACCGCAGATCTTGGAAGATCATGAGAGAGATGTGTGGATGCATCTAACCTATAAAGGAAGTCTTAAAGGGGATATGGACTTACATTAATTAAGATGTTTTTTAATAACATTTAATAACACATTTCATGCATGGCTAAATGTATACATCATCTGAGGGTACATTCTAGTTCAGGGTTGTAATGCACTTCTTCATTTACCTCAGTATTCATATTGCTACTACTGACCACTATCATAATTTCATTCCTACGATCTACCTTATCTTTACATTTTCCACATTTCAACACAGTAGGAACATATTTGACACAAAAGACAATTACTATGATGACAACCAATATGAGGATCAGGAGTTTACCTATGCTAGCAACTATTTCCTGGACCCACTCTCCTAGACCGGAGAACTTTTTCACTGGGTTCAACCATGAAACCCATTCTTCTACCTTCTCCTCTACTTCAGCCACTGAAGCATTATGGTTCTTCCAAAATTCCCATTTCAGCTGCCGAATTTCATCCATCTTCCGGTCTATCACCTCCTTGGGGTCACTAGAATCATTTGTAATATATGTGCAACACTTTACACCAAATTGGGTGGCCAAAGTTACACAATACCCTCCAGTGACAGCTGTTAAGTAATTTAACACTAGCCTATATTGCACAAGTTCTTTCTTATAAGCTTGTAACTCCCTACCTGTGTACCTAAATGTGTCATCATACATCTCGGTGATATTATCTATTAATTTAGCAAGATGTGGATATATCTAAAATTTAGTGATCCTGGTGGGATCCAATGCGACTAAAACTTGAAAGCCAGTTGTTTCACTAATCAATTGTGTGGCTTTATATACATCACCAGGTATCGTGTTTCTCTTGTCATGGTGTTCGTACTGTGGGCCTGATTCAGACCCGCTCGCGAGCGCAGAGCGCTCGCAAGCGGGTCGATGTTGCCCAAGTGCGCATGCGCACGATGGAGTCGGCTCCATCGTGTGCATGCGCGAGACCTGAATAACGACGGACTAGCCGTCGTTAAGGGTCTCGCACCGAAAGGGGGCATGCTGTTGATGGTGATTGACAGCACGCCCCCTTTGGTGGGCGTGCCAGGGGCATGGCTGCCCAGACGAAGGCGTTCCCATGGGAACGCATACCATCGGGAGCATACCATCTAGTGATGTCAGTGGGAGTGCTTTTGGCTCTGATAGAGCCAAAAGCACTCCAGGGCTTGCGGCAGTGAGACCCTACCGCAAGGGTCTCGTCGCAAGCCTGATAGTCGTGATGGTCTTGACCATCGCGACCATCATTTTGGCCGCTTGCTATAGCTGTGGGTGGTCACCTACAGTTATGCGAGTGGCCAGGAGGCCGCTCCAAACAGTAAGAGGGACAGCCCTGATTCAGAGCGAGCGCTCTGTCATAGCGTCCGGCTCTGAATCAGGTTCTGTGTGTGAAGATATGGTGATGGTGTGTTTTTATGAATACAAAGCATTTTACCATATGTAAGGGTCATAACTTCTGGAACTACTCTTCCCAGGTAACACAAACTTTAAGAACTCGGAGAGAGACACTTATACGCTTTTCTACCACATACAAAATATACATCATCGGGGAGAACATAAAGAATAGTAAACATCATTATCGTCACACACATTTCCCTAGCAAGTGATCATATTTCAGGTTCTCCCATCTGACTCATAGAAGTTTCTGGTTGTAATACCTTGGCACAATACCCTTCTGGTACCCTACCGACCATTTCTTTGGTGGAACTTTAGTGTATATATTTATACCGGAAGTGTCTAATTGTGTTTAAAAGTTAAAGATTTATAGGTTCACTATCAGCTCTTAGTGAGAAGGTCATCGTCTGGTTATTCCCAGTCACCTCCCAACTTCCTGGTTTATTGAAGTTGGTGATGTTCAAACATAAAAGTGATTTATCTACTTGGTACTGGTGAAGTTTAAAATGAGGTGGTTTGGTGTTAAGAAATGCTCCATCCAGCGTCTTCCCTTGTTGCAATTCTAAGACCTCAGAGACATTTAATGGAAATGGCACTAACCCTACATTATGCTGTCCCTGAGGCACGTGAGAGCACACCCAACAGTCATTTTGGTTTAAAACTTTGCTCACCATAGTATGATAATCCTCTAAAGGATACCCACCCCAATACTGGTTATACTTAGGCTGGCACCGATGGATGCATCTCTCATCAACTAGGTACCCACAAAACTCACAAATACAATAATCCTCAGACAATAGACCTTCACACTGTCTCTGAGTTTCCACAATAGCAGATCTCTTAACAATTACTGTACTAGGTTTGGTCAGATAACGCCCCGGTGACTGTATTGCTCCTTCTCCCAACTCCACTCCATCGATATCACCATCAGCACCCCTCTCTGTCCTCTGTCCTCTATCACAGAAACCAGAGATCCCGAAACAACCCAGGATGATGAAAACTCTGGGAGAAAACACAAAGATAACCACAGCAGACCACTCCACTGCTGAAAACAATGATTTACAATTTTCTTTAGCTCAGGTATCTCACTGTAACCTTTAACCCTCCCAAAACAGACTCGCAATTGACAGGTCCACGTTATCTGCCTTGATTCTGCCTTGTCTCTCCACCGGTTGGTTGATCTTCTTACAGTGAGTGGAATGGACCCAGGTATCTCTCTCTGCCACTTTCAAGGAAGTTGTACTTGTCAGCAACACCTGATATGGACCTTCTCACCGACCTGTCAAACAACCTGAACGCAAGAAACTTCTGATCATAACAAATTCTCCAGATTCAACATCATGACAGTTTGTTTCTGGCATATCATGTGACAACAATTTCAGTTTCTGCTGTTGCTGCTTTAACTGTTTACTCATTGCTATAAGATACCTTACAGTAACCGCTTTGTTACTTTTCAAATTTTCCTGCGGACTTATAATCAAATGAGGTTGTCTACCAAACAGTATTTCAAAGGGGGACAGATTGAGAGGGGGTCTAGGAGTTGTCCTGATACTATGAAGAACAAGTGGTAGTGCTTCTGGCCAACCCAGTCCAGTTTCTGCCATGATCTTACTTAATTTATATTTAATAGTAGCATTCATCCTCTCCACCTTGGCACTGGCTTGCGGTCGGTAGGGGGTGTGAAGTCTACTATTAATACCCATCAACTTACACATGTTTTGGAAGACATCACCTGTGAAATGAGTACCCCTATCACTTTCAATAATTCTAGGGATACCGTGTCTGCATACAAACTCCTGAGCAATCTTTTTAGCAGTGAACGCAGCTGTTTTAGTGGCAGCTGGGTATGCCTCTACCCAGTTAGAAAATACATCTGTACAAACTAATACATACTTGAGATTCCTGCAGGATGATAATTGGATTAAATCAATTTGTATTACCTGAAAAGGTCCGTCAGTCAGAGGAATGTGGGATGGCTCGGTAGGAATTGTTTTCCCAATGTTTTTCCTCAAGCAGGTCAAACAGGACATTGCTCTCTTTTCCGCTTGGGAAGAAAAACCCGGTGCACACCAGTATGCTCTCACCAGTTTGCACATACCTTGCTTTCCCAAGTGAGTCAGACTGTGCGCTGCCTCAGCCAGGCTTGGGTAGTATGCCTTGGGAGCCACTGGCTTACCTTGTCCATCTCTCCGGAGTCCTGATGACTCTTGCCCACATCCCTGTGACCTCCAGACTGCCTTTTCCTGAATGGAACACAAAATTTGTATCTCAATTAATTTCTGCAATAAATCGTTTGAAACATAATTTGGTTAATAGTCATGTTCACTTTTAACCCTGCTGCCCATTTGGCAGCTTCATCTGCCCTTTTATTGCCCAGTAACACCGAATCGTATTCACATGTATGGGCTTTACACTTATTTACTGCCACTGCCTTAGGCAATTGGATCGCTGTCAGTAGTCCTTTTATATGCCTGGAATGTGCGACTGGTGTGCCTGCTGCTGTCATAAAATTTCTCAGACGCCATAGAGCACCAAAATCATGTACTACCCCAAAGGCATACCTAAAGACAGTGTAGATATTAGCAGATTTGCCTTTTGCTAATTCACACGATCTTCTTAGTGCCACCAGCTCTGCCACTTGAGCCGAGTGAGGTGGACCAAGAGGTCCGGCTTCAATGATGTCTTTGTCATTTACCACAGCATAACCTGTACATAACTCTCCAGTATCAGTTTGTCTATGACAACTCCCTTCCGTGTAAAATGTCACATCTACATTTTCTAAAGGTGTATCCCGTCTGTCAGGTCTTGCACTAAAGGTCTGATTCAGATATTCCATACAATCATGTGCATCAATATACCTGCAGAACTCACCTTCCACCAGCTACTCACCTCTCTCCGCCCTTTGTGCATCCTTAGGCACATATGGTAAATATGTTGCTTGATTTAATGTACTGAACCGCTTAATGATGATGTTTGTAGGTGCTATTAGGGCTAGTTCCCATTTCGTGAACCTAGCTGAGGAAACATGTCTGGTTTGGGCAGAATTCAGCAAAGCAGATACAGCATGTGGTGTATAAAAAATCATATCATGGCCTAATACTACATCCTCACTCTTACTGACCAATAGAGCAGTTGCTGCTACACTTCTTAAACACGTTGGGAGTGATCTTGCCACAGTGTCCAATTGAGCACTGTAGTATGCTACGAGCCTACTGGCATTACCATGTTTTTGTGTGAGGACACATGCTACACAACCATTAGCTTCCGTACATTACAAATCAAAAGGTTTTTCATAATCTGGTATTCCCAATGCAGGTGCTCTTGTCAGACTATCCTTAAGGTTAAGGAAAGCCTGCTCTGTTTCCTCTGTGTGTATGACACGAATAGCCTTTGAGGAAGAGACTAAGTACTGTAATGGCAAGGCCAAACTAGAAAAACCTGGGATCCACATTCTGCAGTATCCACACATTCCCAAGAAGGTACGGATTTGCTGTTGGTTCTGCGGCAGTGTCATGGTCTGCATTACTTGGATTCTGTCAGTGGTCAGATGTCGTAACCCCTTGGTTAGGCAATATCCCAAGTATTTAACCCCGGACTGGCATGGCTGTAGTTTGTCCTTAGCAACCTTGTGTCCTGTTTGCGAGAGATGAAGCAATAAAAGTTTAGTATCATTTAAACATGACATAAACAAATCAGAACACAACAATAAATTGTCCACATATTGCCATTGGCAGGTTGAAAAGATTGTAAACAGTCGTGTAAGGCCTGGTAGAAGATACTGGGGCTGTCTAAGAAGCCCTGGGGAAATCGTGTCCATGTGTATTGTATGTATGTATGTATGTATGTAAAGGTGAATAGGTACTGACAGTCAGAATGAAGAGGTACAGAGAAGAAAGCAGAACAGAGGTCAATGACAGTAAAATGGGTTGCATTTGGTGGGATCTGCATGAGAATGACAGCTGGATTCGGCACTATGGGAAATTGGCTCTCTACTACCTTATTAACCCCTCTAAGGTCCTGTAAGAGCCTATAACCCCTCCCACCACTCTGTTTCAGAAAGATGGGACCATTGGCTACACTCGCTGTACGGACTAAAATTCCCTGTTGTAATAATCGCTCAATTATGGGATAAACCCCTATCTCTACCTCCTGTTTCAAAGGGTACTGTGGAATTTTTGGAGCTTGCCTACCACTTTTTAGATTTACCATTACGGGAGCTACGTTTGCTACGTATCAATCCATTGTCCTGTCCATCTTTGGTCCAGAGGGACCCCGGTATCTGAGATAACATTTGTTCTACTTGAGATGGATTTTTATCTGAAACAGTAGAGTGAAACATTAACCTTTGGGGAGTGTCCAATATATCCCTCACCTCGCACGCAACTCTCTCTGGAATATCAAGAAATATACCATCAGGGGTACAATAAATGACACATCCCATTTTACATAACAAATCCCTTCCCAGTAAGTTAGTAGGGGCCGCTGCTGCCAGGAGAAAGGCGTGTCTGGTATGCAATGGACCGAGAGTAACGTCTTCAGATTTGGTTAAAGGATAATGTTGCATTTTACCCATTATACCCATTGTTGATACTGTTTTGCTGGTCACCTGTAAATTAGATGGAGATTTTATCACTGATCTAGTTGCCCCTGTGTCTACAAGAAAAGAATGTTTAGTACCAGCTACATCAGTTAACATTACAGGTTCTTCTCTAACATCCCCTGTTACCCTGACTGACTGTAGACTACAGGTGTGACCTGACCCCTAGAGCTGACTTCTGATCTTCTTCCAGCAAAGCATTCACTGCTGCAATGTGAGAAGGTGATATCTGGAATTGTCCTGACTGCTGTTGGTGCCCCTTCTGTGGATATGCCGGTGTTCCCTGCTTTGGTGTTTCCCATTTCTTAGCCTTACAGAACTTACTTATATGGCCCTCTTGGTTACACCTATAACACCTTCGTGGTTGACGTGTTGTGAAGGGCTGTTGTTGTTTAGGTTGGGAAATGAGGAAAGATTGTGGTTGTGTATAAGAATAAGGGTTTGGAGGTTGTATGGGAAAAGTGTATTGTGGTTGAGTGTGGTAAGGATGCTGCGTTGGTATTTCCATTACTTCCAGAGCTTGAATACTAACAGCCATTAGTTTCTTGCTCTGTATTTCTCTCTTCCTAAAGATGTTTTTATCATGTTCAATTGCATTTTCCCTGAGTGTGTCCACTGTAACTCCCCTCCACCCAAGAAGTGAGGTCTGAACCCTAGCCTTTAGAGGGTCTTTAAAACCATCCATAAGCACTGTGATTGTCATTTCCCTATGATGGGTGTTGTCCTTTATATCCTCTATGCCTGTGTATTGGGTAATAGTCTGCAGCGCTCTGGTAAAATAATCTGCTGCAGACTCACTCTCTTTCTGCTTATTCGTAAAGATTTTACTCCAGTTAACAATTAATGGGAAAAATCAGCACATTGGGTGACAATGTGGGTTATATTGTTCTGATTACCTTCATCAGTTATGGGACTATCTACATCCAATATACAGGCTGTGATAAACTTTTTCACGTCGGTATTGTGTGGAAGACATGCCCGTGATATCACTCGCCAATCTTTATTGGTTGGCTCATGAGCATTACCTAAATCCATTACAAATCTCTGGCACTTTGCTAGTTCTTTCCTAGGGTTGGGGAAATCTGTCATTATGGAATGTAGTTATGCTCTTGTTCATGGAAAATGCATCACTACATCCCTTGTGGCTACTACACCATGCGCGTCCGGCTTCCTATTTGGAACAGTTATTGTCCGGATGGGATGGATGCCTGCCATAATGCTACCCTTGGCCTGATTACCTAGTTGAGGGTTCAGCCTACTGCTACTACGTATGGTATTAGTAATCTCCGCTACTGTTAAAGCGGGGGTCAATACCTCCTGTACGGGTGGGGCTACCTCCATTTCTGGTACTAGCGGGGCAGCTGCCTGTGCTTGCTGTGGTGGTACATTTAACATTTGTGCAACATGGGAGAGAGCTGACATCACAACAGGTTCATCATCTACATCAACAACATGTTCCTTATAGTTACTTAGAAGAGGGTACAAATTACTTGTTAAATTTTAATGAGATTTTACATCGACTGTACCTTCAACCTCATCTGCATAGGGCAGTGGTTGTGTGCGTAAACTACTGACATTGCCTTCCGCAATGCTACCTTGCTGTGCGTGCTACTTTGAGGCGCGCATGCAAAGCTATTTGTGTACGCGCTCCCTTGCGTCATGCACGAGATGGAAGTTTGCGTCGTGTGCACACCGCTAAGCCACATAACCCCCTCATGCTGCCACAACTTTGATTCAAGCAGTCATTAAACTTTACTCTTCTCTTCAGAGACTTTACTAAACATATACTGTCTCTGAGATTGTTCAGAACCTCTGAA
Organism: Taudactylus pleione; assembly: GCA_031769625.1. Classification (NCBI taxonomy): domain Eukaryota; kingdom Metazoa; phylum Chordata; class Amphibia; order Anura; family Myobatrachidae; genus Taudactylus; species Taudactylus pleione. The sequence goes on along the minus strand of JAUIMM010000647.1, from coordinate 9,467 downwards.
TCAAAGCTACCAATCTTAGGAAAAGGTGTTCTACATTTCTTGGTCATTTTGACCCATATGTCGCAATACGCTGTACCGTATGCACCATACTTTTTAAACATAACATACCTGGCTGATCCTAATGGCCATTCCATCTGCAGCACATCATCGACCATTACTAGAGATGGCTTCGCACCCATCTGGGAAAACACTTAGCAATCTCTAGAGAATTTCGTTTGGTGAATGATTTTTTTTTCTAGAGCTAACGTTCACGCACTCCTTCCCATATTGCACTGATTTCCCGCCCTTAGGGACCGTGTGCTTCACGAGGAGTAAAATAACCTCTTAACAAATTACTTTACCCGTGGTAAATCAACTCAAGCTTTACCACTGGCTTCCTACTTCGAGTTTACTCCCACTTGTAGCATATAGAAGTTCCAATAACCCCTAACTTTGCCAACAGTTTCACTCCCATGACACCCACTTCACAATCACAATTTAAATAAACATGAGGTCCGATCGCATTGCCCAAAGAACCTAACTGATCAACGGACTTTGCGATTAATGGGTGTTCGGACCGAGAAAAACCCTTGTTTCTCGATAATACCACAATGTACCTACTTTGTACACTGGCCCAGTAGTTTGTACGGCCCGGTCGGGCACCTACCGAATTTCCACTTGAAGTTTAACAGACAGTAACCTCCACCTAGGCTTTATACTTAGGCTTTACCAGACAGTAGCCTCTGCTTTACACTCAAATGTTTTAATTGCACACACCTTTTCTGTACAGAAAATAAAACCTTTTTCCCCTAATATAGCAGTATAATACTGAGTTTTAACAAGCAATCATATACATACAATGACCATTGAACACGTGGCAGCAATACAGGAAAAATGCGTACTCTATTGTGGACTTCCGCTTTTTAACACGAACCTTTATCAACGAAGGAAAACAAACATTTTCCTTCTTTGTCAATGGATTCTAATAAGTGCGCCTTGAACTCACACAATAATGGATAGCGGTCTCTCAACAACAAAGTGGTAGCAGGTATTCAAAGGCACAATGCGTTCTTTCCTGCATATGGTGCCTCCACCCTTTGCTGAGAGATCGATAACCGTGTGTTGCCGTGTAAATTGGCAGTGTGATCTCACTTTACGAGCCCCCAACTATGTATTCCTACCTATCTATACAACCTAAATGTCGCTATTTAGCGTTATAGTTCGCACAAGAAATAATTGCTTTCCAGACTTGGATTGTGGTTCCAAAGCACAAAAAGATATTATTCACCAAAAAGCAGATAGTTACACACTGTGATCTAAATACAGTTAGCACAAACAAATTATACAATCACAAGGTACAGTCGAATACATACGCATGCGCTCTGAATCCAGATTCCTGGCATCAACTATGAAACCTCCGTCAACAGCAAAGAAAAGATGACTGACTAGCAGATCCAGGTTGCTTGCATATAAACCCTTGCAGAGATAGGCAATACAATAGAACAAGTTGGCATAATCCCATTGGTTCTTCTTCCTGGTTCTTCTGTTACAATACAGTTCATAAGGTCAGATTGTATTATAATAGTTCAGCCTCCAACAGTTCTTTGTGTCCGTTTTCCGACCGAAGAACAAGTCTAAACTGGCTACATTACAGAGTAAATTTCAATGCCTAACTCTGTATGATCCATAATTTGCAGACGCATGTTGCAATTTCCTCACCGATGGAACCGGAAGTCTGCAAATAAACAGTGGTTTAGAATAGCACCAAACACCATCTGTTTATCATGTACTAAACCTGAGATCTTAAATACAGTCATTTTATTACATAACTAATAATGAATAAAACCTGGAATATTAACCTTAATGCTGGGGAACCTTTCTATGTAAGTGTGCAATGTGTAAGTATAAGGATATTAAGAAAAGTCGCTAGTTAGCGTTGTGCATCTACATGTTTGTGAAGTACACCGTGGTACATGTTTTGCAGGGTTGTTCATATTATATGTTTTAGTAAATGTATGTATTTATATAATGAGGACTTTTAACATTGTTCTATTGCGTGGGAATCGCATGACGCTAAATAATAGCATCGCCGTATGTACTAATATTGTGGGATTCGCAAAAATGGCGTTGTGCAGCCATTTGCAAAATGGCGTCTTGTTGAAATTCGCAAAATGGCGTTGTGCAGATTTTAATTGTAATAGATTCTGTCTCAGCCAATTTTCCGGCTTCAACAAGAGTCAAAGAGTCTAACCAAGGAGGTTTGTTCTGCTGGCACTATGGAGGTGACAAACCCTTTGGTAAGCACCTGATTGTGACCATAGATGGAATGAGCAGGATACTTGTGGTTATCAACATGTAGTCAGAATACAGCCTGGGTTCAAGGTAGGTGTCAAACTAAGTAAGGTCAGAGTTCAGGGCAGGGAGCAGACAAAAGGATAATCAGTAGACAACCCAAGGTCGATCATAGTAGCAGGCAGAGAGAGGTCCAAAACAATCTGGGTCAATTACAGAGATCAGTCAGAAACTACAGTATGCATGTGCAGCCTTCAGAAAGCAGAAACTCAGGTTCAGAGTGCAAGGTCCGAGAATAACCCCTGAACACACAAGTGCTTTTATTTGCATGACTATGACACCGTGCTACTAACAATGACCAGGTGTAATCACCATGAGTCAGAATGAGAGTCCAGTGCCTGGGAAGGAAGACAGAAAGATAAATGTCTGCAGTAAAAAAAATGGTCAGAGTCAGCCAGGTTTAGTACACAGATGAACAGATAAATGCAAAAGGGATCAGGACCATTGTCGAGGACCAGGTGGTTCCAGCACAGTAGTCAAGGATGACAGAGAAAGCAATTAGATCACTGGCAGGAACATACTAATCTAGCAAAGAGAAAGTGATGGGGCCTACCCTATACAGAAAGTCATGTGCAGCTACCCAACAGCCAGAATAGATCTGTCAGCAGAATAGCAGTCTCCAGAGATACAGGTCCTGTATTCCAGGTACAGTCCAAAGTGGGATATTAATTCCCAGACTAGGTGTAATGGGTGCTTGGGAGGATCTCTGTTGTAATGTCCATATTTTGATATGGAAACAAAAATTACTTTGGTTCATATAGTGTCAGTGAAATAGTGAGACCAGGGTGGTACGATAAGGAAAATGTTTATTATAATCAGCTTCAGGTATGATTATAGGATAACATCAAATTAAAGCAGCAGTTATACAGCCTAAGGGCCTGATTCAGAAATGTACACTAATGCAATCGCAATTGCGAAAATATGGATGACTCACTTGCCGTCCAGTTCTTAGAGACGCCAACTGAAAGCATCTCACATCCGCCGCTCAGGCACAAAACCGGAAACATCAAAAGTAGATCAGGCAGCCATCAGCGCTCTGAGTAAGTCTTATATGCCGCAGACACAGCGGGTCTCCAGACATGCAGAGGGCTCTCCTGCTGCCAGCAAGGATGCAGTGGCAAATTTACGGACGTCCTGAAAATACGTTTAAATGGTCAGACACGCCTAAGTTTCCAAAACACCCCCGTTACCTCCCCCAAAAGCTGAGTACTTGCCACTCCCTCAAACACTGACTAACTGCCACTCCCCCAAACGCTGATTACCTGTCACTCCCCCAAATGCTGACTACCTGTCACTCCCTCAAACACTGACTACATGCCACTCCCCCAAACGCTGACTACCTGTCACTCCCCCAAACACTGACTACCTGCCACTCCCCCAAACGCTGAGTACCTGTTACTCCCCCAAATGCTGACTACCTGCCACTCCCCCAAACGCTGACTAACTGTCACTTCCCCAAATGCTGACTACCTGTCACTCCCCCAAACGCTGACTACCTGCCACTCTCCCAAATGCGGATTACCTGTCACTCCCCCAAATGCTGACTACCTGTCACTCCCCCAAACGCTGACTACCTGTCACTCCCCCAAATGCTGACTAGCTGTCACTCCCCCAAATGCTGACTAGCTGTCACTCCCCAAACGCTGGCTACCTGTCAATCCCGCAAATGCTGACTACCTGCCACTCCCCCAAACGTTGACTACCTGTTACTCCCCCAAACGCTGACTACCTATCACTCCCACAAACGCTGACTACCTGTCACTCCCCCAAATGCTGATACCTGCAACTCCGCCAAATGCTGACTACCAGTCACTGCCCCAAATTCTGAATACCTGTCACTCCCCCAAACGCTGACTAGCTGTCACTCCCCCAAACGCTGACTACCTGTCACTCCCCCAAACGCTGACTACCTGTCACTCCCCCAAATGGTGATACCTGCAACTCCCCCAAATGCTGACTACCAGTCACTGCCCCAAACGCTGACTAGCTGTCACTCCCTAAAATGCTGACTACCTGTTACGCCCCCAAACGCTGACTACCTGCCACTCCCCCAAACGCTGATTACCTGTCACTCCCCCAAATGCTGACTAGCTGTCACTCCCCAAAATGCTGACTACCTGTTACTCCCCCAAACGCTGACTACCTGCCACTCCCCCAAACGCTGACTACCTGCCACTCCCCCAAATTCTGAATACCTGTCACTCCCCCAAATGCTGACTAGCTGTCACTCCCCCAAACGCTGACTACGTGTCACTCCCCCAAATGCTGACTAGCTGTCACTCCTCTAAATGCTGACTGTCACTCCCCCAAACTAGAGATGAGCGGTTCGGATTCTGTGGAATCCGAACCGCTCCGAACATTGGGGATCCGAGTCCACCCGAACCCTGTTCGGGTGTTCACCGCCTGACTCGGATCCCCGTTCGGGGCCGAACGGCGGCCGCCTGATGTCGGATTCTCACTAGAGAATCCGACATCAGGTCTCCTCGTGTGTAGGGCAGAGCGCAGTGATAGCGCTCTGCCCTACACAGACACAGACACACAGCCGCCAGCGGCAGCTGTGTGTTTGTTACAGCAGCCAATGAGAGTCACACAGACTCTCATTGGCTGCTGCACGGAGGGAGCCGGCTGGAGCTCACACATGAGCTCCGTCTTCCGGCTCCCTCCTCAGCGTGTGACAGAGCGGACGGCGCGGGAGCGGGGATACAGGTAAGTTTTTATTTTTTAATTTGTGCAAGGGCCGGGGGCGCTACTGGGGGGGGCTATACTACTGGAGGGGCCTGCTACTGGGGGGGGCTATACTACTGGGGGGTCTGCTACTGGGGGGCCCATACTACTGAGGGGCCTGCTACTGGCAGGGGCCATACTACTGGGGGGGGCCTGCTACTGGGGCAGCCTACTACAGGGGGGGCCATAATACAGGGGGGGCCCATACTACAGGGGGGGCTACTACAGGGGCAGCCTACTACTGGGGGGGGCCTGCTACTGGGGCAGCCTACTACTGGGGGGGCCATACTACTGGGGGGGCCATACTACTGGGGGGCATACTACTGGGTGGCATGATAATGGGGGGCATACTACTGGGGGGGCCTGCTAATGGGGGGCATACTACTGGGTGGCATGCTAATGGGGGGCATACTACTGGGGGGGCCTGCTAATGGGGGGCATACTACTGGGGGGCATTCTACTGGGGGCACTGCATAGTGGACCCTACTACTAAAGGGACTGCATAGGGGGCACCACTGCTGGGGGACATTGTGTAAGGGACACCGCTACTGTGGGCATTGTGTAAAAGGGTCACTACTGTGGGCATTGTGTAAAAGGGGCACTACTGTGTGTCGTAACATAAATAAGAGACACTACTTTATGGTGTAATGTGAATCAGGCCCTATGTGCGGTGTAATGCGAATAAGATTGTGCACTGTGACTCCTAGGGCCGTAGCCCACTTTGTAAACAAGTACTGTGACTCTGCTGGCCGTACCCCACTGGGTGGGTGCACTACTTTTCATTTCTGCCACTGCTGTGTGGCAATGTGTCATAGATGTGCTTTATACTGTGGTGTCTGTGTCGTTGTGCCGATGCTTTGTCGCTTAGTGTAACCAGTCGGCTCACTGCAACCTTTGGCCAATAATGTTGAAAACAATATTATAAGCTGTGATATGGTCTAAATTGACTGGAAATTAATGTTATTGAGGTTAATAATACTCTAGGAAGAAAAAAAAGACCAATTTATGTGATTTTAGCTTTTTTTGTCAATTATTGTAAAAAAATCCAAATCCAAATCCAAATCCAAAGCCAGTCACCGCAGTTTGGCAAATCCAAATCCAAATCCAAAGCCGGACGACGAATTAGAACCAAATCCAAATCCAAATCCGGCAAAAATGGTCCGGCGCACATCCCTACCCCAAACGCTGACTAACTGTCACTCCCGCAAATGCTGGCTACCTGTAACTCCCCCAAATGCGGACTACCTGTCACTCCCCCAAATGGTGACTAGCTGTCACTCCCACAAATGCTAACTACCTGCCACTCCCCCAAGCGCTGACTAGCTGTCACTCCCTCAAATGCTGACTACCTGTCACTCCCTCAAATGCTGACTACCTGTCACTCCCCCAAATGCTGACTACCTGCCACTCCCCCAAACGTTGACTACCTGTCACTCCCCCAAATGCTCACTACCTGTCACTCCCTCAAACGCTGACTACCTGCCACTCCCCCAAATGCTGACTACCTGTCACTCCCCCAAACACTGACTACCTGCCATTCCCCCAAACGCTGACTACCTGTTACTCCCCCAAACGCTGACTACCTGCCACTCCCCCAAATGCTGACTACTTGTCAGTCCCCCAAACGCTGACTACCTGCCACTCCCCCAAATGGTGACTACCTGTCACTCCCCAAATGCTGACTACCTGTCACTCCCCCAAACGCTGACTACCTGTCACTCCCTCAAACGCTGACTACCTGCCATTCCCCCAAATGCTGACTAACTGTCACTACCCAAATGCTGACTACCTGCCACTCCCCCAAATGGTGACTACCTGTCACTCCCCAAATGCTGACTACCTGTCACTCCCCCAAACGCTGACTACCTGTCACACCCTCAAACGCTGACTACCTGCCATTCCCCCAAACGCTGACTAACTGTCACTACCCAAATGCTGACAACCTGTTTCTCCGCCAAACGTTGACTACCTGTCACTCTCCCAAACGCTGACTACCTGTCACTTCCCCAAATGCTGACTACCTGTCACTCCCCCAAATGCTGACTACCTGTCACTCCCCCAAATGCAGACTAGCTGTCACTCCCCCAAATGCTGACTAGCTGTCACTCCCCAAACGCTGCCTACCTGTCACTCCCGCAAATGCTGACTACCTGTCACTCCCCCAAATGCTGATACCTGCAACTCCCCCAAATGCTGACTACCAGTCACTGCCCCAAACGCTGACTAGCTGTCACTCCCCAAAATGCTGACTACCTGTTACTCCCCCAAACGCTGACTACCTGTCACTCCCCCAAATGCTGACTAGCTGTCACTCCCCAAAATGCTGACTACCGGTTACTCCCCCAAACGCTGACTACCTGCCACTCCCCCAAATGCTGACTACCAGCCACTCCCCCAAATTCTGAATACCTGTCACTCCCCCAAACGCTGAGTAGCTGTAACTCCCCCAAATGCTGACTACCTGTCACTCCCCCAAACGCTGACTACCTGTTACTCCCCCAAATGCTGACTACCTGTCACTCCCCCAAACGCTGACTACCTGTCACTCCCCCAAATGCTGATACCTGCAACTCCCCCAAATGCTGACTACAAGTCACTGCCCCAAACGCTGACTAGCTGTCACTCCCCAAAATGCTGACTACCTGTTAGTCCCCCAACCACTGACTACCTGCCACTCCCCCAAATGCTGATTACCTGTCACTCCCCCAAATGCTGACGAGCTGTCACTCCCCAAAATGCTGACTACCTGTCACTCCCTCAAACGCTGACTACCTGTCACTCCCTCAAACGCTGACTACCTGTCACTCCCCCAAATGCTGACAACCTGCCACTCCCCAAAACACTGACTACCTGTCACTCCCCCAAACGCCCACTACCTGTCACTCCCTCAAACGCTGACTACCTGCCACTCCCCCAAATGCTGACTACTTGTCACTCGCCCAAACACTGACTACCTGCCATTCCCCCAAACGCTGACTACCTGTTACTCCCGCAAATGCTGACTACCTGCCACTCCCCCAAACGCTGACTACTTGTCAGTCCCCCAAACACTGACTACCGGCCACTCCCCCAAATGGTGACTACCGGTCACTCCCCAAATGCTGACTACCTGTCACTCCCCCAAACGCTGACTACCTGTCACTCCCCCAAACGCTGACTACCTGCCATTCCCCCAAACGCTGACTAACTGTCACTACCCAAATGCTGACAACCTATTTCTCCGCCAAACGCTGACTACCTGTCACTCCCCCAAACGCTGACTACCTGTCACTTCCCCAAATGCTGACTACCTGTCACTCCCCCAAATGCTGACTACCTGCCACTAAACAAATGCTGACTACCTGTTAATCCCCCAAACGCTGACTACCTGTCACTCCCCCAAACGCTGACTACTGTCACTCCCCAAACGCTGACTACCTGTCACTCCCCCAACTGCTGATACCTGCAACTCCCAAAATGCTGACTACCAGTCACTGCCCCAAACGCTGACTAGCTCTCACTCCCCAAAACGCTGACTACCTGTTACTCCCCCAAACGCTGACTACCTGCCACTCCCCCAAATGCTGACTAGCTGTCACTCCCCCAAATGCTGACTAGCTGTCACTCCCCCAAATGCTGACTAGCTGTCACTCCCCAAACGCTGCCTACCTGTCACTCCCGCAAATGCTGACTACCTGTCTCTCCCCCAAATGCTGATACCTGCAACTCCCCCAAACGCTGACTACCAGTCACTGCCCCAAACGCTGACTAGCTGTCACTCCCCAAAATGCTGACTACCTGTTACTCCCCAAACGCTGACTACCTGTCACTCCCCCAAATGCTGACTAGCTGTCACTCCCCATAATGCTGACTACCTGCTACTCCCCCAAACGCTGACTACCTGCCACTCCCCCAAACACTGACTACCTGCCACTCCCCCAAAATCTGAATACCTGTCACTCCCCCAAACGCTGACTAGCTGTCACTCCCCAAACGCTGACTACCTGTTACTCCCCCAAATGCTGACTACCTGTCACTCCCCCAAACGCTGACTACCTGTCACTCCCCCAAATGCTGATACCTGCAACTCCCCCAAATGCTGACTACCAGTCACTGCCCAAAACGCTGACTAGCTGTCACTCCCCAAAACGCTGACTACCTGTTACTCCCCCAAACGCTGACTACCTGCCACTCCCCAAAGGCTGATTACCTGTCACTCCCCCATATGCTGACTAGCTGTTACTCCCCAAAACGCTGACTACCTGTTACTCCCCCAAACGCTGACTACCTGCCACTCCCCAAACGCTGACTACCTGCCACTCCCCCAAATTCTGAATACCTGTCACTCCCCCAAACACTGACTAGCTGTCACTCCCCAAACGCTGACTACCTGTCTCTCCCCCAAATGCTGACTACCTGTCACTCCTCTAAAT